>OZ010579.1:72364063-72539063 GCA_963932145.1 Acanthosepion lycidas | reverse complement strand
TGGAATATTTTATGAGCATTTTGTTTTGCATTGAATACGAAACAGGTTATTGAAGGGTCTTGAATGTATTTTCAATATATTTCTCCTCTTGTAAATATTGAGGTCTGTAAATTCTGAGTTCTCTTAAGTAGAATTGAAACATCATTCGAGATTTTATTTTGTTGTTATGATGCGAATAAAAGTTTATTAGGTCATTTTTATTGGGTGATTTTTGGTAGACTGCTATCAACTCGGTGTAACATGATGTCTAAGAAAGGTAAAGTATTTTTTCTATTGTATCTTTTTTTCTATCGTATATAAATTATATCGTATGTTCGATTTTGTTTAGTTTAGCTAAGAGATCCGGCAAATCAGTATCACGCAGATATATTAATAGAGCATCATCAATAAGTAAGCTGACTTCTTAGTTAAAATATTTTGGAAAGAACTGGAATCGAGAAATTATAAGAATATACATGTCATCAATCAATTGAAAGGCGATCCCATTGATAATCCAATTTTTTTATTATAAAAACTGTTATTAAATATGAAATAGCATTGATTGGTGACTTATAAAAATATATGTTATCTCCCTTGCCTGCTGATAATGGGAAGAATCTAAATTGATGATAATGGACATGGCCCAGATTGGGCGCGAAATAGGATTTTCAGTTCCAAGGACAGAAGCGGAGAGACCTCGAACGGACCACACGTGCTTTTCGCCGATTCCCAAGAATAGAAAATTGAGGTTCAGAACCGAACCTGAATAATGAATGGAAAGCAACTATCGGAAGAATGAACACCTTAAAGATAAATGTACAATGTATTCAACACACACATGTATTTAGATCTCGTCCCCAAATATATTTAGATCTCGTCCCCAAATGTATTTAGATCTCGTCCCCAAATGTATTGACTTTTAACAACTTTAAAAAATACGCCTTCAGCAACCTTTTTATTCTTTTTTCGTTGTGTTATGTATTTTTTGTATAAAGTATGTTTTAAACTCTTATATTGTTTCAAATTTTGTTCATCAAGCTACGACCTTATATGGGAGGTTGTTAAATTTCCAACAGAAGTGACGGCAGATTTTTATTATTTTAGTGATTGATAGGGGGATGTTTTTTTTATTGTGTTAGATGCTTTTTTAAAGAGATTTAAGCATTTTTCAACCGGGATATTAGTGTAAAGTGATTTTATATCTAGACGAGCCATACGTTTGTCAGTCATATTCATTTCCCTTAGTTTTTCAACAAGGTTGTCTGAATTTTTTATATATCATAGACTTAATGTTCCGAGGGAAAGGGTTAAATTTTTTGCTATGGCTCTAGCTAGTTTGGAGGCGGGTCGCTGTCTATTCCTGAAAGGATGGGGCGCATAGGGATATCAGTTTTGTGGGTCTTAGGAAGAACGTAAAGCTTGGGTGTTCTAGGGTGATATTCTGAGTCTATACCAAGATTTGATTTTATTTTTAATAAGTTTCCTGATTCCCTTGTTGATTTTTTTGTATTTCAGTTTTTATTTTTTATTCGTTTATTTATTTTTTTTCGTATGTGTTGATATCGTTGAGTAGTAAGTTAATATTTCTATGTATATATTCTTGTTCATGATCACAATCCCCCCTCCCTTGTCAGAGGTGGGTGATGTGAATTGTCTTATTTCTCGCTAGGTCCTTTAGTGCATTTAGGTGTCTTAGGTGTATTTTTGTTGTTGGTTTCTATAGTAACCTTGAATGAAAACTTTAAATTCGGAATCGTTTTGCTTGTGATTTTATTTTACTATAGTATCTATTATGTCTCCTTTTCGGATTTTGGCGGCAGATTTTAAACATGAAGCTGAAGGCTTCTCGTTCTCTATTGGAAAGCTTTATATCCGATAGATTTTCTATTAGATTAGGCATATTTCCATTTACTTTACTTGCTGCATAAGTTTGTTGAGGTTTTGTGTCGGTTTGATTGCAACTTGTTTGTTTGCAGCCCTGAATGCGCTGCAGTTATAACCCACCGAAACCATTACTTCAATTTCTATCGCAAGGAGCGAAGTAGTTCAGCCCTCATTGCATTCAGAACTTCTTTCAATCTCTACAAAAAAATTCTAGAAAACTTTAAGTGCAGCTAGGCACCAGCAGCCCAGACCAAGGTTGAAAAGGAACAAACTGGATCCCGTGAATTCTTGAAGATCACCAACCAAATCATGAACAGAGGCCAAACGGCTGTGCCCACAATTATAAATGACCCCGAAGTGATATCTTCCTCGGCTGATATGGCGAACCTCTTCGCCTCTATCTTTGCCTTTAACTCAACGTTAGATGACAAAGACTATCCTCTCTTTAATTTCCCACGTCTCACAAAGCACAATCTCATTAATATTAATGACTGTCATCGCACGCAACGTCTCGGACAAACCACAGGTCCAGACAAAATTCCGGTGGCTGTCCTTAAGTATATCAACCCGGAACTATCCCCAATCCTAGCAAAATTATTCAACCCCTGCTTTAAGGAAAAATCTTTCCCAAACCCGTAGACAGTGTCAAGCGTATGCCCGGTTTTCAAGAACGCAGGAGCGCGACCTTCCCCGTCTCAATATAGAACCACCATACTCCTCATTATCATCATCAAGCTTTTTGAGGACATAATAAGAAGATCATCGAGTACCTAGAGAAGAATAAACTCTTCAGCGAACAGCAGGATGGGTTTCGGTCGGTCCGATCCACTGCCGACGTCATAAGTACCATCACTCACAGAATCATTCAGGCTCTTAACAACAAACACACCTCGAAGACCAAAGCACTATATATCTCAAAGGCATTCGACAAGGTGTGGCACAAAGGCTTACTACCCAAGTTCTTCAGTTATAGAATCACTGGAAAAGTCTTCCCAATAATCAAATCCTTCCTAACAGGTAGGTCCCTGAAGTTAGTTATCAATGGCCAGTCATCCGGAGCCCTAGAAGTCAACGCGGACGTCTCCCTGAGGTCACTCCTCGGACCAACCCTCTTTTTGATCTGCATAAATAATATCTAAGCAGATATTTGTACACATTTATGTCCTTGATATGACTATATACAGGTGCACATCTAAAACTCTCGATGGTCAAAGATTAGTAATCTCTTCCAATTTTTCACAAAATACCCAATGGTGTAAAAACTGTCTGTTTACATTCAATGCATCGTTATATTCCATCACCACCGATCTGAGACCGAACTACCATCAATCTTGATGAACGAAGGTCTTCTGGGGGAAGCACCGTGCCTCGAAAGGCCTCAAACTCACACCCAACCACATGTGAAACTCTTACATATGATCTATTGTTAAGGATGCACGTAAAATGGTTGGCTCACTATACCACTCCAGTAAGTACTTGAGCCCTACTGCTATCCCCTACCTTTACAAGATCCAGATCAGACCAAAAAATGGAGTACTGTTGTCATATTTGGACAAGAGCTGCCCAGACCACACACTCCAGCCTTCAGTCCGAAAGTGTCTTCGAGCCCTTGTGGATGACGAATTATTCTTCACCCTCCAACCTCTTCCCACAGGCGAGATGTGACAAGCCTCTCTCTACTCTACCGCTTCTTCCACGTAAAGTGCTCGGACGAATGCCATTCTCTGGCCCCGACAAGGCAAACCTTCACAGTAAGAACATGCCATGCCAGTTGCATTGTAGCAAACCACCCACATTCCCTCTATATTCCATTGGAGAAAAGAAAGTTCCATTCGAACAGCTTCTGCCCGCGAACCACTTCTCTATGGAATCGACTTCCAATTGGATGTTTCCTCGATCTCTACTCTCTTAATCTGTTCAAGGCTGGAATAAACCGTTTTCCTTCCCCTGCTATACACACAAATGTAATTTTCTACCTTAAGTGGTCCCCAGGCCTTGTAAAGGGTTAACCTCGCTGTAAAAAAAGTTTGGGGTAGTTGAGGCATTTCCGGCTTTGTTACAACGTACCCTTTGTGGTGTTGCATTCCAACAATTCTGGCTTTTTTTACTCTTTAGATGCGTAAGTTGAAAAAAATGTGATGTAATGTTCTACATATTTCTAAAATATTGTTAATAATTTCGTGTGTTTTCATGTCGACGGTGTGATATGAGATAACGATATATATTATTATATATCAAGAACAGTATTGAGAAAAATGTAAGAAAAATTGGGAAAAAAAAGGTTTGTGATGCGTTTTATCAGTTAGAAATTCATCAGACTGGTTTTATTGACGTTGTTATGACTAAACATAAGCATGAGCGACAGACGCTGGTAGTTTCAAAATTTTGAATAAATTTTCTTTTATACAATCTTGCCAAAATTCACTTATATTCTTTTTAAAGAACTTCGTTTTCATTATTATATTTGCTCTGTTCTTACATTGGGTTCTCTTTGTATTTATATCCTCTTCAGAATTATCCCTACTAATTATCAGATAATATATATATATATATATATATATATATATATATATATATACACACAAATACACAATATATATATATATATATATATATATATATATATATATATATATATATATATATATATATATATATATATATATATATGTAAGCAAATATATGGATATAGATCCGACAGTATGAAGAAAAATATACGGAAAAAACAAACAAAAATCCTAATATGCAATTATGCTGTTTTAATGTTAATATAATGTCAACATCGGACGTTTCGGTCTAATAGACCATCTTCCGGACATATTCATAAAACATAATTAACATTAGTCTATATTCAATTCGACATGAAAAGACGATGGACATAAGAGCAAGACCAATCCAAACAGATAACTGAAATCTTTTATAAGATCAGCGTTCCGTTTAAATATGATCACGTCGTCGTCACGTGGGCGATGTTGTGAAAACGTATTCCTAAAATTTGTTGAATTGAATATGGTCTATATGAGTATGCGGTATTATGGTATATGGAGGATTGATTGGCGATGGATGAGTTTTTGTGGTGAACGGGTCAATTGTAACGAATGAATGGGCCGTGAATCAGATTAGCTAGGTATAGGATAGTAAGTGACAACCAGCCTCAACCCATTCCCACCTTTTCGGCCTTGTGTCAAAATTGCGTATTTTACGCAATAAATATTAACTATCCTACATCGTGATAACAGAAAATCTGCCAAGAATGATACGTTATAAGAGCCTGGAGGTAAATTTACTGTAGCATTCTTTTTCGTCAAAACTGTGGCCAATTTCGTTACGGTGAACAACCAATTAATTTTGCGTGTTGTTTTTAAAATGTCTCTTTTGTATTCATATAGTCTTTTGTTTAAACCTCTTCAGGTTTCTCCAATATATTCTTTCTGGCAATTCTTGCAGTTTATAGATTAAATTTCTCCTCCAAGTTTTGGCTTGTTGTTTTGTTTTGTATTGATTAAGTCTTTTATTGTTTCAGATATAGTTATTACCAATTTTATGTTGAATTTAGATAAATTAATTTCAATGATAGAGTTACTGGGTAGAATAATATATTTTTTTAAAGTATCAGCGTCTCTTGTTCATGCGCATGTGTGGTCATAACAACAGTACAAACCAGTCCGATGAAGTTCTAAAAATCATAAACTTTTTTTCTAATTTGTCATATTTCGTTCAATAAGAATATCATAAAAAAATTGAAATAGTTAAGACAAAATCTTTGCCTTGGTAATCTTGCTACTTAAAAGAGTTATAAGAAAAGTAAATTTATTTTTATTACTTTATTAAATTAAATTTTATTTCCGGCATAAAATCTCTATCATTTGCTTTTATATTTAACATTTTTATATGTACAAATCCCAATGATTTATTTATAGATATTTATTAGATTCAAAAATTTTTTTCTAATTTTTTGACAAAATTTCACATTAACTACAGCGTTTCTAATTATCAATGTTGTCATGGTAACGGGTTTTTTTTTTCTTAATTTTTCAGTTGTTCTGATGATGTTCTTATCGAACGAAACGTTGACAACAGAATACAAATTTAAACACCCAACTATTTTTCACATATCTTACATACTTTGCCCGGTTATATCATATTAGTCATTTTACCATATATATGTAAGAGCTGTCTGCGTGCCATCAGTGGAATTAGCCTTCAAGACAGGACATCCGATGTAGACCTTTTTAACAGGTGCAAAATGGAGGAATCGAGACTTTCCTCATACAGTCTCATTTGCGGTGGACTGGTCATGTTTTGTGAATGTCTGATGACAGGACATCCTTGATTCTAATGTACAGCCAGTTAGATCAGGGCTACAGGAATACAGGACGCCCATGGCTTAGATACAGAGACAAGCTGAAGAGCAACTTCTCAGCTATCAATATACTTCATAACACCATTGAGCGCTTAGTCTTGGAGTGGGGATCAACGTGTTTTAGTGGACTCAGCGGTTTTCAATCTGCTAGTCCGAATTATCTTCAAGAGGCGAGAGCAAGATCTAAAAGGTCAGCCGATCTAACAGTGACCTCATCAAACAATTCTCACTTTTGCTCCATGTGCAGCCTCCTCTACAAATCCCTTAAGTGCCAATCAAGATTATCGCACAAAATTTATAACTGAATCAATTGGCTTAATTGTCAGATCCTCATACGCCGAAACCGACGGGGAAGTTCATTATATAACCGACGGGGAAGTTCATTATATATATATATATATATATATATATATATCAAATATGTTTGATTGAATAATATCGACTAATTCTGTGTATCATTTTTATTAAATATTTCAATTAGTTGTTTCTGCTATCAGGAAATTAGTCAAAGTTCATATTTATTTTATATTATTTTCCCCAAGCACTTTCCAACGTTGCGAAATTTGTTTCCAAGTATTGTGTTATTGGTATAGGACGCTAATATCTTTTTTCAATACCGGCGTTCTCACGTCTGATGGAACGAATTTCAAGACACTCTAGGTGTTGTCATTTAAATGATAACACATGGAATTTGAACGAATATACAGGGTGTTTCAAAAAGAATACGCCAAAATCATCACGTGATGTGTCAAAAACGAAAAAAATTACAAACCTCTAGCATGAACACATGTGTTGTATATACATTCAAGTTTCATTTCATATTTTATAAGTGCTCAATGTGGCCACCACAGGCAGCGCGGACAACATCAAGCCGATATGAGAATTCCTCCCAAACACGCCTCAGCATGTCACGGTCTACCGTGTTGATTGCAGCTGTTATTCGATCTTTCAAGTCATCAATACTTGCTGGAAGTGCTGGAACATAAACTTGGTCTTTAACATACCCCCACAAGAAAAAGTCACACACAGTGAGGTCCGGGGATCTGGCAGGCCAAACACAGAGAGCAAGGTCTTTAGCACCTCTCCTCTCAATCCATCGCTGAGGCACATTTTCATTCAGATGAGCTCTAACCCCGAGATGCCAATGGGGTGGTGTTCCATCTTGCTGAAAAATGAAGTCATTCGAATCTGCTTGCAGTAAAGTGAATAGCCAGTTTTGGAGAATTTCGATATAGGTTTGTCCTGTAACGGTGTTTCCTTCAAAGAAAAAGGAACCATAGAACTTGTCTTGAGACACAGCACAGAAGACGTTCACTTTAGGTGAATCTCTTTTATGTTCAACAGTTTCATGTGGGTGTTCTGTTCCCCAAATGCGCACATTGTGACGATTGACTGTGCCTCTCAAATGGAAATTCCCTTCGTCACTAAAAACTAAACGTGAAAAGAGAGTTTCATCACCTTACCCCATCTCCAGCATTGACTCACAGAATGTCCTCCGCATCACCTTGTCATCATTAGTAAGTGCTTGGACGAGGCTTAGTTTGTATGGTTTCCTGTGTAATCGTCTCTTTAACATACGCCAGAGAGTGGTATGAGGGATGGCAAGCTGAAGACTTGCTCGACATACGGACGTAGGCTGCTCGCAAATGCATCATGAATCCTCTCCTCTTGCTCCTCTGTAACACGTGGTCTTCCAGGACTCTTTCCTTTGCACAGGCACCCACTCTCTTTAAACTGTTTAACCCACCGTCGAATGCTCTCACGATGGGGCGGATCAATGCCGAATTCTGTTCTGAAAGCACACTGCACCGTGACAATGGCGTTTGTTTTCACGACCTCAAGCACGCAAAACGCCTTCCGCTGAGGAGTCGCCATTTTGATTGATCTTCCCACAATTCAGTTGCACCGGAAGTTATACTAACGACACCCAATCAAACTTTGATAACTACTCTATCAAATAACCACAGATTCAGTCCACTACAATGCTATAGACCTGAAAAAACAGCGTAATGATTTTGACGTATTCTTTTTGAAACACCCTGTATGTATTTAAACACTTCAATATAAGCCTCTATATGGAGAAAGACACCCTATTTAATATTGGCTGCCTCCCTTTTATTATAACATTCTCAAATAGTTTGCGTCTTTCTTTGCACTGTGTTTTATATCAAATTTTGGTGTTATCTGCTAAAATGTGTCTTATGATAATACTATTTTGCTTATTTATTATAAGTTTTTATATATATATATATATATATATATATATATTGTGTGTAATTAGACAGCATCTTTTCATTCATACACGTTTCATTAAGTAATATAGACAAGTGTTGTCTATTTATTTTATGTAAATTTTTTCGTAACGTCTGATAAGTTTAATAACATTATCATTGAACAAAGAAAGAAATTCCCAATATTGATCCATACTTTTTTATGCAATCTAAGCTTTTAAAAATTTACATAAAATAAATAGACAACACTTGTCTATATTATTTTATTAAACGTGTATGAATATATATATAACGTCATCCACAGACAGGCTGTTTCACTATTTCACAGATCATCAGTGTGGCTAGACATCCGGTTGCCTCTAGCTAGGATCGAAACCCTACTGAATTGGTGTCAGTCGGAGATTCTACCACTATGCCGTCGGCGCACAGCAGGGATGCAGGTAGATTTTTAGCGTATTTATTTTTAGAAACACGCCCAGTGACCGACAGTGACTCAATTCGCTTTGCGAAGAGTCTCGCTATATTAGCTATAATAGTCACTGTTTACAAACCCATACCTCCTCCCTAGAGAGCTCAACTGGAATTAATTTTTATTTCAAGAGCCAATATAACGTCATCCACAGACAGACTGTTTCGCGCATCAGTGTGGCTAGACATATGTGAGAGTTTAGTATAATCACAATATAATGTTCATATGTTTTACACTAGGAAACAACTGCACAGTCATTCGATATTTGGAATTGTATCTTTTACACACATGTTAAATGCTTAAAAGAATGTTTTACGTTTTTTTTGTTACATTTCATTATTGCTTATATTTTTAAGATATATTGAAATAAGAAAAAATGATGTCAAAATTAATAATAAACTTGCAACCCCTAGTTTCTGTTGGGCAAACATATTTCAGCCGGAAGAATTTAATTACCAACTGAAATGATCTTACAGGACCCCATTAATCAAGAAGAGTTTAATTTTATGCAAGTTGTAAAAGTCTGCTTTCTGTTAAGTTACCGAAGGAGAAATGGAGTCTAATGGATAATGATAAGTACTGTAAAGGCTCAATCTATGAAATCATTTTATATTATATATTCTTTTGTAGACCACTTGACAGTCGCAAGCACTTGACCATCTCGAAAAGCTGCCGTTGATCGGCCATGAAGTTGAGAACGATGATAATTTAGCCCTCTTCAAATGAAACCAATACGAAGTGACGGAGATCAATTTTCTTTTGCAAGAAAGACAGATTTTTCATACTTGAACATGGCTGAAATATGAAAATGCGAAAACTATTCGTGAAGGGAAAATCTTTTTCAAAAAGGTATGAAAGAAGTTTACTGAAGCTATACCATCGTGAATATGGAATCTGTTGATAGTGAAGGCATGAAATATATAAACAAAATTAAAAATTAAAAAAATTCGGTATACTCACCAATCCCCTTCGTGCGCGTGCGCGTGCGTTGTTACGTCAGTGTAAACATCACTTTAGTCGGATTAATCCAACAGAAGGAAAACGCGTCACACAAATTTTTACCACTTTTTCATCAATTTTCTTAAAATATATATATATATATATATATATATATATATATATATATATATATATATATATATATATATATATATATGAAGAAATATAGTCTTAAGATATGCTATATTTATGGGATAAAGTGTTCAATATTAGAGATAGAGCGTGTGTAAATATAAAAGTGAACATAGAAGTCAACACTTAGAGGCGACAGTCTGTTTCATGCTATATGTAATCGTCAGGCTGACGATTGAATATAGCATGAAACAAAAAGTGTTGACTTCTATGTTCACTTTTATATATATATATATATATATATATATATATATATATTAAAAAACAGATGGAGTAAAACATATGTCGCTCACATATTTTTCGCAATTGTCAATGATAGCCTGTCTATGTTCCGGTTGTTCATGACATGAAAAAAATAACTCACCCACCTTCATCCTCCGCCCTCTGAGCTTACTTTTTTGTTCAGCGTAGATCTTTCATTTAATTAGGTAATCAAGACATACTTACAATTTTGGCCCTATGTCCCACCCCTTTAACTTTAGGAAAAGAAGTAAAAAATTGTTCTTAAATTTCCTTAAAAAAAACTTAACCATCGCATGGTCATTTTTATAATACAATACACTTGCATTAAAAATGTGTCCCCTCATTATGGGTCACCATGTATATATGAATTCGGTATAATCGACAGTATTTGATTCTTTTACAATGTTTTATTGAAACAAAACTACAATTTCAATCTATTAAATTTAATGATAGCTTTCTAATTCACGACTATTCTTTCGTTAATTAGATTGTTGCGTATTTATAAATTAACCAAAATTTTCATTTAAGCTTTCGGTTCAAACAAGTCATTATTAGTGCACGGTGAAAAAGAAAATTAACTGTTTTTTTTTGTTTGTTTTTTTTTTAGGAACTGGATCTTATCATTATCTTTTTAAAAGTAAATCTAAATGTAGCACACACACACACACACACACACATATATATATATATATATATATATATATATATATATATATATATATATTGAACAATAAAAATTAAAAAATTAAAATCCTCAGACACACTGGGTTGTAGATTAATATTCTTTCGTTTTTTTATTATTATTCCATTTAGATTCCTCGACTAGTTTCGGCCAAAATGGCCATCATCGGGAGGAGAAATATTTCTGCTTGCTGCTAGCACTAATATATATATATATATATATATATATATATATATATATATATATATATATATATATATATATATATATATAACGGCATATAAAATGTAATATGATACTTTTTCATTTACTATCGCAGTTTCGCCTGAATGCAATTTTCGGGGTTTATTTTGGAACGGTATATTTTGGCACATTCGCTTTAAAGACCCCTTTCTGCGTCCCATCAGCATGGCTGATGCTAACCTTCACAAGAGTGACAAGGTGTGACTTCTCAAGCTAACACTCTCAGCTGACATGAAGTGGAAAGACTGTATTGAATCCATTGCTAGGTCTTCTACTAAGAATGTTGGCACACATGCTAGAAAGTTTTTTCTCTCCGAGAATCTGTCTTACATATTGCATCGAATACTGCTGCCACATAGGATCCTGTGCGTCCTGCAGTATATTTAGTGGTGATTCTTAATAAATGAATCAGCAATATTATTGGTCCTGATCTGGCGTCTCAGTCACTTTCCAACCGCCGTAAATCTTCGCCATGGTACCTAGACTTTTTGAACTGCAATGTTCGGGTTTTTATTTCGGAACGGTACAATCAATTTAAAAACCACTTTCATCCTCCTATGAGAGTGACACAATGCGCCTTTTCTCAGTTTAACATTCTCGGTTGACATAAAGTGGAAAGACTATGTTGAGTCGATTGCAAGATCTTCTCTTAAGTAAGCTGGTTCACTATGCTAGAAATCTTTCGCTCCTGAATCTATCGTACATCTTTATAAGTTTCCCATTCGTCCATGGTTCGAATATTACATGGTCCTGTGCTCCTGCTTTATATTAGAGAGATGATTCTGGATAAAATCCAAAGAAGAATCAGTAATATTATTGGTCGTGACCTGGCGTCTCGTCTTCAGCGACATTCCCTGTGCGTTTTCTGTAAATACTTACATAGTTATTGCTCTGATGAACTCTTCGCTACAGTACATAGACTTTGTGAATTTCAGCGCAGTACTAGATTGGCGGCAAGGTCTCTTCAATTCACAGTTGAATTGGTTAGATCTAACCATAAGTTGTATTCTGACAGTTTCTTTTCTCGAACTTTACGCATTTTTTCCGGCTAACTTTGATTTTCAAAAATTAAAATGTAATGTCAATCGTTATCTACTGTTATCTTGATAATTATTCTATTGTTCTCCCTCTTTAATAATGTTTCTCTTTTTTCTTATTCTTTTACACACTCAGTAATCCCTTGTGTCTTAGTGGATTTGCTGCCTTCCGGGGGGTATTATATATATATATATATATATATATATATATATATATATATATATATATATAGTCTTAAGGTGTGCTATATTTATGGAATAAAGTGCTCAATATGAGAGATAGAGCGTGCGTAAATATAAAAGTGAACATAGAAGTCAACACTTAGAGGCGACAGTCTGTTTCATGCTATATGCAATCGTCAGGCCACATATAACATGAAACAGACTGTCCCCTCTAAGTGTTGACTTCTATGTTCACTTTTATATATATATATATATATATATATATATATATATATATATATATATATATTAGAAATTGTAAAAATGAAATAAACACATTATAGGCAGACCAAGTCGGTCGAATTTAACAATTATTCATATATATATATATATATATATATATATATATATATATATATATATATATAGATAGATAGATAGATAGATAGATAGATAGATAGATATATACATACATACATATATATATATGTGTGTGTGTACAAGTATAGGATTGGTGTGTACGGAATAACTTCCAATAACCCAAAAATAGTATTCTTAAAAAGGGTGCTCAATACAGAGTAGCGCAAATATAATTTATTCGAAAATTATAACATATTTATCACTACAAAAATAGCCCCTTTGTTTCAACACTTTTGGTGTCTTATCAAGTCAATGTGTTAAATTCAAAAAGATTTTATAACATTTATGTTATAATTTTCGAATATATATATATATATATATATATATATATATATATATATATATATATATATATATATATATATATATCTTCCAACTGAGAAATAGTGGCTTATGACGGAAGCACGTAGAGAAATATGGTGCTTTCAAGATAATGCGAATACCTGCGCTAAAACAGAGAGAAGTCATAGAACGTGATAATATCGATCCAGTTGTGTCACGATTTATCTGCCAAGAGCGTGGACGAGACAGTCAAACCTAAGTAGCCATCGACGTCACCATGTTAACAGACAATTAATCAATTATATGGCATTACTTGGCAACAATCATCTGACATGTGAGAAGTGCAGAAAAGTCTGCAAAAGTCGATTTGATCTAAAATGGCATTTGAAAGCGCAATGGGTTCCTGACTCTGCGGAAAACTACACAGCCGAAAGGTCTTGTATGCGATCACTGTAGAAAAGGGTGTAAATCACTTGCTAGTTTTAAAAGTCACTGCCGGTCTCATAACCAACAATAACTACAGAGTGGTCTGAAAGTCTTGACATCCTTATATAATATAATTTTCTATTTCAGATGGCTGACACAAACTCCTACATTTTGGAAGAAAGGTTTAGGGTAACAAGACTTTCGGGCCACCCTGTACATTAAAATTCAACGATAGTCAGGATTACTTAACGAATAGACAGCTATCGAGTCTGTATGTATATATGTCTTGTACAGTTATTCAATTATCTCTTCAACACTTCTTGGTTTCATTGTTCATCTTTCAGATATTATCTCTTTGTATCTTGATAGATAGATAGATAGATAGATAGATAGATAGATAGATAGATAATATAGATAGATAGCTCTGATTCGTTTATGTCTGTTTCTGTTCATACATACACAGTAATCAATTGGCATCAATATTCGTCTGATCCTTCCTGTTTGCCTGTTTTCAATAGTTGTTGTTCTTGTTCTTGTTCTTCTTCTTCTTCTATGCGCCGTGTTTTTTCAGGACGTGAGCGATCATGACTTTCCAGAACTTTCTATCCTCTGTAACTCTTAGCTATGTTTGCCTTTTTACTATCACTCCTGTTCACTGCTCTGCCATTCATTTTTTCAATCATTTCACCTCCAAGCAAGAGGGGAAAGCCACTGGTACGGAAGGAGTTGCAGAGAATGAAATTGGGAGAAAAGGCTGAGTAAGGAGAACCGAGAAAAGGTTAAAAGATGAACGGTGTTCAAGAAGATATAAGATGCGTTTAATTTTTTGAAGATTGTAATGAGAGAACCAAGGAAACGGAAGAGAGTCCCACAGGCGGGAAGTACAAGAAAATAAATTGTTGGAGTAGAAGAGTCTGTTGCATTTAACCAATTCAACAATAAAATGGTGGGTCCTAGATGCCAGTCAAGTATCACCCGGAAACTCGCGTATACCGAGCACCAGGGGAAAAAGCTCGCCTTGTTTTAGAAAAGACAGAGAAATGTCACGTCGCGTCGGCGAGTAAGAGACTGAAGTCGAGATATCAAATCAGAATAGATTTCATTGGAGATCCTTCCTTGGATTTTGTCAAGAACTTCGAGATGAGTAGCAGGAGCACTAGACCAGATACGTCAGCAGTATTCACTACACAGGCGGATGGTAGATTTGTAAATGTGCAAGATGAACTTTGGCACGGCACAGTGACCAAAAATTTCCTTGTAGTAGATGCAGCTATTGATTCAATGTAGTCGTTCCACTTCAAGTTAGTTGAAAACGTGAGATCAAGAATCTGCAATGTGTTGCTTTCTATAAATCTAGCATCAACCATGCTGGTGGCGGTCAGGAGACGTTGTCGATGGTGGTTAAATGAGGGCAGTTTCGTTTTGGAGACATTAAAATTTACAGGCCATTTCCTGCCCTAGTTAACCATAGATTGAATGTTGTTTTCATGAGAAGAAGCCAGGTTTACTTTGTCAGCTCTGGCGGATTTGCTATTGAAACAGAAGTAAATGGTAGTATCATCAGCATATATGCCTACTTGGGAATTGATGACATCAGGAAGATCATTGATGAGTATCAGAAAGAGCGTAGGACACCCGCGTTCGTGAGAAAAGGATTTGGAATTGAACCCATTCAAAACGACCTTCATTTCACGATTTGATAGGAACGATTGGATTAAATCAAACAGTTGTCCAGTAATACTGTAGCCCTGCAGCTTGCGTAGAAGACTAGCGTACTAAACCCTGTTAAGCGCCTTCGAGATATCACAGCTCGGGATTCACTGTTATTATCAAGAGCTTGATATACATATTCAGCGATGGCTATTAGCATATCAGCTGTAGATCTGGCAAAACGGAAGCCATATTGCTTGTCAGAGAGTAGGTCGTGAAAGGTAAGTTGCTTAACCACTTCAGCATTGATTAACGCCTCGTATACTTTGCCGAAAAGCGGTAGGAGACTAATAGGGCGATAGTTAGAGGAGTCAGAAAGTTCTCTAGACTTCTTAAAAAACGGAACTACAGAGGAGGACTTCCAATAAGCTGGAAAGCAGGAAGCAGCGAGGCAATAGTTGTAGAGTTTGAAGACTAACGCCAGCTAGAGGCAGATTTCTTTAGGACGATGGCTGGGATGTCGTCACCCCCGCCTGCCTTATGGGAGTCTAATTTAGAAATGATGATGGTGGTATGTGCATATCACTCAGTAGGATCTCTGTTTTATTGGGGAAATTAGGTGCGGGTGCCGAGTTGGAAGAGAATTAGTGTTGAGTTGGAAGAGAATTTCCGAGCAAAGCGTTCAACCTTGTCTGTTGTAGATGCCAGGACTTCGAATTGATTGAATAGGGGAAAAATTGAAGATTTGCTGTTGTTCAGAACACTCTATCAGAGCCGCCAATAATGTCTGGAACCGAACTTGCAAGATGCTATACGTTGTTTCATCAGCAAACAGTAACATCGCTTCTTTGAGGACACGCTGAACACAAGCCCGTTAAGTAGGCTCCTTGTTGTTTCCTATTTTGAAATATTGATATTTAAGGGAGGTTGAGCAGACACGAAGCTTTGGAGAAACTGGAAACAATATATAACTTAACATCAGGAAGAAACAGTTGAAGTTTCTGGAAACAAAATGAGGAAGGAGGGCTTCGAAAATCTGATACTCACGGGAGAGATTGAGAGCAAGAGGGGCAGAGGAAAGCAACATATAACAAGCTTGAGTAAATTGATAGCAGAATAGAGCGTAGGAGAAATAACAGAAAGACAATTTTTTATTAAAAGCTATAAGGAGCAGGAAGTTGTGGAGAGCTATGATCTCCTACGTCATGAGGAGGCACATAAATAAGAACCCTATCACGTCGTCCTTAGTATATTAATGCTATTGACTGTTTGGTCATCATAAAAATAAATAGTTTTCTTATTTAAACATTTCGATACTGGAGTTATGCAGATTACTGTTTATTATAATGCAATTTCATCATTTTCCTATGTAATATAACTAATAGTAATTCTAAGTAGAAGCTGATGAACTTTTATTTAATTAATTAAGCTTTATTCTGACAACTTTTATTTTATTAAGTGAGAAGGGAGATGGTATGTGCTTACTTTAATACGACATCCTACCAAAATATTTCCTTAAAATATCCAAAATATACCATTTCTCTTATTTAGAATTTTCAAAATTCCAAATCTTTAGGAATCAGTAAAATATCTTCACGGCAAATCTATTTCTAGAAATTGTATACTTTATAAACGTTTTCGCATTTATAATATTATCTTGATTTTATTTATTAAATGAAGCATTGTCAGCCATTTGTAATTTTTATATTAGTATTTTTCATCTGAATTTTTATTGCATTCTTTACAACTTACAAAACCCCTCAGTTTGCGGCTATTAAATCATAATGAAATAAAATTTATTATAAACGTATAATGGTTGACATTGCTTCACCTAATAAAAATTGTAAGATATTATTACTACTAGGGGGCCCTGGGTAATTGCAATCAAATAGATATAATTAAAATGAAAGCAATATTAGTCACAATTTGCTAAATGGTGACAATGCTTCATTTAATAAGAAATTCGGGATGATACTATTAATAATTTTACTAACGTAAAAGCAATAACATCAAATATGGTACCTAGATGTTGAGTAGAAAAATAATAAGTTTAAATTTTTAGATTTTATTTTCGGCCAGGTGCAAGCTCCTGAAACTCAAGAAGTAGTGCTGGTGTTAGAAAGTAATCAGGTTTCCCGGGGCAAAAGTGGTACCTTTTCAAAAGCAGGGGAAAAAACATCTAGAACATTTTAAATTAGTGATTTCAAATTAAAAAAAAACACGAAGCTTGCATATCAAGAGGTGTTCAAAGCAACATCTTATATTAATACGAATAATATAGTAATTAATTAGAATGACAAACACAAACGCGCACAAATAAAGACGTACAAACATACAGGGCCAGTTGCACACATACTCATGCAAATATTAGGTTGGTGCAAAAATAATTTCGGTTTTTGACGTTAAAAAATACGTCAAAACCGACATTATTTTTGCACCAACCTAATATATAGCCGCAAAAGTTGACCTCTTCCCCACTCTATCTCTCTCTCTATCCATCTATTTCGCACTCTCTCTCTCTTTATCTTGATATCTATATCTATCTATCACCCACTCTCTTTCTTTTTCGCTATCTACCTCCCACTCTCTCTCTTACTCTCTCTATCTCCCAATCTCTCTCTAGCCTCGAATCTCTCTCTCTCTCTCTATCTTTCTATCTATCTCCCACTCTCCGTCTTTCCCTGTCTCTCTCTATTTATCTATCTACCACGCTCTCTCTCTCTCTCTCTCTCTATCTCTCTCTCCCTTTATTTCACCTAATTTTAGTGGATATGGTAGCCATCAAGCTTTCACAGGCGGATGTAGAATTTCTTTAGATTAGTAAGTTGTGAAATATTCCCTTTCTTAATTGTTTCTTCCGGCCGATTCTGTCTGTGTGCGTCATATACACTGAAAATGTGGTTAGGGCGCCGTTATATCAATCATTTTGTAGGTGTAACGATTAAATACATGAATCTAATCGATATAATGAAATTAAGAACAATGAAATGTTTAGTATGCCCCACGATGTTGCCAGACAGATTCTAATTAAAGATGAACAACACACAACTAGCACTGATTAGATGTACTGGTGAAACGAAAAAACATATATATACACACACATGTTTATATATATATATATATATATATATATATATATATATATATATATATATATATATATAAACACATACACACATATGTATATAGAGATACATACATATATACATACATGTTTTATTAAAATTGACTAAAAAGGGACGTTTGTTAGAGTTTTTTAATTGTGTTTTCTTGTGTAGAAATTGCCTTAATGAATTTTTCCTTTCGAGGTCTTTCGGTGTAATTATTAGCCATTTTCCAGGATAATTGATGTGTTGTTTTAAATGGTGCGTAAGTTGCAGAAAAGTATAAATATTTTTCATGCTCGAATGCGTCCTGTACATTTGGTATTGACTGTTCTATTTTTTTTTTTTTTAATTTTATCATTTTCGGAATTAAAAATATCTACCTTGCCTTCAATACAATAACAATACACGCATGTGTACGCGTACGTATATTTCTATCCGTTTGAGTTTTGCATTACTTAAAATGGATTCTGTATAAGATTATGATAGATATTTCTATTTTTAACGTTGCTTACTTGCGTGTTATAGACGATTACACTGATATAAATAGTAGAAATTCTAATTTATAATAGTTATTGGTATTTTTACGGAAAATTGGCACTGATTTTGATGGGAAGGTGAGTATAATTGTAAAAGAATGCGGCGATGGTAATTATGGTAATGGTAAAATATTAAGAATGGAACAATAATTGCAATGTTGAGAGGAATGACAATGGTAAACCATAATGAGAGGAATGACAATGGTAAACCATAATGAGAGGAATGACAAGGGTAAACCATAATGAGAGGAATGACAATGGTAAACCATAATGAGAGGAATGACAATGGTAAACCATAATGAGAGTAATGACAATGGTAAACCATAATGAGAGGAATGACAATGGTAAACCATAATGAGAGGAATGACAATGGTAAACCATAATGAGAGTAATGACAATGGTAAACCATAATGAGAGGAATGACAATGGTAAACCATAATGAGAGGAATGACAATGGTAAACCATAATGAGAGGAATGACAATGGTAAACCATAATGAGAGGAATGACAATGGTAAACCATAATGAGAGGAATGACAATGGTAAACCATAATGAGAGGAATGACAATGGTAAACCATAATGAGAGGAATGACAATGGTAAACCATAATGAGAGGAATGACAATGGTAAACCATAATGAGAGGAATGACAATGGTAAACCATAATGAGAGGAATGACAATGGTAAACCATAATGAGAGGAATGACAATGGTAAACCATAATGAGAGGAATGACAATGGTAAACCATAATGAGAGGAATGACAATGGTAAACCATAATGAGAGGAATGACAATGGTAAACCATAATGAGAGGAATGACAATGGTAAACCATAATGAGAGTAATGACAATGGTAAACCATAATGAGAGGAATGACAATGGTAAACCATAATGAGAGTAATGACAATGGTAAACCATAATGAGAGGAATGACAATGGTAAACCATAATGAGAGTAATGACAATGGTAAACCATAATGAGAGGAATGACAATGGTAAACCATAATGAGAGGAATGACAATGGTAAACCATAATGAGAGTAATGACAATGGTAAACCATAATGAGAGGAATGACAATGGTAAACCATAATGAGAGGAATGACAATGGTAAACCATAATGAGAGGAATGACAATTTGGGGGGTTAAATAGTGAGAATGAAATAATAATTACAATATTGGGCCAATGATACAGTAATTACAATTGTATGAGATGGGATTGGTGTGGTAATGACAGTGGTAGCAAAGGATAATTGTAATAACAGTGGTAACAGCAAATAATTATGGTAAAAATAGTAGTAGGGATGATAACAATGGTAGTAAAATGATAATGATAATAATAATTAAGATGGTAGTTGAAAGAAAGAAATAATTAATGGTAATGATTAATAATAAAAGTTAATGATGAATTAAAAATTAAAAATCGTAGTAGTAAATAAGAAATAATAAATGATTGGAGAGGTAATAAATAATGATAGTGAGAGTAATAATGAAAGAGATTAAGAATAAAATAGAAAATAATAGAAGTGGTGATAACTAAGTAATAACAAAAGATAGTGGTGGTGATGATAATAAATTAATAATGGCAATAATAAAAACAAAGACAATGGCAAAAATCTTGTGGAGTAGATGTATGAAGTGATAAATAATGGTAATAGTTATTTTGTGGTAGGTATATACAGTGGTAGCGACAATATTGGTAACTAAAGTAGTGGTAGTCGTTGTAAAAGGTTTTTGGGGTGTTAGTGGTTTATCGCCTCGCGTCCATAGGGGCGATGGTAGATTAAGTATAAATGGCGGTAAGAATATCGATCTGTGTTACTTGGTATGTTTTATTTTGTTTTTGTTTTTTCTTGTATTATCCGTTTGGTATGAATTGTGATAGGAGGTATTTATTTTCGTGTCAGCATTTTGAAATTATTTCTGATCTTTGGTTTAGCAATGTGGAAAATTATTGTTACTTTTTCGTAAGGACAAAGTAGACATTTCTTTGTTACGTTGTTGTAGGCAGTTGCGTTTTTCATTATTTCCCAGCTTATTTCGATATAAATAAATCCAAAATTGTAAAAATAAATCAGTTTGTCTGACGATCGTATGGGCGTGAACCTATTGTCACAAAATGAAGATATACCGGCTGTAACAGGATAATTGTGCATCCTACAAAATGCTTAATATCTAAAAAAACACCAAACTAATTGAGTTTATTTTTTACACGTTTTCACATAAGATATTTAGCAATCTTGACATAATTTGATGTAAGGTTCACAGAAGATCCCTTTGGATTTTTCAGCTAGAAAATGGACAGTCTACAATCATTTTGTATCAGCCTCGCTGTCTTTCCAACTAACTAATGGTGAGAGGAAGAAGATCATTCTTGCCTTTAGTTATGGTACCATCATTCATATTCTGGCTTCCACCTTCAAAGTCCTTTCAAGAACCATTAAGTTTAAAAAAGAGGGAACAGGAGAGAGGAAAATTGAATCAGGAGGTCACAACAGCAAGAGTGATCATCATTTCAATTTAGACCTAAAAAGATTAATTAGAAAAGATCCAACTCTATCCATAAGATGTTTGGCATATATATATATATATATATATATATATATATATATATATATATATATATATATATATTGAACTTAATCTCAATCCCTCATGAGCTTCCCATCCTTAGCTATGATTAATTAATGCTGATCATGTCATTTTCGTTTATAATCGATCTCATCAAGATTCTTTGTTAAGCTTGGAGAGCAATTATACATTCTTATTGCTCAAAGTAGTGACCAATAATGTTATAAAAAACTTGGAGTATTCTAGTAAGATATATTTAATCATTCCTAAGTTACAACTGTTCAAATCTAACAAATGGACAATTTTGATTTTACACGATTTGGACAATTTTGCTAGCTGTTACACCCGGTATATATTAGGTTGGTGCAAAAATAATTTCGTTTTATCATATAGTAACATATGTTAAAAAACGAAATTATTTTTGCACCAACCTAATATATATATATATATATATATATATATATATATATATATATATATATACATACATATGTATATACACCAACCCTTCTGTAATGTGTATTTTTGTCTGTGGTAGGAGAGATTGATGAGTTATTTTCACAATAAATAAAACTTTATTTCTGTTGTTCGCTCGTATGGATTTGACTTCGAGCCGATAACTTTTCGGCACCTATTTGCATATATATATATATATATATATATATATATATATATATATATATATATATATATATATATATATAGTTTCGTAAACCTTATTTAATGGTAGAATAATGCTTTCATTGGTAAGGCGAATAGCACTACGCTGCAGGGGAAAATGGTTTATTAGATGAGACAAGATTTATTTAATTATCTGACACAAACTTGGAATCGTTTTGCTGTCGGAATTAGAAGATAAGTGGGTTTTTACCTTTTATTTGGATATCTTCATAATGCCGAAGTTTTCTAAAATCGATGATAGATGGCTGGTTAGTTGAATGAAACAAAGGAAGTAAAGAAATTTTTATATAGGAGATGTTCGAAAAATATAGACGCAGTCATTCATCTTATATTTGTTTCGATAGTCTTAAATTTCAATAGAAATAAGAACTTCCCAATATTCCTTGTTAGTTCTTATATTGATTAAACATGTTCGGAAATAAGACATAAAGTTGGATACATAACGCTTTCACCAAATATAACAACCCAACCAGTTGATTTTCTTTTTATAAGCAATGTTAGTCGGGGATTATGCTGGTAAAACTCTGTACACTTGTAGGTATAAACTGCAATCAAAGAGAATTGTCTGTCAGACACATGGAAGAGAACACCTGGAAAGAAAGTGTGGCAAGAACACATGATGTCATGTACATTATTTAGAGAATATATAGGAAATATTCACCGAAAACTGGACAGAGAACGAATATGATTAAAGATAAAGGTAATATTTGAACTATTTTAATAATACTTTTTTACTGATATCAGAATCATTGAATGGATTGCTAAATGTCCTGAATAAGCCAATCTCAGGCTAGATATTAGAATAAACAGAAAAAAAAGTCTAATTGTAACATCCTGTAAAAGGAGTTTACAGATAAAGAAGGAAGAACTGACAGAAGATAGAATAACATTTATCAAAGCTATTAAAGACGAGAAAAATTAAATAAAACATATAAGTCGGAAGAATTTAGTAAAAATAGAGACAAAATAAAAAGCATCCTGTCAATATGTTTAAAATATGAATTGAATATGATGCCAATAATGACACACAGTTGTGAATCATGGACATTAACAAAATCGCTTGAAAACAAACCGGAAACGACACAAAGATCAATGGAAAACGTAATGCTAGGCTTAACTTAATAATAGGAAGATGCCAGCATTTAATAGAAAATAGAACAAAGTAAGAAAGAAAGCAATAAAAATGGAAGTGATATGGACAAAAAATAATTTAAATTAACAGATGCCGAAATCTAAATATTTTTACATACAATTTTATTTTATTTTCGGAGATAATAAAGGTTTAGAGATACTAGTCTTACTTTTTAACCCATATCAGGGGGATTCATAGTTTTCTTAAAGGTATTTACGCGTAAGTAAATATAACGGACCCGACTGGAATTGAAACTCGTCTCTCCGATTAACAATTCCAAGTCATTATCCAATAAGCCACCAAGCATCCAAGCTTACGCCATCTGCTATTCCCAAGCGGTCACCCATCTAGGTACTGACCAGTTTCGACATTAACTTCGGTGATCGTACAGGAACCGGTGCTTCAACTTGATGTGGCCTAAGTCTCAAGGTAGAGCGTTACTTTATAAGGTGACTGATATAAAAGTAGGAAGTGAAGATTAAGAGAATATGGCGGATAGATAACCATTGACCTTAGACTTGAAGTGGTAAATATTGTAGTCTTCGGAGATCCATTCTTTCGGGAATCTGTTCTACAAAGTAGCGATTCTTGGGAAGAAGCATTCAGAGAGGAACATCCTTTTAACATCCATTAGAGATTCTATGAAGAATGAGAGCGATTCTGACCTGTGGGCTTAGCAAGGCGCGTCTTGGTTGTGAAGTTCTGAACTATTGACACTAACGAATGAAGCCTGTCTGAACATTTGCCATAGAAGTAGTGTTAGTAAAGCAAGAGTCTTGCGACGTTGTGTCACTGCGAAAGGAGGTGTAGTCTGGAAACTAAGTCACCGCTCACGACGCCACATAAATGATTCTGAACTCTATCAAGACCGGATAGTGATGTCTAATAGATACCAAAGAAGGCAGACACAAAGAAGATTTAAAAAGGTACAATAAATTTCTGCTTGTAAGATATATCAGAGAAGAGCGCAGTCCCGGTCGTCATGGGAAAGGGACTAGGTTGATGATATTGATCAGGATACGTGACATGTATATTTCTCTGCGTGTGGGTTCAAATTCAATCCAAGTAAATCTGTCTTTATCTTTCTCAGTTTGGATTTCTTACCTTTGATGTATATATACTGCAGTCATGATCTCTCTTCTGTCGGTGTTAATTAGCATTATGTCTCCATGCCAGTTACACACGTCGTCCGAAACAACAAAAAGACAATGCTTTGAACTCAAACACTCTAAAGTTTTTCAAGTGTTTAAATCAATCATACACACGCACACAGAGACACGAGGAAAAACACACAGCCACAAACAAAAAGAGAAAAAAAAATCAACCTAACACCAGTAATAAGAGCATCCCAACTAGCGCCTACATTGATCACATCATCAAAATTGTTATAAAAAAAATGAGAAAATTAATATATATAATTTAATTGTTGAAACCTGCTGAAGAGTGGATTGAACAATTACCAAAAAGTTAATCTACGAAAGTTGAGAGGTTGCATCAACCAGTTAAATGACAAACTTTATTATTATCAATCATATATATATATATATATATATATATATATATATATATATTCTGTTTATATGTTATTTTTGTAGATAACAATTTTATTTAAGTAAATGCTCTGTTTTTTAATTAAACAGTATTAATTACATGAATGTTCGAGAAATTTCGTAGAAGAATCGAACCTGTATTCCTATACGGAGACCGTCATTTGTTCTAACGTGCTATACCATTTACCTACGGAGAAGCGTCTGCGTCTGGTTTGCAAAGTCTAAATTACTGTTTTTAAACACACAACCTTCGACTATTTTTCATATCGGCTCACGAAAAGATTGTCTCGAACATTCAGGCCGGTAAATGTAATTAATACCGTTAATTGAAAAAAGAGCATTTACTTAAATAAAATTGTATCCATAAAATAACGTATAAACAAAAATATATTGAATAATTATAGGAATTAATCAATATATATATATATATATATATGTGTGTGTGTGTGTGTGTGTGTGTGTGTAAAGTCACTAAAGATGTAACTAAGATTTACAAAAAAGCACCATACTTTTACATTAAAAGTATAAACGAAGAAGCGAAAAATATCATAGCCAGACTAGAAATAAGCGACAGGCTCCTTACATTATGCTGCAAGCAATCATTTATAGCCATAAAGGATCATAAATATGAATTCCCCAATCATCTTTTTTTTCGTCAAATAAACCCACCTAAAACAGAACTGGATAAAATAAGGCAAGAAATATTGAAAAAAAAAAAAAATACGCGACTCATTAAGTATTGACCTACTGGCCAATCAATGGAAGGACACAAGTGAGTGCATTTCTTGTTTCCACAAAATTACAAATAAAAACAAATATGTATTAGGTTGGTGCAAAAATAATGACGTAATAATATCGTTTTTTGACGTTAAAAAATACGTCAGAAAACGACATTATTACGTTATTATTTTGACACCAACCTAATATTTATAAAATACAATATTAAAATTTTTTATCCATCTATTAGGACCTTGAATAAGTTCTCGCTGATTTTTCATGAAATGTAATGTTTTATTTACAAAGATTAGTAAGAAACAGTCACTAAAAGTATTGCCCATCACCAGCTACTACTTTTTCCCATCAGGCATTTATTTTCTGGCAGAAAAACAAGTATTTTGAGGCTAACCACAAATCGACCCATTTTTTGGCAACTTCATAAGAATGAAAACACTGCTCAGCCAGGCCATGTGCCATCAATCGGGACAAGTGATAATCCGGTGGGGCAATGTCTGGGGAATACGGCGGGTGGAGTAGGACTTCCCATTTAAATGTTTCCAAGTAGGTTTTCACTCGTTTTGCAACATGTGGCCTAGCATTGTCATGTTGAAAAATCACTTTGTCGTGTCTCTGCTCGTATAGCAGCCGTTTTTTCTTCAATACTCGGCTCAAATGCATCTGTTGTAGACGATAGCGATCTTCCGTGATGGTTTCCGTCAGTTTGAGCAACTCATAATAAACTACACTCAGCTGATTCCACCAAATGCAGAGCAGAATCTTCGAACCTTGGATATTCATCTTTATGATACGATGCATAAAAAGCTTTCTTTTTCTGACGTTAAAGCAGCTGTTCACGCGTAACAAGATGCAGTTCAGCATCTTTCGGCTTTAACGCGTACGGCACCCAATGCACTTGCTTTTGAATCATTCCTAATGCTTTCAAATTTTTCGAAAATGTTGTGTGATCAACTCCTAATGATTCTGTAAGTTCAGCTTGTACCTGATATGAGTCTTCATGAAGTAATGCCTCCAATTCTTCGGTTTCAAACTTTTTTCGGTGCACCAGAGCGTTCTTTACCTTCAACATCAAAATCATTATTTTTGAAGCGTCTAAAACAATTTCTGCATGTTGTTTCCGATAGAGCATGGTCGCCGTAAGTCTCAACAAGAATTAGGTGTGCTTCAGCTGCATATTTCTTTTGAATAAATTAGTGCACTAAAATTCCCCGCAAATACACTTTGACACGAAATCCGACTTGTTTAACGCTATGAAAAACAAAGTTGTTTACACTTCGGCGAAATGATATACAGTGAATTTCAAACTTGCTTATAGATGCGTTAACATCTGAAACTACACGCACCCAGTTCTGGGGACACCATCTGTTGGAAATCAGCGAGAAATTATTTAAAGTCCTAATCTATATGAAAAAGTTCTGCTGAAGGCTTTGTACTTCGCTAAAGGCTTTGTAAACTTAACACCTGATCAGACGGAAATAATCTTACATTGCCGCAAATCAATTTTATTCCACAATGAATTAACCTGGGTTAAGGAATCAAAGACGGCTTCGATGTTCTACAAGTTTCTTTTGATGGAATTGAGGTTTCGGGGTTAATAGGCCTACATATTATAAGAAATTACCAAAATTGTACATATAAACAACCACGGTCTATATAAGGATGACAGTGTGATAATAGCGCCAGACAGCAGAACAAATGACAATATGAGAAAAGGGATTTTCAAGCTCTTCAAAAGCCTCGGCTTTGAAATAGAAATAAAAATTTGTAAAAAAGTTGTCAACTATCTGGACGTAGAATTAAATCTAAAAGCTGCCAGTGTCTCCTCATACATGAAACCCAACGCAAAATTAAAATACGTGAACATTAGATCTAACCATCCTGCAAACATAATAAATCATATCTCTAAAGGAAGAGAGTCTAGGTTATCCAGTAACTCTTTTAGTAAAATAATTTTGGGGGATAAAAAGAAAAATATGAGAACTTAAAGGTAGAGGGTGACAAAACCAAACTAGAATTTAAATCTAAATTTTAAACAACGTATGAAGAACAATTTCAGGAAACGAAAATATATCATTTGGTTTAACTCCTCTTTTAACTTAGAGTTAAAATGTAAAATAAGGAAATTATTTTTCAAGTTACTTACTAAATATTTCCACAAAAATTCAGAATTATTAGGTTGGTGCAAAAACAATGACGTAATAATGTCGTTTTTTGACGTATTTTTAATGTCAAAAAACGACATTATTACGTCATTATTTTTGCACCAACCTAATACATAGGATATTCAATAAAAACACAGTTAAACTACAACTGCACTAATAATTTAGAAACAATAATAAATAGACAAAACACCAGAAATTTCAAAACTAACACGCGGCAAAATATAAGTTACGCTAGTAATTTATGCAATTGCAGAAATAAAAATAAATGTCCATTAGATGGAGCTTGTAAAACCGAAGCAATAATCTATAAAGCAGAAGTAATAAATATTAATGGTCAGAATAAAACGTACATAGGATGTATTAAAAGTACATTCAAATGTCGTTGGTACAATCATAGGTCTTCTATTCAAGCTAGTAAGCCTTAGGTGCTCTACCAAACTAGCTAACCATGTGTGGAATTTCAAAGAAAAAACAGCAGGGACGCGATTGTAAGTTGAAAATTTTAAAAAAGACGAAGTCTTATAACAATCACAATAATATTCGCAACCTCTGCCAATAGGGAAAAATTAGCAATGATGACATTTCCGAATAAAAAAAAAACCTTTTGAAACAGAAATCCGAAGTCATGAGTCCTTGTATACATATTAAAGAA
Organism: Acanthosepion lycidas; assembly: GCA_963932145.1. Classification (NCBI taxonomy): domain Eukaryota; kingdom Metazoa; phylum Mollusca; class Cephalopoda; order Sepiida; family Sepiidae; genus Acanthosepion; species Acanthosepion lycidas. The sequence goes on along the minus strand of OZ010579.1, from coordinate 72,510,745 downwards.
TCCTCTTAAGCATGTATGAGGCTGGATGAAAAGAAGTGTATATTTCAGTTAACCTACGCCGATATATTTATAATACTCTTATTTTTCTTCTCCTCCCCTTCTTCTTCTTCTTCTTCTTCACATCATCCTCCTACCTTTCTCTCACACCCGACGTCGTGCGTTTGTCTATTTTTTAAAAATAATATAGTGTTCATTAGTTTTTTAAAAACTAAAGCATTGTGAGGTCAATTGATTAAAATCGCCTGAGGATCCCGTAAGGTTGAAACCAAAGTAGCGGTTTGAACTAGTCTTCTGATATATATATATATATATATATATATATATATATATATATATATATATATATATATATATATGTATAATTAATACAAATATAAATTTTTTCAAATTAGTGACTGATGTTGCCTTCAGCAACTCTAGAGTTTCATAGACGGACCCACCAACAATCGCTCCGTCAGCTAATCAGGGAATTTCAATAATCACACTTCTTTCAAATATCTTTTGAATGTAATAGCGTAAATTATGCTTAAGAAATATTTCTCTTATCAATTTTTATGTTTTTGTTTGAAAAGAAGAGAAAGTGAATGTTTCTTCAAAGAATTTCTATTATGGACAGTACTTTCCGGTTTTCTGAAATTCCAAACCGATTTCGATATGACGTCATTGAAAATTTAGAATCATTGAATCGGAATATTTCCCACAATTTACCAATTAATGACAAACGGTCGTTTTTTTTTGGGGGGGCGGGGTGACAGAAAATTAAATTGGAAAATGAAAATGAATTGTGATTAATCCGATGCAAATAACTTATGCAGGTTCGTTTGCTTTTCCGACCTTTAAAAAACGAAATTATTAATAATAAAGGTTAGAAGAAAAACTAGAATAATCATGATCGATATTTATGAATTTCGGCACTGAAAAGTGTAGATGAATATGTTTTAGTTTCAAGAAAAAGAGTTTAGAAAATTTAACAATCATAGGACATAGAGGGACAGAGGAAAGTCTATGTAAGTGGTTGTCAGTACAAGGTATAGGAGCGATAGAAAAATGGCAAACTTTACTAAGAGCTACAAAGGACAGGAAATTTTGGATTTGAGCCCACATTCTGAATTGACACAGCACATAGAATGATGAAGAAATAATAATTTAACACCTGACTATCGTGACTAAAACTATCAGTGGCGTTTCAAACGTATTAGACTTTTTACTGTATCACGACGGTTTGCCTTACATAAAACAGAACAAAATTCCATAAGAAACTATGTAAACAAACAATGAAATTTAACAACTTCGATTCACAACTTCAAAAATATAAATACACGTCTCTAAATGTAAACAAAAAAGTGCTTAAAAATAAGAATCCCTTATCATAAAAAATACAGCACTATCAACTACGATCCCGGTCACAATATACTGGCCATACTCAGGAATTAAAAATATGTTTACCTTTCAGTAACTTAGCCATCATTTATGGAAGCACAACAGAAATCCTTTGAAAACAGGAAGTAGATTAAACTAAAACGCTCGGAACAATGATCTGGACATTTTTTTAACAACGAACTTGCAGAGGAAAGACATCTCTTGTTCGTCCACAATAAAGGGGCATTAATGAACTTAACAAAATTACATTGTCAGTAATTTTTGAATTGAAAAATACGTGATAAAGATGCGTCAGAGCAGGCCATCAGTGATAACACGACCTACTTCTGCACACACATATATATATATATATATATATATATATATATATATATATAGCATCCCTAATAGGAGACATGATGCAAGCTTTCGAGCTTTTACGAAAAAACTTCACCATGCTTGCAAATACAAACTTGACCCATACGGGCGAGTTATAAATTTAAGTAACAATAAATTTTCACTCAACACATTCAGGGTATTAAATAAAGGACTAAGCTTTTGTCCTAGTCCCCCAAGGTTTGATAAAGACACCTTGGCAAAGGACCTGAAATCCTTCTTCAGAAGAATACGGCTAAAAGCCCAATACTGGGAAAATGATCATACACCTTCCATACTTGAGACATTAAAAGAGAAGGATACTACATACACCCCACAAAACACAGACATTACTATACAGACATTTGAAATAGCCGTAGCATATGACATAAAGAAAACAATAGCACGTAACCTGCCACGTAACAATATTACTGAAGGGGAACGCTGACACATATTGATGACCTAATCATAACACAGACTGACAAAGGGGGTGCCACAGTGATCTGGGGAATCTAAGAATACATTAAAGAGGCCAACAAACAGCTAGCCGACAAAGAAACCTATAAAAGCTTACCTACAGATCCTCTTCCCGAATACCAAAAAGAATTAACTAGCTCATTAAACATAATGCTTCGCAACAATCTAATCGATAAGGAAACATGCACAACACTTACCCCCACAAACATCACACCTGCTCGCTTCTATCTCCTTCCTAAAATACACAGAAGCAACAACCCAGGAGCAACATGTAACAATAAAAGAAGATTATCCTGCAACCACATTAAACACACGAATTCATTCACTAGCTCAGTCACTAAATCTACTTTAAAAATCTACCACGACTCTAACTGTAGAAGTCATAACATAATTTACCTCCTAGAATGCACACTATGCCAGAAACAATATGTAGGAAAATCTGAATGGCCCTTTGACTACAGATTTAATAATTATCACAATCGAATTAAGTCGACTCCCCATGAAAGATTATTACCTGTAGAACAACATTTCCGTCTAGAAAAACACGATTTTAAAACTCATGCCAAATTCACTATATTTGAGAGAATAGAAAAGTCCAGAGCAGATAACATTAGAAAGATTTTAGAGTTCCATGAAAATAAGTGGATGCAACGTCTAAATACACACTATCCTGTCGGGCTTAACCATAAATTTAACAATATAGATAGTATTAATATATAACCCCACAAATCAAAACCTAGCCACATTTCTCACTCACACAAGATAGACATTCTTACGGAGATGTTGAGACCTCACACTTATACACACACCCACACGAATATACACACTAACACACGTCATACTCACTCACTCCCTAATGAGCCAAATGATAACACCCACCCATAGTAATATACTCACTTGCACACATCATACTCACACACTCCCTAAGAACCAAATAACACACACACACACACACACACACTTAACAGAGACACATCCCCCTTCCAGGAACCAATAAAACAGTCAAAATGACCAAGGGAATTCAGAACAGCATGAATCCATCCTGCTCTGATATCAAATAATTACTTAAAAGAGACTGTTTGGCCAACACAAAGACTGACCAAACGAGGTTTTGCATTTGTGGATTTTGTAAGCTCGTTTTCTAGCGTTGAGGGTGAAATTGTATGGTTAGCAAAGAAGTATAAATGTTTTTGTAATATATTTCTCTTCTTCACTTAGGTATTCTGGGATACTTATTCTAAGGGCTCTGAAGTAGAATTATGTGACTAATCCTCATTTAATTTTTGATTGTGGTGGGAATAGAAATTAATTAAATGGTTTTTGTTCGTTGGTTTACGAAAAACTTTAAAGTCTAATTTTAATTGTTACGTAATAATAAGATGTCGAGGCAAGGTAGAGACTGGTTTATTTCATATTAATGTGTGTATTCAGTAGTATGCTCAACTTTATTAAGTTTCATTATTGTGTCTAACAGATTTTGTTTATGAGGATATAATAAAAGAACGTCATCTACATATCTTAGGTAACTAGAACTTTAAGGTATGATGAGTTTAAATTCACCAGATTCCAAAAATTCTAGGAAAAGACAGGCAAGGACACCACTAATAGGTGACCCCATAGGTAAGCCGAATTTTTGCTATAGAAATTTTTTATTGAAATAGATGAAATATTAGTAATTAGTTTACATAGTTTTATAATTTTATAAACATGTAGAGTAAGGTTTTCTTTGGATCATTCGAGATGTTTTCTCAGTAGGTTTTGTAACGGGTATATTTGTATCTAATGATTTGATATCTAAGTTAAAATGAACTTGTTTTCCACGCTTATGTTACGTATCCCCTGGATTAAGTAACCAGAGTATTTAATGTGTGTTGGGTTAATGGTCCCTAGGAACAGAATTAGGATTTTTGCAATAATTTTAGCCAATTTCATTAGTATGTTGTGTCTGTGCGTTAAGTTATTAAGGTAGGTTTGGAATCCGTTAATTTGATAGATGTGCCATCTCTCCTTCAATTCAGAACACCACAAATTATACTAACGTTAGTTTCAAAGAGGCGACTGCACGTGAAACATGACTGACAAATGAAAATCAAACAACACAAAAGTAAACAAAAAAAAACTACCAGAATTTATTTATTCTTTTTCTCTATATCTGTCTTTGATGAATCTTTAATAAAAGTGAAACATGCTATATTGATAAACGTCCCCTATTTGTTCTGTATTTTATTATTCTGCCGAACCTTGATCCATATTATATTCATACTTGATCACACATATTTCCCAAGTACTTTCCATTTCTTTCTGAGATTTCTTTCAATTGCAATGTACGGAAAAATATTCGTGAATATGAAAGGATTATGATAAAAATAAGCAATGTTTGTAATTTATTCAATCAGACATACATAAAATAGAATTTGCTGCCTAAATATGAAAATCTCTCTTTCTCTCTCTCTCTCTCTCTCTCTCTATATATATATATATATATATATATATATATATATATATAGTTTATTATCGATTTAAATATATGTAACAGGATATAACTTTAAATGGAAGTCAATTAAAAATCATAACTTAGATAAGAAAGATTTGTTATCCGTTCATCTCATATTTTAAGTGGAATGTCTGTATATGTCTCGTTGAAAATGAATACAAAATAATTGGCAGCAATTTTAGAATAAGTTGTTTATTTTTTCACTTCAAATTTGTTTATTTTTTTCACTTTTTTTTTTACTTTTTTAAATAAAATCAAATACATTCATTTATGCACATGCGCAGAGGAAAACGACAAAGGATACAAAATATATATAAAGGTAGAAAACTATCAAGGACGATTGAGTCTGAACGTATAAAGATCGTGCGAGCTGAGTTTGTTGGAGTATTGAAGAAAAAGTGAATGACTAAATCGAATGTAGAAGAAAATTGCTGAAGCAAACCAAAAATATCTGTTATAGTAAAAGTCACAAGTAGAAAAGAATGAATTGAAGCATCCCCATAAAAAATAATGTTAATGGGTGAGGGTGCGTGTGATCGTCCGGTCGTGAGCAGTTGTATACATTAGCATAAACACGAACATATGTATTGATCGCAATTGAAAAATAGATAGATAGATAGATAGATAGATAGATAGATAGGTAGATAGATAGATAGATAGATAGATAGACAGAGAAAAGATTGCGATAGATAGATAGATAGATAGATAGATAGATAGATAGATAGACAGTGAAAAGATTGCGATAGATAGATAGATAGATAGATAGATAGATAGATAGATAGATAGATAGATAGATAATGAAAAGATTGCGACAGACAGACAGATAGATAGATAGATAGATAGATAGATAGATAGATAGATAGATAGATAGATAGATAGATAGATAGATAGGGAAAAGATTGTGATCGATAGAAAGATAGTAAAAATATTGCGATAGATAAATAGATAATGCATGCATACATATTTATATATGAACGAAATAACTAGGTATTAACTTAATTCGATAGAAAGTACGGAGTAGATAGTGAAAAGATTGAGATAGATAGATAGATAGATAGATAGATAGATAGATAGATAGATAGATATATAGATAGATAGATAGATAGATGTGAATAGGTAAAAATAAATGCGAATGAAATAATTGGTAAAGAAGAAGTAATTGAGAAACGTGGTTGATATGTTGCCCACCTAAATCTGATTTCTTGGAGGACAATTTCCTTTTTGTCATGTTCCACCCAATTATTCGAATGAATGCCATCAAAAGGGAAGATTTTGCATTCAAGAGGGAATCGGGACTTCCTGCTTTTTAAAAACCGACGCGACTAGAATACAACTCGACGAAACCTCGATCGAAAATAGAGAAAAAGAAAAAAAAAGAATGAATATTTCAAATTGATGGCGGGTGATAAAGAGAACATCTGCAGATAATGATGTTAATCATTCCAATTTGTTCATATCTATTTTTTTTCACAATTCATTTTCTTTCCTTTCTTTTGAGGACGTGAATGAGGTGGTGAGGGTGTGACAGATGAAGATAAAGGTGACTGATACTGCAATTGGACTTAATCACGAGCATTGCTTTAATCCAATTGTGACCATACCGAGAACTGCTTGTTTAATTGGAAACCGCGAGACGAAAATTGATAATTGAAGTAAGTGGAAATGAATTATTCACTTTTGTACTTTATTTCGTCCACGCGTCCAATTCCATCTATCGTGTAAGCGGCTTTGAATCAATCACTTGAGAATTATTCACTGAACAATCTACTTTTTTTTATATTATATATATTTTACTTATTCATATATGCGTGCGTGTGGGTGTTGTATAATTTCTTATATTAAAACCTAATAAAGTCACGATGTATGACTTGCTTTATAACAAGAAATCTTTTGTCACGATAAACAAGATATTTCAAAGGTTTTTCAAACCTAAGAAAAAGAAGAAAGAGGGTATCTTGCCGGTCCCGGTAAAATAGTCAAACATTCTTTTAAATGTATTTTACTGATCTCGGTAAAATAGACCCCCAAGTTATTTTTCCGGTAAATATTTTTATTATTATGAAGGCAGGTAATATTAAAAATGACAACACACAGATCTAACACTGAGGTTTATTTATTTTCACTCTCAGTTGTTAACAATTTAAAATCTTTTCAAATATCAACTGTTAAAAACAAGTTAATATTTATTCACCATCAATTATTAAAAGAAATATCGAAGTCTCTGAATATTTTAAGCACTTCAGGCATAACAGTCTCTGCAAATTCAAAACTTGCCCTTGGGCATGGTTCTCTTGCTAATACACTTCAGGTGCACCCACTTGACAACAGTCACAGACCACAGAATCCATGTTTTTCAAGTCCTGCCTGCACAGCTCACACAACCACTGCGCTGACGATCTCAAATATAATATATTCTTAGTCCTAAAACACTATTTACATTTACTAGTAAAATAGCCTTAGTGATTATTTTACCGGAACCGGCAAAAATAGCCTATTCGAAAAAAAAAAAGATCGTAAGCTATCGTTAACAAATGACACTAACGAATTTCGTGTCGTAAAAGTGAGTTACTAAAATTGTAATTATTGTTATCAGTTTATTAAAGGATACCTTGTAACACGGTATCTGCTAGGCTTATCTCATTTCAATACAAGATTTGCGCCATGTAGGAAAGGCCAGTATTTTATCTGTTTTTTTAATAATTTATGAAACATAAGTATAGATCATTCTGAATTTGTATTTCTCATCCTGATTGCCTTCTAATCATGAAAATTGTATTTCTTCTTACAGATTCTTGAATAAAATCTCATTGTTTTATTCATATTGTCGGTTTGATTCTGTTCCGACATTTGTATCTTAATTAATAGCTGGTGTTTTGACCCAACATGTTGATTGTTCACTGTCATTTTAAACTAGTTATTTTGTTCCTATATAAATATGTATGTATGCATTATCTATCTATCTATCTATCTATCTATCTATCTATCTATCAAACTGAGACCAGTCATATATTTCGTGTATAACGTAAGTAACCTTTCAAATTCCAGGGTAGTTTATTGCGTTCACTTTTGCACTAATTCTCTTGAATTTCGCACTAATGTTCATTAATCCATCATGTCTCCAGCTATGAATTAAATTGCAGGGTAGAAAACTCTGAATTCCAAACAGTGGTGAAGGTAACAGGAAATGCCAACAAAATGTTAGATATGATTAAAAATGTAACCAATACAACTATTCTTATATTTTTAAACAGTAGATGAGAATGGGTCTGTAGATTGCCTACCCAAGAACTACGTGTTAACTCTCTATAGCACACTATAATTCATGGCGTCTTTACGCTGATTGTATTGGATAAAATTTAGATTATTGGTCGTCAGTCAAATGATTTGCTATTAAGTTTTGACTGTTTTAACCCACAAACACATCTCCTGTTTTTATTTTTCAATCATTTCACCCCAAGTAAGCCAATAATGACACTAAGACCCAAGTGGTTACTGAGTTGGAGTTCTCCCTCGGTTAATATAAAAATAAATAAAATATTGGCCTTTCATATATGGCGCAAACCTTACTTGTATTGAAATGAGATGAGCCTAGCAGATATCATGTTACAAGGTATCTTTTAATAAACTGCTAACAATAATTACAATTTTAGAAACTCACTTTTACGACACTAAATTTGTTAGTGTCATTGATTAACGATAGATTACGAACTATTTTTTTTGAATAGGCTACTTTGCCGAGAAAAAAACACCCAAAACAAAAGAGAACAATAAGAGAACAAGAATTAAGAAGACAGAATATAACGATCCCATTGTATTTAAATTTTTGAAAATCAAAGCCAAAAATATGTTCCACAAGCGAGAAAGAAACTATTAGCAAAGAACTTACGTTTGCACCTTAGCTATTTCAATTATAAAATGATAACAACTTGCACTTAAATTTATAAAGTGTACGTATTATAGAGAAAAGTTCATAACAACAAATAACAATATTATTTATAGAAAATGCACAAGGAAGCTACATTTCGATGGTAGTAAGGTGACTGAAGCCTAAATGCCAGGTCAGAACCAATAACATTGCGGATTCTTCTCTCGATCTTATTACGAATCTCTAAATATATAGCAGGAGCACTAGAACAAGATGGTGGCAGCAAAATGTTCAAAATTAGTCCGACTCGTCTGTTATTCTTCTCACTTTCATTCAACGTACAGGATTCTGTTTTCTTGTCTTGCACTTGGAACATAAATTTAGATTAATAAACATTCATTTTGCTGGTAGAATGTCTCCCAGTATTTATTATTGACTAGCAGTAGAGCCCGGCGTTTCCCGGGGATGTAACAGTAAGAGATAGATCAAGTATCGACCATCATAAAGACTGAAAAATAAAATTGACAAAGATTATTGTTTAAGGCTGACGGCCACGCATATTTTAATTATTATTTTTTGTTTTTTTGGGTTTTTTTTACGAATTGGTCAAAACCAAACTCAAACAAAAACATTGTTTTCAATCGTTGTGAGTCTACCGATTGAATAGAATTTTATTATAAACAATTGTCTTGTAAATGGAATTTTTAAAGGATTCTGAATGTAAAAATAAAGAAGGTTGTGTAAGACAATAAGAAACACTACTTTCCAAAAAAAAAAGTGAAGTTTTGTTGAAATTGGTTGAAAAATGTAGGAAATCCGATCCATTATATAAACGAACACAGACACACACTCACAGACAACCTGGGTTTTATAAGTATAACTCTATATGAGTTGTCCCCCTTTAATTAATGCCTCTTAATCGTGTTTTTAAATTGATTTTGTGCAAAAACAATTGTGTTTTTCCAATTTGTGGTGCTGTCAGAACCACCGCAAGGTAATTTTACGTAGTCCTGTGAAGTTTTGTTGAAATCGGTTGAAAATGTAGGAAATCCGATCCAATATATAAACGTACACACACACACACACACACATATATACACAACCTGGGTTTTATAATAAGTAAGATCATCTAACAAATCTTATTCATTTAGTAGCCTTTCTGTAATCTTTAACACTTTATGATTTTTACTTCAATTTTTACTTGTATTCAATATACAGTAAAAACATTTAGACACCATGTGTATTTAAAGTAGTTTCCGGTTATTATTTTTAGTTAGGAGGACTTGTGTATGTTTAGATTTCATTTGTTTACTTTTTGTGTATCATTCTCTGAAAATAAACGCTTAGTCACCGGAAGTTAACGGTATTCGGACGTTTGAGTAGCCGCCAGTAACTTCCGGCCAGGTGCGATACACTTAACCATGATTTCAAATTGATTTCATGCAAAAACAATTTTTGGCGCTGTTAGAACCACCGCAAGGTAATTCTACATAGTCCTGTGAAGTTTTGTTGAAATCGGTTGAAAAATGTAAGAAATCCGATCCAATATATAAACGTACAGACACACACAATCTGCGTTTTATAATAAGTAAGATTACTAAGATAAAAGCAGCACCCAATTTATGAAGAATCGCTCTTCCTTGACTCTCTCGATATATATATATGTGTGTGTATGTGTGTGTGTGTGCGTCCCCTTTTGCCTTGTTCCGTCTGGAAATCGGTGATATTGCTTCTCCACAGCTCCTTTTTTATTCTACATACAATACAGTTCAAAAGTTTAATGCCACTCCAGAATGAACATGGGATGAATTTGACAGAAGAGTGAAGAAAAATGAAAAAGTGTTCTTAGGGTCATTGAAAAAAGAATGGAATCAATTATCAAACTTATACACTGAGAAACTTTGGCAACAAATACCAAACATTTTTGCTGCAGTAATCAAGACTAAAGGAGGATATTTTGACGAGAGAAAAATTTAATGATAACATGTTCTTTTTTCTTTTTGTCATAATAAAATTTCTAATAAAAAATCATGTATCAGTTTTTTAAAACCAGGTATAATAATTTTCTCTTATTTAAAGTACAAAAACGACTAATTTTGGGACCAATTTAAAAGATTATCAGGATCGTCCTCAAACTTTTGAATTTAAGTGTAATTCTTGTTCATTTGTTTCTATGTAGTACTTGTTCTATAATCCACTTAACCAAAATTCTGGAATAGCTTTTTTGTTATTGTCCCCTGCTTCTTTTGTCCTTAATATATCACAGGGGCGTTAAATTCTCGACACCTTCTTTTCTCCAAACTTTCAGCTGTCTCTTTCTGATAGTTAACAGCAGTTTCGTGGTAGTTCTTATCCCTCTTAAAATATATTCCTTTTCATATGCTCGATATTCTCCATATTCACATTTGGAACCACATCTTTTTATCCATAACGGAAAGTAGGTTGCGTTCACGAAATTAATATTGCTATTGTGCATGGGTAGAGAGCGAGAGAATTAGTTCTCGCGTGATCCTGAGTGATCAAGACTGGACAACGCAAGCCCCGCTCCTAACGTATCCGATATTTGCAGTGAATATTTATTAATGAAGCGGATTGCTGAACAACTCCCTGGGGAAGCTGGTCATATTTCGGTCAGCGTGAACGAAGAGATTCCTACGCATCAGAGGCTTGCTGCACTTGTGTAAACTACGTGTTGGCAGTTCAAAAGCAGCCGAGAGGAAGCACTTATGAGCTGGGAATATTATTGACAGAACGACCGACGTTAGAGGTTCACAATAGAGAAATGAGTGAGAAGGTTTTGTCGAACATCCTGCTTCTCATACCCCAAATTCATGGACACCTCCTATTTGACTAGAGATCAATAGAATGCCGACTCGCAAGAGAAGACGTCAAGAAGTAACCCGACAATATGCGTATAGATTAAATGTAGGTAACGCCAATAACTTTCGCATATATATATATATATATATATATATATATATCGCAGTGTGAGATAGGCAAGAAGTAAGGCATGTAGCAACATCAGCATGGCAAAGGGCACTCCTTTAAAGGCAAGGAAGGGCAAAAATATTTTAAGTCAAGTGATAGCGATTGCTGTATGAGTCGTACGATTTTTGAATCAAGCACGGGCAGCGGCGGGCCATGTTGCTAGTATATATATATATATATATATATATATATATATTTTTCTGGAGGTTAAGCAGTTTAGACTTTACTCACTGTTCTCTTCATATTTATTTTTAAAATATTTTTTAAAATATTGTCTGGATAAATTTAAACCATTTTGTAATTTCGGTCTGTTGAGGCAGGTTTTAAAAATTTAGATGCTGAAATAAATTAATTTATTACCATTTTCTTCGAGATGTGTTAAGTTTTTTTTCCTTCAATGTATATCGTATTGCACAGGATACAATACATTGAGGTCTCTTCATGGATCAATTTTTTTAATATTTTATAATAAAAAAAAAACTATCTGTAATATACTTTCCACTTACGGATTTGATATATATATATATATATATATATATATATATATATATATATATATATATATATATATATATATATGCGTGCATTACTTTTCAATATATCAACCATACTTAAACATGAAAACAATAAACAAAAACTAAAAATTATTGAAGCTATATACATAAAACAGTTGAAACCTAACCGGAAATCTCCACAAATATTCTTAAATGAATATAGTTAACACCAAAAGCTATTGGTTTATACCAACGGCTTCCCATACTTAATACTTTTCATTGTTTTCATTCTCACGGGGTCATTGAAAAGTAATTGTCATCTTTGATAATGGCTTATGTAAGCTGAAAGCTTACATTGGATTTAAACATGTATCAATATGGTGATTTCCTTTCGTCTTTCAATGATAATGTTATTAAGCTTATCAGACAATATGAAAGGAATTTACTTAATATAGACAAAACTATATAACTTATAACTCTATATTATTTAATGAAACATGCATCAATAAAAAAAATTGCTGACTATATATATATATATATATATATATATATATATATATACGATATGAGGCAAACGTCATATCAACTCTCTGGATTTCAGTTCTCGGTAGTGAATGCGCACTGCTGATGAGAACCAAATATAGGACGAAACAGCCGTCAAGTGCTTTCTGCATTCTGTGGAGGTTTCTTCTAGACTCGATGAATTACTTAATTATAATTATCCCAAATCCTCCTTAATTTCTATCGTATATATATATATATATATATATATATATATATATATATATATATATATATATATATTGATCACATTCATCGAATATAGAATAGTAAAAAATTTAAGATCAAAGTTCAACCAGTTTGGCTAGTGACTTTACCTTAGACTCACCTTAATATATATTAACATGTAAGAAAAACAATTTTCCGTTTTATTTTAGACAATATTTATAATGTTGATTAGTTTGTTTTTTGTTGTTTTTTTTTTTTTTGTTTTTTTTTCAAAAAATATTTTCAGCTTGAAAATATTAACGGAATTCTCGAAGACAAACGATCTGCGAACTAGAGCATAGCTTCTTTACAAGCCGAGTTATAGCGTGTACATAAATGTGCATGAGTAGCCACACACATCCGTATATGCATGCGCGGAATACTGTAAAGATTCACCGAATGATAAATACTCTACCACTGTCGGCGGTTTTAACCCGGAAATTGCTAGCTGAGACGGATTTGCACAAAAAGTCGACTTAATGAAGAATAATAGCTCTTTCGAAAAACGGTAATGCAATCTACGGTAGGAACTTGTCTTTGTGTTGTTTTTAAATAAAAAAAATAGAACAAAGTAATGAAACTTTTTCTTGCAAGCAGGGGTTAGGACGCAAACGTGAAGACTACACATTTTTCTAACGAAACCGAAAAGGTGTGATTATTGTGGAAAAAGATCTCATTCCTTCCCACTAAGCACGACTGAAATGATTAAGAATCATAAATGTTACTGAATAAAAGATTTGAATGGGCCAACTAAACGGGAAGAGAAATAAAAATAAGAAAAAGGCCAAATTTCATACAATTCCGTGGGTCATGTCAATGAATCATACCACCTTAGTTTTAAGATGTATATTTTACGTATTGCTTTCATAGATTTTAAAAGTAACAGAAATTCTGTAATTCAATGTTGAAGTAGCTATTAGTAGCTAGATAGACTGACAGTCCCAACTAGTAGAATTATGGCTACTAGCTTAATTTCCCAGATTATTTCTGCTGTAGTGAGTTTAATCATTACTAAGTATAAGTATTATAATATATATATATATATATATATATATGATATATATATATATATATATATATATGATATATATATATATATGATATATATATATATGATATATATACATATATATCATATATATATATATATGATATATATATATGATATATATATATGATATATATACATATATATGATATATATATATGATATATATATGATATATATATATATGATATATATATGATATATATATATCACATATATATCATATATATATGATATATATATATGATATATATATCATATATATATATATCATATATATATATATCATAATTTATATATATATCATATATATATATCATATATATATGATATATATATGATATATATATATATGATATATATATATATATATGATATATATATATGATATATATACATATATGATATATATATGATATATATATATGATATATATATATATATATCATATATATATATGATATATATATATATCATATATATATCATATATATATATATATCATATATATATATATATATATATATATATATATATATATGAAATTATTTATAAATTTAAATCCCCGTAGTCAACTGTGTTTCCGATGAAAACAAACCCATCCATAATTATGTTGAGCACACCGTCACCACTGCCACCCGGCTTTCAAGACGGCTAAATCTACATCTTTCTGATAAGGACTTCACGCGAAGACAATTGCAAAATGCGTTTAAAATTGTTGGAAGCCCTTATTAAAACAAAACAAAAATAACAAAAAGCCTTAATAACACCAATTATAAAATATTAGAAATATTTGGAAATTAACAATGTTTCTACTTTCAACAACGTTTATACTATCTACAATGACACTTAGTATTTATTATAGCAGAATAACAAAATAAAATCCTTGTAAATGGCTAAGAGTTTAGTTAAAAGCGCTTGGATTCAACAAATTTTCGAATAGAATTTACAATCATTAAGTCCAGAAAACAAAGATCTTGCTATTTAACCATAGCTGGGAGAAGAGGATTCATATCTCTCCCAGGGGTATTATCACGTAAGTGAATGTAATGGATTCGACTGAAAATCGAACTCGTCTTTCCGATTCCTTAATCCGAGCCGCTGTCCATTACACCACGAGTGTATATGGACAATGAAAATAGCAGGACAAACCGGGTTCTAGAGCCGTAGATGGCAACTGGTCTACCGTAGAAAGAAATGACATCCTACTGCGGAAAAAATTTGCCTCGTCAGTCATGCATTGCAAGATACATGATCGCTTATGCAAGAAATATGCAATTAAAAATACCTGAAGTGATAGATAGCGTCACAGATAGAATATTCAGAGAGTCCAAATTCCAATCGAGTTCATAACATTCATTTATGTGCTAATACCCTTGGGGAAGGTATGAATCGAACTCTTCTCCCCCAGCTATAGGTAAGTAGCAGGACAGACTGGGTCCTATATCCTTGGGTGACGAGTAGGATAAGAGAAGGCTATTCTGAATTCAGAACCTGCGGATGGACATTTGGAGACCCTGTGACGTACTGTGCACCAGTTCTCTGTATTTGGTCCATCTAAAATGTATGGTTGGTTTTGCAGAAGACTTCATCACTATAATCAAATATGTACGAGCAGTCTGACTGTTGGTTCTAAAAACTGCTTGAACCTCATACGAAAATGACGGGAGAGTTCAGTATATATATATATATATATATATATATATATATATATATATATATATGTGTGTGTGTGTGTGTATGTGTGTGTGTGTTTTGCCAGTAAATGTCTTTTAAGGCAAATATTTATAGGGACAGATCTATATCTCTACCTACGCTGATGATGACTTATTAAGTCGAAAACGTGGACCTGTAATTTTCTCCCGAAATGAGGTTTGGACAATTTATGGTGGAATATCCTGCATATCAGAGAACGATTATTCGTAACTTGGAAAACTTTATCATTAGAAATAATCAATACAAAATGTCTGTAGTTTTTAATAATACAGTGTAACCCGGATATAAGAGACCAGGATATAAGAGAAACTCGGATATAAGAGAGATTTTATCTGGTCCCAAATTAGAGCCATACTTACCTAAACAAAAGAGATAAGATAACGATATAAGAGAAGCCCGGATATAAGAGACTTCTTCTTCGGTCCCGACAACTCTCTTATATCCGGGTTACACTGTAATAACAATAAAAATCGTAATTGAACACAAAGTCAGGAAAAAAAACAGAAAAGTTTAAAAACGTAACCAAGAAATTATTAAAAAATGAAAACTTATCCTAATTAAAAGTCATCCAACATCACCCTAATTTTATATATATCTTTTCGGGTCGAATATTTCTTTCTATTTCTTTCTCTCTCTCTCTCTCTCTCTCTCTCTCTCTCTCTCTCTCTCTCTCCCCATATATATATATATATATAACGAGATAGATAGATTGGGCGTTTCATCGTAGAAAAGTGCTTTTCAGTTATCGCTTTTAACATGATTGATAATGTCATCAACATGCTGTAAATTCTTTTTGAAATGTTGATACATTCTGGCATAAATCCCATTCAGACATAAAATTGCATCTCTATATGAAACCAAAACCTATCAAACAATGCATTGTTTAAGAAAATTCTTGAAACGATCAATGTTTTCTATGCATTAATGTATTCCTAACAGTAAATAGCATTGTATTTTGTCACGTAAAAATTTGTAAGTATCAGTAATTTTTATATAGGGGTTTTAAGTTTCCTTTCCTTGAAATGAATTTTGATATTACAAAAAACATTAATGATATTCATTTATCTCCACAAGTGTCTCTACTAGAAAAAAAAGTGTTGAAAAGTTCGCAATCACTCGCAGATTCAATGGTTACTGCTGAGGATTAGTCATAAACTTCAACTTTATTTGCTTGTCTTTTTCCTTTGTCATCAGCATGGCATTCTCTGTTACTAACATTTATTTGTATTTTTATATGTTTACCATCACGAGATTTCTTACTCTTCTTCTTTTAAGCCTTACTCTTCTCTCTTAAGCCTTGCTCTTATCACTTAAGCCTTACTCTTCTCTCTTATTCTTAATCTATATTCCAATAAACCGGTTTTTGTTATCTATTTTCTAGTTCTTACGCCTTTCCTTAGATGATAGCAGCTACTGACTTACCGGCAGTCATATGAAATGTTTCTGCTTTTCGCGCCATTTCCATTTCTTAAGATTATCATGTCTGTGTTTAACGCAAGAATATGCTTTCCCGATCACTACAATCCTTAACCTGTTCGAGTCTAGAGTTAACCATTATCATCCCTATATATCCCCATAGATGCTGTTTCTTATGCTGTAATCATGTACAGGGTGAACATTGCTGTAAAAAAAAATTCAATTCCCCTGAGTAATATCAATTCTCCTATATCGCAATGAATATTAGATAATTGTCTCACAAATGAACAGGATATCTGACTTAACAGAGGTGTTGTTCAAGAGACTGAGTGATCGATGGATTTGATTTTTACGGTTTATCAACATTTTATTAAAAATCAAAGCATATTTTGTATTTGTAAGAATAATTCATGCATTCCGAATACTGCATTAAACAATTATGGAAATAACATTTTTTTTTTTCAAAATACGAATCCTACTATTCGACACACAGCTAGTGGGGGGTGGATTCATACCTTTCCCCAGGGTATTTGCATGCAAATTAATGGAAAAGAACACCACTGGAATTCGAAATCATCTCTACCAATTTCTTATTCAAAACCGATATCCATTTCACCATCCGCATATCATCTGATTCTACAGAAAGTTATTGATTATAACATGGAAAGAATATGTAAGCTACGAGAAAATATTAACGAAAATAGGGAACAACAAAGACACTTGTACTTAAAATCAGAAAAAAAGCCCTTTGAAATTTATATACCACAGGAAACAGGGCTTGGAGAATTTGACGGTCACAGGACATAATGAGGTCAAGAGGGTCAGAATAAAATATTGAGTAACCTGCCTAACGACCTTGCGTAAATGGACGGCAAAACGGGAATTGGGACGGATAGTAAGGTGACAATCATTGAGTTACAAGAATAGGATGTTGTAGAGAACTATGATCGCCCACTTTCTAAAGTAACATGGCACAAATAATAATAATCTTAGAGGATATAAAATTCAATAAAAACCTGCTTTATGACATAAACAAAAGTATAGGGATCGAGTGGTATGTACATAGATGTTTTCGCATTTGTATCTTTATAATAATGTATTCTATTTTCTGTTTAAACTTTTTGAAAAAAAAGTTTGTTATTTCAACAAATGTTTTGTTCAAAGTCACATTTATTAATTTTTTTCCTGTGCTTTGAATATTGCTGCTACATCTAGTCTGATACTTCTGCTATGTATTTAGAGATTCTTCATAAAATACAAAGAATGTCATTCATTCTGACCTAGTATCTTGTTCACAAGTCACTTACCTATCGCCATAACGTAGCTTACCTGTGATTGGATGATTTTCTTTGGCGACATATCAACCTCTATGGATTATCTAATGACGAAATCTAGATATTTTGTACATAATTTTATATTTTCAGGATAAAAATATGTTTTTAATATATATATATATATATATATATATATATATATATCTTGTAGATCATAACATGTATTGCTGTTAACTACACTATAGCAATGTAGTATTGCTAATTTTTTTAATAAAATATGTATTGCTGGTAATTTTACTATAAAAATATATTGTTTGTTATTTTACTTTAAAAATGTACTGTTTATTTTGTTTGGGGGTCACTATTTGACCATAAACGGGAACCTAACAGGTGCTAACACCCCGGGTCAGAGGGGTTACCTGGGAACAACAGCAATTAAGCGGTGGTTCCACGATCCTCAAAACCTCAAATCTTCCGATCAGAAACTTTGCTGTCGAATGTAGTTCATCATCAGACCGGCGACAAGCTTACCTGTGCCGTTTCCATAAATACGTTTATGGTAATTGTTATGATGAACTTACCATATAGTACCTAGACTTTATAAATTTAGTAGTGGCGACAATCATTTTACGAAATTGAAATGTAATGTCAAACGTTAACTTCTATCTTCTTAATTCCAGTTCTCTTATTATTCTCTTTCCGTAATAATGTGTTTCTCATATTCACTCTCACTTCGTAAGTCTTTGCCTTTTAGTGAATTTATTGCCTTCCTTGAGGTGAATTTTTTTTTTTTTTGTTTTTCTTTGAAGGTCTTCAAAGATACATTACAGTCTGCATGGACTACGATGTCAATAATAAGGCACATTTTTTGCGGTCTCTGATCACGATGACTGGATGATTAGATTTGATTGTTCTGTCTGGGTGTATTGTAAAGTCCCATGCAATTGTTATAGGTCCTATGTCTGTAACCAAGTCCGGGTGATGTTCATACCAGTTTCTTACAGTTTCCTTCTTGCATATTTTCCAGTGCAGATATTGACCTACTCTATCATATCGATTTTTATATTCAGTTGGTGCTAACACTGTGCGGCATGATACAAGATTGTCAATTGTTTCTGGATATTCAGAATCTACATGTTTGTAGGCGTGCTTGGTAATTTCTAGTTAACAAGCATTGGTCCTGTGCAGCAAGTATAAAACCTTCAGTTTCAACTTTAACCCTGCACTCTGTAACCACAGATGTGTACGATGTTTGCCTGCATCAGCTTGTTTCGTACGGGCGGTGTATTGATCATGAACAGGCTTATATTTGCCATCGTTTCTACATTTGGTACATTGCATTCGCTTTTGCTTTCTTTTTTAGGTTCTTTGTGATGCTGCAGTAAAAGTATTACTGTTTACTTGCACTTCTTCACCCACTTGAAATCCCCTTTTGAATTTGTTGACTTCATTTATTTAGGAATAATGTTTCTTCCAAGTTCTTTGTCACATATCATCCAGTCTTCCGTAGTTTCTAGGTATCTTTGAAGATCGATTTTTGTAGTTTTGTGAAGCAGTTCTAGTTGAACTAATTCTTTACCTCCTTCCAATCTAGGCACATACAGATGATCAACATCAGCCTTAGGATGATGCATGTGGTGGCAAGTTAGAAGCTTTCTTGTTTTCACGTCCATATTCTTAATGTCAGCTAGGGTCCAATTAAGGATGTTAAAACTGTATGATTATGGCTGATATACTGTTTTGTGAATTCAACTCGATATTATTATTATTATTGTTATTTCGCTTATTCTCCATTTATTTAATTATTATTCACCTTTTGGCTTGTGGTGGAAAATCATTTTCCAATGAATTTACATAACAAACCTAACAGCCCTCTTAAAACTTATCAAATTATACTTTTTTGTATTCATGATCTGAAAAAAAAAATCGAGAGAAATTTTTAAAAAATGAAAAAAAAATTCTTAGAGAAGCAAGTTTCTGTAGAAACGCCATGTAGATATATTTTCAAAAAAAAAGTATTTCTTCATTGGCTTCATATAATTTTATCTTTCCAAAGTATCCATTTTTTTCAAATCAGAATTTAAGATTAATTCAGAGAAAGCGGTCATCAATAAAAAAGTGTTTCTTAGAATTTATTTTCCCTAGAACACAACGACTCGATACAACAATAAATCCGATGAAAATGTTCAATATATTCCAAGAGGCAATGTTTTTCCCGTCGTCAGAGGAGCATTTATGTTCTTAAAAATAACATAAAATAAATACGTTTGACACCGAAATGTCTAGCCTGTCTGGCTATGAAACCCTTTCTTTTTTGGCTTGAATACAGATTTTTTCTTCCGTTCTGAATATGAATTTAGCCGAATGAAATTTATAAACAATGGTACGTGACACTGTTACTAAAATAGATCCTCATTTGATTTTCAAACAAGTATTCACAGCAAAATATGCTTCAAATCATAAATATTTTCTTCGGAAAGAATTTCGATCAATAAATCGACGAAAAGTGGATTTGTGTTTTAGCTTGTTGTATAAGCCTGGGAGTGTGGAGGCAAGAAAATAATACCAAAGATTTACCTTGTTTCTTCGATTTTTTCTTTTCCTTTCTGCATATCAAGGAAATTGGAAAACCTGTAACATTTCGATAAAAGAAGATTTAGATACTTTACATGCGAAACTATGGGGACAGAAAAGTAGAAATAGTACGATGCAACAAAAAAAGAAGATGTGGAGAGCCAGAAAAAAGAGAGATCGTAAAGGTTCAAAATTAATGCAACAAATAAAAAGGAGATGTGGAGAGACAGAAAAAAGGAGAGAACGTAAAGGTTCAAAATTAATGCAAAAAAAGGTAAGAAGATGTGGAGAGCCAGAAAAAAGAGAGATCGTAAAGGTTCAAAACTAATGCAACAAAAGACAAGAAGATATGGAGAGCCAGAAAAAAGAGACATCGTAAATGTTCAAAATTAATGCAACAAAAGGCAAGAAGATGTAGAGAGCCAGGAAAAAAGAGACATCGTAAAGGTTCAAAATTAATGCAATAAAAGGAAAGAAGATGTGGAGAGCCAGAAAAAATAGAGATCGTAAAGGTTCAAAATTAATGCAACAAAAAACGAGCAGATGTCAAGAACCAGGAAAAAAGAGAGATCGTAAAAGTTCAAAATTTATTCAACAAAAGTTCAGATGATGTGTAGAGCCAGGAAAAAAGAGAGATCGTAAAGATTCAAAATTAATGCAACAAAAGACAAGAAAATGTGGAAAGCCAGGAAAAAAGAGACATCGTAAAGGTTCGAAATTTAGGCAACAAAAGGAAGGAAAATGTGGAGAGCCAGGAAAAAAGAGAGATCGTAAAGGTTCAAAATTAATGCAACAAAAGTCAAGAAGATGTGAAGTGCCAGGAAAAAAGAGATCGCAAAAGTTCAAAATTAATGCAACAAAAGGCAAGAAGATGTGGAGAGCCATCAAAAAAATATCGTAAAGGTTCAAAATAATGCAACAAAAAACCAGCAGATGTCAAGAACCAGGAAAAAAGAGAGATCGTAAAGGTTCAAAATTTATGCAACAAAAGACCAACAGATGCCAAGAACAAGGAAAAAAGAGAGATAGTAAAATTTCAAAATTAATGCAACAAAAGGCAAGAAGATGTGGAGAGCGAGAAAAAAGAAATATCGTAAAGGTTCAAAATTAATGCAACCAAAGGGAAGAAGATGTGGAGAGCAGGGAAACAAGAGACATCGTAAAGGTTCAAAATTAATGCAACAAAATGCAAGAAGATGCGGAGAGCAAGGAAAAAAGAGAGATCGTAAAGGTTCAAAATTAATGCAACAAAAGGCAAGAATATGTGGAGAGCCAGGAAAAAAGAGAGATCGTAAAGATACAAAATTAATGCAAAAAAGGCAAGAAGATGTGGAGAGCCAGGATAAAAGAGAGATCGTAAATTTTCAAAATTAATGCAACAAAAGGCAAGAAGATGTGGAGAGCCAGGAAAAAAGAGAGATCGTAAAGATTCAAAATTAATGCAACAAAAGGTAAGAAGATGTGGAGAGCGAGAAAAAAGAAATATCGTAAAGGTTCAAAATTAATGCAACAAAAGGCAAGAAGATGTGGAGAGCAGTGAAACAAGAGACATCGTAAAGGTTCAAAATTAATGCAACAAAAGGCAACAAGATGTGGAGAGCCAGGAAAAAAGAGAGATCGTAAACATTCAAAATTACTGCAACAAAAGGTAAGAAGATGTGGAGAGAGAGAAAAAAGAAATATCGTAAAGGTTCAAAATAAATGCAACAAAAGGTAAGAAGATGTGCAGAGCAGGGAAAAAAGAGACATCGTAAAGGTTCAAAATTAATGCAACAAAAGGCAAGAAGATGTGGAGAGCAGGGAAAAAAGAGACATCGTAAATGTTCAAAATTAATGCAACAAAAGGCAAGAAGATGTGGGGAGCCAAGAAAAAAGAGAGATCGCAAAAGTTCAATATTAATGCAACAAAAGGCAAGAAGATGTGGAGAGCCATCAAAAAATATCGTAAAGGTTCAAAATTAATGCAACAAAAAACCAGCAGATGTCAAGAACCAGGAAAAAAGAGAGATCGTAAAGGTTCAAAATTTATGCAACAAAAGACCAACAGATGCCAAGAACAAGGAAAAAAGAGAGATCGTAAAATTTCAAAATTAATGCAACAAAAGGCAAGAAGATGTGGAGAGCGAGAAAAAAGAAATATCGTAAATGTTCAAAATTAATGCAACCAAAGGGAAGAAGATGTGGAGAGCAGGGAAACAAGAGACATCGTAAAGGTTCAAAATTAATGCAACAAAATGCAAGAAGATGCGGAGAGCAAGGAAAAAAGAGAGATCGTAAAGGTTCAAAATTAATGCAACAAAAGGCAAGAATATGTGGAGAGCCAGGAAAAAAGAGAGATCGTAAAGATTCAAAATTAAGGCAAAAAAGGCAAGAAGATGTGGAGAGCCAGGAAAAAAGAGAGATCGTAAATTTTCAAAATTAATGCAACAAAAGGCAAGAAGATGTGGAGAGGCAGGAAAAAAGAGAGATCGTAAAGATTCAAAATTAATGCAACAAAAGGTAAGAAGATGTGGAGAGCAGGGAAAAAAGAGACATCGTAAAGGTTCAAAATTAATGCAACAAAAGGCAAGAAGATGTGGAGAGCAGGGAAAAAAGAGACATCGTAAAGGTTCAAAATTAATGCAACAAAAGGCAAGAAGATGTGGGGAGCCAAGAAAAAAGAGAGATCGTAAAGGTTCAAAATTAATGCAACAAAAGGCAAGAAGATGCGGAGAGCAAGAAAAAAAGAGAGATCGTAAAGGTTCAAAATTAATGCAACAAAAGGTAAGAAGATGTGGGGAGCGAGAAAAAAGAAATATCGTAAAGGTTCAAAATTAATGCAACAAAAGGCAAGAAGATGTGGAGAGCCAGGAAAAAAGAGACATCATTAAGGTTCAAAATTAATGCAACAAAAGGCAAGAAGATATGGAGAATAAGGAAAAAAGAGACATCGTCAAGGTTCAAAATTAATGCAAAAAAATGCAAGAATATGTGGAGAGCCAGGAATAAAGAGACATCGTAAAGTTTCAAAATTAATGCAACAAAAGACCAACAGATGGCAAGAACAAGGAAAAAAGAGAGATCGTAAAGATTCAAAAATAATGCAACAAAGGGCAAGAAGATGTGGAGAGCCAGGAAAAAAAGAGAGATCGTAAAGGTTCCAAATTAATGCAACAAAAGGTAAGAAGATGTGGAGAGCGGGAAAAAAGAAATATCGTAAAGGTTCAAAATTAATGCAACCAAAGGGAAGAAGATGTGGAGAGCAGGGAAACAAGAGACATCGTAAAGGTTCAAAATTAATGCAACAAAATGCAAGAAGATGCGGAGAGCAAGGAAAAAAGAGAGATCGTAAAGGTTCAAAATTAATGCAAAAAAAGGCAAGAATATGTGGAGAGCCAGGAAAAAAGAGAGATCGTAAAGATTCAAAATTAATGCAAAAAAGGCAAGAAGATGTGGAGAGCCAGGATAAAAGAGAGATCGTAAATTTTCAAAATTAATGCAACAAAAGGCAAGAAGATGTGGAGAGCCAGGAAAAAAGAGAGATCGTAAAGATTCAAAATTAATGCAACAAAAGGTAAGAAGATGTGGAGAGCGAGGGAAAAAGAAATATCGTAAAGGTTCAAAATTAATGCAACAAAAGGCAAGAAGATGTGGAGAGCCAGGAAAAAAGAGACATCGTAAAGGTTCAAAATTAATGTAACAAAAGGCAAGAAGATGTGGAGAGCAGAGAAATAAGAGACATCGTAAAGGTTCAAAATTAATGCAACAAAAGGCAAGAAGATGTGGAGAGCAGGGAAAAAAGAGACATCGTAAAGGTTCAAAATTAATGCAACAAAAGGCAAGAAGATGTGGGGATCCAGGAAAAAAGAGAGATCGTAAAGGTTCAAAATTAAGGCAAGAAAAGGCAAGAAGATGCGGTGAGCAAGGAAAAAAGAGACATCGTAAAGTTTCAAAATTAATGCAACAAAAGACCAACAGATGGCAAGAACAAGGAAAAAAGAGAGATCGTAAAGATTCAAAAATAATGCAACAAAGGGCAAGAAGATGTGGAGAGCCAGGAAAAAAAGAGAGATCGTAAAGGTTCCAAATTAATGCAACAAAAGGTAAGAAGATGTGGAGAGCGGGAAAAAAGAAATATCGTAAAGGTTCAAAATTAATGCAACCAAAGGGAAGAAGATGTGGAGAGCAGGGAAACAAGAGACATCGTAAAGGTTCAAAATTAATGCAACAAAATGCAAGAAGATGCGGAGAGCAAGGAAAAAAGAGAGATCGTAAAGGTTCAAAATTAATGCAACAAAAGGCAAGAATATGTGGAGAGCCAGGAAAAAAGAGAGATCGTAAAGATTCAAAATTAATGCAAAAAAGGCAAGATGATGTGGAGAGCCAGGATAAAAGAGAGATCGTAAATTTTCAAAATTAATGCAACAAAAAGCAAGAAGATGTGGAGAGCCAGGAAAAAAGAGAGATCGTAAAGATTCAAAATTAATGCAACAAAAGGTAAGAAGATGTGGAGAGCGAGGGAAAAAGAAATATCGTAAAGGTTCAAAATTAATGCAACAAAAGGCAAGGAGATGTGGAGAGCCAGGAAAAAAGAGAGATCGTAAAGGTTCAAAATTAATGCAACAAAAGGCAAGAAGATGTGGAGAGCAGGGAAAAAAGAGACATCGTAAAGGTTCAAAATTAATGCAACAAAAGGCAAGAAGATGTGGGGATCCAGGAAAAAAGAGAGATCGTAAAGATTCAAAATTAAGGCAAGAAAAGTCAAGAAGATGCGGTGAGCAAGGAAAAAAGAGAGATCGTAAAGGTTCAAAATTAATGCAACAAAAGGAAAGAAGATGTGGAGAGCAGGGAAAAAAGAGAGATCGTAAACATTCAAAATTAATGCAACAAAAGGTAAGAAGATGTGGAGAGCGAGAAAAAGGAAATATCGTAAAGGTTCAAAATTAATGCAACAAAAGGCAAGAAGATGTGTAGAGCCAGGAAAAAAGAGAGATCGTAAAGATTCAAAATTAATGCAACAAAAGGCAATAAGATGTGGAGAGCCAGGAAAAAAGAGAGATCGTAAAGATTCAAAATTAATGCAACAAAAGTTAAGAAGATGTGGAGAGCGAGAAAAAAGAAATATCATACAGGTTCAAAATTAATGCAACAAAAGGCAAGATGATGTGGAGAGCAGGCAAAAAAGAGACCTCGTAAAGGTTCAAAATTAATGCAACAAAACGCAAGAAGATGTGGAGAGCCAGGAAAAAAGAAAGATCGTAAAGATTAAAACTTAATGCAACAAAAGGTAAGAAGATGTGGAGAGCGAGTAAAAAGAAATATCGTACAGGTTCAAAATTAAAGAAACAAAAGGCAAGAAGATGTGGAGAGCGAGAAAAAAGAGACATCGTAAAGGTTCAAAATTAATGCAACAAAAGGCAAGAAGATGTGGAGAGCAGGGAAAAAGAGAGATTGTAAAGGTTCAAAATTAATGCAACAAAAGGCAAGAAGATGGGGAGAGCAGGGAAAAATAGAGACATCGTAAAGGTTCAAAATTAATGCAACAAAAGGCAAGAAGATGTGGAGAGCAGGGAAAAAGAGAGATCGTAAATGTTCAAAATTAATGCAACAAAAGGCAAGAAGATGTGGAGAGCAGGGAAAAAAGACACACCGTAAAGGTTCAAAATTAATGCAACAAAAGGCAAGAAAATGTGGGGAGCCAGGAAAAAAGAGAGATCGTAAAGGTTCAAAATTAATGCAACAAAAGGCAAGAAGATGTGGAGAGCAGGGAAAAAAGAGAGATCGTAAAGGTTCAAAATGAATGCAACAAAAGTAAGAAGATGTGGAGAGCGAGAAAAAAGAAATATCGTAAAGGTTCAAAATTAATGCAACAAAAGGCAAGAAGATGTGGAGAGCCAGGAAAAAGAGACATCGTAAAGGTTCAAAATTAATGTAACAAAAGGCAAGAAGATGTGGAGAGCAGAGAATAAGAGACATCGTAAAGGTTCAAAATTAATGCAACAAAAGGCAAGAAGATGTGGAGAGCAGGGAAAAAGAGAGATCGTAAAGGTTCAAAATTAATGCAACAAAAGGCAAGAAGATATGGAGAGCAGGGAAAAAAGTGACATCGTAAAGGTTCAAAATTAATGCAACAAAAGGCTAGAAGATGTGGGGAGACAGGAAAAAAGAGAGATCGTAAAGGTTCAAAATTAAGGCAAGAAAAGGCAAGAAGATGCGGTGAGCAAGGAAAAAAGAGAGATCGTAAAGGTTCAAAATTAATGCAACAAAAGGAAAGAAGATGTGGAGAGCAGGGAAAAAAGAGAGATCGTAAACATTCAAAATTAATGCAACAAAAGGTAAGAAGATGTGGAGAGCGAGAAAAAGGAAATATCGTAAAGGTTCAGAATTAATGCAAGAAAAGGCAAGAAGATGTGTAGAGCCAGGAAAAAAGAGAGATCGTAAAGATTCAAAATTAATGCAACAAAAGGCAATAAGATGTGGAGAGCCAGGAAAAAAGAGAGATCGTAAAGATTCAAAATTAATGCAACAAAAGTTAAGAAGATGTGGAGAGCGAGAAAAAAGAAATATCATACAGGTTCAAAATTAATGCAACAAAAGGCAAGATGATGTGGAGAGCAGGCAAAAAAGAGACCTCGTAAAGGTTCAAAATTAATGCAACAAAACGCAAGAAGATGTGGAGAGCCAGGAAAAAAGAAAGATCGTAAAGATTAAAACTTAATGCAACAAAAGGTAAGAAGATGTGGAGAGCGAGTAAAAAGAAATATCGTACAGGTTCAAAATTAAAGA
Source organism: Acanthosepion lycidas (assembly GCA_963932145.1). NCBI lineage: Eukaryota > Metazoa > Mollusca > Cephalopoda > Sepiida > Sepiidae > Acanthosepion > Acanthosepion lycidas. Next base: position 72,483,132 of record OZ010579.1, on the reverse strand, counting down.
AACAAAAGGCAAGAAGATGTGGAGAGCGAGAAAAAAGAGACATCGTAAAGGTTCAAAATTAATGCAACAAAAGGCAAGAAGATGTGGAGAGCAGGGAAAAAGAGAGATTGTAAAGGTTCAAAATTAATGCAACAAAAGGCAAGAAGATGGGGAGAGCAGGGAAAAATAGAGACATCGTAAAGGTTCAAAATTAATGCAACAAAAGGCAAGAAGATGTGGAGAGCAGGGAAAAAGAGAGATCGTAAATGTTCAAAATTAATGCAACAAAAGGCAAGAAGATGTGGAGAGCAGGGAAAAAAGACACATCGTAAAGGTTCAAAATTAATGCAACAAAAGGCAAGAAAATGTGGGGAGCCAGGAAAAAAGAGAGATCGTAAAGGTTCAAAATTAATGCAACAAAAGGCAAGAAGATGTGGAGAGCAGGGAAAAAAGAGAGATCGTAAAGGTTCAAAATGAATGCAACAAAAGTAAGAAGATGTGGAGAGCGAGAAAAAAGAAATATCGTAAAGGTTCAAAATTAATGCAACAAAAGGCAAGAAGATGTGGAGAGCCAGGAAAAAGAGACATCGTAAAGGTTCAAAATTAATGTAACAAAAGGCAAGAAGATGTGGAGAGCAGAGAATAAGAGACATCGTAAAGGTTCAAAATTAATGCAACAAAAGGCAAGAAGATGTGGAGAGCAGGGAAAAAGAGAGATCGTAAAGGTTCAAAATTAATGCAACAAAAGGCAAGAAGATGTGGAGAGCAGGGAAAAAAGTGACATCGTAAAGGTTCAAAATTAATGCAACAAAAGGCTAGAAGATGTGGGGAGACAGGAAAAAAGAGAGATCGTAAAGGTTCAAAATTAATGCAACAAAAGGCAAGAAGATGCGATGAGCAAGGAAAAAAGAGAGATCGTAAAGGTTCAAAATTAATGCAAGAAAAGGCAAGAAGATGTGTAGAGCCAGGAAAAAAGAGAGATCGTAAAGATTCAAAATTAATGCAACAAAAGGCAATAAGATGTGGAGAGCCAGGAAAAAAGAGAGATCGTAAAGATTCAAAATTAATGCAACAAAAGTTAAGAAGATGTGGAGAGCGAGAAAAAAGAAATATCATACAGGTTCAAAATTAATGCAACAAAAGGCAAGATGATGTGGAGAGCAGGCAAAAAAGAGACCTCGTAAAGGTTCAAAATTAATGCAACAAAACGCAAGAAGATGTGGAGAGCCAGGAAAAAAGAAAGATCGTAAAGATTAAAACTTAATGCAACAAAAGGTAAGAAGATGTGGAGAGCGAGTAAAAAGAAATATCGTACAGGTTCATAATTAAAGAAACAAAAGGCAAGAACATGTGGAGAGCGAGAAAAAGAGACATCGTAACGGTTCAAAATTATTGCAACAAAAGCCAAGAAGATATGGAGAGCGAGAAAAAAGAGACATCGTAAAGGTTCAAAATTAATGCAACAAAAGCCAAGAAGATGTGGAGAGCAGGGAAAAAAGAGACATCGTAAAGGTTCAAAATTAATGCAACAAAAGGCTAGAAGATATGGGGAGCCAGGAAAAAAGAGAGATCGTAAAGGTTCAAAATTAATGCAACAAAAGGCAAGAAGATGGGGAGAGCAGGGAAAAATAGAGACATCGTAAAGGTTCAAAATTAATGCAACAAAAGGCAAGAAGATGTGGAGAGCAGGGAAAAAGAGAGATCGTAAATGTTCAAAATTAATGCAACAAAAGGCAAGAAGATGTGGAGAGCAGGGAAAAAAGACACATCGTAAAGGTTCAAAATTAATGCAACAAAAGGCAAGAAAATGTGGGGAGCCAGGAAAAAAGAGAGATCGTAAAGGTTCAAAATTAATGCAACAAAAGGCAAGAAGATGTGGAGAGCAGGGAAAAAAGAGAGATCGTAAAGGTTCAAAATGAATGCAACAAAAGTAAGAAGATGTGGAGAGCGAGAAAAAAGAAATATCGTAAAGGTTCAAAATTAATGCAACAAAAGGCAAGAAGATGTGGAGAGCCAGGAAAAAGAGACATCGTAAAGGTTCAAAATTAATGTAACAAAAGGCAAGAAGATGTGGAGAGCAGAGAATAAGAGACATCGTAAAGGTTCAAAATTAATGCAACAAAAGGCAAGAAGATGTGGAGAGCAGGGAAAAAGAGAGATCGTAAAGGTTCAAAATTAATGCAACAAAAGGCAAGAAGATATGGAGAGCAGGGAAAAAAGTGACATCGTAAAGGTTCAAAATTAATGCAACAAAAGGCTAGAAGATGTGGGGAGACAGGAAAAAAGAGAGATCGTAAAGGTTCAAAATTAAGGCAAGAAAAGGCAAGAAGATGCGGTGAGCAAGGAAAAAAGAGAGATCGTAAAGGTTCAAAATTAATGCAACAAAAGGAAAGAAGATGTGGAGAGCAGGGAAAAAAGAGAGATCGTAAACATTCAAAATTAATGCAACAAAAGGTAAGAAGATGTGGAGAGCGAGAAAAAGGAAATATCGTAAAGGTTCAGAATTAATGCAAGAAAAGGCAAGAAGATGTGTAGAGCCAGGAAAAAAGAGAGATCGTAAAGATTCAAAATTAATGCAACAAAAGGCAATAAGATGTGGAGAGCCAGGAAAAAAGAGAGATCGTAAAGATTCAAAATTAATGCAACAAAAGTTAAGAAGATGTGGAGAGCGAGAAAAAAGAAATATCATACAGGTTCAAAATTAATGCAACAAAAGGCAAGATGATGTGGAGAGCAGGCAAAAAAGAGACCTCGTAAAGGTTCAAAATTAATGCAACAAAACGCAAGAAGATGTGGAGAGCCAGGAAAAAAGAAAGATCGTAAAGATTAAAACTTAATGCAACAAAAGGTAAGAAGATGTGGAGAGCGAGTAAAAAGAAATATCGTACAGGTTCAAAATTAAAGAAACAAAAGGCAAGAAGATGTGGAGAGCGAGAAAAAAGAGACATCGTAAAGGTTCAAAATTAATGCAACAAAAGGCAAGAAGATGTGGAGAGCAGGGAAAAAGAGAGATTGTAAAGGTTCAAAATTAATGCAACAAAAGGCAAGAAGATGGGGAGAGCAGGGAAAAATAGAGACATCGTAAAGGTTCAAAATTAATGCAACAAAAGGCAAGAAGATGTGGAGAGCAGGGAAAAAGAGAGATCGTAAATGTTCAAAATTAATGCAACAAAAGGCAAGAAGATGTGGAGAGCAGGGAAAAAAGACACATCGTAAAGGTTCAAAATTAATGCAACAAAAGGCAAGAAAATGTGGGGAGCCAGGAAAAAAGAGAGATCGTAAAGGTTCAAAATTAATGCAACAAAAGGCAAGAAGATGTGGAGAGCAGGGAAAAAAGAGAGATCGTAAAGGTTCAAAATGAATGCAACAAAAGTAAGAAGATGTGGAGAGCGAGAAAAAAGAAATATCGTAAAGGTTCAAAATTAATGCAACAAAAGGCAAGAAGATGTGGAGAGCCAGGAAAAAGAGACATCGTAAAGGTTCAAAATTAATGTAACAAAAGGCAAGAAGATGTGGAGAGCAGAGAATAAGAGACATCGTAAAGGTTCAAAATTAATGCAACAAAAGGCAAGAAGATGTGGAGAGCAGGGAAAAAGAGAGATCGTAAAGGTTCAAAATTAATGCAACAAAAGGCAAGAAGATGTGGAGAGCAGGGAAAAAAGTGACATCGTAAAGGTTCAAAATTAATGCAACAAAAGGCTAGAAGATGTGGGGAGACAGGAAAAAAGAGAGATCGTAAAGGTTCAAAATTAATGCAACAAAAGGCAAGAAGATGCGATGAGCAAGGAAAAAAGAGAGATCGTAAAGGTTCAAAATTAATGCAAGAAAAGGCAAGAAGATGTGTAGAGCCAGGAAAAAAGAGAGATCGTAAAGATTCAAAATTAATGCAACAAAAGGCAATAAGATGTGGAGAGCCAGGAAAAAAGAGAGATCGTAAAGATTCAAAATTAATGCAACAAAAGTTAAGAAGATGTGGAGAGCGAGAAAAAAGAAATATCATACAGGTTCAAAATTAATGCAACAAAAGGCAAGATGATGTGGAGAGCAGGCAAAAAAGAGACCTCGTAAAGGTTCAAAATTAATGCAACAAAACGCAAGAAGATGTGGAGAGCCAGGAAAAAAGAAAGATCGTAAAGATTAAAACTTAATGCAACAAAAGGTAAGAAGATGTGGAGAGCGAGTAAAAAGAAATATCGTACAGGTTCATAATTAAAGAAACAAAAGGCAAGAACATGTGGAGAGCGAGAAAAAGAGACATCGTAAAGGTTCAAAATTATTGCAACAAAAGCCAAGAAGATATGGAGAGCGAGAAAAAAGAGACATCGTAAAGGTTCAAAATTAATGCAACAAAAGCCAAGAAGATGTGGAGAGCAGGGAAAAAAGAGACATCGTAAAGGTTCAAAATTAATGCAACAAAAGGCTAGAAGATATGGGGAGCCAGGAAAAAAGAGAGATCGTAAAGGTTCAAAATTAATGCAACAAAAGGCAAGAAGACGCGGTGAGCAAGGAAAAAAGAGAGATCGTAAAGGTTCAAAATTAATGCAACAAAAGGCAAGAAGATGTGGAGAGCAGGGAAAAAGAGAGATCGTAAATGTTCAAAATTAATGCAACAAAAGGCAAGAATATGTGGAGAGCAGGGAAAAAAGAGAGATCGTAAAGGTTCAAAATGAATGCAACAAAAGTAAGAAGATGTGGAGAGCGAGAAAAAAGAAATATCGTAAAGGTTCAAAATTAATGCAACAAAAGGCAAGAAGATGTGGAGAGCGAGGAAAAAAGAGACATCGTAAAGGTTCAAAATTAATGTAACAAAAGGCAAGAAGATGTGGAGAGCAGAGAAATAAGAGACATCGTAAAGTTTCAAAATGAATGCAACAAAAGGCAAGAAGATGTGGAGAGCAGGGAAAAAGAGAGATCGTAAAGGTTCAAAATTAATGCAACAAAAGGCAAGAAGATGTGGAGAGCAGGGAAAAAAGTGACATCGTAAAGGTTCAAAATTAATGTAACAAAAGGCTAGAAGATGTGAGAAGCCAGGAAAAAAGAGAGATCGTAAAGGTTCAAAATTAATGCAACAAAAGGCAAGAAGATGCGGTGAGCAAGGAAAAAAGAGAGATCGTAAAGGTTCAAAATTAATGCAACAAAAGGCAAGAAGATGTGGAGAGCAGGGAAAAAAGTGAGATCGTAAAGATTCAAAATTAATGCAACAGAAGGTAAGATGTGGAGAGCGAGAAAAAGGAAATATCGTAAAGGTTCAAAATTAATGTAACAAAAGGCAAGAAGATGTGTAGAGCCAGTAAAAAAGAGGGATCGTAAAGGTTCAAAATTAATGTAACAAAAGGCAAGAAGATGTGGAGAGCAGAGAAATAAGAGACATCGTAAAGGTTCAAAATTAATGCAACAAAAGCCAAGAAGACGTGGAGAGCGAGAAAAAAGAGACATCGTAAAGGTTCAAAATTAAAGAAACAAAAGGCAAGAACATGTGGAGAGCGAGAAAAAAGAAAGATCGTAAAGATTAAAACTTAATGCAACAAAAGGTAAGAAGATGTGGAGAGCGAGTAAAAAGAAATATCGTACAGGTTCAAAATTAAAGAAACAAAAGGCAAGAACATGTGGAGAGCGAGAAAAAGAGACATCGTAAAGGTTCAAAATTATTGCAACAAAAGCCAAGAAGATATGGAGAGCGAGAAAAAAGAGACATCGTAAAGGTTCAAAATTAATGCAACAAAAGCCAAGAAGACGTGGAGAGCGAGAAAAAAGAGACATCGTAAAGGTTCAAAATTAATGCAACAAAAGGCAAGAAGATGTGGAGAGCAGGGAAAAAGAGAGATTGTAAAGGTTCAAAATTAATGCAACAAAAGGCAAGAAGATGGGGAGAGCAGGGAAAAATAGAGACATCGTAAAGGTTCAAAATTAATGCAACAAAAGGCAAGAAGATGTGGAGAGCAGGGAAAAAGAGAGATCGTAAATGTTCAAAATTAATGCAACAAAAGGCAAGAAGATGTGGAGAGCAGGGAAAAAAGACACATCGTAAAGGTTCAAAATTAATGCAACAAAAGGCAAGAATATGTGGAGAGCAGGGAAAAAAGAGAGATCGTAAAGGTTCAAAATGAATGCAACAAAAGTAAGAAGATGTGGAGAGCGAGAAAAAAGAAATATCTTAAAGGTTCAAAATTAATGCAACAAAAGGCAAGAAGATGTGGAGAGCGAGGAAAAAAGAGACATCGTAAAGGTTCAAAATTAATGTAACAAAAGGCAAGAAGATGTGGAGAGCAGAGAAATAAGAGACATCGTAAAGTTTCAAAATTAATGCAACAAAAGGCAAGAAGATGTGGAGAGCAGGGAAAAAGAGAGATCGTAAAGGTTCAAAATTAATGCAACAAAAGGCAAGAAGATGTGGAGAGCAGGGAAAAAAGTGACATCGTAAAGGTTCAAAATTAATGCAAGAAAAGGCTAGAAGATGTGAGGAGCCAGGAAAAAAGAGAGATCGTAAAGGTTCAAAATTAATGCAACAAAAGGCAAGAAGATGCGGTGAGCAAGGAAAAAAGAGAGATCGTAAAGGTTCAAAATTAATGCAACAAAAGTCAAGAAGATGTGGAGAGCAGGGAAAAAAGAGAGATCGTAAAGATTCAAAATTAATGCAACAAAAGGTAAGAAGATGTGGAGAGCGAGAAAAAGGAAATATCTTAAAGGTTCAAAATTAATGCAACAAAAGGCAAGAAGATGTGTAGAACCAGGAAAAAAGAGAGATCGTAAATTTTCAAAATTAATGCAACAAAAGGTAAGAAGATGTGGAGAGCGAGTAAAAAGAAATATCGTACAGGTTCAAAATTAATGCAACAAAAGGCAAGAAGATGTGGAGAGCAGGGAAAAAGAGAGATCGTAAAGGTTCAAAATTAATGCAACAAAAGGCAAGAAGATGTGGAGAGCGAGAAAAAGAGACATCGTAAAGGTTCAAAATTAATGCAACAAAAGCCAAAAAGATGTGGAGAGCGAGAAAACAAAGACATCGTAAAGGTTCAAAATTAATGCAACAAAAGCCAAGAAGATGTGGAGAGCAGGGAAAAAAGAGACATCGTAAAGGTTCAAAATTAATGCAACAAAAGGCAAGAAGATGTGGGGAGCAAGGAAAAAAGAGAGATCGTAAAGGTCCAAAATTAATGCAACAAAAGGCAAGAAGATGCGGAGAGCAAGGAAATAAGAGACATCGTAAAGGTTCAAAATTAATGCAACAAAAGGCAAGAAGATGTGGAGAGCAGGGAAAAAGAGAGATCGTAAAGGTTCAAAATTAATGCAACAAAAGGCAAGAAAATGCGGAGAGCAGGGAAAAAAGAGACATCGTAAAGGTTCAAAATTAATGCAACAAAAGGCTAGAAGATATGGGGAGCCAGGAAAAAAGAGAGTTCGTAAAGATTCACAATTAATTCAACAAAAGGTAAGAAGATGTGGAGAGCGAGAATAAAGAAATATCGTCAAGGTTCAAAATTAATGCAAGAAAAGGCAAGAAGATGTGGAGAGCCAGAAAAAAAGAGACATCGTAAAGGTTCAAAATTAATGCAACAAAAGACCAACAGATGTCAAGAACCAGGAAAAAGAGAGATCGTAAATGTTCAAAATTAATGCAACAAAAGGCAAAAGATGTGGAGAGCCAGGTATTAAGAGAGATCGTAAAGATTCAAAATTAAGGCAACAAAAGGTAAGAAGATGTGGAGAGCGAGAAAAAAGAAATATCGTACAGGTTCAAAATTAATGCAACAAAAGGCAAGAAGATGTGTAGAGCAGGGAAAAAAGAGACATCGTAAAGGTTCAAAATGAATGCAACAAAAGGTAAGAAGATGTGGAGAGCGAGAAAAAAAAATATCGTAAAGGTTCAAAATAATGCAACAAAAGGCAAGAAGATGTGGAGAGCCAGGAAATAAGAGAGTTCGTAAAGATTCACAATTAATTCAACAAAAGGTAAGAAGATGTGGAGAGCGAGAATAAAGAAATATCTTCAAGGTTCAAAATTAATGCAAGAAAAGGCAAGAAGATGTGGAGAGCCAGAAAAAAGAGACATCGTAAAGGTTCAAAATTAATGCAACAAAAGACCAACAGATCTCAAGAACCAGGAAAAAGAGAGATCGTAAATGTTCAAAATTAATGCAACAAAAGCCAAGAAGATGTGGAGAGCCAGGTATTAAGAGAGATCGTAAAGATTCAAAATTAAGGCAACAAAAGGTAAGAAGATGTGGAGAGCGAGAAAAAAGAAATATCGTACAGGTTCAAAATTAATGCAACAAAAGGCAAGAAGATGTGGAGAGCCAAGAAAAAAGAGACATCGTAAAGGTTCAAAATTAATGTAACAAAAGGCAAGAAGATGCGGAGAGCAAGGAAAAAAGAGACATCGTAAAGGTTCAAAATTAATCCAACAAAAGGCAAGAAGATGTGGAGAACAGGGAAAAAAGAGAGATCGTAAAGATTCAAAATGAATGCAACAAAAGGTAAGAAGATGTGGAGAGCGAGAAAAAAGAAATATCGTAAAGGTTCAAAATAATGCAACAAAAGGCAAGAAGATGTGGAGAGCCAGGTATTAAGAGAGATCGTAAAGATTCAAAATTAAGGCAACAAAAAGTAAGAAGATGTGGAGAGCGAGAAAAAAGAAATATCGTACAGGTTCAAAATTAATGCAACAAAAGACAAGAAGATGTGGAGAGCCAAGAAAAAAGAGACATCGTAAAGGTTCAAAATTAATGTAACAACAGGCAAGAAGATGCGGAGAGCAAGGAAAAAAGAGACATCGTAAAGGTTCAAAATTAATGCAACAAAAGGCAAGAAGATGTGGAGAGCAGGGAAAAAAGAGAGATCGTAAAGATTCAAAATTAATGCAACAGAAGGTAAGAAGATGTGGAGAGCGAGAAAAAAGAAATATCGTACAGGTTGAAAATTAATGCAAGAAAAGGCAAGATGATGTGGAGAGCAGGCAAAAAAGAGAACTCGTAAATTTTCAAAATTAATCCAACAAAAGGCAAGAAGATGTGGAGAGCCAAGAAAAAATAGAGATCGTAAAGATTAAAAATTAATGCAACAAAAGGTAAGAAGATGTCGAGAGCGAGAAAAAAGAAATATCGTACAGGTTCAAAATTAATGCAACAAAAGGCAAGAAGATGTGGAGAGCAGGGAAAAAAGAGACATCACAAAAGTTCAAAATTAATGCAACAAAATGCAAGAAGATGCGGAGTGATAGGAAAAAAAGAGATCGTAAAGGTTCAAAATTAATGCAACAAAAGGCAAGAAGATATGGAGAGCCAGGAAAAAAGAGAGATCGTAAAGATTCAAAATTAATGCAAAAAAAGCAAGAAGATGTGGAGAGCCAGGAAAAAAGAGAGAACGTAAATTTTCAAAATTAATGCAACAAAAGGTAAGAAGATATGGAGAGCCAGGAAAAAAGAGACATCGTAAAGGTTCAAAATTAATGCAACAAAAGGTAAGAAGATGTGGAGAGCAGGTAAAAAAGAGACTTCGTAAAGGTTCAAAATTAATGCAACAAAAGGCAAGAAGATGTGGAGAGCAGGGAAAAAAGAGAGATCGTAAAGGTTCAAAATGAAAGCAACAAAAGGTAAGAAGATGTGGAGAGCGAGAAAAAAGAAATATCGTAAAGGTTCAAAATTAATGCAACAAAACTCAAGAAGATGTGGAGAACCATGAAAAAAAGAGATCGTAAAGATTCAAAATTAATGCAACAAAAGGCAAGAAGATGTGGAGAGCCAGGTATTAAGAGAGATCGTAAAGATTCAAAATTAAGGCAACAAAAGGTAAGATGATGTGGAGAGCGAGAAAAAAGAAATATCGTACAGGTTCAAAATTAATGCAACAAAAGGCAAGAAGATGTGGAGAGCCAAGAAAAAAGAGACATCGTAAAGGTTCAAAATTAATGTAACAAAAACAAGAAGATGTGGAGAGCAGGGAAAAAGTGACATCGTAAAGGTTCAAAATTAATGCAACAAAAGGCTAGAAGATGTGAGGAGCCAGGAGAAAAGAGAGATCGTAAAGGTTCAAAATTAATGCAACAAATGGCAAGAAGATGTGGAGAGCCAAGAAAAAAGAGAGATCGTAAAGGTTCAAATAAATGCAACAAAAGGTAAGAAGATGTGGAGAGCAGGTAAAAAGGAGACATCGTAAAGGTTCAAAATTAATGCAACAAAAGGCTAGAAGATGTGGAGAGCAGGGAAAAAAGAGACTTCGTAAAGGTTCAAAATTAATGCAACAAAAGGCAAGAAGATGTGGAGAGCAGGGAAAAAAGAGACATCGTAAAGGTTCAAAATTAATGCAACAAAAGGCTAGAAGATGTGGAGAGAAGGGAAAAAGAGAGATCGTAAAGGTTCAAAATTAATGCAACAAAAGGCAAGAAGATGTGGAGGGCAGGGAAAAAAGAGAGATCGTAAAGGTTCAAAATTAATGCAACAAAAGGCATGAAGATGTGGGGAGCAAGGGAAAATGAGATATCGTAAAGGTTCAAAATTAATGCAACAAAAGGCAAGAAGATGCGGAGAGCAAGGAAAAAAGAGAGATCGTAAAGGTTCAAAATTAATGCAACAAAAGGCAAGAAGATGTGGAGAGCAGGGAAAAAAGAGAGATCGTAAAGGTTCAAAATTAAGGCAACAAAAGGTAAGATGATGTGGAGAGCGAGAAAAAAGAAATATCGTACAGGTTCAAAATTAATGCAACAAAAGGCAAGAAGATGTGGAGAGCCAAGAAAAAAGAGACATCGTAAAGGTTCAAAATTAATGTAACAAAAAGCAAGAAGATGTGGAGAGCAGGGAAAAAAGTGACATCGTAAAGGTTCAAAATTAATGCAACAAAAGGCTAGAAGATGTGAGGAGCCAGGAAAAAAGAGAGATCGTAAAGGTTCAAAATTAATGCAACAAAAGGCATGAAGATGTGGGGAGCAAGGGAAAATGAGATATCGTAAAGGTTCAAAATTAATGCAACAAAAGGCAAGAAGATGCGGAGAGCAAGGAAAAAAGAGAGATCGTAAAGGTTCAAAATTAATGCAACAAAAGGCTAGAAGATGTGAGGAGCCAGGAAAAAAGAGAGATCGTAAAGGTTCAAAATTAATGCAACAAAAGGCAAGAAGATGTGGAGAGCAGGGAAAAAAGTGACATCGTAAAGGTTCAAAATTAATGCAACAAAAGGCAAGAAGATGTGGAGAGCAGGGAAAAAAGAGACATCGTAAAGGTTCAAAATTAATGCAACAAAAGACACGAAGATGTGGAGAGAAGGGAAAAAGAGAGATCGTAAAGGTTCAAAATTAATGCAACAAAAGGCAAGAAGATGTGGAGAGCAGGGAAAAAAGTGACATCGTAAAGGTTCAAAATTAATGCAACAAAAGGCAAGAAGATGTGGAGAGCAGGGAAAAAAGAGACATCGTAAAGGTTCAAAATTAATGCAACAAAAGACACGAAGATGTGGAGAGAAGGGAAAAAGAGAGATCGTAAAGGTTCAAAATTAATGCAACAAAAGGCAAGAAGATGTGGAGGGCAGGGAAAAAAGAGACATCGTAAAGGTTCAAAATTAATGCAACAAAAGGCATGAAGATGTGGGGAGCAAGGGAAAATGAGATATCGTAAAGGTTCAAAATTAATGCAACAAAAGGCAAGAAGATGCGGAGAGCAAGGAAAAAAGAGAGATCGTAAAGGTTCAAAATTAAGCAACAAAAGGCAAGAAGATGTGGAGAGCAGGGAAAAAAGAGAGATCGTAAAGGTTCAAAAGGAAAGCAACAAAAGGTAAGAAGATGTGGAGAGCGAGAAAAAAGAAATATCGTAAAGGTTCAAAATTAATGCAACAAAAGGCAAGAAGATGTGGAGAGCCAGGAAAAAAAGAGATCGTAAAGATTCAAAATTAATGCAACAAAAGGCAAGAAGATGTGGAGAGCCAGGTATTAAGAGAGATCGTAAAGATTCAAAATTAAGGCAACAAAAGGTAAGAAGATGTGGAGAGCGAGAAAAAAGAAATATCGTACAGGTTCAAAATTAATGCAACAAAAGGCAAGAAGATGTGGAGAGCCAAGAAAAAAGAGACATCGTAATGGTTCCAAATTAATGTAACAAAAGGCAAGAAGATGTGGAGAGCAGGGAAATAAGAGTCATCGTAAAGGTTCAAAATTAATGCAACAAAAGGCAAGAAGATGTGGAGAGCATGGAAAAAGAGAGATCGTAAAGGTTCAAAATTAATGCAACAAAAGGCAAGAAGATGTGGAGAGCAGGGAAAAAAGAGACATCGTAAAGGTTCAAAATTAATGCAACAAAAGACACGAAGATGTGGAGAGAAGGGAAAAAGAGAGATCGTAAAGGTTCAAAATTAATGCAACAAAAGGCAAGAAGATGTGGAGAGCAGGGAAAAAAGTGACATCGTAAAGGTTCAAAATTAATGCAACAAAAGGCAAGAAGATGTGGAGAGCAGGGAAAAAAGAGACATCGTAAAGGTTCAAAATTAATGCAACAAAAGACACGAAGATGTGGAGAGCAGGGAAAAAGAGAGATCGTAAATGTTCAAAATTAATGCAACAAAAGGCAAGAAGATGTGGAGAGCAGGGAAAAAAGAGAGATCGTAAAGGTTCAAAATGAATGCAACAAAAGTAAGAAGATGTGGAGAGCGAGAAAAAAGAAATATCTTAAAGGTTCAAAATTAATGCAACAAAAGGCAAGAAGATGTGGAGAGCGAGGAAAAAAGAGACATCGTAAAGTTTCAAAATTAATGTAACAAAAGGCAAGAAGATGTGGAGAGCAGAGAAATAAGAGACATCGTAAAGTTTCAAAATTAATGCAACAAAAGGCAAGAAGATGTGGAGAGCAGGGAAAAAGAGAGATCGTAAAGGTTCAAAATTAATGCAACAAAAGGCAAGAAGATGTGGAGAGCAGGGAAAAAAGTGACATCGTAAAGGTTCAAAATTAATGCAACAAAAGGCTAGAAGATGTGAGGAGCCAGGAAAAAAGAGAGATCGTAAAGGTTCAAAATTAATGCAACAAAAGACACGAAGATGTGGAGAGCAGGGAAAAAGAGAGATCGTAAATGTTCAAAATTAATGCAACAAAAGGCAAGAAGATGTGGAGAGCAGGGAAAAAAGACACATCGTAAAGGTTCAAAATTAATGCAACAAAAGGCAAGAATATGTGGAGAGCAGGGAAAAAAGAGAGATCGTAAAGGTTCAAAATGAATGCAACAAAAGTAAGACGATGTGGAGAGCGAGAAAAAAGAAATATCTTAAAGGTTCAAAATTAATGCAACAAAAGGCAAGAAGATGTGGAGAGCGAGGAAAAAAGAGACATCGTAAAGGTTCAAAATTAATGTAACAAAAGGCAAGAAGATGTGGAGAGCAGAGAAATAAGAGACATCGTAAAGTTTCAAAATTAATGCAACAAAAGGCAAGAAGATGTGGAGAGCAGGGAAAAAGAGAGATCGTAAAGGTTCAAAATTAATGCAACAAAAGGCAAGAAGATGTGGAGAGCAGGGAAAAAAGTGACATCGTAAAGGTTCAAAATTAATGCAACAAAAGGCTAGAAGATGTGAGGAGCCAGGAAAAAAGAGAGATCGTAAAGGTTCAAAATTAATGCAACAAAAGGCAAGAAGATGCGGTGAGCAAGGAAAAAAGAGAGATCGTAAAGGTTCAAAATTAATGCAACAAAAGGCAAGAAGATGTGGAGAGCAGGGAAAAAAGAGAGATCGTAAAGATTCAAAATTAATGCAACAAAAGGTAAGAAGATGTGGAGAGCGAGAAAAAGGAAATATCTTAAAGGTTCAAAATTAATGCAACAAAAGGCAAGAAGATGTGTAGAGCCAGGAAAAAAGAGAGATCGTAAATTTTCAAAATTAATGCAACAAAAGGTAAGAAGATGTGGAGAGCGAGTAAAAAGAAATATCGTACAGGTTCAAAATTAATGCAACAAAAGGCAAGAAGATGTGGAGAGCAGGGAAAAAGAGAGATCGTAAAGGTTTAAAATTAATGCAACAAAAGGCAAGAAGATGTGGAGAGCGAGAAAAAGAGACATCGTAAAGGTTCAAAATTAATGCAACAAAAGCCAAAAAGATGTGGAGAGCGAGAAAACAAAGACATCGTAAAGGTTCAAAATTAATGCAACAAAAGCCAAGAAGATGTGGAGAGCAGGGAAAAAAGAGACATCGTAAAGGTTCAAAATTAATGCAACAAAAGGCAAGAAGATGTGGGGAGCAAGGAAAAAAGAGAGATCGTAAAGGTCCAAAATTAATGCAACAAAAGGCAAGAAGATGCGGAGAGCAAGGAAATAAGAGACATCGTAAAGGTTCAAAATTAATGCAACAAAAGGCAAGAAGATGTGGAGAGCAGGGAAAAAGAGAGATCGTAAAGGTTCAAAATTAATGCAACAAAAGGCAAGAAAATGCGGAGAGCAGGGAAAAAAGAGACATCGTAAAGGTTCAAAATTAATGCAACAAAAGGCTAGAAGATATGGGGAGCCAGGAAAAAAGAGAGTTCGTAAAGATTCACAATTAATTCAACAAAAGGTAAGAAGATGTGGAGAGCGAGAATAAAGAAATATCGTCAAGGTTCAAAATTAATGCAAGAAAAGGCAAGAAGATGTGGAGAGCCAGAAAAAAAGAGACATCGTAAAGGTTCAAAATTAATGCAACAAAAGACCAACAGATGTCAAGAACCAGGAAAAAGAGAGATCGTAAAGGTTCAAAATTAATGCAACAAAAGGCAAATGATGTGGAGAGCCAGGTATTAAGAGAGATCGTAAAGATTCAAAATTAAGGCAACAAAAGGTAAGAAGATGTGGAGAGCGAGAAAAAAGAAATATCGTACAGGTTCAAAATTAATGCAACAAAAGGCAAGAAGATGTGGAGAGCCAAGAAAAAAGAGACATCGTAAAGGTTCAAAATTAATGTAACAAAAGGCAAGAAGATGCGGAGAGCAAGGAAAAAAGAGACATCGTAAAGGTTCAAAATTAATCCAACAAAAGGCAAGAAGATGTGGAGAACAGGGAAAAAAGAGAGATCGTAAAGATTCAAAATGAATGCAACAAAAGGTAAGAAGATGTGGAGAGCGAGAAAAAAGAAATATCGTAAAGGTTCAAAATAATGCAACAAAAGGCAAGAAGATGTGGAGAGCCAGGTATTAAGAGAGATCGTAAAGATTCAAAATTAAGGCAACAAAAGGTAAGAAGATGTGGAGAGCGAGAAAAAAGAAATATCGTACAGGTTCAAAATTAATGCAACAAAAGACAAGAAGATGTGGAGAGCCAAGAAAAAAGAGACATCGTAAAGGTTCAAAATTAATGTAACAACAAGCAAGAAGATGCGGAGAGCAAGGAAAAAAGAGACATCGTAAAGGTTCAAAATTAATGCAACAAAAGGCAAGAAGATGTGGAGAGCAGGGAAAAAAGAGAGATCGTAAAGATTCAAAATTAATGCAACAGAAGGTAAGAAGATGTGGAGAGCGAGAAAAAAGAAATATCGTACAGGTTGAAAATTAATGCAAGAAAAGGCAAGATGATGTGGAGAGCAGGCAAAAAAGAGAACTCGTAAATTTTCAAAATTAATCCAACAAAAGGCAAGAAGATGTGGAGAGCCAAGAAAAAATAGAGATCGTAAAGATTAAAAATTAATGCAACAAAAGGTAAGAAGATGTGGAGAGCGAGAAAAAAGAAATATCGTACAGGTTCAAAATTAATGCAACAAAAGGCAAGAAGATGTGGAGAGCAGGGAAAAAAGAGACATCACAAAAGTTCAAAATTAATGCAACAAAATGCAAGAAGATGCGGAGTGATAGGAAAAAAAGAGATCGTAAAGGTTCAAAATTAATGCATCAAAAGGCAAGAAGATATGGAGAGCCAGGAAAAAAGAGAGATCGTAAAGATTCAAAATTAATGCAAAAAAAGCAAGAAGATGTGGAGAGCCAGGAAAAAAGAGAGAACGTAAATTTTCAAAATTAATGCAACAAAAGGTAAGAAGATATGGAGAGCCAGGAAAAAAGAGACATCGTAAAGGTTCAAAATTAATGCAACAAAAGGTAAGAAGATGTGGAGAGCAGGTAAAAAAGAGACTTCGTAAAGGTTCAAAATTAATGCAACAAAAGGCAAGAAGATGTGGAGAGCAGGGAAAAAAGAGAGATCGTAAAGCTTCAAAATGAAAGCAACAAAAGGTAAGAAGATGTGGAGAGCGAGAAAAAAGAAATATCGTAAAGGTTCAAAATTAATGCAACAAAACTCAAGAAGATGTGGAGAACCATGAAAAAAAGAGATCGTAAAGATTCAAAATTAATGCAACAAAAGGCAAGAAGATGTGGAGAGCCAGGTATTAAGAGAGATCGTAAAGATTCAAAATTAAGGCAACAAAAGGTAAGATGATGTGGAGAGCGAGAAAAAAGAAATATCGTACAGGTTCAAAATTAATGCAACAAAAGGCAAGAAGATGTGGAGAGCCAAGAAAAAAGAGACATCGTAAAGGTTCAAAATTAATGTAACAAAAACAAGAAGATGTGGAGAGCAGGGAAAAAGTGACATCGTAAAGGTTCAAAATTAATGCAACAAAAGGCTAGAAGATGTGAGGAGCCAGGAGAAAAGAGAGATCGTAAAGGTTCAAAATTAATGCAACAAAAGGCAAGAAGATGTGGAAAGACAAGAAAAAAGAGAGATCGTAAAGGTTCAAATAAATGCAACAAAAGGTAAGAAGATGTGGAGAGCAGGTAAAAAGGAGACATCGTAAAGGTTCAAAATTAATGCAACAAAAGGCTAGAAGATGTGGAGAGCAGGGAAAAAAGAGACTTCGTAAAGGTTCAAAATTAATGCAACAAAAGGCAAGAAGATGTGGAGAGCAGGGAAAAAAGAGACATCGTAAAGGTTCAAAATTAATGCAACAAAAGGCTAGAAGATGTGGAGAGAAGGGAAAAAGAGAGATCGTAAAGGTTCAAAATTAATGCAACAAAAGGCAAGAAGATGTGGAGGGCAGGGAAAAAAGAGAGATCGTAAAGGTTCAAAATTAATGCAACAAAAGGCATGAAGATGTGGGGAGCAAGGGAAAATGAGATATCGTAAAGGTTCAAAATTAATGCAACAAAAGGCAAGAAGATGCGGAGAGCAAGGAAAAAAGAGAGATCGTAAAGGTTCAAAATTAATGCAACAAAAGGCAAGAAGATGTGGAGAGCAGGGAAAAAAGAGAGATCGTAAAGGTTCAAAATTAAGGCAACAAAAGGTAAGATGATGTGGAGAGCGAGAAAAAAGAAATATCGTACAGGTTCAAAATTAATGCAACAAAAGGCAAGAAGATGTGGAGAGCCAAGAAAAAAGAGACATCGTAAAGGTTCAAAATTAATGTAACAAAAAGCAAGAAGATGTGGAGAGCAGGGAAAAAAGTGACATCGTAAAGGTTCAAAATTAATGCAACAAAAGGCTAGAAGATGTGAGGAGCCAGGAAAAAAGAGAGATCGTAAAGGTTCAAAATTAATGCAACAAAAGGCATGAAGATGTGGGGAGCAAGGGAAAATGAGATATCGTAAAGGTTCAAAATTAATGCAACAAAAGGCAAGAAGATGCGGAGAGCAAGGAAAAAAGAGAGATCGTAAAGGTTCAAAATTAATGCAACAAAAGGCTAGAAGATGTGAGGAGCCAGGAAAAAAGAGAGATCGTAAAGGTTCAAAATTAATGCAACAAAAGGCAAGAAGATGTGGAGAGCAGGGAAAAAAGTGACATCGTAAAGGTTCAAAATTAATGCAACAAAAGGCAAGAAGATGTGGAGAGCAGGGAAAAAAGAGACATCGTAAAGGTTCAAAATTAATGCAACAAAAGACACGAAGATGTGGAGAGAAGGGAAAAAGAGAGATCGTAAAGGTTCAAAATTAATGCAACAAAAGGCAAGAAGATGTGGAGAGCAGGGAAAAAAGTGACATCGTAAAGGTTCAAAATTAATGCAACAAAAGGCAAGAAGATGTGGAGAGCAGGGAAAAAAGAGACATCGTAAAGGTTCAAAATTAATGCAACAAAAGACACGAAGATGTGGAGAGAAGGGAAAAAGAGAGATCGTAAAGGTTCAAAATTAATGCAACAAAAGGCAAGAAGATGTGGAGGGCAGGGAAAAAAGAGACATCGTAAAGGTTCAAAATTAATGCAACAAAAGGCATGAAGATGTGGGGAGCAAGGGAAAATGAGATATCGTAAAGGTTCAAAATTAATGCAACAAAAGGCAAGAAGATGCGGAGAGCAAGGAAAAAAGAGAGATCGTAAAGGTTCAAAATTAAGCAACAAAAGGCAAGAAGATGTGGAGAGCAGGGAAAAAAGAGAGATCGTAAAGGTTCAAAATGAAAGCAACAAAAGGTAAGAAGATGTTGAGAGCGAGAAAAAAGAAATATCGTAAAGGTTCAAAATTAATGCAACAAAAGGCAAGAAGATGTGGAGAGCCAGGAAAAAAAGAGATCGTAAAGATTCAAAATTAATGCAACAAAAGGCAAGAAGATGTGGAGAGCCAGGTATTAAGAGAGATCGTAAAGATTCAAAATTAAGGCAACAAAAGGTAAGAAGATGTGGAGAGCGAGAAAAAAGAAATATCGTACAGGTTCAAAATTAATGCAACAAAAGGCAAGAAGATGTGGAGAGCCAAGAAAAAAGAGACATCGTAATGGTTCCAAATTAATGTAACAAAAGGCAAGAAGATGTGGAGAGCAGGGAAATAAGAGTCATCGTAAAGGTTCAAAATTAATGCAACAAAAGGCAAGAAGATGTGGAGAGCATGGAAAAAGAGAGATCGTAAAGGTTCAAAATTAATGCAACAAAAGGCAAGAAGATGTGGAGAGCAGGGAAAAAAGAGACATCGTAAAGGTTCAAAATTAATGCAACAAAAAGCAAGAAGATATGGGGAGCCAGGAAAAAAGAGATATCGTAAAGGTTCAAAATTAATGCAACAAAAGGCAAGAAGATGCGGAGAGCAAGGAAAAAAGTGAGATCGTAAAGGTTCAAAATTAATGCAACAAAAGGCAAGAAGATGTGGAGAGCAGGGAAAACAGAGATCGTAAAGATTCAAAATTAATGCAACAAAAGGTAAGAAGATGTGGAGAGCGAGAAAAAGGAAATATCGTAAAGGTTCAAAATTAATGCAACAAAAGGCAAGAAGATGTGGTGAGCCAGGAAAAAAGAGAGATCGTAAAGATTCAAAATTAATGCAACAAAAGGCAAGAAGATGTGGAGAGCGAGAAAAAAGAAATATCGTACAGGTTCAAAATTAATGCAACATAAGGGAAGAAGATGTGGAGAGCCAGGAAATAAGAGAGTTCGTAAAGATTCACAATTAATTCAACAAAAGGTAAGAAGATGTGGAGAGCGAGAATAAAGAAATATCGTCAAGGTTCAAAATTAATGCAAGAAAAGGCAAGAAGATGTGGAGAGCCTGAAAAAAAGAGACATCGTAAAGGTTCAAAATTAATGCAACAAAAGACCAACAGATGTCAAGAACCAGGAAAAAGAGAGATCGTAAAGGTTCAAAATTAATGCAACAAAAGGCAAGAAGATGTGGAGAGACAGGAAAAAAGAGAGATCGTAAAGATTCAAAATTAATGCAACAAAAGGTAAGAAGATGTGGAGAGCAAGGAAAAAAGAGAGATCTCAAAGATTCAAAATTAATGCAACAAAAAGCAAGAAGATGTGGAGAGCCAGGAAAATAGAGAGATCATAAAGGTACAAAATTTATACAAGAAAAGGTATTAAGTTGTGGAGAGCCGGGGAAAAATAGAGATCGTAAAGGTTCAAAATTTTTGCCTCAAAAAACAAGAAGATATGTAGAGCCAAGAAAAGACAGAGATCGTAAAGGTTCAAAATTGCTGCAACCAAAGACAAAAAGATGTGGAGTGCCATGAAAAAAGAGAGATCGTAAACGTTCAAAATTATTTCAAGAAAGAACAGGACGGTGTGGAAAATCATGATCGCTTGAAAGAACTTAGCAGAAGAATGCTTCAAATTCTCAGTCGTCACGAATATAGTACTTCATGTTGTACAAAAACAGAAAAAACAAATGAACCTTAGAAATCGATATAATATGCATCTAGTTAAATCCTTTTCGACGGATTTACCATATCGGGTTTCCGATAATTTACGACGTACAATCTAATATGAGAATATTCGGAAGTATTAATATAAACGATTTCTCGAAGGAAAAATACGAAACATAGATGTGATATAACTGTTAATAATTCATTCGACGTAACAAAGTTTAATCTCATATATTGAAAGCAAGAGCTATTTTTTATGAATTAAAATTCAGGAAACTTGTATGCATTGTAAACAGATTAGAATTTAATGCTTTTGCTTCATCTCTCGCTTCAAGCTTTCTATTTCACCGCGGTTGTTCTGCTTGCATTATCTGCACATTCATTGCCAACAAATGAAAAATTGCCGTTAAAATTTAGAATTCAGATAAAATATTAATGCACCATTTCCCTGTAAGACCAAACAAAATCAGCTTGAGTTTAATCTTTTACAAAGTTTTTTTTTCTTGATTCTCGGGTCAGTTTTTTCTTCTTCCTCTTCTTCTTCTTCTTCTTCTTCTTCTTCTTCTTCTTCAACGTCACTGTATTAGCGTCATTGCATTGTATCTTTTGCTGCCAGAAATTTAGTGAGGTCTTTAAAATGATCGGCACATTCTCCATGTGCGTTAAAAAAAGAAAGTCAGCCGAGAAATGGACGGTTTGTGATGAGCTATTAATGCAATCATTCCTGAAAAAAATGGCTATTATATTTATAATATTAGTTTATCAATGGTTTTACTATAGAAATACACTGAAAACCAAGAAGAAAGGGACTGCCAAAGATCAGGTATTTTTTTAAGTCATTCAACTGCAAGAAAGGCGATAAAGCCACTTAGATGCAATGAGTTAATGAGAGTGAACGAAACGTTACTGAGTAGAAAGGACAATGAACGATCAAGATTCAAAAATACGTAGCATGATGATTGACGTTGCATATAAATTTTTGAAAATCGTAGTTGACAGGAATGCAAAAAGCCAGAAGAGAGTTCCGTAGGAGTACGAGAAAATAAACTACCAGGACATCACTTACAGTTACATGTAACTATTTTAGAATTAAAAATGATGAGAGCAAGATGCCAATATAGGATTACGCTTAAATCAATGATGTTCGAGTACCAAAGAGGAAAGCACATCAGAACAATGGCAAGGAACTCATTTATAGAAAATATTAAGACAAGCATTACTGGAAGAACATAAGTCTTTTCTAAATTAAAGATTCTTATTAACAAAAAAACAGTGCATATTGGCCTATTTCAAAAATACAAAAAATAAAAGCAATGAATTTTAGCTGCGATAATTGTAAAATGTCCACGTCGACGTTTTCTGAATGCAATTTATTGACAACGAAACCATTTTATTTCACTTTTCTCTTTATCAAAGAGGTGATCTTTATAATTTCAGTCAAACAAACATTCGTTTCTCCTGTCATTGGCTAATAAAGAGCAGATCATTGAAACATTGGATTTGATCAGATGCTGCTTGTAAAATCCCACCAACAGTGTAACGTCATCCCTTAGCACAAATAGTCTCACAATTACTTCTCGATGCCCTTTGATAGTATATAACTTTGTAAAAGCTATCAACCTAAAAATTTCCACGTATATAATCAAGTTACAGTTTTTATCAAACACCTAAAATCAGATCCCTACAGAAATAATTATGTTTAACTTCTAGTGTTCCATGCAGTAAAATTAAGCTTCGAGATTAGCGCAATCCCTCACCAAAAGAAAAGGGAGATACTTTTTGCAATCTTTATTGTTGTTGAAAAACGATATTCTATCAGTTATATCAAATGCAGCCAGAATCATAATGTCATTATGAACTCCACGATCATGTCTTTGCTTGCATAGTATGTGCTTTGCCAGGCTTACATAAGGCTTTGAATTCAGAGTTACCCTTCTCCTAGACTGATTACCAGCAACAGCTAGAAATTTCAATCTGCCTTACTATTTAACCCATAGCTGGAGAGGAGATGGATTAATACATTTCCCAACGGTATTTGTGAGAAAATGAATTTAACGAACTCAGTCGAATTCGAACACCGCTTGCTGACTCCACGTTCAGAGACGATAAATATTACACCACCTGTACACCCCAAAACCGCATGCACATCCAAACGATTTTATTGAGAGGAACGATATTATTGAATTCTAATCATTTTAATCAGGAAAGCGGGCCTGAAGAATTTGATACCCACGAGATATATTGAAAGCAAGGGAAACGATGATTAAACGACAAACAAGTATGTGCAAATGGATGGCAGAACAGAGAGTGGAAGGGATAGTAAAATGTAAACATTGCTTAGATCTACAAAGCATAAGAAGTCGTGGTGAGCCATGATCACCCACGTCCTGAAGGGAGATAACTCATAAAAGAAGAAATTCTTTTGAAAGAATGTGTTAAATCACGAAATGTTAGGCAGCAAGAAACAACTTTAGCTTTCCTGTTTATATCTTGTGAAACCATATTTCTTTTGAAGAACACAAACTTTTTGAGAAAATACAAATAAGAAATACTGAAAAATATAATCAAAAGATATATTTATTGCAAATTTCTTTTTGTGAATATTTTTTTTTGCATCAATGTCATTTGATAGTATTTTTTTCCGTTTTCGATTTTCAAGTGAATTCAAGAAATATGTTTCTCTAATTTACTTTTACAACATTCTATGTACACTCGTTGAATGGTATTTGCACGTGCGTGTGTTTATATATATATATGCAGCATGGGGTTGAATGTATATGTATAAGTGTGTGTGTGTATGTGTGTGTATGTGTGTGTGTATGTACAAGATCATGCTCACAAGAACGTGAGTATAAAACTAAGTACATATATATATATATATATATATATATATTATACATAATTATATATATATATACATACATATATATATATATATTAGGCAATTGAATTAATGATATATATATATACATATACATGTACGTATCTCTCTCTCTCTCTCTCTCTATATATATATATATATATATATATATATATATATATATATATATATTCCTGGCGTAATAATGTCGTTTATTGTCGTTAAAAAATACGTCAAAAAAAGACATTATTACGTCATTATTTTTGCACCAACCTAATAGATAGATAGATAGATAGATAGATAGATAGATAGATAGATAGATAGATATTTGCGTCCTTGGGCAGCAATCGTTCCCTGATACATGTTTTAAATAGGATAACTTACAAGTACATCTGTTAACGTTTTTACTCGTGTTTTAAGTAGAAATTTTCCAAATGATTTTTATTTTTGAGCGGTTTCATTTACTCTATTAACTATATTCAGGGATATTTGCTACGCTATTGCAAATAGATATTTTTTTCCGAATATGTTTGGATGGAGTGATTGCTGGAGCTTCTGTCTACAAAACACTGGAGTCGCTATGTTGAAGTTAACAATAAGCTAAGTGACAAACTTTATATTTGTATTAATTAGTTCTTTCCTTGACAATTTCTGAGTTAAAATTCGCAAATAATTATTATGTAATGTTTCATGATAGATATAAAAATACTTACAAGTGTTTACACACTGTTCAAACGGTAGCTGAGCATTGAGTCATTTTTCTCTACCACCGGTAAATCCATGGTCCAATATACCCACAATAACATTCAGAATGATAATGTGCGTGATATGGTGATTGGTTTTGATAAAAACAGTGCATAAACTTGCAGGTGGGACCCAGTTAGAAATACCATCGGGCCGAATAATCAATGCGAATCACATCAACGTAAATATCATTTTACTCTTATGAAGTCTTAAAGAATGAAACGTGTCCCACAAAAGTTACTCCCACTTTCTCTTAGATTTTCCTGAAATTGCTCTGATATATAAAAATGCATATATCGTTTTCCCATATTTTGTTATTAGAACGATAAGTAAAATTTCAAATCTATAAGGAGAGAATTAGTTCATAAAATGATTGAAATTCACTACTACTTGCGTGTACGCATGTTAGGGTTATTTTTTAGTTAATTTCATTCAAAATGCAACGCATTGTGTTTAATGAAATAATTTTTAGAAATATGGTGAAATAGTTGGTCAAAATTAACTTTCACCTATATATCAGCATTAGGTCAATTTAATTATTATTGTCTGTTATAACGATCTAAGAGTTCTTTTTTTGTGCGACAGGCGTGGCCATCTTTAAATATTGAAAAGAGTAAGTACATGTACGCTTATCGGTCTGATTTTGTTTGCTTGTTTATTGCTTCTTTTCTTTTCCTTTGCTTATTTTCTCTGTAGACATCAGATTATAAATACATGGTATCGAGGCGAACAAATTGAAAAGAAAAGTGCAAATATCGATGAACATCAAAAAGAGTCGATTGCGTTACTTAATCTCCCAAATACAAAATGGCTGCTGACAGATTGGAACGGAAAGCAAAGAGAGAGAGAGAGAGAGTAAAAGACAGAAAGGAAGTGAACAAAAGAGATTCTTTCACTGAGATTCAAGAAAACTGATCAATAACGATTCCCTCAGGTTCTTGGGCGTCCTAATCGTCCATTTCATTACCCTTTATAAGCTCTATTTTCTACTTCAGTTCACGGAATCTAGGCCTTTGGTACGAAAACGAATGGCGCACATTTTTTTCTAACTACTGCCTACCCAAACTGATTGAATCCAGGTAGATGTCCCCAGCAACATTTTATTTACCTCATTATTATCATCATCGTTACATATATCGATAAAATGTTATACAACGAATAGAATGAATTTAAAAAATATCTGATGAAAGTCGCAAGTCTCTTGTTACTCTGTCGTTATCTCCATGGCATGTGTTCTGACGAGATATATTCCTTAGTCCCACCAAGCTGACCTTTACAATTGGGACCCGCCATGCCACGTATACAAGGGTAAATCTCCATCCCCTTCGTATTCCAAGAATAAGAAATAAGTCCCATTTGGACAGCTTCATTAGAATTAGAATTACTGCTTTGTGGAACAGACTCTCGGCAGGATCTTTTTCCAGTCACGACAATCCTTGACTTTTGAAGTCAACCGTTATCATTCCTGAATAACCCATGAACTTCATTTTTTTCTCTTTCTTACGCACATACAACACGATACATTAACCATCTAGCTCGAGTGGCTCTTGGGCCTGAACATTAGTGTATAAAAAAACTTTCATTCAGTCTAAAGAAAGCATATCAAGGGACGCAGCAAACGTATAGGACATGTCAAAATATAATTAAAATAACGTGTTCTCTAAACTTAGTTGGCAACCAATCTATAAGAAGGATAACTATAAATTCAAAAACCAGACGGTTTGCTGTTCGATTAGCAACTCCATTCCGTAAAACGTACTTGTTACTGAAATTGCAAGAGCATCATTGCAGTTGTTACTTTATGTCTCATGTGGAGTTTTCAGGAATTAACTATAAGAAATTAGCATGCGAAACGAAATAAGCAATATAATATGAATTTAATGAAAGTTTTGTTATTGAATAGTTACGAACAAATTCAGATACTGACATATAAATAGATTATTCTGTTTTATCATATTACGCTATAATTATCAATTAGATAAATTATTAATAGTAATAAAAATAGTGATTATAGTCCTACTAATATTGTAATAATAACGTAATACAGTGTAACCCGGATATAAGAGAGTTGTCGGGTCCGGAAAAGAAATCTCTTATATCCGGGTTTCTCTTATATCGTTATATTATCTCTTTTGTTTAGGTAAGTATGGCTCTAATTTGGGACCAGAGAAAATATATCTTATATCCGGGTTTCTCTTATATCCGGGTCACACTGTAGTAGCAGTAACAGCCGTAATTGTAGTATTAGTAGTAATAATTTTAGAAGTAACAGTAATAACAATTTTCATATTAGTAGTAATAGTATTAATAGTCGTAATATAAGTATTATATTAACATTAATGTTTGCAATAGTTCTAGTAAAATTAATAACGTTTGGAGCAATAATAATTCTCATAATATTAGTAATAATAGCAATTAATTATAATCGCAATAATAATCGTATATTATTTATAGCAGTATATATTATTTGTAGTAGACGAATACTATTATTATAGTAACAGTAATAATAATACTAATTTTAATAGCAACAGTTATAATAAGAATACTATGAATAATATTGATGTACAGTGTAACCCGGATATAAGAGAGTTGTCGGGACCGGAGAAGAAGTCTCTTATATCCGGGTTTCTCTTATATCAGGGTTTCGTCTAATTTATATTCATTAACACAGGCTCTAATTTGGGGCCAGATAAAATCTCTCTTATATCCGGGTTTCTCTTATATCCGGGTTACACTGTATATATTAATAAAAGAAGTGTCGTTGATTTAAGTGGAATAAACGAACAGTAAAAATTCGAGTTCAAATTCGAGTTCAAATTCTGGGCTAGTCTGTTTCATTCTTTTCGCACAAATAGCCTCGCTAAAGACATGAAGTTATCTCTTCGCACCTTGACGTGTCTCCTCAGAATGTAGGCGATCATAGCTCTCCACAACTTCCTGTCCGTTGTAGCTCTTAATAAACTTTGTCTTTCTGTTCTTTCTTCTAAGCCTTGTTCCACCAAGCATTTACTGAAGCTCACTAAGTATATTATAAATTGTTTTCCTCTGTCCCTCTTGCCCTCTATCCGTCCCGTGAGTATCAGATTTTCCAAATTCTCTTTCCTCATTGTATGCACCAGAAACCTCAACTGTCTCTTCCTATTGTTAAGTATTAATTTCCTTTTTGTTTATATTTTCTTCAAAACTTTGTTGTTGCTCACATGTTCAATCCAAGCAACTTTTTTAGAACCACATTTCTGTTGCTTCAAATCTCCTTTTCTGTTGCTTCAAATCTCCTTTTCTGTTGCTTCAAATCTCCTTTTCATCTTTAAGGAGATCGTCCAGCACTCACTGCTATATATTAGGTTGGTGCAAAAATAATGTCCTTTTCTCACATATGTTACTATGTGAGAAAACGACATAATTTTTGCACCAACTTAATAGAAGGACAGATATCATATAGCAGTTTTGTACCCTTTTCCTTGTTTCTTGCGAAATCTTCCTATTTTTTACTACTCTCCTTAGCTTTTAGAATGCTTCATTGGCTATCCCAATATGCCTTCGGATTTCGATATCGTTCTTTCCATCCTCTGTTAAAACACTTCCCAGATATTTAAATTTTCGCATTTGTTTGTTTGTTTTTCGTACTTGATGAGAATAGATAAATTCATGATGTCCATGAAAAGATGTCAGTCAGTTATGTGTCATGCGTGTTACAAACTGACGAGGCAGATTTTTCCCGCAGTAGGTTGCCATTTCTTTCTGCCAGTTGCCATCTATAGAACCCGGTCTATCCTGTTATTTAGCTGGGGGGAGGGAAGAAGAAGTGGATTCAGACCTTTCCAAAGGGTATTAGCACGTAAGTTAATGTAATACATTTGACTAGAATTCGAACTCGGTTCTCCGATTCCTCAATCCGAGCCACTATCCATTGCTCGACCGTACATCCATGAACAGATGTATACATGTTAAATAGTAGGTTAGTCTGCGCACTCTAACCTGTAACTGAAAAGATTAAAATTTCATCCTCCTCTCTCCTTCGTGCGCATGTGCAGTTACATCAACTTAAACATCACTTCAGTCCAATGAAGTCCCAAAGAACGAAACTCCTCGCACGAAATTATCTTCCCATTTTGTCATTAATTTACCTTGGATGCAAACCAGTTTAAATTAAGGGAGTTTCTGAATTGCAAACCGTGGAGAAAGCAACGGAAAAACCACTCCACTATCTTTCTTAATATAATGGTAATTTATACATTAAAAAGAAAAGTAATCTTCGGTAAATCACAATCACCTATGAACTAAAGGAACATGGCATGAAAAAATGTCCGTACTATTAATCGTAATCGTAATACTAATACTATTTATTGCATACTACTCCTTACGTTCTTTTTGTCGCCTTTTTGTGTTTTTTCTGCGCCATTTGTACGACTGACTCAGCAAGTAATTCAGGACCATTAATGATTAACACGATTAATGGAATCTAATATCCTTTAGTACTTTTTCTTAAACTTTCTCACTATTTTCTATTAATCGTCATTGTCGTTTGTTCTCACTCATACAGGGTACGATGCGTAAATTGTCGCCATTTGATTTTTTTTTTAAATTTCGTGCATGCGTGTTGCTTGTTTTTTATTTTGTCGACTGCACAGTATAGTAGGGTCAGTTGGGCACCGTCTGTGAGAAAAGGACCACCATGACGCAATTCACTCCGCCGGAAATTTGGAAACAGCATTCTGTACTGCTTGGCATTCACACCGGAATCGCCAATACAAACATTTGAGAGTGTTTGGATGTCAATCTAAGGACAGTGAAGGGGAATCAGAAATAGTTGGATGAGTCTAATGGTGATTACGAAAGCACGACATCTGAAAAAAAACACACTCTCATCTTTCTGATCAGAAAAGAGCCCCCTCCCCAATTTGTTGGTGAGGCCTCAGACTCGACACAGAGGACTACATCAAGTGCCTTGAGGAGGTAGTGCTGGCCTGGGCCAAGAGAGTGGCTGTTATAAGATCCTGTCAAGTATCAAGGCTCTGAACCATGTCAAAAAAGCAGGCGAACCCAATCATAGCTGTCAGACAATTTTTACCCTTTACATCTGGCTACTTATCTCCCTAGCCTGCACTCTCTTGATTATTATGTGTGGGGCACAATTGAGCGAGAAACCAACAAAACTCATTGTATTAGCAAAGATGAACTGAAGGTAAAGAGACCATCCAGAAGAATTGCAGGAGGTTCCGAAGTTTTCTGAAGGCCGTGGTTGAAGCCAATGACTTGAACAAATTTATTCTTTAGTATTTCAAGATATTCATGTGTAATTTTGCTAAATATATATGTTAAAATGATGTCAGTTTTATTTTCAATTTTGCGTAATTTAGACGACAATTTTTTCATCGCACCCTGTATTTGTCACGATCGCTATTCCCTCCATTCAGTGTATTTTTATCCACTTTCTACTTCGGTTTTGGAGGGACCCTTATTTCACTATTTTTTTCCCGTTGTTTTCCCCTTTTTTATTTCTTTTTTTATTTCTTCCTTTTTGCTCCCATTCGTTGCATTTATTTCCCATACGCATTTTCTTCTTTTTATATTTCTTTTTTCTTTTTCTTATTTAATATATCACTAATAATTGAAAGTATTTTTCTCTCTATTTCCCTTTCTCATCCTTTCATTTCGATCTCTCTCTTCCCCTCATCCCTCACCCACTCACTCATTCATATTCCTATCTCTTTTCCCATCCTCCCCAAGAATATAACTGAAATTGTATCTTTGATGGAATACAAAATAGGGCTGGATAAGATTGTTAAACTATAAATCAGATTTATTTGTAAAGTTTTGACACTTCTAAAAACAGGAATTTTGTGGTAGCTTATTTTTGCGGATATAGGGGCTGGATCTAGATTTATAATGGCTCCATTTTAGTGAAGAAAACGAACCAAACCCCAGAAAAAATCGGACACAATCTCTCTCTTTGTCTCTCCATTCGTTAATTACGCTTTCTTGATTCTATAAATAATCTCAATGTCGCCTAGAATTTGTTCCTTTCATTCGCTAAGTTTCTTTCTCTCTATTGCCTCTGCGCTTTTAAAGTCTCTTTTTTTCTCTGTCTTTTCATTTATCTGTTTCTTTTCTTTTCATCTTTATTAATTGAGTCTTGAGCTTCTGTATGACATTTTTCCTCACTCTCTTTATCTTTGTTTTATTCATTGAATTTGTTTCTTAAATTTTTTTTTTTTATTTGTCTCGTTATTTCCCCAGTCTTCCACTACTCCCATTGTTTTTGTAATCGAGCTCTAGAATCTGGAGAAAAAAAAATGGCTTGGTAATTTTAGCATGAAAGTGCTCTTTTTTAATCGTTTTATAGAATCTGATGCTAACCATCTAGAGAATGACTCATTGCACTTTCGTGGGCTAACGTTTTTCGCTGATAAGAAGTGAAATGATTATATTAAATCAATTACTAGGTCCGCTGTTAGGAAAGTTTATTCGCTGTATCGTGCTAGAAAATGTTTTCAGGCCTGAATCTATTTTACATATTTATAAGTTTCACATTCGCCCATGCATTACTACAACATTTGGTCTGGTGCTTCTGCTATATATAGAGAGATTCTTGATAAAATCCCAAAAAGAATCTGCAATGTTATCTAACGTGACCTGGCATTTCGGTTATACTCTCTTTCTTATCAACAAGTAACGTAGCTTCCTTGTGATTTTGCTATAAATATTTTCATAGTAATTCAGATGAGCTTTCCTCTTGGTACCTAAACTTTACGAATTTAAGCGCATTACAAGACTAACAAGTTAGGTCTCATAATTTTACATTTGAAACAGCTAGATGTCACCGTAGGTTCTATGGTAACAGTTTCTCCCCTAGCACTTCACGTATGTGTAACTCTCTTCCACCTTCTTGTTTTCCATTCAAATGCTGTCGTCAAAAGTTTAAAAGCAGTGCCAAGCGTTGTCTCCTGTCTTCTCAATTCCAGTTCTTTTATTGTTCTCTCTCCTTAATAATGTTTACTTTTTCTCATATTCTTTCACGCTCGGTAACCCACACCCCTACCCCATGCGTCTTAGTGGCATTTTATGTCTTGCTTGGTGTGAAATGATTTTTTTTTAAATTGCCTGTTTCCTATATAATATGCAGATAAATTATCACAACGCTGAAAAATGTTATCGAAAACAGAAAATCAATGGAGTCAGTAGGAGATACGATGACCTGACCGGAAAAAAAGTCTTCTCTATAAGAAGTGACTCTAAAAATGGAGCCTGCTTCTTTAAAAAAAAAAAAAAAGAAAAGAAAAAAAGATCGTGTTAATAAAAATGGTACGCCATCGCAGGAAACCATGTCTGAAGGAAGAAAGCAATTTAAATAAAGACATCCGTGATCGCGCCGTGTACTGCAAAGAGGTTTCTGTCACGATTCTACCTTCACGGTTTTGTCAGTATGTTTTTTAAAACCCCATGGTAAAATGGACGATATTGATAATAAGCCCTACATCTGCCAATATCTTTCTAAACTGGACGAAAGTTCCTCAGTAGCACAATTTGCTTTTAACTTGTCGCTAAGAATGTCTCAACGACGAAGCTAACATTTCCTTTTCTTGTAAGGTTTGCTGGACGAGAGTGTGACTAATTGCTGTCGTATACTGACATGAGAACGAGATTTCATGTCGAGTTTTTGACTTGTTTTATTATCTTATTTTCAAAATATCTCTAACAGACATTGATTCAAGATGTACAACCATGTCAAGGGAAATATGACAGAAGGCCATTAGGAGAAATTAATGAGATGGAATGACATTATTGATTCTGTATATACGACGTTCACTCCGAAAGTAATGCTTCTTATTTTATTACGTCGTTCCACGACGTCAAAGGCTGAAATTGGTGACATGTCAGTAAAGAGTAAGACATTTCATCAATAAGACATTTCTTGCCTTTATACGGAACGGCAATCTGGCAAAATGGTGTCAGGCATGAAAGTGTATACAGAGTAGAGACCTCATTGAAAAAAAATTGTATCCATTGATATTCCTCAATACTTGCTGAAAGCTAAAGGAGACCAAATAATAGATATAAGCACAGTTAGGTGGTGGATAATACGTTTCAACTGTTTGACAAGCCATGTTCAATGCTGCTTTGCACAACTGTTACTATGTTTATTGTACTCTTCAAGAATTTTCCGTCGAGATAAATAACTCTAATGATAAATATATCTAAGTAATGAGTAAACTAGTAATTCACGAATAAATAAATGCATTCCTAGAAGTGAAAATTGTTGTTTTAAAGTCTAACGAAAGTTCTTTGTTAAGGATTGTTGTTGTAGCCTAGGGAAGGTTACTGAATACAATAATCACACGAATGTTGGTTATGAATGATAATACAGTGTAACCCGGATATAAGAGAGTTGTCTATACCGGAGAAGAAGTCTCTTATATCCTGGTTTCTCTTATATCCGGGTTTGGTCTATTTTGTTTAGGTAAGTATGGCTCTAATTTGGGAGCGGATAAAATCTCTCTTATATCCGGGTTTCTCTTATATTCGGGTTTCTCTTATATCTGGGTTACACTATACTTAGGACACGAACAGCACATATGATTCACTAGCGGGGCATAGAAGTAGTTAACTGCTAGAAGTGAGTCATGTAAATTCCATAATGAATCTCCAATTGCAGGATATCAACCAACCGCCCGATGCGGTCAGATATGGCACAAGGCCGAACTTAATATGGAGTATCCGAGCTCGTAGGCTCGACCAAAAAATTCCCCATAGACTCCGTAATAAAACGGGTTCGTGTAGCTGTTTTTCGAGATGAGACTCTGCCCTTCGACATAGCCTCGTCTGGAGGTAGAGTTTGATGAGCTCAGCTGGAGACGAATTTCCAACTTCTATCTACTAACCGTCCCACGCGGTCAGATGTGGCACGAGACTGAATTTAACGTGGAGTATCCGAGCCTAAAAATTCCCCGTAGACCCGGTATAAAACGGGGTCGAGTAGCTGTTTCCAGAGACGAGATTCTGCCCTTTGGCATAGCATCATCTGGGGGCAGAGAGCTTCACCAGCACAGCTGGAGACGAATCTCCAACTGCAGACCAACATACAGTATTTACTAATGTATTTATGTGAATGTGAACATACCTATCATCGTCCCTAGGTATACTGCAACAATTCATTTTTTTTCTATATTTCAGATCAATCTTTTGGTTTCTGATTCATATTTAAATTGCCCAATATCTTTGTGCTCTTGGGTGTGGTCAGCTATTATCAAATACTTGTGAGTGCTGCAATCTGCCGTCAGTTTCTATATTTTCTAATGTCACGTCAGGAGTTGGTTGGCTGGTTGGTTGATTTTGTTTAGCAGCATATCACACTCTATGAGTCTTTAGTGCCGAATTGTAAATATTTTATACATAATTTGATGCTTTCCACTACAGATATTTTGTATATAATTTTATACTTTCAGATTAAATGTATGTTTTTTAGAGATATATTTTGTAGATCATAAAATGTATTGTTGGTAATTTTACGATAAAAATGTATTTTTGTGTTGCATTGATCGTGATTTTGTTATAAAAATGTACTGCGGCTCATTTTATTATAAAATTGTACTTATGATTTTTGTTTGTGAGTTCACTGTTTGCACATAGTGTGCTACCACCCTCGATCAGGGTGGACCTGGGAACAACAGTCGTTAGGAAGTGGTTCCACGCTCATCAAACATCCAATCTCTCGATCAGAGGACTTGCTACCGGATGTAGTTTATCATCATACCCAGGACGACCATATAGGTGTCAAAACATAACGTCCCAGTAACTAGTTAGGTGTTGCTACTTCATATGCGCACAAAATAGCTCTTAAATAATCAGATCTACTTCTGTTTTACAAAAGCATTCGTTTAAAAACAAAAAACAAAAAAAAAACTTTCATTTTGTTAAATATTTAGGGTGCATTGTTAAATATTTAGGGTGCAAAGGAATGTGTATCGGAGGCCCGAACGGCCTCCGATACACATACCGGCGAATTCAACGAAGTCCCATTTTAATTGCGTCCTGTAGGACGATAAACACTACCTCAATTTTCTATTGAAACGAAAGAGGTTTCTTTAAATCATCAATTTTAAACATTTTGAAACGAATCGATGCGATATCAGTAAAACATTTTTCTTGTCTTCAACTAATAGTAACTTCGGAAGTTACTGAACTTCTGAAGTTATTAATATATATATATATATATATATATATATATATATATATATATATATATATATATATACACATATATATATATATAATATTATAAATTAATTGATTTAAAATATGGTTTCTTTCGCTACACAGTTCTAAACATGTTTCAAAAATGGAAGCTAAAAGCTCCGAATTTCATTTTGTAATTAAATTAAAGACATTACTTCCATTTAATGCTCAAGCGAATTACAGACATAATGAACACGCAAACACCCCTTGTCTGGTTGAAGTGGATTTCTCTGTATCCTTGGAAACGTGAATTATGATTTTTTCTGTGTCTTTAAAACTCAGTAATTTTAAAAGTTACTCCAAAATTTGCTTGAGGATGAAATGGAACTAATGTCTTTAATTTAATTACAAAATTAAATTCGGAGCTTTTAGCTTCCATTTTTGAAACATGGTTAGAACTGTGTAGCGAAAAAAAACATATTTTAAATCAATTAATTTATAATATTAATACTCTGTAAATTTACATTGAGTACTATTTTGTAAAAATAAAAATATCTATAAGAACACCGGATTATATTAGGTTGGTGCAAAAATAATGATGTAATAATGTCGTTTTTTGACGTTAAAAAATGCGTCAAAAAACGACATTATTACGTAATTATTTTTGCACCAACCTAATATATCTTACTGTTCTTTCTTTTTATTTATATTATTATTAAAATACACCTTTAAGTGCTGAATCTAGATGTGTCGTCAGTGTTGTTGCTCCCAT
This sequence comes from Acanthosepion lycidas, assembly GCA_963932145.1. Lineage (NCBI taxonomy): Eukaryota > Metazoa > Mollusca > Cephalopoda > Sepiida > Sepiidae > Acanthosepion > Acanthosepion lycidas. Next base: position 72,448,623 of record OZ010579.1, on the reverse strand, counting down.
GTCACTAGAAGTTTCGGGACTGAATAAACAACAGACTTCTTCGATGGGCGACCCGACCGAATATGATCAGTATTCGGCCCGCACCTAGAACAAAAATTTGCCACTAGCTTTAAGACGTGAATTATATAAGTTGCCCCTGTAGACAACGACCAATCAAGACTTCACTTGGGCTATTCGATGTTATAGATTAGGCATGCATAGTTGTATTGATCTTCCTACATGCGGCCAAGAATGGGTGTTTTTTTTGGAAGAATAGAAGAAAAAAACCAATAAATATACACATAAATATATATATATATATATATATATATATATATATATATATATATATATATATATATATATATATATACACACACAAACACATATATACACAAAAAAAAACAATCGATTTATTATATTGGCTCGTCTTGCGACTTGTTCTTTCTCTACCTCCCCTTTTAACTAACTTATTTGTTTGGTCTTTCTTTTCATTTTACTTTTTGTCTTATTTTCTTTTCTAATCTACACTTAATAAAACGTTTACAACAGAGTGATTAAAATGACAGACTATTTACAACTTTAAAAACTAAGAGAAAAACATTTGACTAAAATCGCTTAAAAATAAATTAATCAAGCTATTTACATGTTAAATATTGGTTAAAAAAAAAAAACGTGTAAATATTAAATAAGTTACCCCCCCCCACACACACACACACACCAAAAAAAAAATTATCCTTACCGGAAAGAATTCGTTTAAAAACTCAGAGAAATACCTAAAATTCCTCAAAATAAATGATCGAGATATTTACGTGTCGAAAAATAGTTGAAAGAAAAAAATAGCGTGTAAATTTAGCTAAGATAAGTTACTCCTAAAAAAAAAAAAAAAAAAAAAAAAAAGGGAAAAATTACTTGTAAGAATGGAATGTTTGTAATAAAATAAATCTACTCGGAAGACCAGTAAGGAGTCATAGCATATGAGACTAAATGCAAATCTAAAGATTGATTCTCGCAAGTTTCTCGTCATCTATATACACAAATTTCACATCTATATCTACTAATCAGTCTTAAAAGTATTTACTGATGGCATTTATGGCATGTGTACATCTGCATTGGGAACGTTCTTATTTTGTAGTTTTGGGCCACTCATTCGCTCTATTTATCCACAACCACCTGGTGGCCTTTTCGACGGACTCCAGGATCATTTGACTCGCCCGCCTTCTTTTTTGTCCAGTTATCTCTAGGCTAGTAAGGGCTCGTATCATTGACTGTCTGGCGAACCCCCTACAGCTGATCTCGACAGGGAAACAATGAGTGTGCCATTCTTTAGTTCTGCAGTCATTTAAGAGTCCTTCATATTTACTATATTTTCTCTCAAATGCCTCTTGCATATGCTCTTCCCATGGGACAGTTAACTCCAGTAAAATAATCTGTTTTTTGGCGTCCGAATAAACGATTATGTCTGGACGGAGTTTGGAGGACGATATATGTGTTGGGAATTTCAATTGTTTCCCGAGATCGACTCGCATTTACCAATCAGACCCGGACGATAACAGTGAATGGGATTCTGCAACCTTCTTACTCGGCTTTGCACCTGCTTTAACGAAGCGGATAGCTCTTCTTTCCGGGATGAGTTTATTACTCTGTAAAGCTTCAGTAATAATGAGTGCTATCGCCTCTAAAATCTTGTCATGACGCCACCGATAGCGCCCATCTGTCAGAGCTGTACTGCACCGGCTTAATATGTGTTGCAGTGATCCCCTCCCCGAACACAATATATATATGGAATAACGATATATAATTTTTATGTATAAAGAAAAATTTTTAAGGAAAAATGTATGACACATTGTAACAATATTTTGTGGAAACCTCCGTTAGGACCTGAATATTTGAGTAATCAAATAAAAAAAAAAGATGCCGTTGTTTTTTTAATAAGATTTCTTGAATATTCAGACGAAAATAAATATACTGTTAAATAGATAAACGGATCGTCTACTCAAATATGGGTATCCACTAATAATAACGATTCCAGTAATAAAATGTGTCAGAATAATAAATAATAATAATAATAAATAATCTACTTCAGATGTTTGTGAAAATGGATATCAAACAAAAACTGGGAAATAGAATAGGAAGTTGCAGAGAGCCATGAACACACATATACTGAAGGGATATAGCCCATAAATTAAGATCTCTTGTGATCAATATTAAGATATTATTTTATTTGTGTTATATATATATATATTAGGTTGGTGCAAAAATAATGACGTAATAATGTCGTTTTTTGACGTTAAAAAATACGTCAAAAAACGACATTATTACGTCATTATTTTGGCACCAACCTAATATATATATATATATATATATATATATATATATATATATATATAATTTCTGAGATGAGGTATTGTAAATATTTGCACTATATACTACGCTCGGACATTTGTCCTCATCTGTATTGCCTTATTCACGACGTTTTGGTCGTTGTATTCTCCGACCTTCGTTCTGACTCAATGGATAAAAGCGTTGGTTGAGTAATCCAAAAGTTACTTCACTAAGAGTTGTGGCCACAGCAGAAAGAACAAAAGTCGTGAATATGACAATAATGATGCGGACAACAGTCCGAACGATATAAATAATATATATATATATATATATATATATATATATATATATATATATGAATATGTATTTTTGGTTTTGCATGTGGTGTATATCGAAGGTGAATTATGAATGGACAGAATCACTAATTCTGTCGTCACCATTCTGCGTCTCTTTAAATACAAATGTAATTTTCTGCCTTCTGGCTTGAAAGTATTAAGTAGTTGCCGTAATGTGCATTACTGTTGCCAAAACAGCACGGCTCCTAAACAATAATTCATCCGTAGTATGACGCTAAGCTCTCGTAAGTCAATCCCAACATTTGCTAACTAAAAGCTGAAACTTATCCAAAGATGCAATCAAAAAGGACGAAGTCAGGTAAATATGGCCCCAAAATACGATTCATCTTGTTTACCATGTTGAAATTGTTGATAGTTAGTGACAGCGTTCTGTCAAAAGCAGGAAGAATTGCAGTAGCCAAAGAGAAAAGGCGAATATTGCAGAAGAAGCCTCGGAAACAAAAATCTTCACATTTACTGATGAAAAACGAACATTCTTACGAACAAGATCTAATGTATTTCATAGACAAAGTCACTATACATGAAAACAGTTGGAGAGATTGCACGTAGATAGGATATACACACACACACATATATATATATATATATATATATATATATATATATATATATATATATATATATATATATAGTACAGGTAATCGATCCGTTGGTATATAATCCGAATGGATCTTAGTAATATTAGTTATTAAATATGATCCACAGACAGCTCGATGAATTTATTATAACAGAGCATATGTATTTTTTACTGCAAAAAAAAAAAAACAAACAAGAATTACCTCAAAATAGAAGATAGTCTATTTCAAGCCGTTCTGTATGGCAGTATCATGAGCCCATATGTGCATGTCTCGGAGCATTGTTTTAAATTTAAATTTAAAACAATGCTCCGGGACAGACACTTAGGAGATGATGATAGCCGCGTTATATATATATATATATATATATATATATATATATATATATATATATATATATGAAGACTAGCAGGACAATCAATGCTTTATTAAAGAAACTGGTGCTTAAATACATATACCAACCACTGATCACCAGATTTTACTCTATTTATTTCAAAAGCTTAAAAATGGTTTGAAGTATAGTAAATTACGGAACGATTGGGAGCTGATAGCTAAAACGGAGCAATACTTGAAAGACAAAACATTATTTTTTAAAGAGTTAAAGAAATTTAAAAAACAATTTTTTGTCAATTTTGTCAAGTATTTTTTTTTTTTTTGATTGATTGATTTTTTACAGCCTATCATCATTTTGCAGGTTATTTAAAGCCAGAAATTATTTTTGGTTTCTAACAATTTTTTGGAGATAATAATGATTTTCTGATTCCTATTAATTAACCCATATCTGGGGTGGAAAGAAGATTTGAATTCATACTTTTCCCAAGGGTATTTGCGAATAAGTGAATATAACCAACTGAATTGAAACTCGGCTCTTCAATTTCTAATTCCGAGCTGTTAGCCATTATATCAAAGCTTACAATACCTGGTATTCTCAAATAGTCACCCATCTAGATACTGACTAAACTCGACGTTGCTTAATTTGGCTGATTGTACGAGAAGCGGTATTTCAATATGCTATGGCCGTAAGCCTTTGCCAAGTATGTTGAACTGCACAGTGAATATATTGAATAGCACGCAGTGTATGTTTCATGTCTATCGAGCATTTCCGTTTGGGTCCGACTGAGAAGCTTTTACTACGTACTTGCATTTTGCCAAAAAGGTCGATTTTGGAACTTTGGTATTGCACTCAATTTGAAAGTTGATGGTTGATATGATAAATGATGACAGAAATTTTTTTTTTTCAAATTGTTACCGTTTTTGTTTGTTTTTTTTTGTGGAGAGGAGTTTAAAGATTAAGTTTAGGTTCAATATTGTAGCGTTGGAATTTCATCTCGATCATCAGTGAAAGTCTTAAAGCATAGCCTTATAAAATTTATAATTTACAGAAGCTTTACAAAATGCAATGTACATTATTAATAAATCAAATAAGACCTTCATTTAGGTCAAAAGAAATTATACTGAACAATTTACCTATATTATGATGTAATATAAGATACAGTGCAATAGTTTTAATGCGATTTTCAATAAACAATGCAACTTTAAACAATTTTAAGTCATAATTTGTGCCCCAAGTATTATCGTGTTATAGGTACTTTTATCTACTTTTTGTTTTTATTAATTATGATCTAACAAATGATCTAACAAATCTTATTCATTGAGTAGCTTTTTTTGTAATCTTTACAATTTTTTACACAGTTTTTACTTATTGAATACAGTAAAAAATTGTATATTTTGCTTGTGGTGATTCATAATTAGAATTCTGGTTTGAATATATTTTCCATTCAATGTATCTAATACAAAAGATATCAACTTTATTTGGATTTATTCTTGAAATAGTGAAATTTTGAAGTCAGTTTGTGGGTAAAAAAAGTGCGGAAATTAGGTTATTTATGACGTGTTCACGCGGTCTTTAAAACTAAATGCTCAAAAATTGGTAGAAGCTATCAATCTAATTTTTGGTGTCACTACTTATCATATCAAACCCCAGCGTTTATATCTAGTGCAATATTGATTTTCTAAACAAAGTGAAAAATCAACCTGCTCTACTCTAACAAGTTCGAAACTCCAACAGCCTAGTATTAATATAAGAGCAAGCATCTCAAAGCCTTTAACAATGTACAGTAGATTATCTACATTCGAACTAATGCCTTAATGTTTGTTATTATTATCACAATGTTTCGACTGTTGTGCTTTCCTACCTTCTTCAAGTAAACTTCAGGAAATTTTGAAATAAACCCTTTATTTAATCTACTTATGTAGATTGTTTTCATCCTGCTGTCTATATCTACTGATATCTCGTCTCTTTTGAATACTATTCAGTTATTGTCACTGAGTCTATGTCTGTAATACCTAGGATTTGAACTCGCAGTTGCTATATCACCGTATTCACAAAGCGACACCTCAATTCACTAACCTAGTGAATTAAAGCTTTGGTCCGGAAATTTGGTTACAGACTTACACTCTCTAGACATGGACAAAGGAACAGGAACAATATACACCTGTAGATTAGCTAAAGGGTTAAGTCCGAAATTTCCTGAAGGCTACCCAGCTCGAAAAGCATCTGAGAAAGGCCGGTGTCACAATGGCCGAAACATAAATAACGAAGAGCTTAGTACGAAAGTGTTGTGACATAGCACAGAGTCAGTCGTGATAGTATTATTCAATACTCAGTCAGACATGTCACTGCAATAGTATTATCTTCTTCTTCCTCCCAGGACTACTTATTATGAATGGATCAGTCCATTCATTGTAGTAAAGAGGGTAACTGGCTCTTACCACAACAGAATATAAATAATATAAATAATGATTACTCCTTATCCTAGAAATTCAGACAGAAACATAAATTTGATTTTCACTCAGCCTGTAATAAACACTTTAAATTGATCTAATCAAGATTGAAGTCACTCGTTTGTTAATTATCTCCAACTCGAGAAAGATGTGAATAATTGTTCATTGACTCTTCTTTGGGGAAGACTTGAAAAGAAAAACTGTATCCCCAGCCAACAAGACAATTACCGCGTTTTTGTCTTGAAAATTTATTTACTTTCTAATTGTTAGTGTCTACTTAAAATGTCTAATCTCTCATTTTTCCGCCTTCTAATTCGGTTTAGGTCAATTAACAAAAAAAAAAAAAAACAAAAAAAAAGAAAAATTGGAATTTGTAATTAATTTTTCTTTGGATACTTCAGTTTTTACAGCGAATTTGTACTAAATTCTAAACAAGATTAGATTGCAACTTTCTAGCAACAGGTAAGATGGGCAATTGTAATGTATTAGGTTGGTGCAAAAATAATGACGTAATAATGTCGTTTTTTGACGTTAAAAAATACGTCAAAACACGACATTATTACGTCATTATTTTTGCACCAACCTAATAGTTTGAATTTCCGAAGTGAGATATTGCTAGTCAATTAATAATTCTGACTGCTATTGTCACTTTCGTTATTTCGATAATTGCATTATGAGCGGAAGGGCAGGTCGGGTAACCGATATCGGCGTATAAATTTGAATCGGAAACCCGAGTTCACATTCGGAACGAGACTGCTGCGTTTACTTTCTCTCAAATACCCTTAGAACGGCATGAATCTCTGTCTATATTTCTGAGATGAGGTATTGTAATTATTTACATTATTCGGACTGTTGTCTTTATCTTTATTGCCCTATTCACGACATTTCGGCCGTTGGGCGCTCCGGCCTTCTTCGGGGGATTGGAATTTCGAAATGAACCCTTTATTTTGTACATCGGGGTAGATTGTTCTAGTTCCACGTGCCCCGCCTCTTCCGGATGTCTCAGTTATTTCCTTTTAACTCACTCTCCAAGTTTTTGTTCACCACTGCAAAAGCCAAGTAATGAACTCACAACACTTGGGTCAAGTCACTGGATCCAACCAACGCTTTTATCCGCTGAAGAATACCAGAGCGTACAACGATCGAAACGTCGTGAATATAGATTAGGCCAACAGTTTGAATAATGTAAATAATCTAAATAAGTATGAATCTGTCTCCGCTCCTGAGCTAAAGGTTAATTAACAATATAAACTGTGTAGATTGGCCTTTCTAGCTTTGAGTGGCAACTGTATATGAGAGAGAAAAAAACTCTGAATTCTAAATCGTAAAGAAAGCAACGAAAATCTATTCCAATATATTTGCAAAGAATGTATGGCAATTCGCATAAAATGAAAGAATCTGTAAAACATATGTCCTAAAGGTTCATGGCCTACCGAACGCAGATTCGAATCGTGCCGGAGGGCGCATATTTTCTTTAATAATTTTTTCGAATATTCAAACAGGTAGACGAAAATAGTCGCTCTCTCACAGACGTCCCTCTGTCTTTTCTACAAATGCTTTCACAGTAACTGCTCTAACGAGCTACTTTCACTGTTTCCCAAACTGCATGAATGTAAACGTGCTACTAGATTGACATCTCAGTCCCACACTTTCACTGTCGAAACGGTTAAATATAGCCTTCTACTCCAATAGCTTCATGTCTCGCATTTCCCGTCTGTGGAACTCCTTTCCTCTTACTCGCTTCCTTGATAGCTATAATCTCCAAATATTCAAATACACTGTCAATCGACATCAGATCCCTTGATCTGTTCCCTGTCCTTTTCATCCTTTCCTCTATCACGCTTTTTTACTATTGATCCCGCTCTGTAACCTCATGCTTGCTAGTGACACTCTCGCCTTGATTAGGGTGAACTGTTTAAAAAAATACAAATAAAAAATAAATAACGCGTCTACTTAAATATGTGTATCCACTAAAAATAACGGTTATGCGATAAAATCTGTCGAATTAATACATAAAAATGCATTATTCTTTAGAAGTTGCTTTGTTTAAGTTAGGATACGAAACTGAGCAGGTATGAATGTTTCGAGAATATTTGAAGAAAGTTGCGCTTTCTTCGATCGGCAAACCCTTCGTGGCTGGGTTGTTCTAAAGCACATTGGATCTAACGAGGATTTCCCCCCACTAGGGGACGTAGGTTCTAATTCTTCCGGAGGGCGCATTTCTTATTTAATAAGATTTCTCAAATATTCGTACAGGTAGACGAATATATATATATATATATATATATATATATATATATATATATATATATATATATATATATATATATATATATATATACTGTTTAATAAATAATCAAAGCGTCTACTCAAATATGGGTATCCACTAAAAATAACGATTAAGTGATAAAATTTGTAAGACTAATAAATAAAATTTCATTACTTCTTTAGAAACTGATTTGTTTACTTTAAGATACGAAACTGAATAGATATAAATATTTAAAGAATATTTAAAGAGATTTGCGTCTAAACACACTATTCGGCTTTGCTCAAACCGTTGGCTGATTTGGTCAAATATTGTAGTCAGAGAAGTTTGTAAAAAATCAATTACGATAAAGTTTGTTTAAGAGCTTAAATGGGGAAAATATAATTGAAAACTTTAATTTGATTATGATTAAAATGTCTTAATTATCTGATAAAGGTGTGCAAGTAGTGTTTACGAGAAATTTACCAGCCGAGTTCGAACTCCAGCCCAGCTCATTACATTCTATTTCATCCGACAGTAAGACATCTGATCGGGAGATTGGAGGTTTTGATGAGCGTGAGATCACCTTTTAATTGCTGTCGTTCCCAAGTCCATCCAGACCTGGGGCGGTAGCACCTGTTATGGTCCTAGTTATTGACAAATAGTGAACCCCCAAACAAAACATTATAAAAATATAAAAAATAGATATTTATAGTAAAAATGCCAGCAATAAACTTTTATACAATAAATGACAGACAATACATTTTATCTGTAGTTGAAGGCATGAAGTTGCGTTTAAAATGTTTAGATTTCGGCATTAAATAACCCATAGAGTTTGATATGGCGTTGAACAAAATCGACCAACCAAACAACGAACATGAAAAACTTTTTCATGACATTAATCTATGTATCGTACAATTTCTTAAAGAAATCAAAAAATGACATAAAACACACATCTAGTAGTTATGTCCACCCAAAGATGTATATGCACAAAAGCTGAGTATCATCTACCATGTATTCAATTGTGAAAGCAGAATAACATACATTTTTATTACTTCAATGTTCCCAGGAAAATTAAATTTCGGTATTAAATCACACATAAAGAGTTGATATTCCGTTAAACAAATAAATCAACCAACCGACCAAAATTCTATTTTGGATTCTTGGAAAATGTATGAAAACATCGCTTGTCTCTCAGCTATGAGTTAAATAGCAGTGTTGACTGAACCCAACTTACAACCAGTTTCTAGAAGGAAAACTCTAATTTTTAATAGTCTGACGAGAGATGGGTTTGTCAACAACCATGGTAGCAGTGGCTTGACAAGGGCAAGATAGTCATCTTGCCCTTGTCAAGACATTGCTGCCATGGTTGTTATACATGTGATGCCTCTACGAACGTAATGAATTACGAGACACATCAGGTGACTAATTACTTAATGAATGTTTGTAAAATCCCCAGGTTTTCTTTTCGTATTTTTTATGTGTTTTTTTTTTCTTTTTCTAATAATCTTCCAGTACGAGATTCACTAATTTAATAAAAACTTCAATCACTTTCTGGTTGCCATTTTCTAAGAAAAATAGGTCACCCAGCGAGCATCGAACTCACTACTCAGTAATAGCGACCATCCAAACTAACTATTACCCAATGACGAAGTGTTCCTTATTTTTCTTTCAATGTTTATTCTTTTTATTTTTATTTTAGTTCAGTCAATACAATGACCAAGGGCCACACAAGGCAGAGGGTTACCGGGGGAGACTGATGAAAGTGAAGGGCAATAGACTTGAAGAGGTTAAGATTGTAGTGGTTGGGGGAAGCATGCTCTCGGGAGCCTGTTCTACTGAGCGGCAGTTCTAAGGGAGAAGCAGTTCGAGTGGAACTTCCTCCTTACCAGTAGAATACGAGGGAAATGGAGATGATTCGATGTGGTGTACATAGCATGGCTGGTCCTCGCTATGAAGGAACTGGTTGAATTAAGGGATATAACTCGTTTAAGCATTTGCCTTAGTAATAGAGATAGCCTAATGAGAGGCTAGTAATGTTTCGCCTGTGGGATAAGGATCGAAGGGTGGAGAATAATCCATCACACATATGGTCGTGTAATCGCATTTGAACACTGTCGAGGCTGGACAATTTATTAATCTATGCGCTTATTTATCAAGCTATGCTTATCAATTATTAACTTATGCTTAATAAGTAAGGATAAGGCCAGTGGTATGGGGCACTCAGTGAGGGTCAAACTCATGCGTAATGCTCTACAAACATACTTCCCAATGAGGCGATCAAACTAATTTCTTCGTTGTAGAATTTATACTATTATTATTATTTGTATTATTTGCAAATAATTAAGAAGAATTCATCTGTATTTTGTTTTCTGAACATCGATATATTTTCACTAAATCGTTATAACTTCGATATAACTGAAGAGATATTTTTTTTTAAATGTTTCCTTCCGAAGAATTTGTTTCCTTTCGGAATTTTACGCTTTTAGCTGAATGGTGCTTGGTTCTCAAAAAAATGAAAATTAGATCTAAAATTTAAAGTTAGCTTTACGTCACCTTTTTTTTTAAAAAAAAAAGGCATATCCCTACAGAACGAAGACGCAAAATAGTTGCGTTTTCTATGGTTTTGAATACAGTGTCGTCGTTCTTTTAGAATAGTTGTCGACCAAGGTGAGCGAATCCCGTCTACTATACTATTTAGCTATAGGAATTACCTTAACGACTTACGAAAAATAGTTTCGTTTCCGTTGTTTTGAATAAAGTGTAGCTGTTCTTTAAAATGGTTGTCAGCCAATGTCAGCGAATCCAGCCTACCCTCTTTCCGCTTATTATTAATGTTTATTTACCTGAACTTTCCACACCTTGTAACCCCTTTTTGTCTTATTAGTTTTACTGCCATGTGTGGGGTGATACTGATAGAAAATAAAGTGTGGCTGCTGGTGTTTGTGTGTTGGGTAATATGAAATGCTCAACCCGATGTTAATGATCCGATTTTTGTGTAAATTTGGAGCTTTTAAACGGAATGAAGTTTTGTTTCTGCATAAGCATCGAATTTAACCTACTGTCAATAATTTTAAAAGCCACAAAAACACAAGGAGGTTACATGATGCGTAAGGATTAGATACAAAAACATTAATAATGAGCGCAAAGAGAAAAGATTAATCAGGAGGACAGTAGATAGCGACTGACATTGCATTTACTTTTTTTGCTGATTAAACTGGCTGGAAAGCATGGAGCCGGAAGGGAGTTTCACAAGCGAGAGGTGCGAGAAAATAAACTGTTAGCATAGAATTTACGGTTACATCTAGACAGCTCAAATGTAACAATGAGATCTCGACGCTAGTCTAGTGTTGCACTTAAATTTATATAGTTTAGGTACCATAGCAAAAGTTTCGTCATGTTGGAGCTTTTAGAAGGAATGTTGTTCTCTTTCTGCATAACCATCGAATTTAACCTATTGTCAATAATTTTAAAAGCGGAAAGTTGGTCGTTATTTTTGGTAACTTCTGTTTCAATTTGATTCCAAACTACAAATTCTTTTTTCCCGGTTTTTATTTCATTTTCTTTCCTTCTTTTTTGTGTTCTTTAAAAAATACGTTTGAACTGAAATAGAGTAAAATACAAAATGACTCTTGTCTCAAAGAACTTTTCTTTGCATTTTGTTTAGGCTGGAACCAAAGGGAAATATGCTTCGCGAAAAAAAAATGGTCGTTCCTTAACAGCTTCTGGTGCACAAGAATACTTCAAGTGATTGGAAAATCAAGAAAACTATTCCTATATAGGAAAGCTCCGTAGTTTGAGAAATGAATGATTGTGATTTCTAATTATGAATCAGTATTGTTAGTTCTGCGAATGTTTTGCTACTAAGCGTGGATTGTATTTTTATTCTGGTTTTGTTTGGGGTTTGATGTGAACAAAACAATGGTCGACAGAAATAGATTGTTCCGCATAAAAAATCTTTTTTTTTTTTTTCAGTGTGTATACACACGAAACTATATATATGCTTGTATGTGGTAACTGAATGTATATTATAGTGTGCATGCGGTGTTATGCATTCTTTAAGATGTGTGTTTTTATGTTTCTATAAATATGGGCTTTTTTTATATCTGTATATATATATATATATTTATATATTTATGTGCGCGCAAGCATGTGTGCGCGTGCCCTTTGTATCTGTGAAGACAACAGGGAAATCAACTTTGAGGCTTAATAAAACAGTAGGGCAAAGAAACAAACAAAAGAAAGAAGTAGAACGAAAAAGAACGAGAGAAAAAGAAATAAATAGAAAGAAAAAGAATGAAATAAAAAGAAAGAACTAAAAAACAAAAAGAACGAATCAGAATAAAAAAAGAACGAAAGAAAAGGAACAAAAGAAAGAAAGAAGAGCATAAGAACGAATAAAAGAACTAGAAAGAAAATGAATGAAATAAAAAGAAAGAATGGAAAAAGAAACAACGAGAACGAAAAAGAATAAATTATTCATGTATTATTTGTCATCGGAATTATTAGGTTGGTGCAAAAATAATGACGTAATAATGTCGTTTTTGACGTATTTTTTAACGTCAAAAAACGACATTATTACGTCATTATTTTTGCACCAACCTAATATACGCTTTTTTTAAATGTATACATTACGATACATCAATAAGCACAAACGCTAATTATGAAAACAACATTCATCTTATAAAAAGAAATGCATATTTTAACATAATCACTTTCTTTGTCAAAACTCGTAATTCGCTTGTAAACATTAATCAGAGAGCATTATATAGTGAATATTTCAGATCAAAATACAGCTAATCAATTCCGCTAAGATATGATTAATAAGTTTTTAACAAAACTTGCTACCGTCATCCGTTTGGCTTTACGAGAGTTGGTTGAAGGTAAAAGAAATGAGAAGGAAATCCCGATGGCGTGGATTTGTTTAAGGTCGACCTCGACTTTCCAGGCAGTGACCCAAAAACGATTTCATTAACTTCCTGGAAAGTTGAGGTTCACATCATTGGGACAAGGAATCGATCATCAAAGAAGAAATTATTATTTTGGATACACCGCCTCCACGAACGGGAACTCCATATAGGGAACTTTTACACGTATGTTCATATATTGGGTGTACGTATGTATAGCTGGCCACTCATATTCGAGGATACCCATCTACTAGATTTGAACCCGAGTCTCATGGTTAGAAAGCGAACATCCTGACCACTACGCCACGTGCCCAGATTAGGTGAACAATTACATTAAAGACAAATTGCTACCTTCAATATTTTCTCTTTCCGTCATTCTTTCAGTTAATCCAGTGCCAATATCACGACCGCACCTACGTTATATTTATTTAATTTGTGTTTCTTTTATAAACTAATTTAAAAATTAATTTATTTTTGTTTTTCCTCTTTTTTCGAAGAAACCTTTGCTCATTTTTCAGCGAGATAAACACGAGTCTTTGAAAAAATACAAACCCACAAGAGAAAGAAAAGTAAACGTAAAACAGGAAACATTTCCTAAGTGGCATTATATGGTTGACTGGTCGTTTACGAATGTTCAGTTAAAACAAGCAGAGTTACACATGCAAAGCGAACAAAGAAATTAAAGGAAGATGACAAAATCATTTAAACATGCGTAAAAGACAAAAAAAAAATCGAACATTATATATACCAAAATAAAGAATAATAATTTCCGTCTGAAATGAGGGAAAAATGGTTATTGCAAAAATATTCATGATGCATTGAAATTAATTCGCTAGGAACTGATAGATGCGTGTGAATATCCTGAGATCGAACCTGGTGTCTGGTCTGCGGGCAACGTTACAGAAGCAACCAACAAGAAATATACATTCGCCAGTGATACGAGTTTCATGGAATTTTATTGGCTAAATTTTTAAAAAAATATATCTTTTAGAAGTTTTGTTTTTAAATTTTTGCTGATATTTTCTATTGTAGAATGAAGTTTATATGTAGGGTAATTCAAAATAGATAGGTAAGTATAGGTAAGTAATGTAATACATTTTATGAATTAGTGGGCAAATAGCCTTGGGAAAGGCATGAATCTATCTCTTCTCCCCATATGTGAGTTAAATAGTAGGATTTGTATCTACATGAATTGTTCCACTCTTATATTTATATCAAATATATATATATATATATATATATATATATATATATATATATATATATATGTAAGCAAATAAATGGATATAGATGTTTTAATGTTAATATAATGTCAACGTCGGACGTTTCGCTCTAGTAGACCATCTTCAGGACATATTCATAAAACATAATTAACATTAGACTATATTTAATTCAACATGAAAAGACGATGGACATAAGAGTAAGACTAATCAAAACAGACAACTGAAATTTTTCAAGATCAGCATTCCGTTTCAATATGATCACGTCGGCGTCACATCGGCGTCATTAAAACAGCATAATTGCATATTAGGATTTTTGTTTGTTTTTTCCGTATATTTTTCTTCATATATATATATATATATATATATATATATATATATATATGGCGTGATGGATAAATTGTCGTCTAAATTATGCAAAAATTAAAATAACACTGACATTTCATTTTAACAGATATATTCACAAAAATTACACAAAATATCTTGAAATACTAAAGAGTAAATTTGCTCAATAAAATGATCATTGGTTTCTACCACGGCCTCCAGACCACTTCGGAATCTCCTGCAACTCTTCTGGACGGTCCCCTTGTTTAAGTTGGTGAATACTCTCATGATCCTTGCCTTCAGTTCATCGTTAGTGTTACATGAGGTTTTGTTAGTCTTTCACATAACTGCGACCCACATAAATAATCAAGGGCGTGGCCAAATATAAGGGGTGATGTAACCGTAGAAATTGTCTGACAGCAATGACTGGGTTCCCCTGCTTGTGTGGCATGGTGCAGAGTCCAGTGGTTCAGTTTCCAGACATAGGGACTTCCAGCAGCCAAACTCTTGACCCAGGGCTGTACTACATCCTCAAGGCACTTGATTCAAGAGTTTTTTTTTTTCTTATGAGAACGATCAGAGTGAGTTTTGAGAGATACTGTACCTTTGTAAGCTCCATTAGATTGATCCAACTCTTTCAGGATCCTCTGCACTGTCCTCAGATTGACACCCAAACACACTGAAATGTTCGTATTGGAGCTTCGGGCGCGAATGCCAAGCAGTACAGTATGCCGTTTCCGAAATTCTGCGGAGTGAATTGCGTCATGGTGTTCTTTTTCTCACAGACGGTGCCCAGCTAACCCTAGTATACTGTGCAGTCGACAAAATCTAAAACAAACAAGGCGCATGCACGAAATAAAAATATAAAAAGGCGACTATTTACCCATTGCACCCTATATATATATATATATATATATATATATATATATATATATATATATATATATGATTCCAACACGCTATATAAGAGGTCTCGTTTCAAAACAAGAGCCGAAAACTTCAATATAATTATTTGAATTAAATTGAGTTAAAGTAAGCTCCGTTTTAAATTTAGACACCCCACCTTACCCTGACTTGACATCTATGAAAGTAACTGTATACTGATACAAATTATTAACACCCAACACCCCTACCTATTTTAAACAATCCGCCCTGGCTGTTACCATGGAAATTTTGATTTCAATTATGAATATACTATTAAAACACGTAAATTTCAGAAATAATTTATTCCAAAAAAAATTTCGCTTGAAGATGGAACGGAGCTTACTTTAACTCAATTTAATTCAAATAATTATATTGAAGTTTTCGGCTCTTGTTTTGAAACATGAGACCTCTTATGTAGCGTGTTGGAATCATACTTTTAAATAAATAGTTATATTTATGCTCTACTTTTGTATCGAGCACTATTTTTTTTAAATAATAACAAAAATACTAAAGAACTTCGGATTATTTACCTAACCAGTTCTTTCCTATATTCTATATATTTTCACACACACACATATATATATATATATATATATATATATATATATATATATATATATATATATATATATATATGTATTAGGTTGGTGCAAAAATAATGTCGTTTTCTCACATATGTTACTATGTGAGAAAACGATATTATTTTTGCACCAACCTAATATATATAAAGAGAGAGAGAGAGAGAGATGGTGCCATCTGAAAAATATAAACTTACGCTTAATTCATCTGCAGATAATTTAGCGAAACGAAAATAGACTTCAATTTTAACCCCAACAGCTCCTTAGTATATTAATTGACAAAGGCAATATAATCCTGTCAGCTGTGCGTTTATTAGAACTAAATATTAGTTGCTACAACACTTTGTGTGCGTGCGTGTGTGTGTTGGAAGTCATGTCATTGTACAAACTTTACTAGCATGAGTTCGATCTTCGCTGAAGATCAATACAATTCTTTGTAAAATTCAACCCTTCGTAGTAGCCAACTTATCACGTAGATCTCTGTCTGAATTTCTGGGATAAGGAATCATCATTTACATTATTTACACCCGGAATAGTGTCCCCATCTTTCTTGTTGCAGTTGTTGCTATCAAAAGGTTCTGGCCGTTGTGCCCTACGGCCTTCATCAGCTGCTTATCGATCTACGTAATCTTCAGGGAATTTTGAACTGAATCTCTTATCGTATTTATTATGTTAGGCCTACTAAGGAGGGGTTCAGAGCGCCGATTCTTTCTTACATCTGTTCCGTCCTGTCCAGTATTTTTATTTCATTCCACAGATGTTGATCTTAGTCTCTGGAGACAATAGCTTAGTGGGTTAAAGTGTTGGTTCGGGATTTTGGTGGCATAGTAATTGTGAGTTGATTCAGGCAGTGTGTAGTTGGACTCAGTGAAAAGCAGTACTAAACAAAAACACAATGAGATATTTCCACGATATTCAAAAGAATCTCACCTGTAGATTAAATACAGGGTTCAATTCGAAATTATTAGGTCGGTGCAAAAATAATGTCGTTTTTCTTTTGAAGTTGAACGTCAAAAAACGATATTATTTTTTGCACCAACCTAATACCTGTAGGTTACCCAGATCGACAAGCACCTGATGAAGGCCGAAACGTCGTGGTAACCACCAAGAATGACGAGCATAATCGTCCGCGTATAAATAATATAAATGACAATCGCAGAGACTCTTACGCAACACTCTATATATGTGACCTTGAACCTCTTCTTTGTGTCGTACCCTTTCAGGGCGTGGTCAATCATGACTCTCCTCAATTCCCTGTCGTTTATACTTCTTAGTAAACGTTGTCTTTTCCTTATCTCCTAAACCCTGTTCTGTCAACCATTTACACAATCCCATTAGGTAGATTACGTGTTGCTTTCTTCTGTCCCTCTTGCCTTCAATATGTCCCATCAGTGTCAAATTTTCTAAGCCCTCTTTCCTCATTTTGTGCCGTAGAAATTTCATCTGTCACTTTGGTGATGTTAGTGTCCTTTTCATTTAGTTTTTTTTTTCTAAAGATAGACACTTGCTCACATGTTCAGTCCATAACCTACTCATCATCCTTCTGTAGAACCACATTAATGTTGCATCATGTCTCTTCTTAATCTGTGAGGAAAGTGTCCGCCATTCACTAAGCTAAACAAAACATCGAGTACGTCGATACAGAGTAATGGTTAACAAACTCATTTCGCATTAATTCTATACAGAGTTCGATCCAAGCTGCCCGCACAAAAACATTTCCATTGTGATAAATTCCGTTTAGGCTTAAGAATTTTCGCGGTGGTCCGTCAGATTTGTCTTCGTTGTGAGTTCCAAATTTGTGATATTGAGCCTAACTAAACTAATTTAGTAAATTTCAGTTCCAATTCTTATATGAAATACTATTGTGGCTTCTGATCTCACCTTCAGCTTGTACTCCGGCCATAGTTACCTTGTGCACAAGGCCGGGAATAAGCCAACTACATCACCTACAGAGGGATAAGACACTTCTTAAAGCGGTCATCTACCAAGTAAATGCTTACAGACTCAAATATAAATGACCAATTCATACCTATCCTTGTACCAATAGATTTATAATATAAGCGACCAATATTTACCTATCCACAAAGTAAATGCTTAGAGATTCAAATATTAGGTTGGTGCAAAAATAACGACGTAATCATGTCGTTTTTTGACGTTAAACAAATACGTCAAAAAACGACATTATTACGTCATTATTTTTGCACCAACCTAATAATAACACATTAATGCTCATTGTTCCAAATATGGCGGGAAATGTGTTAAAGGTGGAAATCTATAATTAATGTTTGATTTTTTTAGAAAACTAAAATTAATACCTGACTTTTAATTTTATTTTTTAATTTGTAGCGGATTTTACGATGTCCTTTCATGAGTTAATGCAAAAATATTTCGACATTAAATAACACAACAATTGACATACCCACAAAATCAACCGGTTCTTCTTCTTCTTCTTCTTCTTCTTCTTCTTCTTCTTTTTGGGACTGTGTCCATTCAGAACTTATCATGGATCTCCATAACTTCCCATCCTTCAGTTCTCTTTGCAATTGTTGTCTTGACCCAAAGAGTTGAGAGTTCAATACCTGGCTGTTGCAGTAGTGAACAAAAACTTGGAGTGTTGAGTTAAAAACAGATAACTGAGACATTCGGAAGAGGCATGACATGTGGAACTAGAACAATCTACCCCAGTGGACGAAATCAGTTCGAAATTCCAATGTCCTGAAGAATGCCGGGGCTTACAACGACCGAAACGTCATGAATATAGTAATAAAGAACAGTCCGAAAAATGTAAATAATGTAAATAATTGTTGTCTTTTTACTAGCTTTTATACTCCTTGTTTTGATATCGATTTAAACAAGCCAGGTTACTCGTTGTTTCCGTCTGTAATTCTTGTGTTTAGTATGTCTTGTGAGTGATAAAATTACTAGACCTTATGCGTCGTCAGCTTTTCTGATTTGATGTATAATTGTCCTTTATTTCATTTTCCCATTGTTACATGCACATGGTATTCTAAGCATCCTTCTATAGAGCCACATCTGCCTTTCCTCAAGCCTTCATTTCATGTTTCTTCACCGACAAAGAAATTGACTGATATTACCTAGCAATTCAGTACCCTTTTCCGTGGAAGACATCATATATTATTCCGATGTGCCTCTGGATTTTGGTACCAAATTTTCCGTCATCTGTTGAAAGATGTATTAAAATTTTTGTTACGCTATTGGTTTAGAATTTAGATTTTTCCTTCTGAGACTGGTAGCCAATCGATGTTCGTCCGGTTATGTGTCCAAAAAATATTTTCCCAACATGCTCGGTGGAGAAAAAATATTTATTTAGTTGAAAACTGAAATCGGTTCGCAGATATTGTTGGTGGTGGTTGTAGCCGTTAAACGAACGTATAGATGGCTGGACACTCTTATCAGAAGATGCCCGTCTACTAGAGCGGTAAGCTAATCGCTGTTTCAGACGCCTTCTCAAGCACATTTGTGTTTGTTCGACACCCACGGATCCCACATGTGGTTCATATTGCAAGTATGCAAAGCGGACCTTAGTTACAGTTTCTGGGAGGGGGCGTGTTATCTAGCGTGATCAACAGTCTGAACAAAGCCAGCACGCTCAAACCCTCGGTCACGACGACTTCTGACTTCATGCTAACACAACCATCGATGGCTCACAAGGGGTTCCGTCTACACAATTCCACTTACAAGGTTTTGGGTCAACGCGTGGTACGGTTTTCAGGCACAGATATCGCCTCCTCCACACCGATAACAAGAAGAACTTACCTTCCTGACAAATCGACCCGAGTCTCATGGTCAGAAAGTGAACGTTCTAACCACTCTGCCACGTGCCCATATAAAAACGAGCATATATATACAGGATATATACAATATACGTATTTAAATATGTGTATGTGTAATGACGTAGTATTATTTAAGCATTCTGAGAACTGCGTCTTATATAAATGTTACTATTTCCTTCATAAATTCTTTTAGTTCTCTCTCAGGTTGCTTCCTATCTTTTAATCTCTCCTTTTCTAACCTTTTATCTTTATTCAAAGACGTTTATATGCAAAGGGCATTCATATCTTGTGACAATTGAACACAAAGCCGCGGAAGATCTCTGACTGGCGATATTGCTTTAACCCCGATCACCAACAGAAGCCAGATGCGACGACAAAGATGGCCGCTGATGAGTGAAGACTTTTTCTACTTAGAACAAGACTGAACTGAATTTGCCTAAAAAGAGAAATAAAAAAATTATAAAATGTACATTAAGAACCCAAAAAAATAGGTAAAATATCGAAATTCAATCCCAAAGCGAACAATAAAAATAGAATTATGAGAAATGGAATTTTGTTCTTTTTTACTTTGCCTTCTTCCTCTTCTATTTTCATTATTATTGTTATGATTACAAACAGACAGCATACATATATTTGATTTTCATTTTCATTTGATACAAGTTCTATTACACAAAATCTAAAAACACATTCCTGTCCAACTTCACAATACAGGAAAATACTTGTCGACAACACTAATTTACTACACCACGAAAATAAAAATCAAAAACTTTAAATTCTTGAGGCCCTCTATATCGGAATCAACTAACCAGCACTCAACAAAATTTATTACGTGTGTAGCAGCAACGTATTGAAGTGCATATAATAAACATTTAATGCTATTTTGCATGTCTACCAATTTCCGGTCACCTCGTTTATGTTGAAACGTTTCTTTTGCAAAAAGTTCCATAACTCCAACGGATGAATTACAATTTTAAAATAACTATAACAAAGCGTGTTGACGCGTGTTTTAAAAAATCACCATCACAAAAGGAATGCAGATTTTTGTCGCAGTTACAAAAGGTTTGTCTTTGAGTTTTATCCCTGAAAATGAATATGAACTTGGGATAGAAAAAACTACAGCGTTTATCTTGATGGATTTCATCTTAACACCAAAAAACTAATTAGAGAACTGGAAGGGATCAATATCAAAATAAATAGACACTATATGTCTATATTATTAATTGTAACATGAAAAATTGCTGAATATATATATATATATATATATATATATATATATATATATATATATATAGGTATGTCCACTAGGTCACGTAAAAAAGCGGCATATCACGATAAAAAATGACTCATAAATCAACGAAAACAAAGTTTTGTTTAAATATGTTGTTATTTAATTGAAAGCTAAAGCATTAAATTTATTATTTACACTAAGTAAAATATTCTGAAGTCTTTTAGATAGAAATTATATAGATTGGAATGTCAAATATATGCTCGATTTTTGTTTAATTTTCTTAAAAGCGGACATTTTCTTAAATTTTAAGAAATTTGTAAACAAACAAAATTTTGAATTTAAACTTCTTCCTAAAATAAATTTATATATTTTTGACACGTTATTTGAGTAAAATTAGAAAATTTAAAGTTAAAATAATCTGATATGAAACAAACAGTACTTACTTATAGCTTAAAAAATTTGTATCCAAACATTTCTTAACGATGTGTCTGAAATTTTTGCATGTCTTTCATCGATTTCGCAATTGACGAGGCGATGACAGACAGCTATGGATGATCAAAATTGACAAATTTTTAAATTAGGCGAACGCCGTTTTTCGTTTGTAACTAGTACTTTTTAAATATTAACATTTTTATTCAGCAATTATTTACTATTTTTTTAATTTTTTTATTTCATACTTTCTTAATTAGACAATTTTTTAAATCATTACATAATTGTTTAAACTTTTCTTATTAATTAGATAATTGTATATAAACTTTTCTTATTCAAACTTTTTCATTAGATAATAATTTTTTAACTTTTTTTTTTTTAGATAATTGTTTGAAGTTTTTATTAGATACTAATTCTTTATTGTTTTAATTATATAATTGTTTAAATTTTTTAAATGCATAATTCTTTAAACTTTTTTATTATTTAGGTAATTCTTTAAACTTTTTTTATTATTTAGGTAATTCTTTAAACCTTTTTTTATTATTCACGTAATTCTTTAAACTTTTTTTTTATTATTCACGTAATTCTTTAAACTTTTTTTATTATTCACGTAATTCTTTAAACTTTTTTTTATTATTCAGGTTCAGGTAATGTTATTGTCTTGGTTTCCGTTTCTCTTACTTTCTCAATCTTATGTTAAATTAATTAATAAGAAAAAAATTATTTCAATGAAATATTATCCAAAATAAAAGAAAATACTTTAAAGAAAAATATTTAATAAAAAGTAATTAAAAATAATTACAACTTTTAAAATTTGAAAAGAATTTCTGCAAACACGTTAACGATGTGGATCTGAACTAGACAGAGAAGAGAAATAACTGCGGTGCCAGACGACACAAATCACGTGACATTTTTATGTCGCGTATACATTTTCATACATAGAAATTATGAACGTTTTTCAATAAAAATTTATTTTTAAAATTATTTTAAAATTATTTCTGCATAAACGAGTGTTATGTGCTTTTCAAAGTTCGATTCGTAAATTTACATTTTCATTACCGTTATCATTACATTGCGTGCACGATTGAAATAAATAATTTTAAACGATTTTTGAAGTATTAAGACGTTAATGAATAAATTTTTAAAATCTGGAAAAAATTTGCAAAAAATACATTATTCATCGAAAAATTTTTATTTCTTCACAAAATAATGTCCTTAGTATAACGTATCTACAAAAACAGGTGGAAGCTTTTCTAATTAATTAAATTAGATACTTTTTACATTTTTTTTTTTTACAATTCAAATCTGATTTTCTATAAAGTAGCAAATGTTTGACAAAAAAAAATTGGTGATTTACTTTCTACAATGATTCCTGTTTATAACTAATAAAAAAAATCCCGGGAACTCTGATTTAATTTCTCGAAATTTCATGAAAATATGTAAGTGGGTGGAAACATGTTAAAAAAAAAATGTCTTTTTAACAAGATTTTCTGAAAAAAAATTTTTTTTAAATAATTTCATTCATTTCTGAATAAGTCCTGAAAGTTACATTAAAATCCAACAATTATTTGATTTTTGCAAGAATTTCCTAATTAACGTGTGTTTTCCTCGGGGAAAAGCGCAAAATAAAACAAACCTTTTTTTAGTCTTATCGCGCAGTCGTAAAAAAAAACATAATTTTTAACCAAAATTTTCTACGTGTTAGAAAGGAGTAAAAAATTTCAAAAAATATTTAAAAAATACTTTGGTCTTTCCTCTTTCATAACAACATAAACATATTGAGACAAAACTTTGTTTTCGTTGATTTATGAGTCATTTTTGATCGTGATAGGCCGCTTTTTTACGTGACCTAGTGGAGGTACCTATATATATATATATATATATATGTAAAATGACAATTGGAAAAAAGATCTTAGATTTTGCCGACGCGTTTCGTCTTTCGACTTTTTCAAGGCAAAAATGAAATCGAACTGTTCTTGTTGTTATAGTTACATTAAAAAAAAATCCAAATTTAAAAAGATAGACGCTTCTGTCTCAGCCTTTTTTTTCTGGTTAATGTAAATTACCTTTATAGTAAGAGATTTTTTTTTTTACATTAACCAGAAAAAAAAATCTTTAAATTTAAATTAAATTAAATTAAAAAAATTTTCAAGTGGTAAGAAGCTTATTTGACAGTGGACTGTCCTTGATCATGTATATGATTCTGTGTCGTACGCGAGAATTTTTCTCATCTGAATTTAACACATTATAAGTCTAGCAGTCATACTTGATTTGCATTTATTGGGCAAATCTGATCTGGTTCTTCTGCTATGTATCTACAAATATTTGATAAAAATCCAAAGAAGAATTTGCAATGTTATTGGTCCTGATCTGGTATCTCGGCTTCAGTTACTTTCCCACCACCGTGATGTAGTTTTCCTGTGCTTTTTCTATGAATATTTTCATGGTAATTTTTTTCTAGTGAGCTTTCCACTTTACAAATTTAAGCGCAGTACTAGATTGGTTGCTAGGTCTCATGATTTTACAGTTGAAATGGTTAGATGTAGCCATAAATTCTTTGCTAACAGTTTCTTTGCTCGTTTTTCTCGATGGTAGAACTCTCTTCCGGCTTTTTGTTTCTCGGTCAACTTTGATCTTCAAAAATTTATATTCAGTATCAATCTTAATTTCTTTGCTTTTATTGTTCTCTTCCCTTAATAATGTTTTCTTTTTCTCGTATTCGAGGGTCAGTGTGCTGGCCTTGTTTAGACTGCTGATCACGCTAGATAACGCGATCTCCCTCAAAAACTGAAACTAAGGCCCACTTTGCATACTTGCAATATTAACCACATTTAGGCTTAGTACCCACTTAAATCTTAGTGTTTTTTTTAGCCTTGCCTGGGGTGAAATGATTAAATCTAAAAGCCTCCCAGCTGTACCAAAAGTAGGGTTGTAATATTAATAAATAGCCAGCTATATTGGAAGATCTCTGAGCATCGGAGACAGTTAACACACATGACTCTTAACCAATATTGGATTCTTCTTTGATGCTTCACTATATTTAGTAGAACTCCTTCGAAAATACAGTTTCAACGCTTTGCTTTATTAACATCATTTACTGCTAAATTCACAAGTGCGTCTGCCGGGGTCTCAACCCAATACAGATTTATTGTACTTTTTTAATGTTTTCTTCCCAGGAACTTAAGTATCACAATTATAAACCCCCTGTGAGTCCTAAGTCGGAACTTCAGGTCAGCCATACGTCATAGAGGTAGCAGAACACTATAAAAAGATCGGTCATCTGTCGAGAAGAAAAAAAAAACTCTACCGGAAAACATACGACCTTAATCCTACCGATTCACTTTGGTGGGCTATATCATGTAAATCTTT
This sequence comes from Acanthosepion lycidas, assembly GCA_963932145.1. Lineage (NCBI taxonomy): Eukaryota > Metazoa > Mollusca > Cephalopoda > Sepiida > Sepiidae > Acanthosepion > Acanthosepion lycidas. The sequence continues at coordinate 72,423,586 of OZ010579.1, read as the reverse complement.
GGCGTAAAGGGCTAGGATCGGTCACACGCATACGATACATCATCTAAAAATGCCAACTGCGCAAGCCTAAGGGTTATTCCATGCTCAAAAAATATTTTAAATATTATTTCGCTCAGCCAAGTTCTGTGTTAATGAAATAGTTTGCAGTATTTTTTATAAAAGGACTTATTCATAGTATCAATTTTCGGCAAATCAATTTTATGTATTATGCACACACTCGGGACTCGTACCGTCAAAGATGACGACAATCTTTAGAAATGTTTAATAGTGAGATGCAATGAATGAAAAGTTTTGAAACAATATATTTAGATTCAATAAAACGGTTATAAAGAATTCGCAACTAAAATAAAATGCAATTAAACAGTTTAATTAAATCCGTACACTTTGTATTTTTAGACGCCCAATGGTATCTATGATCCATTGATTACGTAAAGTGTTATATAAATTGCTTTTTGCTCAATATCTTTTCATGTTAAACATTCTATGTATTTAATGGAAATATCTCTCAAAAGAAAAAGATTAACAACAACAAAGGCGGCGACGACAAAGTCTGTTTCAAGACTAAATTAAAGCAAGATTATTTAATGGACAAAGGTACCTGAGTGCCTCACATGAAAGGCTTGAACAAATAAAACTGCAACCTAAGAAACACGAGAATAAAGGAACTGATTAATTAATTTTGCTAGTGAACTAATTTTGTCTAAATGCAGATACATATTTTATTTGCACAGACTATGAGATCGATTTATGTTAGTTATAAATTTATCAAATTAAGTTGATTAACTTCCATTCACAGTACAGATGGAACAGGAAATATATAAATAAAAACACATTCATAATATTTTCAAATAAATTGTGCATTTATCATGAAAGATAATTATTTATTAGATAGATAGATAGATAGATAGATAGATAGATAGATAGATAGATAGATAGATTTGTGCATAAACATAGTGCATTATACATATGTTTGTTTGTGTGTGTGTCTGTCTGTCTGTCTCTCTGTCTGTAGATGCCGTACGCATGAATCATAATTATTTTCGCGTGACGTTACATAATAATTATTACGCTAAAATTGCATACCAATTTACTAACAAAGAACACTCGTATCTTACGACAATTGAACATAAAGCCACGGAAGAACTATCACTGCCAACATTGATGGCCACTGAGGAGTGAAGTTTTTTTTTCTACTTAGAACTGAACAAAATTTGCCTAGAAAGAGATTTCACTTGTTGCCTTACTACTGTAGCCTTGTGCCATACTATGCTGAAATTAGTCAATACCCACATCACAATTCCTGTATACATAGTGATTTTTAAGCTACTTACAGACATTAATATAGAAAATGTCTCACTTCGCGGAAACATATATTCTGTAAATAAAAGACGTTTCAATAGGTTTACCAAGAATAGTTTTGTTAACATGCAGTTGCTAATCAAATTATAAAGGTCTAGAATAGATTTTTTTTTATTTTTCTAGCTTTTCTTTCGTTTTACCCCAGGAAATATTTCACATAAGGCGGGCTACAAAATAAATCAAAAGGATGATTTCAGACAAATATCTTTTTTCCTTCTGACCAGAAAACGAAAGAAAAATATAATGAAAAGAAACGAAGAAAGAATGATTTTGCTGATGCGATTAATTATCAAGAAATCACATAATGCGTATGGGAGAAAGAAAATGAAAACAGGATTGCCGGCCGTCGGATAAAAAAGGGATAATAAAAGAACGAAGGGAAATAAAGAAGAATAAAATGAGGAATAAATGCCAGAATGAAAAAAATGAATGCATCAAAAAGAAACTCGAAAGAAGAAAGAATAGTAAAAATAGAATAAATATATTAACGGGAATAAACGAAAAAATAATTGAAAGAAAATAGTAAGCGTGGATGTAAAAAAAAAGGAATGAAAGAAAGAAAGAAAGAAAGAAAGCAAGAAAGAAAACAAATAGAAGAAAAAAATAAATAAAGAAAGAAAACAAATAGAAGAAAAAAGAAAGAAAGAAAGAAAGAAAACAAATAGAAGAAAAAAGAAAGAAAGAAAGAAAGAAAGAAAACAAATAGAAGAAAAAAGAAAGAAAGAAAGAAAACAAATAAAAGAAAGAAAGAAAGAAAGAAAGAAAGAAAGAAAGAAAGAAAGAAAGAATGGAAGAAAAGAGAGAGTAGGAAAGAAAGAAAGAAAGAAAGAAAGAAAGAAAGAAAGAAAGAAAGAAAGAAAGAAAGGTAGAGATAAAAAAAGAATAAACGAGGTAGAGATAAAAAAAGAAATCGGTAAGAGTGGTAGTAAAGAACAAAGAAAGAAAGAGAAGTAAGCAAAGAGAGAGGAGGGTAGAAATAAAGAAATAACTAAGAGAGATATTAAGAAACAAAGGAAATGGGAGGAAAGAAATAAGTAAACGTGGTATTAAGAAAAAAGAAAGAAAGAAAGAAAGAAAGAAAGAAAGAAAGAAAGAAAGAAAGAAAGAAAGAAAGAAAAATATACGTTTTAGATTTTTAAGGTTAAGAAAAAATGTATAAAACAAACTATTCAATGAATGAACGAATGAAATCAAAAGAAAAAAAGATGTAAGAAAAAAAGGAAAGAAAAATTCGAAACAAAATGAAACCGAAAATTTGCGACAGAAGGTGTACTGTCAGTTCACCTTGTCTAGTAAGCAAGCAATGGCGTCAACGAAACTTCCGGTCGAAAATGTCAACTACTCCCTTCGGTCGATCATTGAATGATTCCGGGCAACCGGGAGTGCGTACTTCCGTTCACATCTATTCATCTCCTTAATAGAATGAGGGAGGCAATGTCAATAAGCCGAATGCTGCCGTGTTGAGCATTTGAGTTATGGTGATGCGGGAGAAAGCTTTCGTGATTTGAGTGGGACTGGATTCGGAGTACTTAGGGGTGGGGATAAGAAAACTGCAGTGACGACTTTCCCTTGTCATGTTCACTCGTTGTTGCAGGAACTTGGGATGTGATTTATTTTCCCCAAAGGCAAAACATTCTCATTGGTAAACCCACAAGTGTGCGCTGCTGCTGCTTAGTTGCTACGCACAATTATGTGCATATATATGCGTATGCATGTGCATCCGCGTCGACGAACTGTCATTTTGATACACTACATACTATAAATTGCTCTCATTGAACATTTTTGACAAAGTTACTGGGTCTCTTGAGGTCATAGAAGGAGAATAGTAAAAAAAATAGCAATCACAACACTTCCTGATGTACAATGTGTATAGATAGATAGATAGATAGATAGATAGATAGATAGATAGATAGATAGCACGGCTTAGTGGTGATATAAATGGGCATTTTCTTCGGACTCGAACGGATTTTTCAAGACAGACAAGCCTTTAATATTTATTGTATATTTGGAGCAATACACTCTTCCTATTCTCATTATGCACCTTGAAAATCTCTCTTTATCTAATCTAACAAAGTCGCTTTTTCTTTCATAACCTCTCATATATAAATGTATATGAAGAAAAATATACGGAAAAATAAACAAAAATCCTAATATGCAATTATGCTGTTTTTCTGTATATTTTTCTTCATACTGTCGGATCTATATCCATATATTTACTAACATATATGTATATGTATATATATATATACTTGCATATATATATATATATATATATATATATATATATATATATATATATATATATATATATTAATCACTTCACACTAAGCAAGGCGATAATGTCACAAAGACGCAAAGGACTACGGGGTGTGAAAGAGAAAAAAGATAAATATATATATGTGTGTGTGTGTGTGTGTGTTATGTGTGTGTGTGTGTGTATGTTATGTAGAGTGTCACGCAAAAGTCTACAACACATTACAAAAATTGTTTTTAGTTATTTCTAATACATTTACATTAATTAACCGTTTACTGCTAGGAGAGCATATATTTAGATCTTCAGTCAAACAATCAGATTTAAAAAAAAAAAAAATTTTCAAAAAAGTATCCCATGAAGAAAAACTGACATTTAGTAACTCAAAAGTTTACAACACATTTTTTTTTTTATTTACAAAAGCTTTTTTTTATAAAAGTGTTCAAATTTTACTAAAATGTTCCAAATTAGGATGGGGTTGTTTTTTAGAACATTCCAGATTAATTTTATGATTACTTTTATTTAATTTAAATAATTTAAAGTACAGCGCTTTTTTTTTTTTTTTTTTTTTGTCAACCATCCTACAAACATTGATAAAATGGGGAAAAACTAAATAATAGATCAAGACCACCGCAAACATAGTGTTGACCTTCATACAAATTTGCCATTGAATTCAGTTGGTACAATAGTTCGTCACTCGAAAACGTGTCATTACATTCGCCTCAAAAAATTCTTTGGTCATCCTAGAAAAGTAACGGAACGCACGGCAAGATTATTGGCGAGAAAAGTTGGCAACGAGCCCCGAGTTACGCTTAAAGAACTTCACGGAGAACTAGAAGTAAGTGGAGTAAAAGTGAGTACAGATACAATTAGTCGTTCACTGTGTCAACATGACATCTTTTCAAGGACTGCAAGGAAAAATACTTCTTAAGCGAAAACACGTGCTTGCTAAACTGGATTTTGCAAACGAGCATTGTATCAAACCTGCAACACTTTGGGAAAATGTACTTTGGTCAAACGACACGAAAACTGAACTTTTTGGCAGAAATGCTATGGCAAAGGTCTGGTAAAAAAAAAGGGTACTGAATATTCGCTGAAGAATTCTATCAGGAAAATTTGGAGGCGGATCAATTATGATCTGAGGTTGCTTTAGTGCCCAATTTCTAGGGAACATTGAAATAATAGAGGAGAGGATGAATGGAGCATATTATAGGGATATTTTGGAGAGAAATTTACGTCAGAGTGCACATTCGCTGAGTTTGAAACCAGGTTGGATCTTTCAACAAGACAACGATCCTAGACATACTGCAAAGCTTACAAAATCATGGTTAGGTTCAAATAGAATAGACGTTCTAAAATGACCAAGTCAATCTCCAGATTTCAATCCTATTGAAAATTTATGGAGAGAGCTGAAACTGAGAATTCAAAGAAGGAACCCGCAAAACCTGCATGAACTAAAGGAATTTTCTCGTGAAGAATGGAAAAATATTATCCAAGAAACATGGAAGAAATTCGTATGGGATTACCCTCAACGCTTAAATGCTGTAATTAGCAATAACGGCCACGCAACGAAATATTAATAATGATTTCATAAATGTATTGTAAACTTTTGCGTTATTAATTATTGGTTTTTCTTCGTGGGATATTTTTTTTTTGTTTTTTTTAATCTATTTGCTTGTCTAAAGACTTAAATATATGTTTTATTAGCAGTAAAAGTTTCATTAATCTTCATTAAAAATATCTAAACAAAAATTTTTATAATGTATCCTAAACTTTCGCGTGGCACTGTATGAGTGTGTGTCTATATATATGTATATGTTGGTTATATGTTGGTATGTGTATAGGTATATGCACATATATGTGTGTGTGTGTGTGAGCGTGTTTGTGTGTGGATATGTACGTGTTTGTGTATGTATGTATGCGTGTGCATATTTATATATATATTTATATATATATATAAATATATATATATATATATATATATATATATATATATATAATTTATATAATATTATTATTTCTTTATTATTGATTATTGATTATTTTACTATTAAGATTATGATGATATTTAAATGTATAACAGCTTTCATTCATTTAATGTGGAATCTGATTGATTTTACTTCTTCTTTCCTTTTTCTCTTCCCCCTTTTAAATTATGCAACCCCAACAGAAAAAATAATAATAATAATTTTTAAGTCATGTTAACTCGGCTACTTTTGACTGGTTTATTTTTATTTCTTTATTTTTCTTTCTTTCTCTCTTTTTTTCCTTCGATCCTTTTCCACTTTATTTCTCTTTTTCCTTTTCTTTCTTTTTTATCTATTTTTGTCTGGTTTATTTTTGAATGTGTAATTTTTCAATTGTCTGGCTCAATTTATTTATTAAAATGTATCAGTCTGAAGAGACAGGTAAAAATTTTCTGTCGAAATAAATTTATTAGCATCTTTAATGTGATATTAAGTGTGCGTGTGTGAATTTTTTAGTATGAATTATATTGTTCTGTATACTCTAGACATTAAGATCTCTTCTTGGATCTGACTTTTCTAATATTTCTAAATTAGAAAGACCTCCTTTGGATAATTCTTATCTTTTGTATTTTATACATACATACATACGCAAACACACGCATGCAAGCACGCGCGCGCTCTCTCTCTCACACACACACACATATATATATATATATATATATATATATATATATATATATATATATATATATATACTCCCTCAAATAGCGCTAAACATATCAACCTACTATACCGTACTCAAATGCATACTAACTGTAAACAGGATGAAGAAATCCTAAACATATTAAACATAAAACCTATTATATATTATACTAAATTTAGCACTACCAACTTAATCATGCGCAATAACTCTTCTCCGTCAACCAGTGTTTTGTAAAAAAAAAACAACATTGTATACCAGTTTAAATGTATTTTGAGAGATTGTATCGCTGATAAAAAAAAAAAGTAAGAACATACGTTGGTTTGACGACGGCAATATTATCAAGACGTCTTACACTTCATTTATTGGATACAAGTTCTATTGCACAACATTTAAAAACACATTCCTGTCCAACTTCATAATACAGGAAAATACTTGTTGATAATACCAATATATTACGCCACGAAAATAATAAACAAAATAAACTTAAAATTCTAGAGGCCTTCTATATCAACAAACATTCAAAAGTTATTACGAGTATAGCAGCAACATATTTAGGTGCATATAACACACAGTTTCTCCAGTTTCTGGTTAGTTCCCTTATATTTGGACGCTTCTTTTACAAAAAAAAAGTCCATAGCTACAACGGATAAATTTAAAATTCTAAAATAATTATAACAGAGCATGTTCACCTGTGTGTTTTTTTTTAACTCAAAATGATCACAGTTACAATAAGTTTGTCTTTGTAATTCATCCCCTGAAGATGGTCGTGGACGAAATCGAAAGTACTTGGGTAGAAAAAACTACGGTGTTTTCATTGCTGAATTTAATCTTAACATCAAGGAAATGATTACAGAAATAAGCTGCACACACACACACACACACACACAAAGATATATATATATATATATATATATATATATATATATATATAGAGAGAGAGAGAGAGAGAGAGAGAGAGATAGTGTGTGTGTGTGTGTGTGTGTGTGTGTGTGTGTGTGTGTGTGTGTGTGTGTGTGTGTGTAACCGCAAAATTTCCAAATTTATAAATTGTCCATTACACGAACTTTTTTTTATCTAAAAAATAAAAAATAAACTAATTGAGTTTCTTTTTCCCGGGTTTTCAAATAAGACGTTTACCATCTTGACACCATTTGTCGTAAGAATTACTGAAAAACCCTTGAAAGATAAAATGTTAAATCGTTTTGTGTCAGCCCCACTATGTCTTCCCAACTGAGCAACGGTGGGAGGAAAAAGATCGTTCAGGCCTTCACTAATGGTATCAATATTCATACTCTGTCTTCCATCTTTAAAGTAAATTCAAGAAGCACCAAGATAACGGTGAATAAGTTTAAAAAAGAAGGAACAGTAGAAAGGAAAACTGGACCAGGAGGCTTCAAAAGCAAGAAAGATCATCATTTCAACTTAGAACTAAATACATATTTATTGTTGAAAGTAGAGACTAATAGTGTTATAAAAAACCTCAGAGAATTCCAGTACGACATTTTTATGCATTTCTAAGATACAACGGTTGAAAGCTAAATCTAACAATTGGACAATTCTGCTTTTACACGATTTGGGCTATTCTGCTGTTACACCCAATTATATATATATATATATATATATATATATATATATATATATATATATATATCAAATACTCAACAAAATTTAACACTCACTCGACATAATGAAGGCAAACGAAAGAGTAGAAAAAGCGAATAATCTAATTAACTAGTTTTGGAATGAATCGCAGAACAAGGACAAAAAAGGAGTAATAAATGATCAAAATTTAATTAAACCAACAAAAGACAAGAAATTGTGCAAAGCCATCATGATTGCTCGCGTCCTGAAAATTGAAAAGAAAGAAAGTCTGAAATAGATAAAATTATCGATAGGTAAAATTGCTTGTTACTTTTTATATGTTACTTATATATATATATATATATATATATATATATATATATATATACATATATATATATAAAAGTGAACATAGAAGTCAACACTTAGAGGTGACAGTCTGTTTCATGCTAGATGCAATCGTCAGGTCACCGATTGCATCTAGCATGAAACAGCCTGACGATTGCATCTAGCCTGAAACAGACTGTCGTCTCTAAGTGTTGACTTCTATGTTCACTTTTATTTTTACACACGCTCTATCTCTGATATAGAGCACTTTATCCCAAAAATATAGCACACCTTAAGACTATATTTCTTCATATATATATATATATATATATATATATATATATATATATATATATATATCGCTACTACATCGCTACTTACATGGCAAAAGTTCAGAAAAGTTATATTCCTTCGATCCACCAGTTAAGTCCAAGCTATTTACTAATAGTAGGACATGTATCTGGGAAAATCATCGTTATTATTAAGAAAAAATTGTCAATGCATACTCAGTCTAAAAATTACTTTTACAATCCAAATATCTGTCAGCTTTAGATAATCCAGAAAGTGTGCATAAACTGTAAATCAAATTTAAAAATCCCCTAGTTCAGAAATTTAGAGCTCGAACCCACCATGCCACAAAGACATGGTCAAATCATCCTTCACGTTCCATTAGTAAGGAGGAAGTTCCACTCCGGAAGACTTCCCGGGAACTATTACTTCATAGATCATATCCAACATATTCTCAAAATATGTCCTTACTTCCTCCTCTTACTTACATCTATACAACAACCTCATTCAGAAACTCTCTACACTGCGTGGCTCTTGGTCTTGATGCATGTTCCCCTGTAAATTTAATAGTCGCACAATGCAATTGTTCACTGAATGTTGATTTATTAAAGTTTCATTGTTCTAATTATTTCCTTGTGGAAGTGTCAGCGTGCGCATGCGCATTGAGGTTTTCTCTAAATGGTTGCGATTTTATACCAAAGACCCTTAGCATTTCTCTAAATATTCAAAATGGCTACCTATTTTCAGGTCACCCTCATGCATATAATTTCATACATATTTATGCGTGTATGTATACAGTGTGTGAGAATATTGCAACACTTAGCGATTGGGAAAATGAGTTCGGTAAGCCGAGTTCAAATTCAAGTCGAGTTCTTTACGTTCACTTTCGTACAAATGTCCTTAAAGTATGAATCTATTTTTTTCTCTTGGACTGGTAATCAGTTTAGGAGAAGGAAGATTCTTAATCCAAACTCGTTCAGAAATATCTGATCTGTCAGCTATATGAATGCATTTTCTTAGATCAATGACTAAAAATGGATTCGACCAAATGACACCTGTGCGTTCTTCGTCGGAGCTTGTAAATGGCGCTACACAATCACAAATTAAGAACTTTACTTAATGGCAGATAGCTCATCAGCTAAAATAGATAGCACATATAACTAGAAAAGAAAACAACGGCATTTTGAATTTCCAAATTATGGAAAACAAATGATTAGAAAAAGAAAACCACATCACTACTAGAAAGAGCGATAAGAGTAAACTTGCCTGTTTCTCTGAAAAACTGCTTTAAGAGGCGTGACGTGATAAGTATTAAGAAACAGAAAAAGTTCACTAGAAACAAAGAAAAGAGTACAAAATTGTTACATAATATCAGTCCTTCTATATGACAGTGAATACTGGTAGTTGGTGTTAGAAACTAAATAAAAGCCAATATGTCAAATGCTGATTTTCAATACATTGATCTTCCCACTAATAACACTGGCGTAACACAATATTTCTACTCCCTCATTCATGACTAGTTCTAGTCAGTCTAATTTTGTACTCTCAGGCCGAAGAATTAAACTCAAAATTACTATGTCTCTAAAACAAATGACAAATTAACTTACAAGATAGTGTGGTAGTAGTCGGTTGAACGTACGAATTTATATTAGGTTGTTGCAAAAATAATGTCGTTTTCTCACATAGTAACATATAAGAGAAAACGACATTATTTTTGCACCAACCTAATATATATATATATATATATATATATATATATATATATATATATATATATATATATAATTTAAAGTTTTCTATATTTATAGTTGACGAGTGCTCAATAAAGTAGATAGCATTATAGCGTTTAATGCTGTACTAAAGTAAATCTGAGCTTAGTGTACGAAGCAGTATTGGGACGTTTCCGGACTATGTACTATGGTTGCATTGTTCAACGTAAATGCGATTACCCAACCTACAACGTCAGCCTGCAAGAAAGCTTCGTGTCATCTACTGGTAGGTTTTTTAAGGTTGTGATGAGACGGCTTTGTGATCTTAACCATGGCTAACAATCTCCAGTGAGGTGAAGCTCGGCAAGTCTGCTGCTGTAATACTCAAAATGCTTTGTTAGACTTTTGTCGAACATTTATTAGACTAAACACAGATTTGTGAATGACGTTGAGACTTCGAAGCTGGTTCAAAATTTTGAGCGTTTAAGGTGACCAACACCAGCAAATCTCCAGAAAAACTGTAGAAAAAATTCGTGAACACATCTATGGGAACAGTGACACATTCATATGGGAACAGTGACACATTCAGATGAATAAAATCAAGACTGTATTTAAAATGAAAACAGAAGCACGTGTAGCATGAATGGCCTTCAGAAATAGTCCTTTAAGCAAACGGAGATCGCTGTATACTTACACGCGGGAACTATTTCGAAAGAAATGATGGCGAAAATGAAAATATGATATACGTATATTTTTAAATGATGTAATACACACACACATACATCCTTTTTGGTTCTCACCAGTCGAGGTGCAACTAAATGCACCGAAACGAAGTTGCATCTTTGTAGTGAGTAAATTGTTTATATATATATATATATATATATATATATATATATGTGTGTGTGTCTGTGTGTGTTTGTGTGTGTGTGCGTAAATTATTTACAGATGGAGTGTATTTGTAAAGGAACTAAAGGAATAAAAAGAAAAGAGGAAGAAATACTCGACTGCTGCTATGGAATCTTATCAAAATATAAATTGACGCCCAGGTTTCTTTCCAATCTCAGTTACGCTGAAAGAATTACTACTTTCTCAAGCAAACATACACGACCACAAATACGTTGAAAATTTAAAGGAAAACGATTAAATCCATAACCTCATATTTTTGGAAGATGTACAGCACATACGTCCATCCCATACCTACCTGATAACAATTTGAACAATATTCATTAAATATATATATATTTACTGAATATTACTCGCTTACTTTTTACCTGACGTCGAATAACATCTTTGTCCTCCACACGTTTTGACTGACCTTTCAAACACCTGATAAATATTCATGAATGTTCTCAAATTTAAAAGCCTTGATTACCCAATGACATCCTCCCTTTTGAATATAAACACGTAAAACAAACCTATATTTGCCCCTTCAGGCGTTTGGCGGAAGATACCGAAAGGTTTAACCCAAGGTAACAGAATCGGCTGATTTCCTAACCATACTATATATATATATATATATATATATATATATATATATATAAAGAAATATAGTCTTAAGGTGTGCTATATTTATGGAATAAAGTGCTCAATATCAGAGATAGAGCGTGTGTAAATATAAAAGTGAACATAGAAGTCAACACTTAGAGGCGACAGTCTGTTTCATGCTATATGCAATCGTCACGCCACCTTGACGATTGCATATAGCATGAAACAGACTGTCGCCTCTAAGTGTTGACTTCTATATATATATATATATATATATATATATATATAATACCTACAAGATAGTGTTGCGTTAGTCGGTTGAACGTGCGAAATCATATATATTTATTAAAGACATTTTTATGTTTAACGTTCTTTTTATAGATACAAGTATTTAAGTAAATGCTCTGTTTATAATAAACAGTATTAAATAACATTTACCGGCCTGAATGTCCGAGAAATTTTCATAGAAAATATTCGTTCTTTGACAGGAATCGAACCTGCATCCTATACGGAACCGTCATTTACGCTGACGTGCCTTACCGTTAGGCTACAAAGAAGCGTTCGGTAGACAAGGTCGAATTTACTGCTTATAAACTCAATCTTCCATGAATCTCGAATATTCATAACTGCTCATGGCGTATCAAATGTAAACAAATGACGTCATATATTACGAAATGGACAAAGTCCGACAATTTATTTATTAAAGACATTTTTATGTTCAACGTTCTTTTCATAGATACAATTATTTAAGTAAATGCCCTGTTTATAATAAACAGTATTAAATAACATTTACCGGCCTGAATGTCCGAGAAATTTTCATAGAAAATATTCGTTCTTTGACAGGATTCGAACCTGCATCCTATACGGAACCGTCATTTACGCTCACGTGCCTAACCTGTCAAAGACGAATATTTTCTATGAAAATCTCTCGGACATTCAGGCCGGTAAATGTTATTTGATACTGTTTATTATAAACAGGGCATTTACTTAAATAATTGTATCTATGAAAAGAACGTTGAACATAAAAATGTCTTTAATAAATAAATTGTCGGACTTTGTCCATTTCTTAATATATATATATATATGAATTAACTAATGATCAGACAAATGACGAATTAAACTATGGGATAACTTAGTGTTCGTATGTTGAACATACAAATTCATTCATTCATTCATTCATATATATATATATATATATATATATATATATATATATATATATATATATATATGGTAGAATTGTGATTCTACATCATTTCAAATAGCTAAAAATTGTCCAATTTTGTGCAAAAAGTGGATCAGTTTGCGAAGAGTTCCAGATTCATACATTTTTTCAAAAAACTCAAGTACTAATTGGTCAAAATTTGGCGCTTCTTTTTTTCTGAGCCTACCTAAATAAATAAATACAGAAAATTGATTCAACCTAATCAGTGAGCATCGTGACTATTTGCTATTTACTGAACAAGACTACGTCATTTCAACTTAAGATTTCAACGTTACTAGTGAACATACCTCAAATTTCCACTCACTCATTAATTCAGCAACTTGAACTTATTCCTGCAAGTGAATTAACATTACATCTTACAAGTGTTCAAGAACATTCTACTTCAACCGCAATCAAAGGAAAATAACTTCACTAAAACTAAATTTGCACACACTTAATGTAAATTTATTGTTTAAACGAACAGTTTAATTTTCAAAGAGAAAAGTTTCTACTACATTCCACTTTTTGAAAATTTAATCACAAATTCTACAAAACTTAACTTTTCAGTTAAACTCGCAAACTCAAGCAAACACACACATAATTTGAATTTAACGTTAATTAAACAAACTACAAGATTTCAACCAAAAATCTATGCTATTGTAAACCCTTTTGTTAACCAAAACATTGCTTTTGTCCTTTCTCGATTTTTGTTTTATGGTTTCCTGTCCAAAAATCTACGTCATTGTAAACCCTTTTACAATGTAATGAAAATTGTTTCTTAACCAAAATATTGCTTTTGTCTTTTCTCAGTTTTGTTTTATGCTTCCAGTTCATGTATGGAGGATATATGTTTTCTACACGCAGCCAAATTAAAGACACGTCACATATAATAATATCGTTTACAATATATATATATATATATATATATATATATATATATATATATATATATATATATATATGTGTATGTATTATTTAAAGTGTTCTATATTCATTACGGAAGGAAGAGTGTTTAATATAAGAGATATAGAGTTTATCATTACAGGCAGTATGTGCATAGGATTGAATACTGTATTTTGACGATCGGTTTCAAGGTTTAATGCGACCTGGATATTGTATTGACCTGTGAAACTGACATTCACCTTAAAGGGCTGATTCTTCTTCTCTCTCTCTCTCTCTCTCTCTCTCTCTCTCTATCTATCTATCTATCTATCTATCTATCTCTGTGTCTCTCTGTCGTTCTCTTTATATATATATATATATATATATATATAGAGAGAGAGAGAGAGAGTTGCCCTCCTTGATTTCCTAACAGCCCTTTTTTGTTTGTTTACGTTTTCATAACCAGCTTATTTCTAACATTATTTTCAATCCTAAAAGTTAATCAAAGCTTAAATTCAAATTCAAAATACTCCATCCCAATAATATCTCATGAAACCCAGAAAATTAAAAAAAAAACAGACATATGAACAAAAATAAAATTAAATATTATAAATCCAGCACTTGAAGATATTATGTATATATATATATATATATTAAATAGCTCCGTTACATTGCATCGAGCAATGTTTTTTCTTACAATATAGAGTATTTATATGTCTACATATATACATATATATATATATATATGAGCTCGCTTGTATAGCTACATATATTTACATTATTACATTAGTTTTTTATTACTGGAAATTTTTGCTGTTCAATTGGAACTTTAAAGTCAGTCCACCTGAAAATCAATATTAGTAACAACATTTGGATGCAACTGAGGCACATCCCCAAATGGGGGGTTAACAATTTGAATAGTCGGTGGCCCTAACCCTAACCCGTTTTTGCGTTCTTAATTTTGCAAGAAAGTAACCTCTTCCATAGACTGTCATAATAATAATATACGATAATTTTTATTTGTATAATTTTTTAATAATTATAATAATCTTTTTTGTTAGATTTCAACTCTATAAATTGATTGTACACTGTTTTTTACAATTTTGTCTTTGAATTTTGCGCAAAGTGTAAAAAACCAGTTTTTTTTTTTTCGATTTTTCACCTTCAAAGTTGTAGTTCTTTCCAGCCAATTTGGACTCAAAACCGGCACTGAAGAATTATCTATCAAACGAAAGAAAATTAATCGAAATCGGATGAAAATTGTGGAAAAGCATTAACAACATCTGATCACACAGACACACATTTTGACAATTATAAATATATATGTGTGTGCGTATTTATGTGTGTGTGGTGAAACCGGTTACGATTTAACGAAAACATATTCGTTTGGACAATAACCTCTGAATTGTATTAAAACATGTTTCTTGAATACTTCTGACTCTTGTGACAATGATTGACACTAGTGAAAGTGATATTGTAAAAGAAATGTTTTGTTTTTTTTCTTTCCACAGGATTGAGTTTATAAAATCTGAGTATACAAAGCTTAGAACACGCGGCTTTGAGTATTTTCCACGAAGCTCTCGCCCTGAAAATAATCCCATTCTTACGTCAGTTATTAGGCTCATCCATCCACAAAGTTAACTGAAAGATACCGAGTGTTGACGCTGATATTCAGTTCCGAACAACTTCTTTTTTGTTTTGTCAAATATCGACTAAATGAGATTGAATTTCCATCTACGACAATTGGAAAGTGTTCAACTTTCTGTCTCACCAAAACTGACATTTCGACGAGATTTTATCAGCTTTAACTTCACTTTCAGTGTGTCGATCAAGAAAGCAAATTTTGGCAGAAAATTGTGTAAAACTGCAATTTAATTATCCGCAAGTAACAGTTCACTCACAAATCGAATACTGGAAACCACTGGATCCTATTTATTTTTCATCATTTTTGCGTAGAAAAAATGATTAGTTTGTCAAGATTGACGATGGGTGTAACAGCCTTTGTTATGCTTCTACCTGGAGATCAATGAGGTAAATTACAGGTTTGGTGTTTTTACTTTTACCTTTATACATGATCAGCCATGCCTGATTTCAATGTATCGCCCCTAATTAAGGCTTTCCGTTGTTCTTCCAGCTTTACTTTCAGGGGAGGTTGATTTCACCTTTATATTCGTTGCCACAACGACAAGGTATAGAATATACATAGTTCTTGGTCATGCTCTCTTCTGTGTTAGGCTTAACTCGTTAGAGATTTCATAGGTTCCATTTTGAATATTGCCCTGATGCTGTATACAGATTTATTTTATCGCTGACTGCATTCGAACCCATTAAGCAAGATTTCGGTTTTTCTTTTCTGACATTAACATAACAAGTCACTGACATCGCTTTTGCCCTTTCAAAATAAATATTTCTGTTTGCATGGGGGAACATTGTGTTAACCCGTGAATTAACCCACCGTCACATTTTTGGATGGTGAGTATTGAAGGATAAAATCCTGTAATTAATACCTGATTTTTGAAAGCTATAATTCTTTACATTACTTACATTCGAACTAATGTTCTCAATATTTTCTTCATAATGTTTGGGCTGAGTGCTTCTTCAGTCGGATAACTACCAAATCGAAACGATTATTTCATTTTTGGAAGTTAGTTTGTTCTCGTTCCGCTGTTCATGTCTAGAGATACTCGACCGAAGTTTTAGGCCTAAGAATTGAACTCACAATTACTATGTCTCTAAACTGAACTAGGTTATTTTCCGGTGAGGAGACAGGGTAAACAATAACTGATGTATTGCTCAGTCAGTTATGTGCCATGCGTGATACACGCTTAGGCGACCATGCATCTTTCCCGCAGTAGGTTGCCATCCAAGGCTATAGAACCTGATCTGTGCTGCTACTTACTCATTAGCTGAGGGGAGAAGAGGATTCATACCTTTCTCAAGGGTATTAACACGCAAGTGAATGTAATGGATTCGACTGGTATCCGATTCCTCAATGCGAGCTGCTATCTATTACTCCACCGTGCTTCTGATGGCTGATTGCATTCGAACCCATTAAGAAAGATTTCGTTTTTTTTTTTTGTTTTTTTTGTTGTTTTTTTTGTTGTTTTTTTTTTCTGACATTAACATAACAAGTCACTGGATTCGCTTTCACTTTTAAAATTCCTTTTTGTTTATTTTTGCTTCAATTTTTTATGAAACTTTTTTGTTCCATTACTTTTTTTATTATAAAAAAAAAATTTTCCTTGAATTTTGTTGTTGTTGTTGTTGACTCTTGCAAATAATGGACGGCGTGAGAGTTTCCAGGCTTAAGAATGAGGATTTTTTGTATTCAAGAAGTGCACGTTGGCACTTCAAGTAAGTTGAAATTATATATTTCGTTTTCAACTCTCAGTGCCACGCACGTAGTTCATGGACTTTTGTATGCTGCTTGTAAGTCTTTTTTGTTTGTTTTGTTTTTGTTTGTTTTGTTTTTGTTTTGTGTGTGTGTAGTAGTAGTTGTTGTAGTAGTATTAGTAGAAGTAGTAGGGGTGGGGAGGAGGGGGAGGAGATAGGCTTGCCTATCGCCCGGTCAATATCCCCCACTTCTCTTGAAAAGGAGTAGAGGCTCATCCTTTGTTTAGTTTAGAAAGAAGTTCACGGGTCTTTTTTCCCCCTTTTTCCCAGGTCTCCGTAGTAGTACTGTCATGAATCTCTTATGATGTGTGCGATCTGTGGCAACGTCTTCTCATACTGAGGGTACTGGGTTGATAGTTCTCTACTTGACTGGTAGTTAGGAGCCCTAAATCTTGCGTAGAATCTTGAGCAGCTGCTCTGATCAATAGTTGCATAATATCGGGGTGCTTGTAGTGCCATGTCGCGCATGGAAAGGTGTCGATGCACGCTCCTCTGGTAGGCAGCCCTGAGGCCACATTATGTTGCAGTCTGCGCCAGCTCCTTTCTGTCCATGTCACATACGATAACATAATTCAACATAAACCATCATAAAAATAAACTTAAACAAGCTGTAAAACATCACCTTAGCCCTTTAACATTCCTTATTCCAACATCCGGTGCATTCGAACCAACTTCTACAGTGTGGAATCGTTCCTCTTCGAAAAGTCTCCTAATATACTAGCTCTCTGCGAGACCAAACTTAACTCGTCAATCCCCTCCTCTGATTTTTCAATTCCTGGTTACCTCTCCTTAGAAAGGACCCTAAAATCCACCTGCTTGTCTCTGGTTCTAAAGATTATTGGCGGCTCTGCAGGAGCGTGCTGAACAACAATCCACAATTGAACGAATCCACAATATCTCTTCTATTCAATCAATTTAAGGTCATGACTTCCTCAGCTGATAAAGCTGAATACTTTGCTCGAAAATTCTCATCTAATTCGACGCTCGACTCATCCGGAGTATCCACACTTGATTCTCCCCTTAGAACTGAGACTCTCTTGAGTGTGATGAATATAACCCCATCGATAGTATTGAACATCGTCTCTAAATTAGACTTCCATAAGGCTAGTGGCGGGGACGGGATACCAGCCGTAGTCCTGAAGAAATGTGCTCCGGAACTGCCTCCAGTCTTCCCCAAACTATATAACTATTGCCTCACTGACTTGCTATCCAGCCTGTTGGAACTCCTCATCTGTTGTCCCTGTTTTTAAGAACTCTGGAGCCTTTTCTGGCCCATCTAACTACCGTCCTATCAGTAAAGTCTTTGATGCTATAATCAACGCCGAAGTGGTTAAGCACCTTACATCCAATGATCTGCTCTCTGACAAGCAATATGGTTTCCGCTTTGCCCGGTCTACCGCTGACATGCTCATGGCCATAACTGAATTTGTATACCAAGTACTTGACAATAACGTAAAACCTGTAGGTATCTCTAAAACGTTTCATAGGGTTTGGTATACTGGCCTTCTTCGTAAGCTTCATGGATGACGATTATTTTACTTAATACAATCATTCCTGTCAAACCGTGAAATGAAGGCCGTCCTAAACGCTTTCTCCTCCAGTTCCTTTCATAGGAACGCTGGTTTTCCCCAAGGCTATATTCTGGGTCCTACACTGTTTCTGATCTTTATCAAGCATCTTCCTGATGTCCTCAGTTCCCAAGTAGACATCTACGCAGGTGACACTACTATTTACTCCTGCCTCAATAGTAAATCTGGCATCGCTGACAAAACTAACCTGGACGTTGGTTTCGAAAAGGACCTCCAATCTGTGGTTGAGAGGGGAAGAAAATGGTTGATAAACATTAATTTCTCCAAAACGAAACTGCTCTCCTTTACCTACTATAGAGAACCTCCCTCGCCCCCTTCCATCAGAATGGCTGATGCGCAACTACATTGAATCAATAGCTTCATCTACTGCACCAGAAGGTTTTTCTCGCCTGAGTCCATCCTTCAAATCTATAAATCAACCATTCGTTCTTGCATTGAATACTGTTGCCATATATGGTCTGGCGCCCCAGCTGTTCATCTCGAGGTCCTCGACAAAATCCAGAAACGGATGTGCAATGTGATAGGTCCTGATCTGGACGTCTACAGTCACTTTCTCACAGAGGTGATGTGGCTTCCCTCTGTCTCTTCTACAAGTATTTTCATGGCAACTGCTCCGACGAGCTACTTTCAATTGTTCTCAAATTGCATGAATTTAAGCGTGCTATTAGGTTGACATCTCAGTCCCACCCTTTCACTGTCGAAACGGTTAAATGTAGCCGTCTCTTCTACCCCAACAGCTTCTTATCCCGTACTTTCCGTTAGTGGAACTCCCTTCTTTTTACTTGCTTCACTGATAGCTATAATCTTCAAATATTCAAATGTAATGCCAATCGACATCTTCTGATGTCTTGATGTTGATCCTCGTCATTGATTTTATCCTTTCCCCAAACACCCCTCCTTACTCTTTTCCTCACTCTCTGTAACCCGTTGCGTGCTAGTGGCGCTCCCGCCTTGCCTGGCGTGATATGCTTAAAAAAGAAAGTAAGCATAAGAAGAGATGTACTGGTGGGGTAATGTATAATGTCTCGGAATTGTAAATCGGACTGGCGAGTTCGAATTCCTATCAGATTCGTTATATTATTCGTCACCTTACGTGCAAAATTCTCCCCGCAACTTTAGGTTAATTAGTAAGACTTGTATCACTAAATTATTATTACCTTGAAAAAATTGCAATCTAAAAATAGTTTCTCGCTTTAAAATAAACTGGCAAGGGTTGATAAGCCGTAGAAAACGAATCAATCTTTGGTCATTTTGTTTTTCTTGTCACTAAACTAATATATTTTGTAGTTTGAGAACAGCAGTAGACTTTTTAGTGAGTTAATTAATCTAAAAATTGAAAAGAAACTTAAAAACTGGCAGGTTTACCGGCAAAAGAAAAAATACAGCATGAATATTTTGTATAGAAAAAAGGTAAAAAGAGTACGGATTTTTTGGATTCTTCTGTCCAGTGAAATAGAAACAATGACGTCCTTAGTCATGTCTTTCAGATTTTTGTTCATTGCGTTTTCCATATTTGAATCTTCAGAAAATCAATAACCTGACAATATTTGAAAGCCATGAGAAAGAAAAAATAATTTCCATGATACTGAATCGATACATATATACGGTTTCTTTTTCTACATTTCCGTTTTTTTTTTTTATTTTGAACTGCATAACTGAAATATGTTTGGAAAGTTTTCTAATCACCTAAGTGCTATTTTGTTCTTTGGAATCAAGCATTGCTTTCTGTTGAATCCGGACTTTTAAACAATTACCTTATGTAATATCACCGTTAAATTGCTTTTTTGCCTTCTGCTGTGGCGTGTGAATCTGACTTTATAATCTCGTTTGACGACATTTGTCAAAATTTCTTATCTGTTTTTTAAATATATTTGTAGCCACTCCTGACTTAACAACCGGATTCTATACCAAATACCTGGTCGCTAAAAGAGATGCTCACTAAGTGATATGGTCGCTAAGTGAGAAATATTTGACGGTTATTTTAAGCATATTTCAGCATAAATACCCAGTTGGGAACTGATGACATCGGAAAGGTCTTTGACAAAAATACGAAACAATGTAGCTCCAAAGATAGAACCCCTGGATTATTGTTAAACAATCAGCACGACCTTCAATATTCGTCCAGAGACCCCCATAGCTCTTCATCTTGTGGAGTTAGCCAGCATGCCAAACTCCGCCGAACACCATCGAGATATCTAAAGCCACAACCCGTGCCTCGACGTTCCTATCTAAAGCCTGATAGAGAAAATCAGTAATAAACGATAACCGATCGGCAGTAGAGCTAGAAAAATGAAATCCATTCTGCTTATCCGGAAGAAGGCCATGTGAAGTAAGATGCATAACCAATTCGGCGTTGATCCTGTCTAGTAATTTGCCAAAAAGAAGTAAAAAAAAAACTAATAGAGAAGTAATTCCGGGTATCAGAATGTTCACCATAGATTGTACAAACAGGGACGACAGATAAGGGAAGAAAGAAGAAGTGAAGCATTTATTTTAGAGTTTAGAAAGAACAAGAGCCAGTTCATTATCACATTTGCTTAAGGCAACTGCAGGGATACCGTCAATCCCGCAAGCCTTCTGTAGATCTAGTTTGGAGATGACAGCAGAAACCGTGAACGGAGTTATGCGAATATCACCCAGAAGTGCCTCAGTTCTCGGGGGAAAATCAGACACTCCTGATGAGTCAAGACCACAAATATTTGGATGTCTCCAATGTATTTTCGCTTTTTATAAAAAACATAACTCGAATGTTAAAGACTATGACTTCACTGTATTATTATTGTTATTATTGTTGAATGGGAGAACAGTACGCCAACAAAGTGACCTTAGAAAACAAATATACGAAGCCCGGTATACGGATCATAAAAAACAGTCTATTAAGAGTATGGATCACTATCAAATATAGCGAAAGGTTTTCATAAAAGTATCAATCGGGGCATAATTAGAAATACCTACAGGTCAGGAAACCCAAATCGCAGATGGTCTCAAATCGTGGGTGTTTCCGAGTATCTAGATGTGACTCCCACGTCGTCATGACTGCTTCATCCATCAAAACTGAAAATGATATTTTGGAGATCCGGTCATGCGGTGCATGTTTTGGGCAAGGAGACTTACCAGAAACCCATTCCTCACCATCTCAAACAGCAGCCGATGTACCCCAACTTGTTGCCTCGCCTTTGTCACACCTTGCTCATGACCTGAGATGCACTGTGCGTCAACTCCTAGAGGATATACCTAACAGTTTAACTGACAAGGAAGTCTGTGATAATGAACGGAATATTTACTGTAGTCCATCTTATTTCATAAACATACATGTAAATTTTAAAATCTCAAGCAAATAAAGATTACAATCTATGAGAGCGATGATTGGTATAGAATCAATACATTTATTATTCGAGTGCAAAAATGTTGGGAGAATATTTGGAGCAACCCAATAATGGAAAAATATAAAGTTTTAAAATCCCCAGGAAATGACAAGGTATCAAACTTTTGGCTCTATCATCTGTCAAAATTTATAAAACTCTTGCACAATCTTTATCAGTGCTAATTAATAACCCCAATGAAATTTCAGAATTGAACAGTGTAGATGTTACAGAATGGATCATTAAAGATAACACGTATTATTATTATTATCATCATCATCATCATATTATTATTATTATTATTGTGTTAAAAGTATTTTCGTTTTTTTTTTTACAGAACTTTACTCCAAAGCTTATTTTATGTACATATCTAAAAAAATGTGACGATTTTTATATGAATATTGTATGGTGATCAAGTAATCGACGACTAAAACTGATTCCCACATCAGGTTCTTCTATGGTTTAAAGACAACGCCTGTTAAAGGGCGGCTGTACCACTTTGGAATGTCAACAGCTATCTTGCACACTGGGGTAGAATGAGTTTCATTTCTATGTATGCAGTCACGACGGTGATGTGACAGCATTGGTGGGCGGAGGGCTACAGGGAATCGGCCTAAGGGTGTGACAAAGGCGAGGCACCGAGCTGGGGGACACCAGCTGGTGTTTGAGATGGTGAGGGATGGGTTCTGCTATTTCTGAATGAGAAATCGTATTCAGTCTAATTTGAGAAATACTTAGAAAAGAAAAGGCTAATATTCCTCGATTTTCACAATTTTGTTTCGACAGTTTGATTACAGTAAATTTTTCCACGAATGAAATAAAATATTTTCATGGTCATCTTTCTAATGAGCTTTCGTCTTTAGTACATCGACTTCACGAATTTAAGCGCTCTACTAAATTGGCAGCAATGTCTCATCATTTTACAGTTGAGATGGTTAGATGTGACCGTAAGTTCTATATTAACAGTTTCTTCGCGTACATCTTTTGCTTTCTAGTCAACTTTGATCTTCAAAATTTTAAATGCAATGTCAATTGTTATCTTTTTGCCTTTATAATTCCTGTTCTTTTATTGATCTCTCGCTTTAATAATATTTTTCTTTTTCTC
Organism: Acanthosepion lycidas; assembly: GCA_963932145.1. Classification (NCBI taxonomy): domain Eukaryota; kingdom Metazoa; phylum Mollusca; class Cephalopoda; order Sepiida; family Sepiidae; genus Acanthosepion; species Acanthosepion lycidas. Next base: position 72,400,381 of record OZ010579.1, on the reverse strand, counting down.
ATATAACTTTCACACACAGTAATCCCTTTGCGTCTTAGTGGCTTTATTGTCTTGTTTGGAATGAAAGTATTAAAAATAAAAATGAAGAACAATTTCCCAATCATTTTTATTTATTTATTTGAGCCAAGAATAACAATCTGTAGTTCGAATTCCGTCTTAGCAAATAATTCAATATCTATAGGAAATAAATTTATATGATATAAATCTTAAACAAAGATCTATTACAAAAGAAATTAAGTTGAAAATAAAGCAAGAAGAGGAAAAACATAATAAGTCTACCATTGGTCCATACTTAAAATATTGCTGATACATATGGTTCGGTGCCCCTGTTATTCAGCTCAAACTCCTTCATAAAATCCAAAGAATCAGCAATATTATTGGTCCTGTTCTGGCAGCTCAGTTTCAGTCACTTTCCCACCGATGTAAGGTTGCCTCTCTGTGTCTTTACTATAAATAGTTCCATGGTAATTGTTCAGGTGAGCTCTTCGCTAAGGTACCGAGATGTTTTTAATTTAAGCGCAGTACTAGACTGACGTCGAGATTTCATCAATTTACAGTTGATCTAGCTAGATATAACCATAAATCTTATGCTAACAGTTACTTTTCTCGCACTTCTCCCTTCTGGCCTTATGCTTTCCAGCCAACTTCAATCTGTAAAAGTTTAAATGCAATGTCAATCGCTATCTACTGCCCTGATTGCTCTTTTTTCTCTCCGCTCATTATTAATGTTTCTGTTACTAATTCTCCCACACTCAGAAATCCCTCGTGTCATAATGGTTTTGTTGCCTGGGATTATATTAGCAAAACAAAAAATAAAAACGAGTGAAAATAACAGAGTAATAGTGATTTAGATGAAGAAACAATGATGGTTCTTCTATGATTTAAATACTTAGAAAAGAAAAGGCTAATGGATCATTGAAGATAACACAGTGTAAATGTCAATTGTTATCTTTTTGCCTTTATAATTCCTGTTCTTTTATTGATCTCTCGCTTTAATAATATTTTTTCTCATATTCTTTCACACACAGTAATCCCTTTGCGTTTTAGTGCCTTTATTGTCTTGTTTGTCTTAACATCTACACTGATCAATTCGGATTCAAAAGCATTACCACATAAAAGTGTGTATGAGTGGATCGAGAAGTTTAAAAGTGTACGGACAAGTGTGGTGTACGAAGAAGGAGCAGGACACCTGTCAACCTCCACCACTGACGAGAAGATTCAGAAAGCTCGAGAGATAGTAATGTTGAACTGGTGAGTTATCGTCTATGTTGTAGCATGTTCTCTACAGATTCGGGTCACTTCTCTTTATTCCACCTTCGTGCATACTTCAAGCGGAGCGGTTATGTTTATACTGTAACAGCAGCAAGAAGACTGGCATAATCAAGTTCAAACTTAGATCATGTGACCATAATAGTACCAATTACAAGCACGCATGAGCAGAAGGTTAATGTGAGAAACCTAAAGATATATTATGGCGAAAGCATAGATAATTTTTTTGACTTACATATGTGCGTTAGGGCAGGTTGATTTTTCACGTTTTTTTTAGGAAATCAACATTGCAATCGTTGTGAAAGCTGGTGTTTGATTTGATAAGTACTATTATCAAAGATTACATTGATAGCTTTTACCAATTTTGAGCATTTAGTTTTAAAGATTGTTTGAAATTGTACAGTAATACCTAATTTCCGTAGGTTTTTGCTTACAGACTTACTTCAAAATATTATTATTTTAAGAATAAATACAAATAAAGTTGATATCTTTTGTGTTAGATACATTTAATGGAAAATATATTAAAGCCAGAATTCTAAATATGAATCATTACAGGCAAAATATGCATTTTTTGAGTATTCAATAAGTAAAAACTAAAAATTACAAAAAAGCTACTCAATGAATATCATTTGTTAGATCATAATTAATGAGAACAAAAAAATAGATAAAAGTGTATATAACACCATAATACTGCTGGGTACAAATTATAAAATAAAATGATTTAAATTTGCATTGTTTATGGGAAATCGTACTAAAAGTATGCACTGTATAACATCATAATATAGCTAACTCGTTCAGTATAAATTCCCTTTGACGTAAATGAAGGTCTTATGTGATGGCACAATTATTTAGTAATAATGTGCGTGTGCTTTGCATCTTGTCCATATACAATTTGTAACGGTTCAGTAAATTATAAATTTTATAAGGCTGTGCTATAAGACTTTCACTGATGATCGAGATGAAATTCCAACGCTACAATTTTGAACCTAAACTTCATCTTTAAACTCATTTCCTCAAAAAACAGTAACGATTTGAAGGAAGTTATTTTATGTCATCGTTTATCATGTCATCCAAACTTACAAATTGAGTGCATCACCACGGTTTCAAAATCGACCTACCCTTATTATGATTGTATGTGTGCTTGCGCACCGATAACTTGAAAAAGCCGGAAGATTATGACTTTGTTTTGAATATTTGATGACAGTCAAAGGTTTTGCCCTGTCTTGTCTTTGTCTTCCATTGAAGTCTTCTTTTTTCTTTTTCTTTTCTTTTCTTTAACTGTCATGTGATATCAATCCTATTTTATGGCAGTTAATGCCTGTGAATGCATCTTCCCAGAGATGAAGAGAATACCGGAGGCAACAGAAGTGTGGTTCTACAAAAGGATACTGAGAATTCCATGGACGAAATGACTAAGCAACGAGGAACTCTTTAAACTGTTACAAAAAGAACGCTTATGGTCAGAATTAGAAAGAGACAACTGAAAGTTCTTCGACGCATAACGAGGAAGGCTTTCTTGAATAACCTAACCCTCACAGGACATATCTAGGACATGAGAGATGGGAAAGGCGGCAGGCCATCTAGATGAAGAACTGATATGGATGGATGGTTGAACGGAGTGCGAGAGTTTTGACAAAGGAACAGACGCTAGTCAGGGCTACAAGTGATAAGGCGCTGTGGAGAGTCACGATCGCACATGTTCAGAACAGACAAAGCAAGAATATAAATAATAATAATTCTTCAAACGCTTCATTTTCACTGAAGGACCCTATATGAAAGTTTCAAGTTTCAAACAAAGAATTCTTTAAAGAGAGAAATATTTTACTACTATTTTATAATTATTCAAGCAAATCGAATTTAATTTGGCTCGCAGCTACGTCATCACGAACATCGAATATGTTTCATCCTCTTTTGATCAATTTTTAAATATTCTCTTTCGTGTAGGAAGGAGATTCTCGAATACACAATCGCAAAACGGAGATGAAAAGAAAACAATAAAATTATTTGCAAAAAAACTTTTATGGTAATCAATGATAACAGTAAATTTGGAAAAATTCTCTATTGTACAGTTTTCTCTGATTATTTTTCCTCCTCAGAGATGTTTTCTCTAGTATGGAAAACACATTATGCTTAATAAACGCCTCACTAAATTTTCCGTCACATTTTCCGAAAAATTAAACGTGTTCACTAGTTGATTTATTCCCCCCGTTTCAGCGAGTCTAATAGGAATATCTTTGGAAGAACCACAAGTATGAAGGTTTCAAGGGCGCCTACGTTTTTATTTCAACTTCAAACAGAAAAATAAGGTATGTGCTATTCATATTTTACCAGAAATACCCGCGAATATTCCACGGATTTAGTATTGGAAGTTTTTGGTATAATTCTTAAGTTATTGATTGAATACGTTCATGGCGAATTCTACAATAAAATATCAGTAGAAATTCACCTATTGCATCGTTTAATATTTGAACTGAACAACTTTAACAAAATATAGCAATAACAATCATGCATGATTTAAAGAAGCGAGAGGGCATATGTTGCAACCTAGAAAGGGTTAGTGAATGAGGAAGAAGCAAAACGAAGGTTGACAATGAAATGGTAATCTTTATAACAATATACAATATTTGCCAGCGGCGTGAAGTAGGTAAATCACTGCTAGTGGTGGACTACTTAGACAGCATATTGATATTTATTGTGCGAAAATACACAATTATGGCACGTGGCCTGAGGGGGAGGGGTAGAGACTGGTCCACACTATCTTATACCTAGCTAATCAGATTCGCGACCCATTTACTCATTACAATTTACCCATTCACCACAATAACTCGTCCATCACCAATCAATCCTCCATGCACCATAATACCACACCCTCTCAAGGGGGTCCTACAAAACGCACTCCATATTACCCCCACTTACAATAGTGTCCAACGCATTCATGAGGAAACAGACATACCCATTAGTGTTCATAGGTACCGTATATAACAGTATAAGTAAAAAGATTCTCAATGGAGAATTTTTTTCACTGAAGTAGACGTTAAACACATTAGAGCGTTTTCGCTCCATCTATTTTATTTATTTCTTTCGAAACCAAACAGCCTCCCTAGTGTGTACTTTCAGTCTTTCCTCACTATCAATACGGAATAGTCCATTATTTACTAGCAGGGCGTAATGGTCGTGCTAGCTAATCAACTGAGGAACAAGCACAATTATAATATGATATTCCCCACGAGAACATGAATCGAACACAGCGTCGAAATAATGATCAGCGAGGAAAGCGTAGAAAAGACAGATTGAAAGATGCGTGTTACGGTAACATAAGCACTAGAATCGAGCAGACGCGGAAGTTTAAATATCTGGGAAGTGTTTTGACAGAGGACGGTATGTGCGACGCTGACATCCGAAGACGGATTGGGATGGCCAAGGACGAATTCCAAAAGCTGGGCAGAGTACTGTGAGACAGGAGGATTTCTTTGGTGACAAAGAAAAGAGTACGTAACATCTGTACGGCAGCGAATGTTGGACGGTCTCCTCAAATATGAAGAAGAGACTCGAGGGAGCGGAGATGTGGTTCTACAGGAGGATGCTAAGGATATCGTGGAATGAGCAATAATGAAGTCTTGTAAAGGATGCAAACAAGTAGGACGCTTATACTTAACACAAGGCAGATGAAATTTCTGGGACATGTGATGAGAAAGGAGAGCCTGGAGAATATGATACTCACAGGTCGAATAGAGAGAAAAAGAGACAAGGGAAAGCAACGCATCACATACCTGACGGGCTTAATCAAGTGGATGGCAGAACGTGGTCTAGAGGAGTTGGCAAAGGCACGAAGAGATAGGGGAAGTGGAGAGCCATGATCGCCTACGTCCTGAAAAGACACGGTACATAAAAAGAAAGAAAAGATATGGAGAAGAGACCAAAATCATTATCATCTGTTCTGTGCGACATAGGAAAGAACTATACATTCTAAACATAATTGGAATATTTTTAAGTGGATTTTTTCTCTGTGTAACTTCGATAATCCGGCACTTCAGAAGAGTGTCGGATTTTCCAGTTTAATGGACCATTCACAGCTACAATAATAATTCAGTAATACACCTTTAATGCACTAATTTATACTCATATCATAAGAACTGTTAGAAAGTTGGTTGGTTGATTTTCTTTAGTGGCATATCAACATCTCTATTGGTTATTTAATGTCGAAATTTAAATATTTTGATCATAGTTTTATAGCTTCAGCTAAATATATTTTGAACGTAATTGCATGCCTTCAACTACAGATAAAATATACTGTTGGTCATTTTGCTATAAATATGTATTGTTGGTCCATTTATTATAAAAAAATTATTTTTAAACTTTCATAGCGTTTTTTTTTTTTTTGCCTATAGTTGAGACCCTAACAACTGCTACCATCCTGGATTAGCGTGGGCCTGGAAACAACATTAGTTAAGAGGTGGATCCACGCTCCCCAAAACCTCTAATCTCACAGGTCTTGTTGCCAGATTTAGTTTATCGTCATACGCCGGACTTTTTAGAAAGTTAAATAAAATATTAAACATGAATTCAATGGCTAAGGACAAGAGCATCAAAAATGTCACAGATCTACTCGGAATATTGTCTGAATTGAAAAACGTGTTAGCTCAGCAACTGTTGATTTTTTTTTAGATTATTAAACTCGGAATTTCTCTATAAATTTCTGTTTCTTTTTGCATCTATCTTCTCTCTTTTCTCTTTCGTAGTCTCCTTCTGATTTCTCCCAGTCTACTCACTATTTCCAAACCCGTTCTCCTTTGCTTACCTAATTTTATCGCTTCCACATCCTGCTGACTGAGTCAAAATCAAATCAGCCGTTCTTTGTCTTACGACATAGAAATGCCGTGAAACCCTTGACGGATTGTTTTCATCTCGTCTCACAGTCGCTCTTTCATCTTGATAAGCTGGCTGTTTCCGATGAAAGTGAATAACGAAATTTAAAATACTTTTACAATTAAATCTGAAACTATTTTTTCTGATTAAATCAGTCAAGTAAAGAAATCCACGTGTTTCCTGCTCGCTTTTTATCGCGTTAGGCTCTTTCTTTCCTTTTCTCTTTTTGTCTTTCTTTGATTTTTTTATTTATTTATTTAAGAGAGAGAGAGAGAGAGAAAGAGAGAGGGAGGGAGACAAGTTCATGATTAGCACGTCAATTTTTTTTTTGCCTTTTTCTTTTTATATTTATTTATTTTTTTAGAAAGAGAAGGAAGGGATTCATTATTAAAAGGGTCACATTTTTATTTTTTTATTTATTTTGAAAAAGAGAGACATTGTGGTTCATTATTAGCATATCAGCTTAGATTTCGTTCTTCTTTCCTTATATGCCTTTCTATTTATCTATTTATTAGAGAGATAGAATTCATTTCTAACGAAAGAAATTTGAACTATTTTCACTTGAATTTGATTTGATTCATTCATTTTCTACGGCTTTTAATGTTATTTAAAGCTATAAAATATTTTAAATTGTATTATTCTTTTCTGGGGCGAAGTGGGTGGATAATAATGATATAGTGATACTAGGTTTAAAAATCATATCATAGCTGGAAGGGAAGAGGTCGGTTCATGCTTTTCCCAAGGGAAAATTTACTCGTAAATAAATATAAAGAACTCGATGTAAATCGGTTATCCGGTTAACAATTCCGAGCCATTATCGGTTAGACCCACCCGCATATCCAAACTTACAGTATTCCTCTTGGTATTCACAGGAGGTCACTTGTCTATGAACTGACCAAGCTTGACGTTGCTTAACTAAGGTGAATCGTACAGGAAATGGTGTTTCAAAGATGTGGCCGCAAAGCTACTTCCCCTTGGAAATAAATTCGGGACAATCTTAAACTGACGACGATCTTTTTCTAAATTGGGATCAGTTATATGCATGACTCGAATTGTAAAACACCGGAGAGAAAATTGGAAAATCTTATACTCTATCCTAAATGGATGTCTTTAATCATATATTTATTTAAAAGTAAGTAAACCTAGAATATGCAAAGAGAATTAATATGAAAATTCTGGTGTTTCATCGAACTGAAACACTTTAATTCGGGTGAGTTTTAGAAAAAAGGGGGAAATGTTTTCGATATCTTATTTCCTAATCGACACCAGCCGATTTCTATGAAATCGGAATTATTTCTTCAGTGCTCTTTTTAGAGTTATTCTCTGTAGTCTTATATCTTCTGACAGCCACCAGTACCTAACAAGTTCAAATTTTAAAACACCGTATCTGCCTTTGACTTTGCAAATCACACACCCTCACATAAGACACCCCCTATTTTACATGGATATTTTGTGGGAAAAAAACTTAGTATGAAAAAAAAAGTACAAATAAAATAAAAACGGCAAATATTTAAACTATACAATACTTAAGGAAAAGGGTTAAACTTAGGAACATTAAGATTACCTCCTCGGTTATCCATTGAAACTGCAATCCACTGAAATAAGAAAAGAAACCAGTCCCCACCGTGAGCCATTTATAATATAGTTCGCGCAGCGGATTGGTTGATACAAACATCCAATCGGATGTGCGGAATATGTGGTCTGACTTCGTCTAATTTTTTAAAAAGGCCAGAGTAACTGTTAGCGTTTGATTGAGAGAGGGAATCAGGGATTGATCTCCCCTGATTGGGGCGATTTGGTGATGGGGAGTATGATGTTGAAAGACCCGAAACTCCCTGATGAACTAAATCAAAACATCACTGACGACTCCCTCGGGCGCCTACTTAAAAGCGTATTTTTGAATTGAATTATCGTATACAAATACATAGTAAAATATATTTTAAAATGGTAGGATGAAAATGGTATGTTTTCGTGCATGTAAATACAATATGGAACAGTATACTGGAATAAAGTATGAAATCATTTATTGTAACTTTAACGTTCGAAGGAAACTAAATTAAATTTAAACCTAGCCAAATAGTCCTGGGTATGACGATAAACTACATCCGGCAGCAAGTTTGGGAGGTTGGAGGTTTTGAGGAGCGTGGAACCAACTCGTAATTGCTGTTGTTCTCAGGTCCACCCTGACCCGAGGTGGTAGCACCTGTTAGGCTCCCAGCTATGGGCAAATACTTACAAACAAAAAGAAAATTATGAAAGTATAAAACTACATTTTTATAGTAAAACAACACCTTTTATATTTTAAAAAATTACCAACAACACATTTTATCTGTTGTTAAAGCCATAAGATAGTGTTCAAAATATTTAGATTTCAGTATTAGATAACTCATAGAGGTGTTGATATGCCACCAAACAAAATCAACCAACCAAAGCAGAAAAGAAATACTGGTACATTTTTACCAATGTATACTGGTGCATATAAACAAAGTAAACTGACATAAAGCAATTAGTAAATGATAATAAATGGGAATTAATTCTTATAGGTACCTTTCATGCTGACAAAGCAAAATATTTCACTGAATATTATCATTTATATACAACAAGCAACACGGGAAAACATGCACGCATTTTACATTCACTCATTAAACTCTGCAAATAATGAATAATGAGTATGCTCAAATACGCAATAAAAAACAGAAAAAACTTTAGTCACTTCTAAGATTTTTTTAAGCATTTCACCCCAAGCAAGGCGGGAGTGTCACTAGCACGCAAGGGGTTATAGAGAGTACGAACAAGAGTAAAGAAGCATAATAAAGGAAAAGATGAAGAGAAGGCCGGTGAATAGATCAAGGCATCTGGAGATGTCAATTGACATTACATTTGAATAATTAAAGATTACAGCTAACAGCGAAGCAAGTAAGAGGGGGAGAGTTCCACAGACGGGAAGTGCGAGACATGAAGCTATTGGAGTAGAAGAGATGGCAACATTTAACAGTTTCAACAGTGAAGGAGTGAGATGCCAACATATTAGCACGCTTAAATTCATGTAGTTCGGGAACTAGCGAAAGTAGCTCGTCGGAGCACTTACTGTGAAAATATTTGTAGAAAAGACAGAGGGAGGCTACGGCACGTCTGGGAGAAAGTGACTGTAGGCGAAATGCCAGGTCAGGACCAATCACATTGCATATCCATCTTTGGATTTTGTCGACGACCTTGAGACGAACAGCGGGGGCTCCAGACCATATATGGCAGCAGTATTCCATGCTTAATATTCATATAATGACAAAATTAGGCTTTAAGAACGCTTTATTCAACTGAGAATACAAGGTATAGTGTCATTTTACAGTCCCAGTAAACAGAAATAGCTCTTTCAAAGAGGAGAGTAACAAAACAAGGGGAGACTACATTTGATTTTTCATAACAATCCATTTATGCAAATAAAGGAAAATTTAAATTAAAAAATAAAAATACTATTTAAAAAATGAATATTAAAACAAAGTATTTAAAATAATATAATCGAAGAATAGAGAAAAGAATTATTTGAAAAAAAAGTTTAGCACTTATTCATTTATTCAAATATTAACACTGTACTATTAATACTTCTACGCACGCATATATATATGTATGTTGTGACAATATTTTGCGGCACACTTAAGAAGATCGCGCGGCGCACCAGCGTGTCGCGACACGACGGTTGAGAATTACTGACCGTCAGTTATTTAAAATTTATTAAATAAGAATATTTTATGATAGTGTAAACATACACCGGAGTCCTCACACTGACTGGACAAATCACACCTCGTTATATTTCGATTCTTGCTTGCATCGATGTAGTCTCGTCTTGCGTGCGTCGATTGCTAAAGTGTGCTAAAATCCCTAAACTCTGATGTACGTTCGCAAGAGAAGGAAAGGTGAAATAAAAACAAGAATCATGTTAACATGTTATTTATTACAGGATTCTCTTGACAAGATCTGGGAGTGGGTGGTTAAATGACATTTGGCACACCTTCGCTGTTAATTTTGTCTTCCCTCGCGACAGACTAACGGACTAACGGATTTGGGTCTGCGAGAACTTCGACTCTATATATCTCCGGCTTTAACTGTCTCTCTTCCATCACTCTGACTGCCGACACTTACCTGCCACCACACTGCCAACATCTACTTCACGAACTGCAGCTTACTAACCCACAGAAGGCCTACCGCCTTGGCAATGAGTGGTTAAAAAAAAATGACCGTTCGGAGATTCTGCTTACGGCTGGAACTTCCGACCAAGTGACACTTTATCCTGAATTTTCATTATTTATTAGTTTCACTCCTCTTCTACCTACTTGTGGACATTGGATGACCTCTGTGAAACGCACATGTCTAAATTTTACTATATATGCAATCATTTAGGTAGCACTTAACCACGTTTGTGTTCCAAGCCATGGATGTGTTCCAGATTTTAGAATTAATATTAGCTTTATACACAAATTTTTGGCATGATTTTGGTGCAATCTTTTATACATAGAAAGTTGATATTCTATCTTAAAGGAACATATCGTTTTCATTCTATAAATCTTTCGAGGGATTTTTGATGATTTGAAACGAGTTGGAATTTCATCGCATTTGCAACACGAGAACTGTCGATGTTTTGCGGCAAAATCATTGGTTCATTTCCATACTTCGATTCCAGTGCATCATTCAAATGATAAACCAGTGCATATGTAATTTTTCTGCAGTGTCATGTTTTGCAGAATTTGCATCCAGTTCATCATTTTTTTTCAATTCCTGAAGCTTTTCCGAAAGTTCTTTGATATTGAGCACAAAACTTTCTCTTTAAAATTTCGCAAAACATCCTTAAACGTGTTTGTACCTACCTCATCAATACCATGAGCTTCAGTGATTCATTAGCGAGCTCCAGCAGCAATTTCCCAGATAAAACTGGGTGTTTCTTAAGTGTGCCGCAAAATATTGTCACAACATACATATATATATATGCGTGCGTAGAAGTATTAATAGTACAGTGTTAATATTTGAATAAATGAGTAAGTACTAATCTTTTTTTTCAAATAATTCTTTTCACTGTTCTTCGATTATATTATGCTGGTATCATGCGCGGATTTTATATTCACTCATAAAATAATTACTAAAAAGCTGAAAAAAATTTTAGACACTTCTAAAATCTCCCTAACAGTTTATAAATTATAGCACTGGTAATTTTAACAACATTCGCGTTAAGAAGAAAATATTTTTATCGTTGATATTAAATTGATCCATAGTCCGTATAACTCGAGAAAAGCCAAATCGAACATTTTTTCTGATATGCAGTTTTTAATCTCGCCATATAATACCATATGTAATTGTAGCTTAGTCAATGAATGTGTCCTTGGTACAAAGTGGACATCGACATGTTATTCTAGCGATTTCTATCCCCACTGGCTGTTTACTCTTGTTAAGCTTCTTAGCTCTCTATTATAGAGTCTAGCTTAGAGTGGTTGGTAACAAGCAAGTTCAGCACACTATTACGACAGTAATTAGCTTGATATTCACCGTGTGGACATATTTATAAATATTTCTAAAAATACTATCATAGTCAATGAGGTCGCTTACTGTAGCGCAACGATTAGAAAACTAGTCCCATAGAAAATTACTAGTGTGTTCAATCCTCGCGATTGCCTCAGTTTAATATTAGGTTGGTGCAAAAATAATGACGTAATAATGTCGTTTTTGACGTATTTTTTAACGTCAAAAAACGACATTATTACGTTATTATTTTTGCACCAACCTAATACTATTCAAGCATCAAAATGAAAAATTCATAAGCAATATCTAATGGACTCTTCTGACAAATTCTCTTGTTGTGAGCTCTGACTCATCTTTTTTTGGCCTTATGCCGGACCAAGTTAAAATCGTGTAATGAAAATCTCTGCTGAACGGCTACTATTCTAGATGCTTTCACATTAGTGTCTCTCTAATTAGGGCTCTATTCTTGAACTTACTTTATTTCTTCACTTCATCAATGACCTTCACGATGACATCAGTTCCCAACGCCATATCTGTTCTGATGACATAACTATTTACTTATGTCTTAACAGTAAGTTCGATGGGTCTGATAAAGACAAAACCTGCAGCTGACCTCCAAAATAACCTTCAATCTGTCGTTAACTGGAGCAAGAAATGGCTTGTAAATTTTAACGCCTCTAAAACGAAACTGCTGTTTTTAGTCATATTTATGAGTCATGTTTGCCTTCCATCATCATAGCTGATACTGATCTCAGGGAGAGTAACTCCCTGCACCTTCTTGATTTTCACTTTTTCTACTATCAGGCTATTATTCTTTAGAAAATTTGATTGCTCCTCTGACTTCCTCATTTTGACCTTTGAGATTCAGATTGAGGAATGTTGGATGTAGAAATGGATTTCAGGATGTTAAGTTTTACACGTCGAAGAATGTAGACGTGTTATCTCGTGTCTGGGAACTTGCTCTCTAGTGGGGGTGAGATAGCAATCCCACTGGCTAGGTAAAAGATGTACCCGTCGACGTGTTTTAAATAATAGTTAAGTTTAAAAATCCTTTGTTGAAGTACTCTTTTATCTACAAACTAAAAATAACCAGCGATCAGCGGCCGGGAGAAGATGAGAAAAGAAAGTCAGGAAGACATTTTTATTATGGAATTGACCCCGTCACCAAGTGATCCCAGAACGAGTGGCCAATGCAACACTTCTACACCCCTATCTAGACGACTTACGTTACACCTACCAGATCATAGTTCAATTAGGACTCATTTAAACACACGAAAACCTACCAAACTCCATCCGAAACATACTAGTAGGAAATCCATATGTAAAAAATTAACAATAATGGAAGGCCTAATAATAAGAAAGGAAAAGCCAATACTCAGCAACATTAACTACGAACACGGACACAATGTGCTGACCGAGTTTGGGAAATAAATAATTCCTATAACTTCAGACACATACATAAAAATGCCACTCATTGAGTTAAAAATAAAAAAATAAAAATCGTCCTTGATAATGGCTAAAAGAATAACCCGAAACGCTCGGATATGCAGAACTTTTGGACCGTTTTTACGCACTTTGTGTCCAGAAAAGAAAACACTTGAACACAAGAAAAAAACAAATACAAAGTTTAATCGCAGAATCTCGTCAGACATTTTTTACGAAAAGAGAGATTTCTGCCGAAATACACAAAGATGAAATGAAAACTTTTCTTTACCGATGCGTTTCGTCCACTTATCGACTTGATCAAGGTAAATTTATTTTGCAACAAGTATTTATAAGCAGATGTAAAAATATCGTTAGATTTTCAAAATTTAAGAATGTTAATAATTTTAGGTAATTGTGAATGTCAAGGTAAACAAATATGGAGGATGCTAAATGATGTAATTTAATGCCTAATAAATAAAAGGGAGTAAATTTTATTGTTGTTATTGATTATTTTTTTATATGTTCATATATATATATATATATATATATATATATATATATATATATATCGTCATTGGATCAGCTTTTAAGAAGTGGGTCGTAGCGAGAATATTTCAACCTCGGTGCATATTCTTTTATGCACTCCGGTATTGTTTTTATCCCAAATTTAATGTCAGTAAGATGCTCCGTCGTCTTTATTGATGATCTTACGCATTTTTGTCGCATCTCAATGGCGTGGCCTTTCAGATTATTGATACCGATAAGACCAAAATTGAGACTGAAGTCTTGTGATCGTTGGCTCAGGAATCGACTCGTGTCATGAAATTATATACGATTGTCATTTTGGAACGAATGCCAAAAGCTATTAATAAAAGCGAATATTCTGCATAGATAGATTCAGAATATTAGATAGATAGATAGATAGATAGATAGATAGATAGATAGATAGATAGATAGATGTGTTTATAGGCAAATGATTTTTAAAAGAGATGATTGGTGCTCAGGTGGGAAAAACGAAGAGTTGGTATAAATATAGTTGGGATATAGAAAGATATACGGAAGAAATGTGGAGTGAAGGAATGAATTAAATCTTGAGGGAGGGAAGGGGGAGAAAGAAAGGAAGAAAGAAAAAAGAACGGAAGAAAGAAATGTACACAGAAATAAAATGAAAACGGCTCTAAATTCCATAAAAGAGTGAAATTTAGGCAAAAAATTTAAATAATGAAAGAAATTAAATCTTAAATCGTCGACCTACCATATTGGATTCTATTTTGGTATCACGAGTGAAAGAAAAATTATTTTGATGTATCCCGTTACCTCTCAAAATAACGTGGCGATCTTCTGAGCGTAGCTTAGATATAGCACAAAACCGGAAGTTTGCGGCACCAAGTGACGATCGAACGCAGTCATTCAGTCGTACTTGATCTAGCGTGACAAGCTTGTTAACCATTACACCATGTTGTGCCCCTATCAAAGTAATATGGAGCGAAATGTATATCTTGATTTATTTCATTATTTAAAAGGTTACCGGGTGTCATCTTTTTCTTTTTCATTCACTTTTCTTCTTCTTTTTTGTATGTGTCGTCTTCTTTCAGGACGTTGGCGATCATGACTCTCTACAATTCTTTATAGCTAGTGGGAAGATTTGCCTTTCTGGCATGTACGCCATCCCCAATCTCTGGTCTGGCATCCATTTGCATAAACTCCTAAAGTAATTCATTTCCTGTTTCCCTGTGTGACTTTTGCCTTCAATTCGTCCTGTAAGTGTCATATTTTTCAAACCCACTTTCCTCATTATGTGTCCTATAAATTTTGGAACTTTCTGATTCTAAATACAAGCGTCTTTTTGTTTCAATTTTCCTTCAAAACACCCTTGCTTATTCATATGCTCTGTCCATGGTATTCTCACCATTTTTTTCTGTAGAACCATATCTCTGTTGCCTCGAGCCTCCTCTTCGTATTTGTCGAAATTGTCCAGTATTCACTGCTAAACAGGAGAACTGGTATTACGTGTTAATTCAGCACTCTTTTTTATTCTAATGAAATTTTTCTGTTTCTTAATACTTTGCTTAGCATTTAGAAGGCATGTTTTGCTATTTATATCATTACTATCAGAAAAAATGTATTACCAGATTACAATTTTATGCTTTTAATGAGTGCTTACATAGCAGTTGAGAATTCTTTCCCTTGTTTCTAAAGAAATGTTCTTAATGTTTTTAATACTTCGTTTAGTTTTTCGAAGTATCTTTTTCATATTCATGTCATTACTATCAGAAAAAAGACTACAACTGTATGCCATAAATCAGTGTTTCTCAATTTTTTTCGTTCATTACCCAAAAGGCTTATAAGAAAGTAATTATTTCGTATTGTAGGTAAAACACTTTGACATATGGGTAATTGTTAGTAAACGGAGAAAGATTTAAATCTTTATATTAATTTTAAACTGTGGCAAATCAATGTTTATTTATTCAGTTCAGTTTATAAAAAATACAACCTTTGCAAACGAGGCCTATAGTTGCACACCTAATAGGAATCGTCAGGTATTATTCCTTCTATGATGAGAATAGTCTGAGCTCTCCAGCCTTGGATGGCAGCTTGTTTAGAAGATGTACAATTCTGAATTCGAAACCATGTAGAAATAATGGAAATCACTTCATAATATTTCCTAAGAAGCTATGAAAATTTCACAGATATTAAAGAGAAGATGCTGAAGGATCATAGCATTTTTTTTTAAATTCCATGATAATTTCCCAGTTTCGATTAAACTAGTCAATTTTGTGAAGCAGTGCTCTAAATTAAATGGAGACCATTTATCTTCTAGTAAAATACTGAGACAGGTAATTCTATATTACATTGCAACAGTGTCACCGAAGAATATATTATTGACTGTAAATTTATGAACATCGCCATGTCTTCTTGTGTATTTCATAGTATCAGTAGGAGTTTTTAGCGTATCATCAATATTACAATTATTAAATTATAATTAATAATGAATTAAAACATCAAAGTAACACGGTATAAAGAAAATCGTGTCTTTTAAAACAAATATGACTCGCTTACGTGTACTGTCGTAGTTGTTATATGGTGATCAAGCTGCTTGTTACAAAGCCGCACACTAAACCATACTTTTTGAACCAGGAATCGTCTGCTTCTTTCATTCGTCCATCTCTCCATTTTTATATCCTGTTTCGACATTTGATCTTTTTCGGTGTCAAAAAAAAAGAATAGATGCGCTTTGTTGACTTCGTTCAAACATTTCTTGCGAATAAAAAATTTCTACCTGGAAAAAATATTCATTATCTTTTTCGAAAAATTCGTTTCGTTTTCTTTTCTTTTTTTCTATCTCATTTGTTTACTGTGTAGAGGTGACACTGATGCCAACTGTCACACAGAAGACGCCTTCTTCTCACCTGAAACAAAAAAAAAAAAATATAATAAAAAAAAAACTTTTATTTGGCTATTTCCAAACAACATTTCCAACAATATACGCTACTGGCTGTTATACAGCTTTCAGCTTTTTTATTACTTATATATTTACTTGTGAGATGATGTTAAAACACAAACAAGTTAAAAAGAAACAAGACAAGATGCTGATGACCGGGATGGAAACAAGACTAACAGATAAAAATAAAACCTTCATGGCTCTTACCTAAGAGCTCCCCACATAGGCAATTAATAAAGGCTCCTTCTCTCATTAGATCTTTTTGAAAAACCGATTATCAGTTTTTCAAGCATTTAAAGAATTTGTTCAAGGAAATATCTTTAACAATCAAACACCCATAAGAAATGCCTTCGAAGATTCTGTTGCTTCGAGAATTTCAGAATTCTATGTTAATGGAATAAATAAATTTGTACATAATTTATAATTTTAATATTTATGATATGCAAAAAACTACTGCAGTTACTAAGAAAGACACAAGACACGACGATGTTCATAAAACTACAGTCAATAATATATTCTTTGCTGGTACTGTTACTATGTGATATAGAATTAACCCGCATCAGGGATTTCCTAGAAGAGAAGTGGTCTCCGTTTAATTTAGAGCAGTGCTTCGCAAACTTGAGTAGACTATCTAACTTTGCAAACTATTAGTTGGTGCAATGAGTTTTCTTGATTGTCCCACCGTGGTGGCCATGTTCCATCGGTATTAGTAAAGTGAAATCAGAAATAAAATTAAGATAAAAATACGAAAAATACATAACCATGAAATATTCAGATCTTTTTTGTCCATTCCAAGATATATTTATCGAACTAGTTAACCAGGTGTTTTATCTCCAAATGTCTCCACTATTTCATAATGATTTATTTTATTCTTGTGCGAGGGGAGGATGAAATGTTCAGAGGTTGATTATGAAGTAGTGATGTTAGAGATGTGAAATCTTGATTGTATTAATTACTTTTCGTATTAATAACTGCATTGTTTCTTTCCAGCTAAACTGACTGTTCAAAGAAGTCTGTTCATCCTGTTGTGTATGGCATCATCATCACTACGATACTGGTTCCCAGCTAAGTGTTCCTTCCTGATAATAGTTAAATCAAAAGAATAGGGAGGTGACTAAAACAGTTCAAAGCTACAGTCACGTATAGCAGCCATTGAAACCAGGACTTGTGTGTTAGAGCATTGTCCTGATGAAACAAGATCCCTGGTCAGTTTTCCTAGGCGTTTGGTCTTGATAGCCTTTCATAACAACTTCAGCAATTTGGTACTCTCCATTGATGGTGTTGTCATTTTGAAAATAGTCAACAAAGACAATGCCTTCTACATCCCATAAAACTGAGACCATCACATTTTCTGCAGAGGAAACGACCCTAGCCTTCTTTGTAGCAGATTAGGAGGGGTGTTTACACTGCACGGGTTGTCTCTAGCTCAAACTAATGACCCCAACAATCATCCCGGTTTAGAAAACATTCAAGAAAACAGCTGCCTCAAACAATGCCAGATTTTTCTGTGATGTGATCAGTCTGGCAGGCTTTTCAAGGGGTATCAGAAGACGTAGCACCTTCGTCATGCCAAGTTCATTGTGCAGAATATTCTCAACTCTGTCATGGGATATGCTAATGGCATTGCCTACTTGATTTATAGCCAATCTCCTGTTTCCCATCATTAAGTGTTGAATATGATCAATGTTTTCCTCGGTAGTGGCAGTTGCAGGACGTCCAGGGTCATTTTCAAGACGCTCCCTCCCTCTCCTAAATCCAGTCGCCCAATTTTATACTGTTAATAAATCTGGAGCGTCATCTCCTAATTTAGAAACTATGTCAGCATGAATGTCCTTGGGGTCTAAACCTTTTTTTTTTCTGTCGGTATGAATGTCCTTGGGGTCTAAAGCCTTTTTCTGCCAATTTCTGTCCGCTTTCAAGAGAAGTCACTGCAAGTTACTTTTGAAATTTTCTTGAATCAGTTTACATAGAAAGAAACAATTAAATTTTATGAATAAAAAGAGTTTAAATTAATGCGTTCAAGATTTTACAGCTCTAGCGTCACTCCTTCAAATTCAGCCTACGAACTTTTGGGGATTATCAGTTTAGGGCTGTAAATAAGTTGCAAGATGACTCATGAACTTTTGAAATCTAGTTTTACCATAGACTGCGTCTGAAGACTGCAATGTAGCAGCTGTCATATTTGAAAGTGTATTGGGCACATTGGTACGCCTCCTAACAATAATTAATTTAGTAATCACGCTAGAAAATTCCAAGCCCAATTGAGAAATAGAGTGGTTAAGACTCTCGCCAGCGTCCCGACTAGGTAAAAGTCTACAATTGTTATAGAAACAATAAATAGCCAATTAAGAATTCCTATAGTTTTAAAAAAAGGAAACACATTGCTCAGTGTGTATCGTTCCATTTCGTGCATACACTGAAACAGTCTCTGCTCAAGAAATTATTATATTACTTATCCCAATCTACTTTGATTGCTGTTTATATCTATATATCTATATATATATATATATATATATATATATATATGCGTGTGTGTGTACGTGTATGTATATACACATGTGTGTATATATGTATATATATATATATATATATATATATATATATATATATATATAGAGAGAGAGAGAGAGAGAGAGATAGATAGATAGATAGATAGATAGATAGATAGATAGATAGATATCAGGTTTTCCAAAATTAATACGAGTTTTTAAACATTAAAACGACCTATTAATAAACTTGATTGATCGAAATGAAAACTATTAGAAGCTAAATTTATTTATTTCCGGTAACATAGAATACTGAAGTTCTGAAAATGACGAATTCTTCGAAGGCATTTCTTGCGGGTGCCTTCTTGGTGAAGGCATATACTTGCAAGAATTCTTGAAATGCTTAATAAGTGGCAATATATTGGTCAAAGGATTAATGAGTATACTTAATACTGCCGCTCCGTAACCCAATGCATTCAATTTTTGGCGCATTGTTTGTGCAAAGTGTAGACGTTGTCGTGCAACAGGACTGGACCTTTTCTGTTGACAAATGCTGAACACATACGCGTCAATTCTTTATGGTTTCGTCGATTATCTAACAGAACTTCTCCGTTGTGATTTTTTCGACGGGATTCAGAAAGCTATAGTGGATTAATCCGTCTGCGGACCACCAGCCACTATAACCTTATTTTGGTACAATTTCAGCTTTTGGAACTGTTTAAGAATCTCATATCGGAAGTTGTCGGTTGTTGTATAGGATCCATTTTTCATCACACGTCACAATGTGATCAAGAAATCCGCCATTTTTGTTTCACAAAAGAAGTGAAGGGTAGACTGCGTGACGTGATTGTTGTGGTTTTCATTCAATTTGTGTGGCACCTATTTTTCTAGTTTCTCCGATGCTCTGTATTTTTTCCAGTGTTTACACCCAGATCTCCTGCAAGCATTCGACAAGCTGAGTGAGGATTTGCTTCTGCTAACGCCTTCAGGTCACCGTTACAAAAAGCAGAAGGACGTTCGCGAACTTTTTTTTTATCCCCGCGGCGGATTTGTTAAACCAAAGTTGCATTGTGCTCTCATTAACACTTCATTAATATTTCTTGGCATTTGTGCTGCACTGCGGCCCAGTTCAAACTCATAGAAATAAATTTGGCGCAAATCCTGCTTCGACATTTTATCTTCAAAGATGCGAAAATTAACAAAAATGCAATTTATATTAAAATTTGATTAAATAAAATAAAAAATAAACTTTAAAATAATAGTTTTACACACCTTAAGAATGTCGAAAAAATAAAACTTGAACTAATTTCTAAACAACCTAATATATATATCTGTATATACATATATACATATATATATACTTACACACACACATACACACACACACGCACACACACACACACATATATATATATATATATATATATATATATATATATATATATATAAGATTACTTAACTTTTAAATATCAATTATACCCCGACTTAAAAGTTTCCTGGTAAGATTTCCGTTCTTCAGAGGGGTTTTAATTTAAATGTTTTCAAGTTGTTTCGTGTGTTTCTCAATCCGTTTTTTACTCCGTTTTCTACACGTACGTATTCCTAAATCTAACGTTCTTTTACACGCGCACGTTTATGAAATTTTGCTTTTGTTTATGACTTCATTTTTTCAGCTATAGATTTTTCTTCCAGTTGTATTAATTTTTATAGAAGCTGTTATGTTATATTATTGATTAAACTGTAATAGTTGTTAATTTGTATTATTAATTAAATTATAATATTTTATGTTGTATTTGCATTATTAATTAATATTTTAATAAGTTATTATGTTAAATTATTATTAATGTAACAAAGTAGAATACTTATTAAGAATATTACAATACTTATTAATATGTGTTATTATTCGTTAATATATATTAGGTGTGTACAAATGTTCCCAGAATATTTTTCTGAATGCACAATTGAAAAGTTAGTTTTCAAGGGCAACTTTTGTACATACATAATAATAATGAGACAATCAACTAAGTCAGCAAAATCGTATTTCTTAAAAAATATAGAATATGTTTCAGGATAAAATTTTTCTTGCTAAAAATTCCTCTGCAACCTATGAACACAAAATCTATGAACCTTTTATACTGCAAATATAAAATCTATACCATTTATATGATGATTTTGATAAAGATAAAAATATATATATATATATATATATATATATATATATATATATATATATATATATTTATGTATGTATGTATATATATATTTCTAATCAACCATTTATTCGACTCCTGAAAAGAAAACTAGTTGTAAAAAACACCAAGTGCATTTGTTTTTATTCATATTTATTTCTTATTATTCACCCAGCAGCCATTTGACCAAAATGGACCAACAAGCAGAAAGTAAAAAAATATAAGAGTTCCGCAACATGTAGAAAATAGGAATAATCGAAATATTGAATTAGAAAAACGTTTAAGACATTGGAAGTGATATACTGTACGCAATTACAGTTACCATTTATATTGAGGGACAGTGGAGTAATAGATAGCGGCTCGGATTGAGGAAGCTAATACTCTTGGGAAAGGTATGAATCTTCTTCTCCCCCCTCCCCAGGACAGATTGGGTTCTATAGCCGTGGATGGCAACTGGTTTACCGCAGAAAGAAATGACCAACTACTACAAAAAAAATCTGCCTCGTCAGTCATGTATCGAAAGATACATGATCGCGCATGTATCACGCATGGTACATAACTGACTGATGTATATTGAGAATATATTTAGATCTCCATTTCAAAAACGTCTAAAGTCTTGGCAATGGCGGACAAAAGAGGGAGAGAGTTACACTCATTCACTACCCGCTGTGAAAAAAAAATATATGTTCAGATAATATAGCAGCGGTTGAATTTTTAATCGGTGTCTTATAGTAAATTTTTACGAGTCTCTAGTAAAGTATTTCTCGAAATCTATATTATGGATTGAATTTGCTATTCTAAATTTCTGTATTCAATCAAACGTTCAGTTTCAAGAGAGAAATAGCTTTTTAAAAGCTATTTCTCTCTGTCGGAGTAAAACATATTTGGGATTTCAGGAATCATTTTGTTAAACCGTTTTTGTACATTTCTAGCTTTTGGATATCATGCTGATTTTTTTTTTTTTTTTTTTTTTTTTTTTTTTTACTCTAATGTCTGTAACTTTTTGCTGTATAAAGTCCTCTCTCTTGCACTGTCGATAACCCGTGACAGTATCTTTGCTATTACCATTTGTTATTGTTCTAAGATATTTCGAAAGCTGAGAGGGGAAAAGGCAGACAACGTGAAAGAATAGAGTATAACAATGATAACTGGAACAGTGAGATATTAAAGACTTTTATGGTGGATAAGTGAATGAAAAAGAAAGTCTGTGTAACGCTAGTCGTCCTTCCTTACGAAACACCACACGCAATGAATTAGTCGCTCATCGTAACGGGTCTGATCATAATTTCGACTTAAATAATGTAGTTTTAATTTAAAAAAAAAGTAATTTATTAAATCTACGTCAAGTTCTCGGGTTTGAATTTGAATGGAAATTTTAAATTAAGTTTTAAATTTAGTATTTACTGAAGCTAGTATGCACATTAAGAGAAATGGTCACCGCATCTGAATTTAAATTCATCATAGTGAGTTTGATCTTCAATGGGTGCTTCATACTTTCGGCCTTGTGCCACATCTAAGCTACGCTTGTTAAATTGCTAGGACACTTCGACGTGGTGTAATGTTTAGTACGCTGGTCTTGCTAGATCGATTACGGCTGCACGATGAGTTCGATCTTCAATGGGTGCTCCATACTTTCGGCCTTGTGCCACATCTAAGCTACGCTTATGAAAGTGCGATACGTAAGCGGAAACTATGCAAGGATAGTACCCTTGTTATAATATTTCTATTAATTTGGTAATGACTATAGCTAGTTTTCACGTTAAGAGAAATGGTCACTGCATTTGAAGTATTATAGATATTTATTAAACTTTAGCATGGCTCAAGGCCACAACTTTTAGCGCACAATGAAGATCGAACTCACTATGAAATACTCTAAATTAGCTGGTTGTCTATTACGGCATAGTGAGCTATCCAAGTTGAATTATTAATTAGAATTATTTTTGTCGCTCTTGATCAAATTTTCTCTCAATACCAAAACTAAAAATAGGGTCAGCTTCTTACATGATGAATGAATATCATCAGCAACATCAATAATAACGTTTTCGTCACGAATAATTTCTTTTTTATTGTTAGTTTACCCAATACAAAGCCCAATAGTCACTCAAGTTAGAGGGTTAATGAGCGAGATTGTTAGAGAAGGGGTATTAAGAAGTACACATTAGGAGGACGTGTAGAATAGATATGGGTTACCTTTGAATTTGAAAGATCAAGAATATAGTTTTCCGAGTTTTTCAAAAGTTATGAGGAAGAAGCAATCTGAGTGGAACTTACGCTTGAACACGAAAGGAACACGAAGTGAATGGGGAAGTTTTTCCATCGTAAACATGGCGCGTCGTGTCGTCACCTAGTTTTAAGGTGTCGGAGTTAGCTCCTCCTTAGCTCCTAAACCCTTTCACCAGGGGTCTTTCTCTTCGCTGGCTATAAATACTCGCTGACCCTTCGCTTCTTCCACTTTTTCCTCAGGCTTTCAACCTTACCACCTCGCCGATGTGAACGCTCACAGATACAGCGTTTTCCAAATTCTGGGAACACGCTAAGAACAATACACGTACGTACGAACACTCACCACAACACAACACACACACACATAATATTCACCACACGCACTCTGTCCATGTAACTTGTAAGTTGTAACCTTTCTTGTTATTAATACATATATTAGTTTGCACATGTTTATCGGTCTTGTGTTTGTTTTTCTTTGGACTTAATTAAAGTTCAACTTCCTCATGTAGTTGGACCGGCTAGCAGGAAAATCTTAACTCACGCGTGTTCTATTTCTACTCAATATCGCCGATACGGTCCTTACGAAAGGAACGAAGTGAATGGGGGAGTTTTTCCATCGTAAACATGGCGCGTCGTGTTATATCTTAGTTTTAAGGTTTGTACTGGTGAAACTAAGAAATGTAATAGTAAATAGCGATAGAATAGTGAAAGGCTAGAAAGGTTTCGTTTCGGGAATAAGGGTTACAGGGTGAAGGTCGCCTAATCGTTTTTGAACGCTTTCGTAACTGGATAGTGATTATTGGGCAGAAACCAATCCAGATATGACATCAATGCACCGTTCTTAGTTATCTCAAAAGAAGCATCAAGAAACTGCTTATTTTCATTCAAAAAGTACTAATATTTTCTGGTGAGTCATACAAAAGCAGGTTAATTTTTTTTTTTTTTTTTTGTACTTGTTTGTTTTGTACTCAGAGTATTGAAAACATTTGGTTGTGCAACTTTTTCAACAATGTGTTTTGAAAAAAAACAATTAACCAATCATTACTTCGTCCCTAGTAATTAAAAAAAAAGCATGATTTCTTGTTCGTTCTTTTAATTATTGCTCAGGCTTCGAATCTTGAAGAGCGCCTTTAAACTTTGGATAAATCCTAATTCTGTTTTTGTAAATCAATAAAGATTCCCTAAGGTAACAAGGTACGCGAAATAATCGAGAAAACAAAGACAATCAATAGTTTTAATCGAATTAACAACGTGAGCGATAATCAGGAGAAAAAAGAAACATGATGTGATCGAAGAAAAAGTAAACAAAACATGGAAAACATTCCAACTAAAGCGATCTTTACCGCATAAAATAAGCTAAAACATTTACTCTGTAATATTACAAATAAAAGGAAAGACAAGTGTTCCATTCTTGCGGCAAATTAAATATGGAGTGTTACCTTGTGCTTCCATTACATCAGATTTGACGAGAGAAAAAAGTACCACAATCAGAAAAATACAAATGCGAAATTTTAATGAAAAACTATTGTAAAAATAAAAAGAAATACGACCGCAATGTCGATGTTGATGATTATAATGACTGAGACGACGAAGACAACGACGATGATGATTATAATGACTGAGACGACGAAGACAACGATGATGATGATTATAATGACTGAGACGACGAAGACAACGACGATGATGATTATAATGACTGAGACGACGAAGACAACGATGATGATGATTATAATGACTGAGACGACGAAGACAACGACGATGATGATTATAATGACTGAGACCGACGAAGACAACGATGATGATGATTATACAAAGTTGTTCAAAATTAAACCTTTTTTTACTTTTTAATAAGTTATTTTTGTTTCGTTTTTTAATATTTTTTTAGCGATACAGAGTTGTTAAAAATTAAAACCGACTTTTTTACATTTTAATAATTTGTTGTTTTTTTTGTTTTGTTTTGATATTTTTATAACGATCCACTCTGTTAAATTTTTATTGAACTCAGAAGGAGGCTACAATTTTGGTTTTAAAAAGGGGATAAAAATTGTGTTTTGCAAATATTCCAAAAGAAGAGAATATGCCTGCCTTGAAAATCAGCATTCGAATACAAAAAAAAATCTGACTATAATGATGATAATGATAATGACATACGATGATAATGATAATTATAGAAATCGAATTTTCTGATTATTTCTATTTTTTTTTCTTTTTCCTTTTGCTTTTTATTCAAATTTTTTTTTTTAATAACAGGAATGTTGTCTTGCTGAAACATGCAATTTCGACCACCAATATTTTTCGATGAGACAAGAGAGCAGTAGATAACAAATTCTGATAACTCAAAGTATCAAGTCTTGTGTCAATGAAACCAATTGGAGTTTTGCCTTTGAATCCGAATGCCGCCCAAATCATAACCTCCTTGCACACGCGTCGAAAAGACCAACTTCTCATTTCTAAGGTCATGCCAATAATAAGATAACCTATCCAGGCCGTCCAAATTGAATTTTTTCATCGGAAAATGCCCATTGCTTGTACCAAGTCATATGAACTTTGGCCCAATTGAAGCGCTTCAACATATGGTGCTCGGTCAAACATGGAGCGTTCATAAGCTTGCCATAACTGAAATCAGACGATCTGTTAAGTTCTCTTCAAACCGTCCATCGTGAAACACCCAATTCTAGAGTTGCCTGGATCCTGGAACATGATGGAATGGCATTGCTTGCTTCTTTTTTGATCGATCTGACATCCCTGTTACTTAAGTTCGTGCTTCTTCCGGCACTTTTCCTGGTTCCATATTCTTCCGTGTTTGATAAAATGTTGTTTTTGAACGCTTAATCCTAACGGAAATTTCTCTACTACTGAAATTTTCATTTTTGAGTGCAATTATTTGACCTTTTTCAAATTCACTTAATTTTGTACCCAAAGGCATAGTTTATGTCAATCTTGTTAAGAGCAAATGCTGCTGAGTTATTAATAATAATTTATAAAATTTTAAGCGACTGTTGATTTAAATTATTTTAAATTGCAATGTTCTTTTTTTCAAATGACCTTATAATTATGCACCAATCGTTTTTCGAATTTTTTAATAATTTTACAATAACTGATTTTCTACTCATAAAAATTATTTGAAATTTTCGGATTATTAATACTATATAATAATATACAAAATATTAAAAAATTAACTCAGCTGCTATATTTTAAAGTTAAAATTCAGCTAGCCTTATAATTATGCACCACACTGTATATTTATTTATATCGGTATATTTACACATATGTATCTTTTTTTAATTAAAAGAATGCTTCTAGTATACTTACGCAACAAATAGAACTTGATCTAATATAAAATTCCATTCCTCAGTGCAAAGGTATCGAAAAGGTCAACCCAACCGTAAAGAGACTCGCTCTGGGAGAATTTGGTGTGAATTTTAGTAAATATAAATTCTTTTTCTGGTGTGAATGAATATTTTCGGGTGAATTAACTGAAAAGATAACTTTATTTTAGCTTTTTAAAAAGATTTTTATAAAAACGATTTTATTTACAATGGTTCTAAAATGTTATGAAATTGCTGATAGAAATATAAGCACTGATTTTGAAAACGCCTCATTTTTATTTGAAAAAATAAATTTTTAATATTGTCTTTATAACAACGAAAAAGATTCAATAAATCTAATATTTTTCAGTATTTCTTAAGGTCATTCAGGGTCAATAATCAGTGTAATATATATATATATATATATATATATATATATATATATATATATATATATATATATATATATGAAAGGAAGAAAAGCATGGGGAAATTTTCGTATAATAAAGAGCTTAAGAAATCAATAACCTACTTAGATTTTTTTTTGTTTGTTATTTTTAATTATTCTATCTGTTTTGTGCTCTCGTATTTCTAAATAGGTGACAGTTTTCTTTTATTATTTCTACCAATGGCTTTTCTTCATAGATAAAAACATTTACTCGCCATGTCCTGTTCGCCTGTCAGACCGCTTCTGCTTCTCTCGCGCAAAGAGAGGGGATCTTTTGTTTATTTATCACCGAACCCAAAGATATCTACTACTAGCAATTCATCAATAAATCTATTTTTTCCTGTTGATTCTCTGGTGGTTACCTTCTAACCACAACACAGGTAGACAGATGGATTTCTCTTAGAAACTTTTCTTTCATATTGCAGCAGTCTAGAAAGTTTGCAAGAGGCAGATTCTGTATGAATATATTGTTAGCAGTTGATTCTTATTGGTTATACTGAATTTGTGCCAAGTAATAAACTTCCGGGAAGGACGTACGGCTTCCATTAAGAAAAGAAGCAATGGCGAATAGCTGTTCTTTAAAATGTTCATTTGTCATACAAAAATGTGCTTTTTCTGTAGGAAATCTAGAAAAATTCATCGGTTGATTGTGATAAAATATAAATAAAATAACATTTTTAGATGAAATGATAATTTAATATTTTATAAGTGAAGAGTTATAAAGTACGAAACTCCTCCAAAACGAGGCTTAAAATTAACCATTCGAAATCAATGTCACGACTTGAGCTCTGTCACGGATTTTGTCAGCAGTGTAAGCGAGCCTTCTCAGTCAACGAGCAGATGGATAGAAATAATTCGCTGAAGATTCATGGAAGGAAATTGTAGCCTGGATCATTATTTTAAGTTTGTTTGTTTTTTTTTTTCGGCTGTTTGATAGCAGAGTTTGTCATTTATTTTATTTTGACATATTACGTCATCATCGGATACAGGATTTTATTTCGCAAAATCAAAATCAAAATCAAAATCAAAATCAAAATCAAAATCAAAATCTAGATGATCCATTTCCATGTAGGTTATTTTCTTGTGAAATAGGATTCTTTTTCTGATAGTCGATAATCGGCGAAGCATGCTCAGGTTAATTATTTTTCCAAATGATTATTTTCCATATATTTTATTACTTAAAGATTATTTTTAGTGTATACCCCTATTTGAGTAGACGCTCCGATTATTTATTAAGCACTATATTTGTTTAATTCCGTCTAACGACCTGAATATACGATAAATCTTAAAGAAAAATAGGCGCTCTCTGGTAGAATTCAAACCCGCGATCCCCAGGGTAAATTATCATTAGACCTGACGCGCTTTAGACCTCGTTCCTTCAAAAATAAAAATAAAATAAAAATTTTCCTCACTTAAAATAAAGTCTCGTGTCCTCTTGTATATAAATACTTGTTATAGAATAAGCGCTTTGAAGGCTTACAGAGGATGAAGGCAAGGAAGAGGCTTATACTTAACATCAGAAAGAGGCAGCTGAAATTCCTGGGACACATAATGAAGAAGGAGGGCCTGGAGAATCTGATACTCACTGGTCGAATAGAGGAAAAAAGAGATAAGGGAAAACAACGCATGACACCTTGCGGGATTAAGCAAGTGAATGACAGAACGTGGTCTGGGAGAGGTGGCAGAGGGAAGGAACATGTTGAGAGCTGCAAGGGATAGAGGGAGGTGGAGAACCATGATCGCCTACGTCCTGAAGGGACACGGAACATAGAAAAAAAGAAATATTTTATGTGTGCATGTTAAAATTTGCTATATTAATAGGGGTAGATTGCTCAATTTTGCTGTATTTCAAAAACTAATTCAAATTGACTGGAAAGGGTTTTTTGTTTGTTTTTCTTTTGTTTGTTTGTTTGTTTGTTTGTTTTTGTTTTTTGTTTTTTTGCTAAAATAGCTGACTAAAATAGCGCCCCCTTTTTAGTCGTCTTTCATCGCAATGTAATTCTCTGTATTAAAGATCTTCCAAAAATAAAATATACTTTTCGGAAACTTCTTTTGAGTAATATTAGCTGATTTAAAGTATAATTAATTTGATTTGAAACAAATATTTTTTTACTTTAAGTTTAAAATATTGCTGAAATTAATTTTTAATCCGTTAGTAGCTCTGTTGACAGCCTAATGACGTAGGTTCCTTTTTTAAAAATAATTTTTAAGTACTCCGTAATCTTAAGCATTTAGAAAAATATTCTCCGTAATTTACTGTTTTATTGAATTTTAGAATATCTGGGTTTAAATTTATTATAATTATCGCTTTTATTTTCTAGTCATGTGGTGTATGGTCAACTGTACTTACAAAAATCGGAACGTTTAGACACATACAAGAAAATTCAAAATCGTTTTTAAAATATTGATACTTATGATTATTAAATATGGTTTTCACTTAATAATATCAAAATGGCTGGAATTAATACAGATTTTTACAAGATTTGAAACTTAATAAATTTGTCTAATTAAATTTTTAAAAATGAAAACAATTCTTGTAAAAAATCATTAATTATTTATGTTCTTTCTTAATATATCTTATTTATAAAAGCAATTAAAAGCTTTCTAATTGATGTCATAGTTTTATTTCATTTTTTTAATTTTACGATTCAGATCAGATTTTCGGTAAATGGTGTTTTTGTTTTCTAAAAAAAAATCATTCATTCGTGAATAATCTTGAAAATGTAAATATTAAAATTTTATTAACATCCGACAATTACTTGAGATTTTGCAAAAATTTCCAAATCAATACAGCTTTATCGCCCAAAAAGATGCTAAAATTTCCAATACAAATCTTTCGCCTATCCACGCAAGGAAAACAAAATTTTTAATCAAAATTTCGAACGTGTTAGAAAGGATTAAAAAAAATTAATAAAATAATAAAAAAAATACTTTGGTATTTCCCCTAACAAACATTTTAACGATAAAACTTTTTTTACCAATTGGGACTTTTTTTCATCACGGTATGCTTTTTTTTTTTTTAGAAAATTTTTGTAGGTACCTAGTTTTAAGTCATTTGCCTGACAGTTTCAATAAATCTTCATATGCAAATAAAGGCTTCTACCACAGATATCCAACATATCTTTCTCTTGAACTTAAATAGTTCCGTCTCAAAATACGAATATTATATTTTTTTATATCTTTCTCCATTTTATTACTCCTTTACTTTGGTTTCTGTGACCCCCCGACTGTCACTTAATCAGCAAGATGAAGGCCTGGATTCACTGTTGTCTTAAGTTTAATGACCTACACCATCTTCCGAGCTACTCCTGAACTAAATAGTTGAGATGAAAACGCAAATAACGTCTGCTTCTATCTTTTACGTGTCCAGATATTTCACAAGTGGGTATATATCTGTAGGTTATTCCACTTAACTTTACCAAAATAAGCGTCGATAGGGGGCGCTCCTTAAGTCTACAAAAAGGCGGCGTGCATTTCTCTCTTTTCCCTTTTTTCCACACAGGCTTTCAGATGTAGGCGTACGTACTGATGGAACGCGACCGCTAGTTTAGTGTGCGTTTTTTCTTCTCTTATTTGTGACTGTTGCACACATTTATTCCTCACACACGCAAAATACACACCTGTTTATCATGTACACAATTTTCACACATACAAAAACGCACATTCTCTTATAGCTAGTTTAAATATTTTCTTTTATCGTAATTGTATATTCATGTAATTCATTTTTTTCTTTATATACAATTAGTTGTTTGTTTTATATTTTGTTTGCTCAGTTTTACTTGAACTCTCAATGAGTCCGCCATAATTGTTGCGACATAAATATTCCAGAAGACATGTTTCTACCTAAACACACTAGCATCCCGTAACATACCAAAGTATGTGTCTATTTGTTTCTCCATAATTTAAAAACACAAGTAATGTCACTAAAAAGGGCCATGTTAGGGTTCGAACCAGCAATGACTGTATGTGTCAGTCATTGTTCTATGGTATCTATAAGCAAATTAAGAAGTCTGTAGTTATTGTTTGTTTTTTGTTTTTTGTTGTTTGTTTTTATTTAACACAGCAATTTTTTCCAATATCATTTTTCTTTTTAATGAACTTAATTAAGTGGTGAATATGTATTTCATAGATCGAATACTGTATAGTGAAAATTTCCGATCTAAGTTTTGCTAATCACTGCGTGTTTTATTGATCCACTCTCGTATTTATTATGCCTATCTACGTCGGCCACAGAATATTTTTGCTGGCGGATTGAACTCGTGAGGAATAGATTGCAAGTCAATTTTTGTTTGTCTTTTTTATGTTCGAGAAGTCCAATCGGTACGAACCATTCAAACAAGTACGGCCATCGCCAGAATAATAACATTCAATCGATCAAATTCTATTCCTTTCAGCTTTTTTGGTATTCAAGCACACGCAACAGTGACGTCCTGCCGAACACAACCGCATTTTCAAACAGCCTAAAAATACTGTGTATGCGTTTCCACGGTTTGCCGTTTCCGTTTGAAATACGTTTAGCGTTCTATTGCTTGTCTCCGATTATCTGTATTACACGACTTCATAAGATGCAAACAGTTGTTTTTTCCTTTCCAAATCACCGCTGAGATTATTAGTTGCCATTACAACGTATAAAATAAAACGTTTTCATTAAAAAAATAAAGACGAAAGAGGAAGTCTGATCGACGCGCGTGTATCTCGAGTCGCGTTTCTTTTAATCAGGATATTTCTTTTTTTGTAATAATAATCACGTGCACTCAAATGAGAATTATTTGACATCTAAAGATCTCTGTGACATTCCAATTTATCTATAATTTTTTAAAACTATTTTTAAATGAATAATATCAAAATATTAAAAGATACTTAATCTCCAATTGCACCTTTTCAGAAGTGGTTAACAAAACTATCACGTAAATGACAATTCTCACTGTGTGCTCAATGTTTCCTGTAGTATAGTAGTCTTACTAAATACAGTGTGAATTACGTCTACCGATCTGTGCATTCGAGAGATTTAATTAAAATGTGCTCTGGGCAGCATTATAACTTACCGTACCCATTTGTAGTCGAAACTACCGTCTAATCCGGTATGCTTTAGGCAGCTCTTCTACAGAGTACATAACAGTCCAGTAAGGTTCAACTACTCTTTTTAAAGAATGCAACATTTGCTCGAAAGACCATATCTGACATTTTATTTTCGTATCCGAAACTTAAAGTAATATCTAAGGAATTAATGAATTTCATTTTAATTCGGCAGTATTTCTTATTTCTCAAAACGTTATATTAGTGGAGTAATAAGAAATGATGTCAATTTAAAAATAAAATCCAAAAATTCCATAAACATTTTGTAGGTTGCAACGAACTGTTCTCACCGTGACCATCCACTCGTTTCTAGTAAACCTATCTATACCCGATTAATCGTGTGACACCTATCTTCCACTATTTGTCGCTTACAACGATATAGATTTGACTCGCCAAAATACACTGCTGAAATTGCTCAGATGCTAGCAATTTGTGTACCTTGGCGTTCTGCCCAACAGAAATAGCAGCAGGAATATCACAATGTCACTAAGAGTAATCTTTATTTCATAAACCAATAGTAACCCGTAGAAATTCAGTGAAAATCAAGAAAAGGGGATTGTCAGCGGTCAGTAATTGATGTTATTATTGATAGAGTACAAATATCATCTTTATTATTTTTAAAGAATTTTCTTATTACTGTAAACGTTATTTTTAGTGGGTACATGTGTTTGAGTTGCTATCCCTGATTTTTTTTTTTTTTATTAAGCAATGAATTTAATAACAACCGGCCTAAACCGAAAAAAATTATACTAAAGAAAAAAACTGTTACCGAGAAAGTTAGAATTGCCCGATAAGACGCAATTCTAAATATTTTTTTCTGTCAGTCTGTCTCCATGACCGAACTGGTAGACTCATACTTTGGTTTAAGAAGTTGTTTCCCTGGGGGTAAAAAGTAATTCAGATTCGATTCCTGTTTCGGTCAAACTTTTTTTTTTTTTAGTTTCTTCTTAATCTAGATCAATTGTTATTAATTTCACTGCTTAATAAAATAAACCTGGATAGTAAATCAAACATGTCTACCCAGTAAAATAAAGTTTATAGTAATAAGGAATAAGTCTTATATAAATAATAAATGCATTACTAATGTTTAGTATTGGAATACATTCAAAATAAGAAAGAAATGGATTACCAAGAATTATTAGAATAGGTGTCCTTACTTGGGTTGCTATAGTGCCAATGTTTCAGCCGTTGTAACTTCCGGTCTTCTTCGGGTGCCTGTTATATTCGGAGAACTTCAAACCCTTTATTCAGTCGGTAGGGCTAGTTTGTGTAAATGTATGGTAGAATAGGGATCGAGAGAAATTATAAAGAGACAACCATTACTTAGAGCTATGAAGGTTAGGAAATTGTGGAGAGGCATGAGTGCCCACATCCTGATGTGATACGATGCATAAAAGTGTTTCGTCAACTAGTGGAAGAGGCGCGGAATGTATCGTTGAATGGTATTTTCCGCTTCTATGATTGTATAAAGCTGAGAGTACAAAGCTTGGATTGACTACACCGTTTATTAATGAGGCCTGCCTATTGTTGATACACCCCTTATTTGGGATCCTGCGCAGGTATTGCCCTGTATACGTGATCATTTACTATATCTTAGCTATATTTTGTTTCAAATTAGGTAAATCAAAGTACATAGGATGTTGCAATTTAATTTTCCGCCATTTTATAAGCTTAATTGTAGCAATAACTTTATGGATTTTGCAGAGATAGCATATACATACCAGCTTACTGTTTCGTTTATTAAGTACTTTGCATTCAGCGGGGGTAAAGTGATTTATTTTTGTTCTGCATCTGTGACAGCTTCCCCTCGGTTTTCAGAATTTACAAAGGTTGAAAGATGCAGTAAGGTTCATTGTCAACCCATGAATGTAGTTGTCAGCATCAGCAAACGCTAGTTAAGTTCCCTTTAGGAAATGTTGCTAAACAAAGGTTTCAACGTCTCAACAGCCATCGGTCGAGTTCCATAGATAACTCCGATCGAGAAGGCAATATCCTGAAAACTGCAAAGACACTGGCAGACAAGTTGAGTTTGAAATAAATAGGCACTTGAGAGAATTAGGAATTCCAAACTGAATAATCACAGGAGTGGGAAAATGGTAATCAGAATGTGTGACATCCTCAAACAATCATCAAATAAAAGAAATTCAAAAGAAGTGCAGCGTTGCCACATTGAGCTACTAACTATGTAATTGGGTCGTATTCGAGTGTCTTATTTTATTAATACGCCATGCTAGTTCAGATTAGTCCTAGGTATGATAAACTACATCCGTTCGCAATGGTTCTGATAGGGAGATTGGAGATTTTAAGGACCGGGGAACCTCTTCTTAATTGTTGCTGTTTCCAGGTCCATCCAAACCCTGGGTGGTAGCCCCTGTTAGGATCCCAGCTATGGGTAAATAGTGAATCCCCAAACCAAAGCAAAACACTATGAAAGTATAAAATTAAATTTATAGTAAAAATACCAGCAAAACATTTTTATTTAAAAAAATTTACCAATAACACATGTTGAAACTAAAAGAACCAACAATACATTTTATCTGTAGCTGAAGTCATAGAAATATATTCGAAATATTTCGATTTTGGCATTAAATAGCCCATAGAGGTTGATATGCCACTAAACAAAATCAACAAAAAACATGAAAGAACTCTTTCATTAATCCATATAATATCGTACAATTTCTTAGATTAAACTGTATTCCAAAATATAACTACAACATAAAACACACACATCACCGCCTCGAAGAATTATGTCCACACAAACATGTATATGCATAAAACCTGAGTATCATCTACCATGTATTCAACTGTGAAAAGTGGAATAACATTTTTATTACTTGAAAACTAAATAAATTTCTATATTAAATGACCCATAAATAATTGATGTGCAATCAATCAATCTGGTTCAGCTTATTTGAAAAAGTACCTCAAGAAGCAAAATTTAAAATATAGTAACGTTGTTATTTATCTGACATCCCCAATAAGATAAGTGATACAAGGTCTTTTTTATGTGGGGTGTGCCCATACGCATGCATATGCCTATGAGCCAAGAAAAAAAAATAACTGTCCATTGGATCACTGTCACACTGGCATCGATATTAACCCGACCCCAACCTCTCTTGGTACAACGACAAAGGTGCTGCCACAGGATTAAAATTACCGGAACAGGATGCTTTCTCACGTGTCAAATGTTGAGAGAACAGATACTTTTAAATATAGCCTATACTGGTAACTCAACGATAATGATAAACAGATTGGAATATTCAATAAAAAATAGTAGGTCACGTTTGGGACTGTAGCGAATGCAATTTAATAAGAAATAAACGCTTTCCAGAATGTCCAGATAGCAAAATTACTTACAGTTTTTATTAAGGTAATCAAATAAATATTTTGAGCTTACCTGGTTGCGTATTTGGCACAGGCATTGCAGGTTAGTGTTGAAACATTTTATTGTCTTATGCCAGAATAAACTTTGCACTTGATTTCACATCAAATTGCCAAGGAAGCCGGCTGAAGCGCTGACATAGGGCTATGCACGACCACGTAATTCACACCTGCATCCAGTTTTGCGGGTTGGGTAAAATTTATTATACATGCGATTATATAAACAACCGTCCGAGAAAAGAGTGGGAGAGTCTCTGATATATCGCACATAAGGACCATGTTTCGGCTGAGAGCGCGAAGCGGCTCTCGCTACAGACTGACTGAGAGTAAAATTGGGGTAGGATAAAATGTAATGTTAAATACGAATGATTCAAGTTCCGTGTTATTCATTAGACTGCTCGTGTTTGTATTAAGCGGTAGATTTTATTATAATTTCTTCTATTTGACCTTATGTTAGACAAAGCAAATCTTAACAAATATGTATATAAGAAAACAGCTTTAAAAGCAGGAATCTAAAATATACATTTGGACAAGGAAGTGTGGTGGAGTCTATAAAAAGACAAATCAACGGAGCCATTTCACCTCAAAACAAGTGATAATGCCACTAAGGCACAAGGGGTTACTAGCAGTAGAAGAGAACGAGAAGACTTTAATGAGGAGACAGGACAATAAAAGAACAGGTTTCAGGAATACAAAAGAT
>OZ010579.1:72259063-72359063 GCA_963932145.1 Acanthosepion lycidas | reverse complement strand
AAGGTCATATAAATTTTGATGTGATAGTGGGCGGGGTATAAATCAAAAGCTCCCAAATAATATACTCTTTATTGCTTTTTTTTATTTTTGCATTTTGTCAACACGAGCTCCCTTTTCGAGAAATGCTGTTAAAATTGGACAATTTGAATGATGTGGAAACCCAACAAAAGCTAAACAAGAATGAACATTCTGGTGAGAGGTTGAAATATTTTGATTTTTTAAAATGAAATTGGGATGAGATCACCTGTTTGGTCCCAGCTATG
Organism: Acanthosepion lycidas; assembly: GCA_963932145.1. Taxonomy (NCBI): domain Eukaryota; kingdom Metazoa; phylum Mollusca; class Cephalopoda; order Sepiida; family Sepiidae; genus Acanthosepion; species Acanthosepion lycidas. Next base: position 72,358,800 of record OZ010579.1, on the reverse strand, counting down.
GGCAAATAATGAACACTCCAAACAAAACACTATAAAACTATAAACATACATTTTTATAGTAAAGATACCAGCAATACATTTTCATATTAAAAATTATCAACAATACATTTTATAGTCTGTCTATATTTCTGAGATGAGATATTATGTACAGTATTTACATTTGTCGGACTATTGTCCTCATTTTTGTCGCCATATTTGTCACAACGTTTCGGCCGTTGTACGCTCCGGCCTTCTTCGGGTGGTTGGAATTTCGAACTGAACCCTTTATTTCGATCACTGGGGTAGACTGTTCTAGTTCCACGTGCCATGTTTGATGGATGTCAGTTATCTCCTGCTAATTTTCCCTCTGAAAGTTCTCCACTGCCTTAACCGGGTATTGAACTCACACTATTTGGGTCTGTTACTAGATCTAACCAACGCCTTTATCCACTGTGCCATGTGTCCTTGAGGACATTTTATCTGTAGTTGTAGTTTTGTTCAAAATATGATTAGTTGAAGCCATAAAATTATGTTCAAAATATTTAGATTTAGGCATTAAATAACCAATAGAGGTTGATGTGCCCCGAAACAAAATAAAAAAATGAAATTACTGTTAAAATTCACAGCACAAATTGAGTTTCTAGTCGATGAAAAATGAAATGATGTTTTAAGGGTTTTGTTCTGATGTCTAAATATTTTGTCAGATATGGGAAGTGGTTCATACTGAGAGCTTTTCAGCACCCTTTTCAAACACACATATATAATATATGACTCTTGTCAAATATATAAATTCACAATACATATCGAAAGTCGACTCGGAGTTTCGTGATTTCCACCCCCACCCCCCAGGACACGGATAAGGATGCATCACTTACAAATTCTTATAGACGATAAATTTCAAATTTAATTTTTCAATGCAAAATATTTATACAAATTGGAAATTTGAAGGTTAGCTTATATAGGTGTTTATAACATAATAAAATATAAATTTCGGGATTGATAGTCTTGAATGAGAAATCACGTAACTTTGAGTCGACCTCGTATTGTGAACTTAGTACTTTTGAGTAGCAATTATCGTTCTAGATTATTGTGGCGTATTTATTGGCAGAAATTTTATTCATCTTAATAGAATTTGAATTATATAATTTTGCGTATAGGTGGCATTACTATTCTTCTTATATATACAAGATGCAACGACCAACACGCTCTTACGACCGCTGTGTGTTTATCAAGTATGTTTACTTAGGTTGATATATTGGTAATGAGACTTCATCCTAATTGATTCAGGGTTACTTCATTAACACGTCAAGGATTCCCGGCCTTATCTTGGCTTACTTCACGCAACATGCGTTTAATGGTGATAGCTTGTAAATCTTTTAGCCAGATTTTCTATTTGTACGTATGTCAGGTTTTAAGGTATAAAGAGTATTCAAGATACATTTGTCGCTTTTATTGACTTTTTATTGTTTTTTTAATTCTTGGTCCTCAAAAAGTAAGACAAGGCGGATAGAAAGACTGGCCGCTCGTATTATAGTATGCCGCTCTGTTAGAGTAGCTAGTCAATCCCTTTTGTAGACTCAATCCTAAACAGAAAACACGGGATAAATTTCTACTGCTGTTCAAAAGACCAAGGGAGGAGTGTGAACCGTACGATAAGTGAACATATCTACTCCTATTAACTGTTATCAGCTGTTATTTAAATTGGTTCCCTTTGATACTGCGTAATGTCCTGTTTTTTTCCGTACCATTGCGATAAAAGAACTAAATGGTGTGATTGGTTACTTTTTTTAGTTCTATATTTCTGTTTGTGTGGCTATGCTTATATACACTTTTATATACTTTTATAAAGTCGTTTTCCATAAAACTGAGACAGGTGTGTTTAATTTCATTTCTTTTTAATTACCCTGTTTTGAACCGTAAATTATTTCTCTGACGGGCTTTTGTTGGTTTTTAATTCTAAACCGTTAGTGAAAACTTCCGCTAGTTTTTTTTTTCTTTTCATCGAGGCCCGAAAGTGATACGCGCATGCACTTGTATTAAGAACTTATTTGCATATGATTTGAATAAAATCTGCATCCTATCAACGAACCAAACAATTTGTAAGTTCGATCCTCATATAGGCAGTGAATGCTGAATAAATCACCTTACAGATGAAGAACCGAATTAAGGCAACACAATTGTGGTTCTACAGGAGGATGCTGAGAATACCAAGAACTAAATATGAATTACGAAAAAATGTTAAGGAAAATAGAAACAAAAAAAAAACGCTTATACTTAGAATCTAAAAGAAACAGTTGATATTTATAGAACACTTCATGAGGAAAGAGGGGTTGGACGTCATAGAACGTAGTTAAGGCAAGACGAGCAGGAGGGAAAAGGTGAGTAACCCTAACAAACTTGTGTAAATGAATGGAAGAATAAGAACAGAGAGCGGTGGTAAAAAAGACAAACCTTCCCAAAATCTACAAAGGATAGGAAGTTGTGGAGAGCCATGATTAACTACGTCTTTTTTAATTGAATTATTTGTTTTTACGGTTTATCAACCTTTTCAGGTTATTTAAAGACATAAAATGTTTTTAGATTGTAAGAATTTTCTGGAGATAATGACTTACTGATACAAATCCTACCAATTAATCTATATTTGGGGGGAAGATGTGTATTTATACATTTCCCAAGAGTATTTGGACGTAAGTGAATATAACGAACCAAACTGGAATTGAAACTCGACTCTACGATTATCAAATTCTGAGCTGTTATCCATTACACTACCCGCAAATCCAATTTTACAGTACCTGGTATTCCCTAGTGGTCACCAATCAAGGTACTGTCAATGCTCAATGTTGCTTAACTTAGCAATACGAGAACTGGTATTTAAAAGTGATATGCCACGACATAAGACGAGGCACGGTGGAGTAATGGATAGCGGCTCGGATTGAGGAATCGGAGAGCCGAGTTCGAAAATCCGGTCGAATCCATTTCATTCACTTGCCCTTCTTTTCCACCCCCTCACCAGCTATGGGTAAATAGCAGGATAGACTGGGTTCTATAGCCTTGGATGGCAACTGGCATACCACAGAAAGAAATAGCGACATACTGCGGAAAAAATCTGCCTCGTCAGCCATGTATCGAAAGATACATGATCTCCTAAGCGTGTATCACGCATGGTGCATAACTGACTGACTGATGTCACGACATAGAAAAGACTGGTTGTTGCAATCAGTCCAGAATAATTATTTGGGGCCCATTTCGGCATGAAAGTCCTTTCAACATGGATTCCATTATTAACATATTTTTATTCGAGTTCACTCAAGAAAGGCAGTAAAGATCCAAGTCGCAAGGGCGTGGAAGATTTAGAAACGCGAATATTGGTAAGGAGAACAGAAGAAGAGTAATCAGAAGGACAGTAGATATCTATTGACATTGGATTTAATTTTTTGCAGATTGAAGTTGGCTGGAAAGCATGGAGCCGGAAGAGAGTTCTACAAGTAAGAAGTGCGAGAAAAGAAACTGTTAGCATAGACATGTTACATCTAGGCAGATCACCTGTAAATTGGTGAGACTTCCTCATTTTAATACTGTGCATAAATTCAAAGAGTCTAGGGACCATAGCGAAGAACTCATCCGAACTATTACCATGAAAATATTTATAAAAAAAAAAAAAGGCAAACGAAAGCAACTTTAAGTTGGTGGGAAAGTGACTGAAGCCAAGATGCCAGATCAGGGCCAATAATATTGTTGATTCTTCTTTGGACTTTATCAAGAAGCTCTAGATTGATAGCAGGAGCACCGGACCGTATGTGACAGCAATATTCCCAAGCATGGACGAATGGTAGACTTATAGATATGTAAGATATATTCCGGAGAGAAAATACGGCTAGCACGACACAGGGAAGCCACCTTCTTGGCAGTCGACATATTAATAGATTCACGGTCCTTAAATACGGTACTTATTTACTCCTGGATAATATTTCCTGTCATCGAATATCGACTGTCTACTATTTTCATAGTTTCTAAAAGCCACGACGTGTAGGTTCAATAATTTTTGTAGCAATACCTGAACGCATCTTCCCTAACACCCTAACAATACCGGATCTTTACTTCCTCTGCGACAAAGATACTTAGTTCTTTTTTTCCGAGGTCACTTTCCACTAACATGAAAATAATGACCTCTGCCTTTGCATGCCACTCAACAGACAAATCTCTTGCCTCGGACCTGGATTCACTTCTCGGTCAACAATTTGTACAGGAAATGTGGCCAATGGAAGGATGATAGAAAGTACATTAGTTTCATTAATAGCAAATGTTTTGGCTTTGAAAAGCACAATGCAAAAATAATGAGAAACAAGCTGAATGGCTTTTGAGACCTTCCACCTCGATTACAGAATGCAAATGTCTCTTCCATCGTCTTTTGTTTTTTAGCGATACTTGCCAAAGCAGGAATCACTGAAGCATAAAGTTTACGGTTTCTATTTCGCAGAACTGTCATTAGAAAACTTGAGCTCGGAAAAATGTGTTATTTGCTTTCGAACTATATGTGAATACAGAATAGTTCAAGAAAGAAGGAACTACTATATATATATATATATATATATATATATATATATATATATATGCGTGTGTGTGTGTGGAGTTTAGATAGATTCTTTATAATTGTAGATGTAAGTTGGTAGGACAATATATTTTTTTTAATTTATAGGGTTGTCAGGAGTGTCCGTTTTTCTATTTTGGAATGTTTTATGAGCCTTTGTTTCACATTGATTATAAAATAATTAGGGTACTGAAGAATCTTGAGAATGTTTTCAATGTATTTCACTTCTTCATATAAATATTGAGGGCTGAAAATTGTGTGCTCTTAAGTAGAAGCAGATGATTATAACGGATTTTATTTATTTGTTGTTATCATGAGAATAGAAATTTATTAGATCGTTTTTGTCGGTTGATTTTCAGTGGAAACCAAATATTAAACTGTTGTTAATGCGATGTAGTGTGATATCTTGGAAAGGTAAGGAATTGTATTCTTCTATTTCGTATGTAAATTCTATTATATGCTCGACTTTGTTTATTTCATCTACTAGGTTAGGCAAATCAGTATAACGATGATATATTAATAGAGGATCATCAAGTATGTTGATTGTTTGGTAAGGACTAGATTCGAAAAATTCTAAGAAGATACACGCCATCATTTCACTAAGAGGTGATCCCATTGGTAATCCAAATTTTTGTTTGTAACAGTTATTATTAAATCTGAAGTAGCATTGATTGGTGATAAGACTGGAAATTTTTTTTTATTATTTTAGCTGTTGGTAGGGACAGCTTTACCTTTTGATTGCGTTAGATGCCTTCTTATGATATTTAAGAATTTTTCAACTAGGTTGTTAGGATAAAGGTATTTTATATCTAGGCTGGCCGTGAGTTTGTCAGTCATGTTCATTTCCCTTAGTTTTTCAAGGCTGTGAGTGTTCTTTATAAGAGATGAACTGATTGCTCCAAGGAGAGGTATTAGAATTTTTGTTATGGCTTTCCCCAGTTTGTAGGGGAGCGCTGCCTATTCCTGAGATGATGGCGTGAATCGGAATACTCAGTCAATATTTGAAATCTTCATTGGAGCTTCAATGATGACAGAGGGAATATAGTTATTGTTTACAAGTGTCAGCTCGCTAGAATACAAAACCAAAAATGGAAAAAATGAAAGTAGAAATCTTGCATTCTACTCTCTTTACGACTAATTCCAATCAACTGATACTGGCGTGATATTTCTTTGCAGCCCTTGACACTTGATTTATTTATTCTAGATATTTCATTCCCAGCAAAAGCTTCGACCAGATTCATCGACAGCAGTGAATCAGATATTAATTAACTCTTCTCTGTAAGACGCCAGAATAGTGACGAAGTTTGAGCAAAATTTATTAAGTATGTTTAGAACAAATGAAAAATACAAAGGAAGATAAAAACATGTGATTCAATTTCTTTACAAAATCTTATTCCTAATTTTACCTTTCATCTTTCTTTTAAATCATTTCCCGCCTTCTTCCATTTACTCTGTTTCTTTCTTTCTTTCTTTCTTTCTTTCTCTTTCCATGCATTCTGCTGAATCCAATTCCTTTTTCCCTCTTCCTACTTCAATATTATTCCTCTTCTCTTCCTCGTATATTACACTTCCTTTAATTTTATCTCCACTAGTACGTAATGTTCATATGCAGACAAAAATTCCCACAGAAAATAAACTTTAAACTGTTGATACTATTGAGTCACTTTAAATGTATGCAAACCATTTTTTTGTTTTTTGTCATACACCAATAATGAAAATATTTATTAAAACAGACACTGGCAGAATTGAGGAGACTTACTGTCACATGATCTCCATTAAAATCACTAGATGTTATAGTGATAGAATGGTGAATAGATGGAAATAGGTAACAGAAATACTGTCTCTGTGAATGGACGGATAATAAAAGTCGCCAGGCAAACAAAAGGTATAGTTCGACCAACCAATCAGAAATCTTTGCACAATCAGGATATAAGAAACAAGCAAACAAAAATAACAAGGAAACAAAAATTTCACCATCTATCCCTAAAAAAAGATACCTTGACCAACCAATCAAAAAGCTTTCAGAACCAGGACATAAACAAAGTCAATGAGAAGCGAATGGCCCTTTCAAAGTGAATCTATATATGTGTATATAAACAACAAAAATCAACTAAAATCATATTCCATAAATTAATTTTGTCCATTTTCCAATGTTGCGGGAACCGTAACCTAGTTAGAAATACACATTTACATGACTAGCTGGAAACCTTAGGCGGCTAAACCCGTCCTTCCTACATTGTAAAAAAACATACATCCTTTCCACGTAGTCATTTGTTCACACACACGCACACACATATATATATATGTATAGGTACCTACACTTTTTCGCGGGAAAACAGCATTGCGTAATGAAAAAAGCCACGAAAAAGTTTTATCGTCAAAATATGTTATTATTAAAAGTATTTTTAATTATTTTTTTATTTTTTAATCCTTTCTAACACGTTCGAAATTTTGGTTAAAATCTTATTTTGTTTACGCCATCGCGGTGGCATAATAATAACAATTTTTTTAGCTTTTTTCCTGTTGAAAACACATTGATTTGGAATTTTTTGTTAAAATCAAATAATTGTTCGATTTTAATGAAATTTTCAGAACTTATTCACAAATGAATGAAATTATTTTTGATTTCTTTTTAGAAAATTTTGGTACGTTACTACCCAATTTCATGAAATTTCGCCAAATATCTTTCTATTTCCTGATTTTTTTTATTCGTTAAAACTAGGACTCATAGAAGAATGTAAATCACCTAATTTTTTTTTTTTTTTCAAATTTGCGCTTTGCGCTCTGAACTGAAAAATAATAAATGCAATAAAATCATGACATTATTTAATTAGAAAAGCATTTAATCGCTTTTGTAAATAAGTTATATTAAGGTTTATATTAAGGTCACTATTATCTGAAGAAATAAAAATTTTCCGATGAATAATGAATTTTTACAAGAATTTTTTTCATTTTTTTTTTTTTAATTATTTAATTATAATTTATAATAGTTTAAAAATCGTGTAAAATTCTGTATTGAGCTGTTTCCCGGATGTGATATAGTAATTAATAAACGAAATTTACGAATCAAAAACTGAAAAGATTAATAAACATAGTTGCACTATTCTATTTTTTAAATAATTTTCATTTCTTTTATTTTTTCACTTAAAACGTTCCTTCTTTTTGGCTATGGTAGGCTCAAATAGACGTTATTATGAAAAGGTCACGAGATCTAAGACTTGTCCCTTTACAGAGAAAATCGCTCGTTACTATTTACGTTTTAACATGTTTTCCCTTTATATTCCGTATCATACAATACACAATAAAACAAAGATATTATTTAATTTCAAATGCTTTCAATTGCTTTTGTTTGTTTTAATGAATATTGATAATATTGTTAGAAAGCAAAAAAAAAATTCGATGAAAAATGAATTTTAAAAAATTATAGTTCTGCTGGCTGGCCTTTGACCCAGATATGTCAAAGTCAATTTGGTTTCATTTTCTTGCAATTTTTTTTTTTTTTTCTTAAAAAAAAAAAAAAAAAAAACTCCCAGTTTTCGGTGGTCAGGAATTTCTGATAAATCTTTCGCCTTTTACTAAAGATTTCCGTGGGCGGGTGTCAATTTTTTTAACCCCTGGCGACTATATAATTAAAGATTACCAACGAACATTTTAACCCCCTTCAAACTCTCAATTTTATGCCTGAAATAGTTTATGATTTAGGCTTTCTGATTTTCAGAAACAAAAAAACGGTTAATTTCCTGTTAATGTGGAAAAATTTTGTTTAGAACTAGAAAAAATGCAAATTTTTACTACTTTTTTTTCACATTTAAAAAATGAGGCATTCAATCCAGCCAATTTTACTTTTAAATGAAAGGACATATTGTTTGCTTTCATAGAATACCTAGTTTCATGTGGTTCAGATCAAAAGTTTACTTGATTTTTTGTTCAGATGATGACAAAAGTCATTTTTCAATATTTTATTTTATTTTTTTTTAGCCTTTAAAAGCATGAAAACCTATTTTCTTCAGAGAAAATAGGTTGTGACAAAATGACTTACTGTGTTTGTGATGATTTGTAATTGGGATAGAAATTTTTTATCATAGCAGATCTGAATTGACTTTATTTAAGTTTAGTGGGGGGGGGCTATAGGGGCCTTCAAACAGCTGTGCATCAGGTGTGTTTTAAATTTTTATAGTATTTATAATTTCTCCAGATAGTATCAACAAACTTATGGTGAAAGTTACAGTACTAAAAAAAACAAAATAAAAAAATTGTAATGCTTAAACATTTTTTTTTTACTTTAATAATTACGAGGTACTACATAAGTTAGTTCACTTAAAAAATTAATCTTTCTGTCCTTCCGGATGATAACTCGAATCTCACGTTAGCTGTCAATACGTGATGAATATCATAACTCAGCACTTGTCAATCAGCTCCCTCTTATTTCAAACATTTTTCTGCGTAGAAAGTATGCAAAAGTTTCTTTCAAAATATATTAAATAAACTTTAAATTTTATAATTTTCTCCAAATAAATTTTGAAAAACTTATAATTGATTTTTGAATGATTTTTAAAAGAGAAATTTGTCTTAGTTTACAAAATTTAAAAAAAAAATGGCTGACATTGACGTTTTTAATAATTTCGCTGACAAAAAAAAAACAAGATTTTTAACTAAAATTTTGGACACGCTAAGAATGAGTAAAAAAATTCAAAAAATACTTTGGTATTTCTACTTAATTATGAGATATACATTTAATATTTTTTTGAAGTATGCTAAGTAAACAGTACCAATCATTAATAAATAGTTGTATATTAATTTTTTATGCTATAAGTAATCATGAAATTATTTAGGATCATTAAAGCAATTTGCCAGCGAGGTAAAGTTGCAGAACAATGGCGATACGCAGAAGGTGTTTGGATCCCAAAAGAAGAGAACTCAGAAAATATCGAGCAGTTTCGATGTATCTCGTTACTGAGTACAGAAAGCAAAATATTTTTTATTGTTATTTCCCGACGGCTATCAGCTTTTCGGCTAAAAAATAGCTTTATAGATACATCGATACAAAAAGGCGGAATCCCTGGTATGCCTGGCTGCGTTGAGCATATAGGAGTTTTGTCGCAATTAATAAGGGATGCAAGGAGGAATAAAGGATACCTGGCAATTGCGTGGTTGGACTTGGCCAATGCATATGGGTCCATACCGCATAAACTCGTGGAAGAAGCTTTAGTTAGACACTACGTCCCAAGTAGCATCCGCGAGCTGATCCTAGATTACTACAGACAATTCCATCTAAGAGTTGCATCCGGTTTGGTTTCTTCAGACTGGCATAGACTCGAGAGAGGAATTATTACAAGCTGTACATTGTCAGCCACGCTTTTTGCTCTCGCGATGAACATGCTCGTGAAGTCCGCTGAGGTGGAATGCCGTGGTCCCGTTTCAAACACCGGAGTTAGGCAACCACCCATCCGGGCTTACATGGATGATCTTACAGTCACCACGCATTCTGTTACAGGCTGTAGATGGCTATTACGGGGCTTAGAGAGACTGATTGAGTGGGCAAGAATGAATTTCAAGCCAAACAAATGTAGATCAGTGGTAATAAAAAAGGGCCGAGTAGTAAAACACTATTTCACAATAGAAGGAAGAGCCATCCCGACGTTGGCCGATAAGCCTGTTAAAAGTCTAGGTAAATCCTTTTGTAATGCTCTGAAGGACACACCAGCTATCGAAGCTATACGTACTGATTTTGACTCGTGGCTGGCGAAAATAGATAAATCGGGATTGCCAGGGCGCTTCAAAGCCTGGCTATACCATCACTGTGTGCTCCCACGAGCATTATGGCCACTCCAGACATATAGCGTTCCCATCTCGACTGTGGAGACTTTAGAGAGAAGAGCTAGCAGTTTTCTCCGTAGATGGTTAGGATTACATCGGTGCTTAAGCAGCGCAGCCTTATATGGATCATCCAATGCCATCCAGCTGCCATTCAGAGGACTAGTTGAGGGAAAGGGAAAGCTACCATTATAGAAACTCCAGAGATCCCAAAGTATCAGATGCGGGAATTGAGATCAAGACTGACAGAAAATGGAGTGCTGCTAAGGAACTAGTTATCGCAGAAGGGAATCTGAGGGTAAAAGCAATAATGGGTTCAGTCGCACAGGGCAGAGCAGGCCTGGGGTTGATTCCCTCCTAAAAATTCGGAAAAAGGACCGTGAAGGAGCGTCAACACCTGATACAGGACGAAGTAAGAGCAGGGATGGAGGAAAAGCGGATAACAAAAATGGCAGGTTATAGCCAGCAGGGCGCGTGGACAGTGTCGTGGTCAGATCTTTGGAATACCGACTTCAGCCGATCTAGATTCCTGGTTCAGATGGTGTACGACGTATTACCAAGCGCGACCAACCTGCACCTATGGGGAAAAATAGATTCATCAAAGTGCACCTTGTGTTCGGGGAGGGGATCACTGCAACACATATTAAGCGGATGTAGAACAGCTCTGACAGATGGGCGCTATCGGTGGCGTCATGACAAGATTTTAGAGGCGATAGCACTCATTATTACTGAAGCTTTACAGAGTAATAAACTCATCCCGGAAAGAAGAGCTATCAGCTTCGTTAAAGCAGGTGCAAAGCCGAGTAAGAAGGTTGCAGGATCCCATTCACTGTTATCGTCCGCGTCGGATTGGCAAATGCGAGTCGATCTCGGGAAACAATTGAAATTCCCAACACACATATCGTCCTCCGAACTCCGTCCAGACATAATCGTTTATTCGGACGCCACAAAACAGATTATTTTGCTGGAGTTAACTGTCCCATGGGAAGAGCATATGCAAGAGATATTTGAGAGAAAATATAGTAAATATGAAGGACTCTTAAATGACTGCAGAACTAAAGAATGGCACACTCATTGTTTCCCTGTCGAGATCGGCTGTAGGGGGTTCGCCGGACAGTCAATGATACGAACCCTTACTAGCCTAGGGATAACTGGACAAAAAAGAAGGCGGGCGATTCAAATGATCCTGGAGTCCGTCGAAAAGGCCACTAGGTTGTTGTGGATAAATAGGGCTAATGAGTGGCCCAAAACTACACAAAATAAGAACGTTCCCAATGCAGATGTACACACGCCATAAATGCCATCACTAAATAATTTTAAGACTGATTAGTAGATATATATGTGAAATTTGTGTATATAGATGACGAGAAACTTGCGAGAATCAGTCTTTCGATCTGCATTCAGTCTCATATGCAATGACTTCATTTTTGCGTCTTACTGGTCTTCCGAGTAGATTTATTTTATTACAAAAACATTCTTACAAGTAATCTTTCCCCTTTCCCCGGAATATTAATTTTTTTTCTTTTCGGTTTCCTTCATGGATAAGTTTGTTTTTTTGTTTTTTATTTTAGCCAAATTTACACGCTATTTTTTCTTTCAACTATTTTTCAACATGTAAATATCTCGATCATTTATTTTGAGGAATTTTAGGTATTTCTCTGAGTTTTTAAACGAATTCTTTCCGGTAAGGATAATTTCTTTTCCTTTTTTTTGTTGGGGGGGGGTAACTTATTTAAAATTTACACGTGTTTTTTTTTTGTTTTTTTTTTACCAATATTTAACATGTAAATAGCTTGATTAATTTATTTTTAAGCGATTTTAGTCAAATGTTTTTCTCTTAGTTTTTAAAGTTGTAAATAGTCTGTCATTTTAATCACTCTGTTGTAAACGTTTTATTAAGTGTAGATTAGAAAAGAAAAGAAAATAAGACAAAAAGTAAAATGAAAAGAAAGACCAAACAAATAAGTTAGTTAAAAGGGGAGGTAGAGAAAGAACAAGTCGCAAGACGAGCCAATATAATAAATCGATTGATTTTTTTTGTTTTGTTTTTTTTGTGTATATATGTTTGTGTGTGTGTATATATATATATATATATATATATATATGTGTGTATATTTATTGGTTTTTTTCTTCTATTCTTCCAAAAAAAACACCCATTCTTGGCCGCATGTAGGAAGATCAATACAACTATGCATACCTAATCTATAACATCGAATAGCCCAAGTGAAGTCTTGATTGGTCGTTGTCTACTGGGGCAACTTATATAATTCACGTCTTAAAGCTAGTGGCAAATTTTTGTTCTAGGTGCGGGCCGAATACTGATCATATTTGGTCGGGTCGTCCATCGAAGAAGTCTGTTGTTTATTTAGACCCGAAACTTCTAGTGACATGGGAGCAACAACACTGACGACACATCTAGATTCAGCACTTAAAGGTGTATTTTAATAATAATAAAAAGTAATATTTATTTCAAATCAGATTAATTTAACTTTAAATTTTCTAACGTTATTCAAATAATGTGTCAGAAATATACATATATTTTTGGAAAGAATTTTAAAATCGATAAATTTGTTTTGTTTACAAAAAAGAAAATGGCCGCTTTCAAGAAAATTTTAAGAAATCGAAATTAAATTTGACATTCCAATCTATATGAATTTCTATCTGAAATACACCAGAATATTTTACTTACTGGAAATAATAAATTTAATCATTTAGCTTTCAATTAAAGCTAAAATAAGATCTAGAATTTTTTTTTTTTCATTTATATAAATTCATTTTCAACTTTAGGTATCGAAAATTTATAACGAAACAGTGAAGTTACCATATATATATATATATATATATATATATATATATATATATATATATATATATATATATATACTTCTTCATCTCGGACCTTCTCTCTCTTTCTCGTATGCGCTAGAACTTGAACTCTTGAATCTTCAATTTTCCGCCATCCTTCGGTAGTAGTATATTGCGTTATATAAATTTTTATTAGTGCTTAGAAACATTCTGTGCATTTTCTTTTAATCATTACATAAGCCCAGTATACATCCAAACCAAATTTTGCGATATGAGGTTGGAACGAACGTTGTCATGAGATAAACAATTCATCCATAATTGATATCCTCATAATGATATTGGTGTGAAAAATAAGCGTATATTTATTAGTAGTAGTAGTAGCAAGTAGTAGTATGTCAGGTTGTTGATGACATTAAATCATTTTTCTTCCAAAAATACATTCTGAAAATTAACTTCGAGTCTTCGATACCGAATATTCCATTACTTATCTATGCTTTTTCCTAACGATATGGAAACGTCTTTTCATTTTTCTTCTAATTCGGTTGAATACATTAGGGAAGATTTCTTGGAAGTTGTGAGATGCAATATATCAGACGAAATTTTTGCAATCTTTCGATAAATTTGACCGAACATTCGGATCTGCGAATAGAAGAACCGGGGGTCGAAAATAGCCGTACTTATTCTTTTCGAAGAAAACGAACGACAAATCACAATGTCTCACGCATGCGCCAGACAGCGAAAAATCGCTGGCAAATTTCATTAGACAAAGTAAAATTTTGCTACTGTTGTACAGCATTTTGTCTTTCCTTTGAAAACAACTTAGATTTAATTTTGAATATATTAACAACATATTTCGGTTGTTTATTAAATCAAGTGGTTATTAAATCACTCACGAAAGAAAAGTTTGTTTCTTTGTGTTCTAAATTGTGCTTCATAAAATAGATTTCCACTGCTATAATTTTGACAACCTCAAGTTGTGGCGGAATTTAACTTTCTCTTTTGCTTTAACTGTTGTCTACGCTTACCTTAGTCAGACACAAGGCAACATTAATGGGTGCTCAAAATGATAATCGAACTCATTTGACTTACGTGTTGGTCTGCAAGAGGGACTTGTTAACTATTGCATCATGATAGGTGCCTTTTATCCTTCCCATCGTACCGGCATTGATAATTTGGCCACATCACGTTAAAACACCAGTTCCGCTACAGTCGTCGAAGTTAAGCAACGTTGAGCCTGGTCAATACATACATGGACGACCGCCTGGGGTTTTCAGATACCGTAGACTTGGATATGTCGGTTGCGTAATGGATAAAGGCTCGGAATTGTTAATCGGAGAGACGTGTTCCAATTCCCGTTGGGTTCGTTATATTTATTTACGTGCAAATACCCTTGGGAAAGGGATGAGTTCACCTCTTCTTTCCCCCAGCTTTGGGTTAATCAGTAAGTCTCGTATCACTAAAACATTATCTCAAAAAAATTCTTACAATGTAAAAATATTTTTTGGCTTTAAACAACCTGAAAAGGGTTGATAAGCCGTAGAATACGAATCAATAATCAATCAATTGATCATAATTTCCTTTTTTTAAAATGAATGAATGTACGTCATAAACTTGTGTTTTCTCCACGTCAGTTCGTTTCTTTTGAATTTTTTTTCATTCTTTCACGCTGTTCAAGCACATTAATTGGGACTTTCCTAAATGTTTTTCAGATCTGTTTGATCAGAAAGACAATTGTGTAAACATATTTGCGGTTTTTTATTAGTCCCTACTAAAACACCTATTATTTTAATGTACAGAAGCCTAAAAAGCAAAACTTTTAAACTACTTTTTTTTTTCGCTTAAAAACCCCAAGTATAGTGTTTTTTTCATTAGTTATCACCACAAAACTGAAAAGCCTACCCATAACCTACCTTACGAGTTTTTGTAAATGGTTGATAGAAATGAGAGGTATGCTAACGGGTCAAAAATTACTTGGAGAACAAATGACAGTTGTTGGTAGACATAATGTCTCACTTCCTGAAGCGATACGACATATAAAAGAAGAGACATAACCCCTACCAGTGATAAAGTAAGGGACTAATTAAATAAACTTAACATAGGAAATTCCACTGTTTAACAAAATTTCGATTTGGTAGTGGCTAACTAAAAAACTCCAAAATACTATGCCTTATACTTTTCCTTAATTCAAACATTTAAGAGCATTAGCCTCTTCTTTGAGCAAAGCAACAAATATTAGAATATTTCTGAAACCAAGCTTGCAAGACTAGCCGTTCGAAAGAAGGGTTTTGATTTTCTAAGATCAAATTGCTGCTAAAGTTTGATCCTAAACAAATGCTAGGATTTCAATTTATATTTTATCCACTTTTTCTTTATTCTCTAAGAATTTAGCTTTTAGTGGGACCTCACGAAAAAGTCCCAGATTTATTCGTTCACTCTTATTTAAAAATAAATATTAATCGTACCTGTATTTCTCTTGGGAGCGTATACAGGAAGAAAACCAGATATAATTTATTACCAGTAGAAAACACAAACTTTAATCCTAAATTATATAATTACCACCTCCGTATAAAAGACTTTTATTCTGTTTTTATTATAAACTATTTAAAGCAACAATAAACAACTCCGAGCGAGACAATATCATTTATTAGCAATATCAAGTGTTAATCATTAAAAATAATAAAATGAAACTATTTTGCAATTATTAAACTAGAAAGAACAAGAAAGCTCTTAACAACTTTCAAAAAAGAAGCCGCATTTTATGCAATCATTTATACAATTTAATTTACAAATTTTACAGGAAAAATAGAAACATCAGCGAACGTGAATACCACAAAAAGAATTTTAAATTCTTTGATTAATCAGAACAAAGAAAAAAACACCTAGAGTCTGTTTTTTTTTTTCGTATTTTGCCAGAACCGGTTCTTTCGTCTTCCGTATGCCGTGTTTTTTCAAGTCGTTGGCGATAATAGCACTCAACAATTTCCTGTCTTTTGTAGCTCTTAATTTTTTTGTCTTTTTGCCATCTCTCCCAAACTCTAAGATCGCTAGGTAGGTTATTCATTGCTTTCCTCTGTCTCTCTTACCTTAATTCTGTTCTGTGAGTATCAATTTTTCCGCAGCTTCTTTTCTCATTATGTGCCCCAGACATTTCAGATATCTCTCTCTGATGTTAAGTATAAGTATCCTAAGCGATGTTTGTGTTGCCATTGTCTTCAGTACTTTGTCGTTCTCACATGTTCGATCCGTGGTATTTTCATCATCCGTCTGTAGAACCATATTTCTGTTGCTTCAAGTCTTTTCTGCATCTACGAGGAGATTTTCTAGCAGTCACTAGTATATAGAGACTAATATTACATTCAAGACTCTCTGCATTGGTTTCCTGAAAATTTCGAAGGGTTGCTAAAAAGTCCCCAGTCCGAACAAGATTCCTTTCCGCTCAAAACCTGTTTAGTCAGATTGTCAAGTAGGTCAGACAAAAACTTCTCAGTACACCATGGTGCGGCGCTGGGATTTCCGGATATTGAAAGAAAGAAAGAAAGAAAGAAAGAGAGAAGAGGAAAGAGTCTACTAACTTGATGTTAATTGTTAAAATTCACAGGGAGAAGGATAGAAAAGTTGAGAAGAAAAGTAAAAGCGAAATGCGTTGAAAGATCAGGGTTTTTTTTTAAAGAATGCAAATTTAACAAGACGGAATTCAGTAAGATTGAGCAAAACCAAGACTACACATCATCCACCGCTTTCCGCTTTGACCATTAAGGTAATCTGTGGAGATGTCAGGGTACAAAGGGTTATGTGTAGTCCTTTTCATTGTTTTAAATTATCTGGGTGATTGATTTTCTATAATGTGTGCTGACTCCCGTATTAAGAATTAATTTTTGAACTAAGCTCAGATCCATTTAATGGCTTTATTTTTATAATTTCAACACATGCAGTCTTACCCACAATTATTGGAACACTAGGAACATTACTAGACAGATCCCAGCAGATTAAAACACGAGGGAATTTCGAAGTGTCCCATAAAAACAACACGATAAAAAAAAAGCAAAAGTAAAAAATGAAATAAAATGATAAAATCTATTTACACAATCTGCTCTCTGTACAAAGACCTTTTATTGCGCGATCAATGATGTGAGGGCTTATGCTTCAATGAATAAATATGCAACGCTCCTAGTGTTTTCTACGTTGAATGTTATTTTTAAGTAACCCAGGGACTTTTTTTTAAAAGGATACTATCGTATTATTCTGACTTCTTCACCAATCCACTAAATATGGAATAATCACTTATATATATATATATATATATATATATGTATGTATGTATGTATATACAATGATGTTCACTCTGTACAAGGCCCAGGTGTCATTCGAGGTAGGGTAAGAGGCACAATTTTATGCGGAGAATATAACGGTTAACCCTAGGCTTGAAGAGGTTAATATATTAGTGATCGTGGAAACATCCTCTTAGGAGTCGGTTCCACAGAACAGAGGTTTGCGGAAAGAAGTTACTTGAGTGAAGTATTATGAAGATAATGAAGTGGCCTGCTACATAGCGAGTCTTACCCGTGAAGGGTAGAAGTGGTGGAAGTAAGGAATGTAGCTGTAGGCCTACAATAATAAATCCCTAAATTTTCCCCTCTGGGTGTTGATTTCAATATCCGCTTTTATATTTACATACGTTCTATCCCTGATTTTGAGTACTTTAATCCATAAATATAACATACCTCAGAACTATATTTTATCCTATATGTATATATTAATGTAAACGTTATATTTAGTGGGTATATGTATTTGAGTAGGCATCCTAATCTTTTAACAGTTAAATTAATATCAACCAGCCTAGAGATATTTTTCACTGTTATAATATGTTATATAGGAATAAAGTGTCGAGTTGAGTTTGACCATAGATCGTCAGTGAACAAACACCGACGGTTGCGGGGTGGGGGCTGCGGGCAATTTTTTGTTCTTGGCCCGGGTATACGCCTTAAAAAAGAACTTGTGTCATAACTCGTCTTAGTGGGGAGACAAAATAAATATCCTAGTTGTATCTGTAATTACAAAGTCTCTACTACAACGAGAATTATGAAAGTAACAACGAGTATTCGTTGGCATCACAAAAGTGGCAATGAATGTTCGTTGACATGACAAAAAAATAACTGCAAAAAATTTTCTTTCAATAAGTATACCCACTAAATATATAACGAAACTAGTAATAATATCGGATTAAAAATACATTCTTTTCTTTCTATGCGCCGTGTCCTTTTAGGACGTAGAAGATCATGGCACTCCACTTTCACCTGTCCCTTGCAGCTCTCATCAATTTCCCCAGACGACGTTCTGTCATTCACTTGCTTAAAACCACCAGATATGTCACATCGTTGTTTTTCCTTGTCTCTCTTTCCGTCTGTTCGATCCGTGAGTATCAGTTTCTCCATGCCCTCCCTCCTCATTACGTGTCCCATGAACTTCACCTGTCTCCTATTGTTGTTAAGTATAAGCCCCACCCCTTGTCTGCATCCTCTCTAAGACCTTATCGTTGCTCACACGCTCGGTCCATGTCCTTTAAAATTGCTATGATTTACACTACTTTTTATAGGCAACTCATTTATAAGCATGTGTGTTCAAATTTGATTACATCATCATAAGCAACGCTACTGACGATGTCTATGTGGCTTAATCAATAAATAGAAACAAAGAAGAGACATAAAATTTTAGCAAAATAGCCTTGTAGATTAATGCGTTGATTTGTGAAGTTGGTTGCATAGTAATCACTAGCATTAGAGTCCGGCGTTGCCCGGGGATGTAACAGTAAGAGATAGATCAAGTATCGACCATCATAAAGACTGAAAAATAAAATTGACAAAGATTATTGTTTAGGGTTGACGGACACGCATGTCTTAATTATTTTTTATCTTTTTTTTTTTTTTTTACGAATTGGTCAAACTCAAACAAAAACATTGTTTTCAATCGTTATGAGTCTACCGATTGAATAGAATTTTATTATAAACAATTGTCTTGTAAATGGAATTTTTAAAGCATTCTGAATGTAAAAATAAAGAAAAAAGTGTGCAAGACAATAAGAAACACTACCTGCCCCCCAAAAAAGTGAAGTTTTGTTGAAATCGGTTGAAAAATGTAGGAAATCCGATCCCATATATAAACGAACACGCACAAACACACACACACAAACAACCTGGGTTTTATAGATATAACTTGATATGAGTTGTCCCCCTTTCATTAATGCCTCTTAATCGTGTTTTCAAATTGATTTCGTGCAAAACCAATTGTGTTTTCCCAATTTTTGGCGCTGTCAGAACCACCGCAAGGTAATTTTACGTAGTCCTGTGAAGTTTTGTTGAAATCGGTTGAAAAATGTAGGAAATCCGATCCAATATACAAACGTACACACACACACACACAACCTGGGTTTTATAATATGTATGATTTTGGTCGGGTAGTACATATTTAGACTCGGTGAAAACAGAGCGAGTAATAGTTGAGCAGTTCTAAAAAAAATAAAAAGACGTGATATCCCTAGACATAGAAAATGGAACAAGAACAATCTACACTCGTAGATTAAATAATGGGTTCGATTCGAAATTCTCTGAATGTTACTTGGATCGACAGACACCTGAGCGGCTAAAATGTTGTGTAAATAACAATGACTGAGAACGTAATTATCAAAGTAAATAATAAACAAAAATAATTAGTGGATGTTATTTTATACTGTAGTCAAGAATTCTACCAATTCCACTCGTTTAGATTGTCGGGAAATGAAATAAAACCAATAAATAATATAATAATAATGAATATTAAAAAAAAAAACGAAAAAAAAAAACATTTTCTCATGATGTAAAGGAACCGGAAATAGGATTACCCCACTTGGCTTCGTCAAACACCGTTAAGCGGCGCTAGTTATGTATGTTAAAAGAGAAACATTTTCTCATCCTGTCGGCTAGGGCTTCATAATACGCCGATAGCACCTCTGCAGATGGATATACCCTCACCGAATGAGGCGTCCTGGATATGACGATAAACTAAATCCGGTAGCAAGGTCTCTAATTGGGAGGTTTTGAAGAGCGTAGAACCACCTCTTAATTGCTGTTTTTCTCAGGTCCACCATGACGCTGGGTGGTAGCATCTGCTAGGGTCGCAGCTATGGGCAAAACTTCACCCCCAACTGAAGTGAAAATACTAAGAATGTGTAAAAAATGTGTTTTTATAGTAAAAATACTAGCAATATACTTTTGAAGAAAAAATTATTACCAGTAATACATTTTTGGAGAATAAATAATAATTACCTGCAATAACATTAAGGTTGATATGCCGTAAAACAAAATAAACGAAACCAAACCAAGAACTATTTTCCTTGTTCTTTCTCCTCTTTACTCCCAAATGCAATAGAAAGTGGAAAAGGAACGTCCTCGCTGCGGCTTGTTCGTTTCTCTGGTTCACTGACGACTGAACTCTCTTTCCACTTCCCAAGGTATGACGTTCGCAAGTGTCTTCCAATAAACCAACCCATGAAGTAAGTCAAGCTTTCGCTGTGGTTGTTCTAACTCAGTGCAAAGTTGAATTGAGCTCTACCATTATAACATTAAACTTACCCTATCTTCTGGACAAAAAAGAAAACTGACATTGCCAAGAGAGATTGCGAACTTTTGTTTCCTTACAGTTCCCACTAATAAACAAAAAGAATAAATGGTCCGTAATATGAACCGTTTTTGTGTGCTTCTTCTTAATTGTTTGCATATTATTTTATGTTTAGTTTATTTGTTTAGCGGTATATCAACTCCTTATGGTTTATTTAATACCGAAATTTAATTTTCTCGGAAAGCATTAGTCATTTATTTGACAAAATATGTATTGCTTACAGAAATGTATTCTGAGTCTGTCTATATTTCTGAGATGAGGTATTATGTATGGATCTAACCAACGCCTTTATCCACTGTGCCATAGTGGATAAAGGCGTTGGTTAGATCCAGTGACAGGACCCAAAGAGTGTGAGTTCAATACCCGGTTAAGGCAGTGGAGAACTTTCAGAGGGAAAATTAGCAGGAGATAGCTGATAACTGACATCCATCAAACACGGTACGTGGAACTAGAACAGTCTACCCCAGTGATCGAAATAAAGGGTTCAGTTCGAAATTCCAACCACCTGAAGAAGGCCGGAGCGTACAACGGCCGAAACGTTGTGACAAATATGGCGACAAAGATGAGGACAATAGTCCGACTAATGTAAATACAGAAATGTATTCTGTGTATTTTTTTTTTACTATGAAAATGTATTGCTGATATTTTTACTATAAAAATGTTTTTTATTTTTACTATAAAATTTTTTATACTCTCATGGTGTTTTGACCCCAGTTTTGGGGTTAACTATTTGCCCATAGCTAAGACTCTAACAGGTGCTACCAGCCTATGACAGAGTCGACCTGGGAATAACTGCGATTAAGTTGTTGTTCAACACTCCCCGGAACCTCCCGATTAGAGGCCTTACTGGCAGATGTAGTTTATCATCATACCCATTATGGTATTTAAAGGTTGTGTGTTGGTGGATGCGAGTTCATATGCAATATGAACTCGCACCCACCAATACACAACCTTTAAATAGCATAAATTATAGTGAAATCTTTTTCTTTCCTATATATTTGATCAAAGGATAAAAAAAAATTAGGTACTAATTCTTGCACAAAAATAAAGCAACCCCAGTCCTGGTAAAAATCCTAAGTTGCTTATTAAAAAAAACACTTATACATGCACAAATAACTGTGATGCTAGATTTGTAGAATATTGTGTGAATGTTAAAAAAGCCCATGTGAAAGAAACTTCTTATAATTTTTCTTTTTTTTTCTCTCTCTTTTTTCTTAATTACTCACCCTCACTCTCCATCTTTTCTCTTCTTTCCCTCCTACATTTTCTGTTTTTTTTTTGTTTTTTTTTTGTTTTTCCTTTTGTCTTCATTCTTTGACTCCAGCAACCTCTGATCTTTCGTCTGATAATCCTTATTAAGGTTCCCTCAACGGATTGGTATTTAACGTCTGATTAACATTTCAACAGGTGTCATGGCGCATGACCAAACCTTAATCAAAGAAGTCTACATTCTCATAAGCTAAAGATATACAGATAGGTTTACGACATTACACTTGAATCACAGCAGTTGCAACTTTGTCTCCAGTGGCACAGAAGAGGGCTTACTAGCAAAAGGACAACATTTAACTTTCACGCTCTCTCTCTCTCTCTCTCTCTCTCTCTCTCTCTCTCTTCCTCTACCCTCTCTCACTCTCTCAACTTCTCTTCTCTCTCCCCATGTGCTTATGTCCTTCCAGGATGTGAGCGATCGTGGATCCCTACGACTTTCTGTGTCGTTGATCTATCAGGTCATCCCATAAGTTCTGTCCGAATTTTGAATAAAGAAAACAAGTGACCAAATGTTACATTTAATTACAGATTCAATCAACAATGTATTTTCCCTGATTATCTATGACTTCCTTTCATTTATTAACAAGCTTACTAATTTCATTACTGTAAAATTCTTTTGGCTTTCATTCGAAGAACTCACAAATGTCAGTTTTAACCTCTTCCTGTGTTACAAAAGCTGTTTCTTCCAAATGATTCTATAAGCTACGAAACAAATGGTACTCTGAAGGAGCAAGATCGGGAGAATAAGGTGGATGAGGAATTTTCTCCCAACCAAGTTCTTCGATCTTTTGTGACATGATTCTTGCTGTGTGGGGTCGCGCATTGTCCTGATGAAACATCACGTCTTTTCGATTCACTAGAGCAGTTCTTTCTTTCCTCAAAGCTTGGTTCAAATGCTCTAATTGCTGAGAGTATATTTGAGCATTAATTGTTGCATTAGGTGGTAAGAATTCAAAGTGGATTATTCCTTGGCGATCCCACCAGATTAAAAGAAGAACCTTTTGCCCATGAAGTTCCCTTCTCGGCTGTGGCTGGGGTCCTTCCCCTTTACCAAGCCACTGCCTACAACGCTTAACATTTCCATAAAAGATCCATTTTTTGTCGCCAGTCACAAGTCTATCCAAAAAAGGTGAAACAAGTTGATGAGAATGGAGAGAAGAGCAGATGTCAACTCGGCATTTGAGGTTGTTTTCAGACAATTTATAAGGCACCCGTTTTCCAAGTTTAGGAACTTTTCCAAGTTGTTGAAGATCACAATGAACAGTTGCATGGTTTGAACTGAGAACCACTGCCAATTCCTCAACTGATAAAGCGGGATTTTCTTCAAGGGCTGCTTCAAGAAGCTTTTCATCAAACTCAACTGGACATCCAGTTCGATCTTCAAGGGTGAAATCTCTACCTCTGAATTTTGCAAACCAAGTTCTTTCATTCACACATTCCTCTCCATAAACTGAATGAATGTTTCTAGCCGCTTCGGCTGCTGAGTTCCTTTCTTGAACTCATAAAGCATTATGTGCCTCAAATGATTCTTGGGTACTTCCATGTTAGCAGGGTTTTAATCAAACAAAATTTAATTTTATTGTTCTCTGAAATAAAATTTGATCAGTTTAAATGCATCTAAACATAAAAATAATGTTCAGCTCCATTAGACATTATAAAATAATTTTTAAATTTCGTTCATTTTAACAAAAAGTTTAAATTCGGACGGAACTTATGGGATGACCTGATAAATGTGTCCGACTCTTTTGCGAGTTACTTTGTTATTCGCTGTTTACTTCTTCTTCCCTTGCCTTCACTTCCCCCTGTGAGTTTTAAATTTTCAACCCTTCTTTCCTCATTATATGTTCCCAAATTTTCATCTGACTCTTTCTAGTTGTTAGAAGCAGTAGTTGTTGTTCTCCTTAAAACTTTCTCTTTTTTCGCATTCTCTCCTCGTGAGATCATTATATTAAATATTATAATATTATTTCTGTCGCATGAAGTTTTTCCTCTGAAACTATCAAGCCTTCACTACCATAATCATTAAATTACGTACCTCCACTAATTAACCATACGTATGGTTTAAAATATTTTTTTTTTTTATAAATGAAAATGTTTTCTTGAAGTTTTCTTTTTAGCTTTAATTAAAATTTTAATTTTAATGTTTCTGTACTGTTTATCTGTACATTAATTTAATGTTAATTGTCGATCAAATTATGTTTAATAGATTTTTTCTGGCGTTGTAAAATGGCTTTAATTAAAAGCTAAAAGATTAAATTTACTATTTCTAGTAAGCAAAAGACTCTGGTGTATTTCAAACAGAAATTATATGAATTGAATGTCTTCTAAAATAAATGATTAACGCCCCTTTTTAGTCATCTTCCATCGCAATGTAATTTTCTATATTAAAAAAATCTTCATAAAACAATATACTTTTCTGAAACTTTATTTGAGGAATATAAGCTGATTTAAAGTAGAATTAATCTGATGTGAAAAAATATTATTTACTATTTATAGTTTAAAATAACACAGAAATGCATTTTTAAAACAAAACAGTAGCCGTGTTTTTAACTGACATTGCCATTTTTAACGTAACTGACGAGGTAATGTCATAATAATTGTTGTTCTACGAAGAATTTATCCGTAAAACATAATTTAAGAAAATGATGCGAGCGACTTTTTATATAATTTTTAAGTACTCAGTAATCTTTAAAATGTTAAAAAATATTCTCCGTAATCAAATTTTTGGAATGCTGACTTTAACTTTACTATAGTCATGGCTCTTATTTTATGATAATATCGTGTATTGGTGACCATACTTTCAAAAATGCGCACGTTACATAATATTTTATATACATGAAATAATTAAAAATTATTTTAAAAATGTTGGTGAAAAATGATTTGCATTAAGCTTTTTTTAATTTTTATTAGTAAATATAGTTTTCATTTAATAAAAATATCACCTAAAGAGATTAAACTAATGTAGAATTTTAAAATATTTTTTTAATTATCATAATAAATTATTATAATTAAAATTCGAAAAACAATGAAAAAAATATTGTAAAATTCCTTATTCACCGAAAAATAGTGTCCTTAATAAATCTTATTCATAAAGACAATTGAAAGCTTTTCGAATTAAATGATGTCAGTTTTGTTGCATTTTTTATTTTACGATTTGGAGCAGATTTTGGGAAAATGTCAAATGACCAAAAAGAAAAAAGAAGAAGCGATTCCTACTCCACGCCTGTACTAGTAGGCTTTTTCTCGACCAAAGTCATCCCCCGTCCTACGAATGTGCCATTGATATTCAGTGTCTGCATATTTTTGGTCAAGAATCCATCCAAGAAATGTTTTGCCTGTCTTAATATATGTTTTTAACAATCTCTTTCTCTTTAACTTTTTTATTGTTTTAAATGTTTCATGTTACCTTTTTTATTTATTTATTTTTCTTCAAATTTTTATGTCATTTTTATTTAAATTTCTGTCTGAAACCTTGCTTTGAGGCAAATATATATATATATATATATATATATATATATATATATATATATATATACAAGTATATGATTGGTGTATATGGAATGAATTCCAATAACCAACAATTACTATTCTTAAAAGAGTGCTCAATACAAAGTAGAGCAGATATAATTATTTATTTTTAAAGAAAAAACAAAAATTTATAACATAAATATGTTATAAAATCACTACAAAAATAGCCATTTTGTTTCAACACCCTCGGTGTCTTATCAAGTGATGACGTTGAATGTAAAATAAAAGGTTTTAAAAGTTTCAAATTAATTAATAATCCTACGCAAGGGGAAAACGTTGTTACAAAGGCTAGATGGACCAATCAAAACACAAGTACAGGAAAATTCAAAAAGCTCGATAACGAAGTCATGTTATAATATCAATTCAGATGTTTAGTATTAAAAAATAATTTATTCCAACGAATAATTACTAAATTATATGATAAAATGTAATATTAAAATTTAAAACTTCTAATTACAAAATCAAAATTTAACATTTATTCGCTATCAAGTTTACAACTATAAAATTACTGAGGAGAAAAGAAGAGATATATAAGTTATTCAATTTATTTTTTCGTTGAAGTTACTTTAGCTATATTTAATATCCGGTCTTTTTACAATGTATACATTTTAATCCTCATGGTGTGTAAATGGGGTCCTAAACTCACGCGTAAAACAAACGCAGTCAGATTCCAATACATAAGCACCAAGACATATACACACACAAAAAAGGGACAAGACAGAGAACATCTCCACCGTCTGTCATGAAAAAAAAAAGGTGGGGGAATGGGAGAAGGGAAACCAACACACACGTACATACATACATAATTAAAAGTGGATGCACTTTCCATACACATAGATACATATAAATACATGCACACACATCCACAGACATTGACCCAGACAGTTGGATACTCCAACCGATAAATATTTAAGACAGAAAATGTCATTGCATGAATGTTAACAACCTATTGAAATCTAACTTAAGCGAGTAAATATACAAAGATAAAAATGATTAAAATTAATATTATTTAATATATTAAAATAGTGTATGTAAAAAAAAAACAAAAAAAAAAACGGACATTAAAGTCAACACCCATCGGTAACTACGATGTCCACCTCATATACATATAAGTATATACACACACACACACATACACACACATATATACGCATACAAACATATATATATATATACACATATATACATACATATACACACATACATACATATATATACATATACACATACATATACACATACATATACATATATACATACAGATACACACATACTCACACATATACATAAATATACATACATACACGAAGTTGAATAACATATATATCTCTTCTTTTCTCCTCAGTAATTTTATAGTTGTAAACTTGATAGCGAATAAATGTTAAATTTTGATTTTGTAATTAGAAGTTTTAAATTTTAATATTACATTTTATCATATAATTTAGTAATTATTCGTTGGAATAAATTATTTTTTAATACTAAACATCTGAATTGATATTATAACATGACTTCGTTATCGAGCTTTTTGAATTTTCCTGTACTTGTGTTTTGATTGGTCCATCTAGCCTTTGTAACAACGTTTTCCCCTTGCGTAGGATTATTAATTAATTTGAAACTTTTAAAACCTTTTATTTTACATTCAACGTCATCACTTGATAAGACACCGAGGGTGTTGAAACAAAATGGCTATTTTTGTAGTGATTTTATAACATATTTATGTTATAAATTTTTGTTTTTTCTTTAAAAATAAATAATTATATATATATATATATATATATATAAGTGTGGTGGGGTACGGGCGTCTGTACTGTTTACCTGCACATTAATTTAATGTTAATTGTCGATCAAATTATATTTAATAGAAGATTTTTTCTGGCGTGGTAAAATGGCTCGTGTGCTTATATGAACGCTTTCCAAAGAGGCGTTCTTGGGACTTAGTTAAAACTGTAACTATCACGCCCATCCTTAATCTTTTACCTGCTCTCTTAGCCGGCCGATTGAAATGAATTCTCAGAACAACTGCCAATTCCCGCCCCTGTGCCTGTGACAGGAGTAATTACATTTTAATTCTAAAATCTCTCTCTCTCTCTCTCTCGCAAATGAATCCACCTCAAGCAACATTCGTCACCCCTCTTCTGTCATTGGTCTTTTAGTCCTTATGTATATGAACGAGCATGCCTTGGTACCCAAGGTCTCTGGCCGGTACAATATTTCTGACTCTAGGAGGAGTTCTGTTCCCTGGCCTTTAAGCGGACGAGATACACACACTCGGAGTATCACGCCTGAACGTCTCCTGGGTTATTTTAATGGTGTTGGAGGTAAACGTTTTTTGGAGTTTTAGTGTTATTCGCCTGAGAGTCAGAGATCCAAACCTTCGAGTAACTTCAAAGGAGGATATCCTATCAGCAGGTGTATAATATTGCCTTGTATCGCCCACAGGATGAAGGGACAGTGATATTCGATCGAATATCAGAGAAGATTGACAATATCCTCGACGAATTTCCCTCGGCTAAATTCACATATGTGGTCCCTTCGATGTTCACCACAAAGTGCAGTTAGTCCATTCGAACAAAACTGACGAGGAAGGCAGATATTGCAGAGACTTCTCTATCGCCTATGAACTAAGCCAGATCATTGAAGAACGCACCCGAGTCCCGGATGTGAAGGGACAGCAGGCAAACATACTCAACCTTTTTCTGTCCTGCCATGACAAATGCGCAGCAAAAGTTTTAGGCCCCATTGACAGATTGACCCCAAGCCTATGACAGCTTCTGATTTAACGGTATTTTGCTATGAGAAGGCAGATTGGGACATTTTTGTTCCAACATGACGGAAACCCCTCTTCCAATCTTCTTCAAACATGCTGCCCACCAAACTGCTGTCCTAATCTTCTGGAATGGGGTGTTTTATACCTATTAAAATGACAGCAAAACCACACAGTCAGCCCTGGTTCACTCCTGAATGCGCTGCAGCCATAGCTCACCGGAAGCACTACTTCAAAATCTATCGCAAGGCTCGGTGTAGTCTGGCCCTTACTTTCTTCAGAACAGCCCGCAATCGGTGTAAGCGAGCCCTGGAAAACGAAAAGTACAGCTACGTGCGACCCTCTCCAGGCCAATTTTGAAAATAAGCATATTGAATCTCGCCAGTTCTGGAAGATCACCAACCAAATCATGAACAGTGGCAAAGCAGATGTATCCACTATTATAATTGGCCTCGAGTTCATAACATCCTCAACAAACAAGGTGAAGCTCTTCGCCTCGATCTCTGCCTCAAACTCAACGGTAGATGATAAAGGCCATCTCCTCTCCAACTTTCCACATCT
The DNA here is from genome assembly GCA_963932145.1 of Acanthosepion lycidas. Classification (NCBI taxonomy): domain Eukaryota; kingdom Metazoa; phylum Mollusca; class Cephalopoda; order Sepiida; family Sepiidae; genus Acanthosepion; species Acanthosepion lycidas. The sequence goes on along the minus strand of OZ010579.1, from coordinate 72,329,842 downwards.
CACTGAACAAAATTTCAGTAATATACTCATTTCAGCAAGAGAAGTCTCTAGACGTATTAAGTCTCGACCCCCAAAATACCACTGGCCCAGACAAAATTTCAGTGATCGTCCTAAAAAATATCGACTCAAAATTATCAGCGATTCTGGCAAAGTTATTTAACCGCTGTTGAAGGAGAAATATTTCCCAATCATGTGGAAGATGGAAAGCGTATGCCTGGTCTTCAAGAACGCGAACAATCAACGTCCCACTCAATATATACCCATTAATCGCCTCAGTATCACCAGTAAGCTTTTTGAGACCTTAAACAACAAGAAGGCCGTCGATCACCTCCATAGGAACAACCTCTGTTGCGACGAGAAGTATGGGTTTCTATCAACCCGATCCACTGCTGACGTCCTAACTACCATTGCACACATTGAGACCCTTGATGACATCCATACCACAAGGACCATAGCATTAGACATCTCGAAGGCCTTCGACAAGATGTGGCGCAAAGGTTTACTACACAAGCTCTCCAGTTATGGAATCACTTCCTTAATACCTTGCTCAGTTTCTGAAAATACGTAATTCACTATTTCTGTGCATCTTCGGATTTCTGTGTTAAAGTTTCTGTCTACTACACAGATAGTTAAATTTGCTCACCTGCTTTATTTTTACGTAAATCATGGACAACCAGTCATTCAGTCTGTTAATGGTTATTTTTCCTTTTTTGCTTCAACTATGTAGTTCTTTCGATTTTCTTTCTTAATCTATCACAGTGTCGACAGCGTAGCGTATTTCGTTATGGTTGTGATAATAAATCCTGATAGGACTTCTAGTCAATCAACTCGCTGTAGAAATTAAATCCGGTGAGAAAACACATCCTTTTTTATTTTCGTCTATCCTCTTAACAGTTTCATTATCCACAAGATGTTCGGACCTAATAAGGTTTATGGATTATTTGAATTGAATATTTAATTCTTGATTAGTAGATCAAACTATTTAGCATTTAATCAAGTGTTGTGGTGTCCTCCTTCTAAAGAGTCTATGTTGGACTCTTCCGCCTACAATAAGAGAAAGCCTTGAGGGAACAGTCGAATAGGTTCCAAGATATTGCAACCAAGGAAATGGTTAAAGAAATAACAGAACAAGTATTACAGATGTATCATATGTTAAACAGTAAGTACAACAGAAGAGTATTACACGACTAGTGAGTGTGTGTCGGTTGACCCAGCGTTTAATCTATTCGACTGTTCCCACAAGGCCTTCTCGCCTACTAATCATATAGTAGGTGGAAGAGTCTAACATAGACTCTTTAGAGGGAGGTCACCACAACATCAGATGAGAGTGGGTCCATTTTATTTCGAAAGTCACTGTTGAGCATCTGTTGTGTCATTGAGGAATTCATCGTATCGGCATTTATATTTTTTTTAATTTCTAGGTTTAAATCTCGAGAGGATGCTGAAAGTTTTAAAAGTTTATTCCTTTATAAAGTGATTGCCGAACTCTTGGCTTGTCTGCCAGGACGCACGCTAGGTATCGTTTCATACAGGAATACCAATGGAAAGGCATAGACCCTCCCTTTCTCTTCTTGCCTTAAGGTGTAGTAGCAATATGGGACTTTTCTTCAGCACGGAGATATTCCTCGAACAGCCGACTACTTAATTTCACTCAACTACGGGGCGCACTCACACAAACAACGTCTAAGTACATAAACATTTTAATTTTTTTAGCTATCTTTATGCATGTAAATGTAATTTTCTCTTTCTTTTCATCTGTGAGCCATGGTTTTCTTTATAGTTAATTCCTTCATGTGTTGAATTCTTTTCTTTTGAAAGACTTTATCCTAATCAGTACGAATCTGTAACTCACTTCATTACAAACTGGTTACAAACAGCAACCTCGTCCGTTACAATGCTGTCGCACCTTTTCGTTACAATCATATTCAGAAGAACGAAATTACCTTAAAGATTTTATAACTTTCAATAATTACGCTAACGCCTGTGTCCATGGATGATGATAAATATCGCTTGACATGGAATTGTCTTTGACCGTAAACCCAGCAAACCGACAATATTTTCCGTGAAAATGGGATCAGGTTGGTTGATTTTGTTTAGCGGCATGTCAACTTCTATAGATTATTTAATGCCGAAATCTAAATATTTTGAACACAATTGTATGCTTTCAACTACAGATAAAACGTATTGTTGGTCATTTTGCTATAAAATTGTATTGTTGGTAATTTTACTATATAAAAATATATTACTGGTATTTTTACGATAAAAATATATTTTTGTACTATCAAACTGTTTTGGATTTGTTTGAGGGTTCCCTATTTGCCCGTTGTTGGAACCCTAACAGGCGCTACAACTTCGTGTCAGAGTAGACTTAGGAACAACAGCAATTACGAGGTGGTTCCACGCTCCTCAAAATCTTCAATCTCCCGACTAGATGCTTTGCTGCCGGATGAAATTAAAAGAGTTAAGACAATAGTTGTTGGTAATTTTACTATCAATAGATAGTGTTAATAATTTTACTATAAAAAGTGTATTTTTATACTTTCATACTGTTTTGTTTTTGTTTTAGGGTTCACTAGTTGCCCATAACTGGGACCCTAACTGGTGCTACCACCCCGGATCAGGGTAGACCTGGAATCAATAGCAGTTAAGAGGTGTTTCCACGTTCCTGAAAACTTTCGATCTCTCGATCAGAGACCTTGTTACCGAGTTTGTGTAGGAGAACGGTTAAAACAATAATTGTAACCCAGTTGGTGTACCGTCCTGGGTATGACGATAAACTACATCCAACAGAAAGGCATCTGATGAGGAGATTTTCAGACGCATCCAACTACCTCTGAATTGCTGGTGTTCCCAGGTTCACGCTGACCCGAGGTGGTAGCACCTGTTAAGGTCCCAGTTATGGGCAAATAGTTAATCCCCAAACTGGGGTCAAAACGTATAAAAATAGGTTTTAATATCAGTAATACATTTTTGCAAAAAAATATTAACAGCAATAAATTTTTGAAGAAAAAATTATTACCAGCAATACATAATTACCAGTAATACTTTTTGTATATATATATATATATGTGTGTGTGTGTGTGTGTGTGTGTGTGTGTGTGTGTGGTGCGAGACGCAGTAATAAGTGGGTGCTAGATATCCCCCAGAACAAGTTACATATTGAGAGCAGATGACACTAAGGATACTCTGGACATGCGACGAGGCGGCTTCGATGAGGATGTTCTGCTGGGCCAAGTGGAAGGCAAGCCGCACCCCGGACGACCACCCATGTCTTAGCTTGATGATATTAAGAGATGGATTGAAATAACAATATCAAAATCAGACAGAAAGAGGCGGAAGGAAGTGGTGACGACAGCCTTACAAAATGCGCTAACAGAATAAATGATAATATTACTTGAAACGTTATTCTTTACGGATACCCGTATTTAAATAGTGATTTGAAACAGTATTTATTTCATCCACTGGCCGAGAAAAATTAATAAAGAAAATGTAACTTCCGGCAGGTTTAGAACCTTTGAAGGAGGAACAATCGTCTGATTCGGCGTGCATTTACCCCTCGGCAGCGAAGAGTGTCCCAATAAAGCAAAGTTCTATTTTGCCTTTTATTGTGATGCTATTCGTAGCCGAGCAGTAAAAGCACGTGGGATCAGACAGTGTTTTTTTTTTACTTCAAAAACGGACGCATGTTCGAATCCTGCCATAGGGAGCATTCTTTTTATTATTAAATTTTCTCATGTACTCAGGCCGGTAGACGAAATAAATAAAATAAACGGAGCGTCTACTGAAATACGGGTATCCACTAAAAATAACGTTTGAAGTAATAAATATAGCGGATGAAAATATAGAATACATTAATTCTTTAGAAAATATATAACGTGTCTAAATTTTCTGTACCACCGGATAAATCGGCTGTATTAGGGCCATTTTTTTTACGTGGTGAGTTTTTCTTGTGACGTAATAGAAGTAAAATTTGATGAATATAACTTGGTAATTATTTAATGGGGAATAAAATAGGATGTGTTTATTTCATATTCAATATTTCTTGAATATTAAGCTAATAAAGGCAGTGCAATTTCTGATGACGTAGTAGAAATAGAAATAAATTTATATTTTATAAACAGAATGCAATTACAAAATTACTCAAATATTTTACAGTATGGATAAATTATATAGAAACTTGAAAATATGAAATTGAAATTCTAAGAATTTCTTTTTTTTTTTTTTTGTTTTTGCAAACGTTATCAATCCGCACTTACTTCTCGCTAGAAAAATGTTCCCAATCATTTCTAATGATGAGAATTCTAAATAACTTTCTTCCAATTAAACTGAATGCCCCTCTATTCCTAATGTTTAGACAGTAATTTTTTAACCTGAACGCTCTTATTAATTTTGCATAAATTTCGACTTGTTTAACTAACTTTTATATAGTTTGGTACAAGGTTACGAATAACATACCTAGTTCTCTTAAGTCGTCACCCGTCCAAGTTTTGATCAGATTTAACGCTCAACCCACCGGAATATTAAAAAGTAGTTTTATTTTATAGAAACCTATAATGATGAAATTGGTTGTTTCTAGAATTTTATCAGTCAGTTATGTACTATGCAATACATGACTGACGAAGCGATTTTTTTCCCCGCAGTAGGTTGCCATTTCTTTCTGCGGTAGGCCAGTTGCCATCCAAGGTTATAAAACCCGGTCTTTCCTGCCATTTACCCATATCTGCTGGGGAGGGGGGGTTAAGAAGAGGATTCACAAGGGTATTAGCACGTAAGTGAAAGTGAATGCAATGGATGGATTCGACTGGAATTCGAACTCGGGTCTCCGATTCCTCAATCCGAGCTGCTATCTATTACTCCACCGTGCCTCCTCATTTGTATTTTATTATATATATTATATATATATATTTCTCATTGTATTTTATACAAGCCTATAATACTTAATTTTGTTTTTAAAAAACCTATAATTAAGAACATATTTTGAATTTATTTTTATGAATAATCCCGGATATTCCGATGCGTATTAAGGGGTTTGATTCAACTCCTGTATTAATTCAAGATTCTCTACGCAGTATTCTCTATATTTTACATGACTAATTGCATATATATATATATATAGGGTGGGGCCAAATGTAGGCTTACAGTTGTTTCACTATTTGTTTCGCGTTTTAGATTTAACCTCGCCGAACTGTTCTTTCAACAAAACGGTACAGTTTCCGATTAATGGCCTACCTTAACCAAATAGTTCTACAGTGTTGTTTCAGAAGAAGGTACAGCATCGAATGGCTACCATGTTCACCTGACCTAATACCAATGGATTACTTTTGGAGGGGAGGGGGGTGTAGTAAAGAACGAGGTTTATGAGAGAAATACCCACATAGTGGACGAATAAAAAGAGTACATCTCAGAAGTATTTATTGAAATTGATGCAGATTAGGATTTACGTCGTGCTGCCTGTCATGGAGTTCTTGAGAGGTTAGAGGAATGTTGCAATGTTGAAGGAGGACATTTTGAGAACTTAAGAGATGAAACTGTGCTAAAAAAAATGTAAGTAAAGTGTTAAACAAATGTACATTAACAGTTTTGAACAAATGATTGTAAGAAATGAATATTAATATAATAAAAAGATTTAAAAAATGTAAAGTGCATACCTACTTAATGTCAGATAACTTTTCATCCACCCAGTATATATATATATATATATATATATATATATAATTATTTATTTAAAAATATGATTCCAACTCGCTACATAAGAGGTCACATGTTTCAAAACAAGAGCCGAAATCTTTAAAATAATATTTGAATTAACTTGAGTGAGCCTACCTTAACTCAAGTTAATTCAAATATTATTTTGAAGTTTTCGGCTCTTGTTTTGAAACATGAGACCTCTTATGTAGCGAGTTGGAATCATATTTTTAAATAAATAATTATATTTATGTTCTACTTTCGTATCGAGCACTATTTTTTTAAAAATAATAACAAAAATACTAAGGAACTTTGGATTATTTACCAAACCAGTTTCTTTTCTATTTTCTACAATATTTTCACATATATATATATATATATATATATATATATATATATATACACTTGCTTTCCGGAACAGATTATCAGATCGGTTGATTTTTTTTCTTTTTTTTTCAAATCAGTGAACCTGGGAAATTGAAAAAAATATGGCAAACGTCTCTAATATATTTTTTTAATACTACGGGACATTTTGGCGACTTTTCAACGCCGACTCTTTGAATTGAAGAAGTTAAAATAGATTCCTTCTATTCGTATAGAAATTTTTCTCATATATGCGCGCGGAAGTCAAGAATATAAAAATTGGAATTGCTGATTTTTCAGATTAATGAAAAAATAGAAAAAACAAACGCGTATGCCTAATTATTCTGCGCTATGTATATAAGATTTTAAAGAAAAATATCAGACCAACTTTTTAGATATCATGCGATACAATCTCTGATATTTGGTGCATTCCTTCTATGAGCTTAATTTTTTTTTATTTCATTTCTATTTATATTATTTCATATAAGCGCTCTCTACTCTGTCCAAAAATAACAATGGTCTCTTTTATTTTGAACATATGACTCGAAAACCAGACTAGATACATTCAGCCGATCAGATCCCGAACTATCACCAGTAACAATGAATGTATGTCCCCACAAGGATGCACCGTCCCATGAGAGCATATTGCGCCTCAATTGCTCAACTGACCTCATATGATTCAACACTAAAGTTGCAGGTAAAATGATCGTCTCCCTGTAACCTCTCTAGTAAGTACCTGACACCTCATGATATCCTGTGAGGGAACTACCCAGCCTCTACTTATTGTCAATCTCTCTCTCTCTCTCCCACACGCACACATAATAATAATCTGATAAAATTAATACTGGATAATATAGTAATTATAGCAACATTAATACTATTAATCGACCGAAAGTGAGAAAGTTATATATATATATATATATATATATATATATATATATATATTGTGTGTGTGTGTGTGTATTGGGGCTATATCAGCAAAATTGTCCCACATCGTATAAGAGCATGGGATAATTGACCAGCCTTCTAAATGCTTAATATCTAAAAAAGCACAAAACTAAATGAGTTTTTTTACAGGTTATCAAATAAGACGTTGAGCCATCATGACACTATTTGCCGTAAAAATCACTAAAAAAAAACGCTTCGAATTATTCAAATAGAAAGAGAACCGGTTAAAATCGTCTTGTTTCAGGGCCACAATATCATCACAACTGAACAATGGTGAGTGGGGAAAAGATCATTCAGACCTTCAGTAATGGTACAAACATTCATACAGTGGGTCACATCTTCAAAGTCCAATAAGGAACCATCAAGAGAACGGTGAATAAGTTAAAAAAAAAAAAAGACGGGGGAGTAGTAAGGAAAAGAGCATCAGAATGTCGCAACAGCAAGAGAGAGAATTATTTCATTCCGATTGTTCAAAGTAGAGTCCATTAGTGTTATAAAAAACTCGGAGAATTCCAGTAAGATATCTTTACACATTTCAACCATACAATTGTTCAACGCTTCATCTAAAAATTGAAATATTTTGCTGTTACACCGGATATATATATATATATATATATATATATATATATATATATATATATATATATATATATAATTATATTGCATATATATATATGAATATCGATATACAGGTTTATATATATATATATATATATATATATATATATATATATATATATATATATACATATATATATATATGTATCATATATCTATATATATATATATATGTATCATATATCTATATATATATATATATATATATCATATATATGTGTATGTATATATAAATATATATCATACATATATATATATATGATGGATATAGATATATGCCGCATATATCATATATATATGATATATATATATATGCTAAATATATATATCATATATATTTGCTATATATATATATTATACATATATAATATATATATATATGATATATAAGAATATATATATGATATATATCATTTCTATACAACATAATTATATTATATATATACATACATATATATATATCATATATATATATATCATATATAGATAATATTAGTGGTCAATATATATATATATATATATATATATATAGATAGATAGATAGATAGATAGATAGATAGATATTGGAAGGGAATTCAGATTAGCATGACTCCATCCAGCTCTTATCTTAAATAACAACTTAAAAGAGACTATTTGACCAACACAAGCTCTGACCAAAATTCATGTTCAAAAAATAAAAAAATAAAAAACAAATGAAAACTACAGACAAAAGTTCATTTTCTCCATTAAGACATTCATTTCTGTAGTTCACTGCTACCAGCAAGCAGAAAAAAAATTTTCTCCTGATGATGGTGATGTTGGCCGAAACTAGTCGAGGAATCTAAATTAAATAATAATAAAAACGAAAAATATTAATATACAACCAAGTGTGTCTGAAGATTTTAATTTTTTAATATTTTTTATTGTTCAATATATATATATATATATATATATATATATATTGAACAAGCCATGAGTTCAAAAAAAGATTCAACCAACATCAAAGTTCATTTAGGCTAAATAAATATAAAAATCAAATATCGAAGTACTTCTGGCACCTAAAAGAATCAAATAAAACACCTACAGTAAAATGGAAATTAATAAGAAAAGCTAGAATATGTAGGTCATTAAATGACCCATGTCCTTTGTGCATACATGAGAAACTATATATTACTAAGTTTATAAAAACCAAAATTTACTGAATCAGAGAAATTAAATTTTCACAAATTTTCCTTAAATAATATTTAAAAATAAAAATAAATTTAAAAAGTGTGACCTCGTAATATACGTACTTATATTTAATGGAAAAATATAATTTTATATACTGTAAGTAATTCTATTACATTTACAAGAAAAAAAAGTCTATTAAAATAACAATGAAAATACTTTAAAGTAGTATTTAAAGTTTTAGTTAAAACGAATTCTAACCTAAACATCTTTTAAAATTGTAGTTAAATAAAACGTATTCTAACCAAAACACCTCTCTCATAGTACTACCGGCACTTAAAGAAATCCAATAAAACACCTACAGTAAAATGAAATTATGATGCAAAGCTATAAGATGTAGGCCATTGAATGCCCCATGTCCTTTGTACAGACATGTGAAACTATATATTACTAAGTATAAAAAAAAAGTTTACTAAGGAGAAATGAATTAGCTATTTTTACCGTAATTGTCATAAATTTTACTTAAATAATATTTAAATATAAAAATTTTAACAAAAGTAATATAGATACTTATACTTGATATGTAAAAATAATTTTACTTACTGTAAGTAATTCTAATACATTTACTTCTTTTAAAAAAAGAAATATAGTCTATTAAAACTAACAGTGAAAATATTTTAAAGTCGTATTTAAAATTGTAGTTAAATAAAAAGACATTCTAACCTAAACATCTTTTAAAATTGTAATTAAATAAAACGTATTCTAACCTATAGATCTCCCTCCAAGTACTAAAAGCACTTAAAAGAATCCAATAAAACACCTACAGTAAAATGAATTTAATATGAAAAGCTAGAAGATGTAAGCCATTGAATGACCCATGTCCTTTGTACTTACATGAGAAACAAGATATTACTAAGTTTATAAAAAATAAAAGTTTACTAAATCAGCGAAACCAATTAGCTATTTTTTGGCGTCATTGTTTACTTAAAAAAATTTGTTCCCTAATAATATATATACTTATAGTTGATGTGAAAATAACTCTACATACTGTAAAGGATTCTAATACATTTACTTGTTCTTAAAAGAAATATAGTATATTAAAAATTAATAGTGAAAATATTTTTCAAATTGTAGTTAAATAAAACATATTCTAACCTGAACACCCGCCCACAAAAAATCTTCAAATATACAAATAGAAAAAATGCCGTAAGAATTTTTGCCGTTAACAATAAAATTTTTTAAAAATCCAGACGACATGCATTTAACGGATGTCAGATTTCATTGAAGAATACATCCCTACTCCCTACCAAAACGTAGCTAATAACGGATACATCAAAATACAGACATAAAGAACACGCAAACACCCCTGTCTAGTAGAAATGAATTAATCTGTAACCTTGGAAACGTGAATTATGATTTTAGCTGTGTCTTTAAAACCCAGTAATTTTAAAAGTTACTCCAAAATTCGCTTGAGGATGAAATGGGACTAATGTCTTTAATTTAATTACAAAATTAAATTCGGACCTTCTATTTTTTAAACATGGTTAGAAGTGTGTAGCGGAAAAACCATATTTTAAATCAATTAATTTATAATATTAATGCTCTGTAAATTTACATTGAGCACTATTTTGTAAAAATAAAAATATCCATAAGAACACCGGATTATATATCTTACTGTTCTGTATATATATATATATATATATATATATATATATATATATATATATATATATATATATCCAAGAGGATAAAATCCAGATAGAGCTCAATGTACAAAACAGAGCAAGACAAACACTTCCATCGTTATAATTTATTACATTGGAATCATAATCACGTTCCAATTCATCAAATCCAAAAAGAAAATAGAAATTATAACTCCAGGTATAAAAAACAAAATTTCGGTGAGTGTGTATGTGTGGAGTGAGAAGCAAGGATGAGAGGCAAATGTATGGAGGCTCTAGAGAGAGGTGTAACGGAAGAAAAAAGAACAGGAAAAGCCTTAAGGTGAGGGTGGGAAATAAAATTTAAGTGATGTTTTAAAGAGAAAAGTTAAATAACGGTTTAAATGAGTGAGATACTGATAAATATGAGTTATTATCAGATGCATTAATCATTAATTACTACCAATTCGTTGATCTTAGATTGAAATGACAGACACCGGAAATGTGTGGATACATTTGTGGTGACATTAGACAAAATAAATGATTATACGATCCAGATTTAAAATCTAGTCTGCCGATGTGTATATGAAATTTGTCGTCTGGTTTGCATTGACTAACCTTATGCATACATGAAAAGAGAACATGAGAGAGAAAAATAAAAGGCCCAAGAAAAAAATAAAAGGCCAAACTAAAATGTGTAATGAAGAACAATTTGAAAAAAAACATGTAATCTCCCCCTATTATTAGGTCCCCCAGATTACAAATTTAACATAATCCAGTAAAAATCCTACTATTTATTACCACATCCACACATAAACATATGCACCTACATATATATACATATGCACATATACATACATACATATACACAAACATACATATGCACATACATATATACGTATAACCATAAACACACATACATACATATACATATTCATATATACATATACACACACACACACATATATATATATATATATATATATATATATATATATATATATATATATATATATAATATATATATATACAAACAAATAACAGTATTTACATTATGCGGACTATTGTCCTCATCTTTGTCGCCATATTTGTCACAACGTTTCGGCCGTTGTACGCTCCGGCCTTCTTCTTCTTTATTTCGATCCCTGGGGTAGACTGTTCTAGTTCCACGTGCCATGTTTGATGGATGTCAGTTATCAGTTATCTCCTGCTAATTTTCCACTGCCTTAACCGGGTATTGAACTCACACTCTTTGGGTTATGTCACTGGATCTAACCAACGCATTTATCCACTGTCCTTGAGGACATCTGGGTATGAATTTCTGGGTATTATAAACCTAATGTTTTCAGCAACCATTTTTACCAGTGCTCATATTGCAATTTTGCTGTTATCATTCCATGTTTTTACCAGAGCTCATATTGCAACTTTGTTATCATTGCTTTTCTCTGGCACTCCTTATTCCCATATTGTATTTATTTCTATTCTTGGTCGGCTCAGGAGATTTTTATGGCCTAGCATATGTGCTGATTCCTTAAGTTTACGAATTTTCCAATGGTGTTCCCTGTCTATGATCTCAACATGATCCCACAGGGGACGATGATCTCCCTTCTCTCTCCATATGTTGTCAGCCATGCCTGATTTTTCTACTTCCCCTCGCGTTACAGCTTTCTGGTGTTCTTGAAGCCTTACCTTGAGGGGGCGGCCTGTCTCTCCTTTATATTCCTTTCCGCAGCTGCACGGGATAGCGTACACACAGTCTTTAGTCATGTTCTCCTGTATGGGGGGTCTCACTCGAGAGAGATATCTGCGTAGTGTTGTCAAGCTCTTGAAGGTTGTCCTGATGTTATATGGACTGCAGATCCTTTGTATTTTCTCTGATAACCCCTTCACATAAGGCAGGCGGACTGTTTTCTGAGTGTTGTTGTCCTCCTCTTCTTGTACCCGCCTATCCCAGTTTTGTTGGGCTGCTGCCATGTACCCAGGGTAGTTGTTACGTTGTAGGGTACTACTTATACTGACCAATTCTTTATCTAACATCTCTGGGTCGCCACTTATGACTTTTGCTCGGTGTTGTAAGCAACGGACGATCCCTTTCTTTACGCTATATGGATGGTGGGAGTTGAAACTGAGGTACTGTCCGGTGAATGTCGGTTTACGGTATACGGATGTCTTGAACCCATGCTCTGTTCGAGATATTAGTACATCCAGGAATGGGAGTGTGTTGTTACTCTCTTTCTCCATTGTGAACTGTATCGAAGGTCTTATTGAGTTCACATGGTCCAGTAGAACCTGGACATCTTCCTGGTGTGGCCAGAGTATGAAGGTGTCATCTACGTACCTTAACCATATAGTAGGCTTTAGCGATATAGATTCTAATGCCATTTCTTCAAAGTATTCCATGTATATATTCGCCATTGCTGGTGATAATGGCGAGCCCATTGCTAAGCCCTCATCCTGTCGATGTATGTGTGATCCCATTCCGAAGTGTGTTGTTTGTGTACAGAAAGTCAACATCTCCATCAGATTATCTATTGGAATACTGGTCCGTTCTTCTAGGGAAGAGTCAGAGGTCAATTTGTCTCTGACTACTGAGAGTGCCTCCTCCGTGGGTACTTTGGTGAACAAACTCACCAGGTTCAAGATCATCATCTGGTTGGATAGGATGGGAGCATCTTTGATTATTTCACTTCTTTTTTTTTTTTTTTTTTTTTTTTTGGCAGGTAGTGTTTCTTATTGTCTTGCACACTTTTTTCTTTATTTTTACATTCAGAATGCTTTAAAAATTCCATTTACAAGACAATTGTTTATGATAAAATGCTATTCAATCGGTAGATTCATAACGATTGAAAACAATGTTTTTGTTTGAGTTTTGGTTTGACCAATTCGTAAAAAAAAAAAAACTAATTAAGACATGTGTGTCCGTCAACCTTAAACAAATAATCTTTGTCAATTTTATTTTTCAGTCTTTATGATGGTCGATACTTGATCTATCTCTTACTGTTACATCCCCGGGCAACGCCGGGCTCTACTGCTAGTCACTAATAATCTGATAATAAATAATGATAAAATAATAATAATACTCATAATAGACAACATTAATAATATCAGTAGTGAAAATATCAATAGTAAAATCAAAATGCAGATAATAAAAACGTGAAAAAAATTAGAGATTGAAATCATGACGGTAAAAATATTTTAGTAGTCAAACTAAAAGAAAAATAATAAAAAACACGTAGTGATTAACGAGTGTACGTCTATTAAGTCTACAAATTAACCTAAATTCTAAATTCATATAAACCTCCATATAAAAATATCAGAAAATTATCCAATATTATATATCAGTTAAAATTTATACACATATACCCACATACGCATATACCAGCTAAAACAAATTAAAAAATTAAAAAATATATAGAGCACCACATAAACACAGACAGTGATATATAGGTAATAACAAGTGTCAATCCATTTAAATGTCATATCCGATGTTAGGAATCCAAGTCCGAACTTTTATAGGGAACAACACGTTATAAAACCGTGTTCATGTTTTAAAGCGTTGTTTGTGTCTACATTTGGAAATAATCTCACTTCGAAGATTCAGCAACTCTGCAACTTTTTTCAACAATACATGGATCACGCGAGTCACAGAAATTATCAGGGGTTCTAGCTCTTGATATGAATCTCCATTTCAAATGCGGGATTAGTCCCATGTCCGCCAGATCCGAATAGTGTTTGGATAAGGAAGTTTAATTTTTTAGGTATCGATATTTAAAAGAGTGCCTGTAGTTGTACAGACGCTGCTTCCAATTTCCAGCGGATATACCTATGTATCTTTTTATGTATCTTTTTTTTTCAAGCTGATATTCTCTTTAGGGAGGATTGTAGCCTCATATATTACATTCTCATACATACATTTTCCCGTGATTGGACATTCAGCTCTACTCCTACAATATCATATATTATATATATATATATATATATATATATATATATATATATATATATAAAACTAAAAAAAACAAAAACACAACAAACAAAAACAAACAACAAGCAAAAACAAACAACAAACAAAAACAAAGACAACAACAACGGGCACGGAAAGCCAAGCTGGGCTGGGAGCCACGGCGCAAAGTATGTATGTATAGATCGCGCGTGGGCTAGAGGTCTAAAAGTCATATTGGGAGGAGAGGGTAAAGGGAGATGCTTGAGCATTCACTACATCCGCCCATATGGATTGTTACAGATGGATAGAGGAGAAGCATATCAGTCAGAGGGGCTATGGATAAAGAATCAGGAATGTAAATGTAAAGTTTTAACTTGGTTAAAGTCCAATATTCACTTCTCGTAGAAGCGAACACTCCAGCGGTCTGTGAGCCACGATTGAAAAAAATAACATCCAATCCTTATATAAATCCAGATAATCACCAAAGACATAACATTCAAAGAAGGTAAAATAAATTCAAATAAAAAAAAAATAAATAAAAAGGAAGGAAACCTTAGTAACGAGGAAAAGAGAAAGACAGAGGAAAAGTAAAATGAATATATATATATATATATATATATATATATATATATATATATATATATATATATATATATATGGTATTGTCAATCACAAGCTGGTGCTCAGCAAAAAGGCTTAGAAGACGAAGTCCGTTAGCATTCATTTTCCCAATACCCTGCAAGCCAATCACTCCCGTCCGGACTGACATGTTGGAGCCCACTCGGGAATTAAAAACTCCAAGGAGGATAATTTTATCTGTCAAGGCTGTGTCGAGAGATTTGTAGGCATCTTTTACATCTTCATCGGCATCCAGGGTCGGGGCATACACTCTGAAAATGGTTGCGTAGACATTATTGTAGAGAGGAATTCTGAGGGTCATTAGTCTTTCGCTTTGCTCAGTCGGAACAGAAAGGAGGTTCCTTAGAAGTGTTGAGCGAACAGCGAGTCCAATACAGTGGACTCGACTTTCTCTGGATGGAAGACCTTTCCAGAAGTATGTATATCCCTCGCCCTCCTCAGTTAGAGAACCTTCCTCGGGGAATCTTGATTCGCTGAGTGCAACGATATGCACATTGTAGCGCTTGAGTTCAGATGCGATCAGTTCTTTGGGTGTGGTCTATTTATGATCAGGACAGACCAGCAGGGTTCGTATATTCCAAGTAACAAAAAGAAAACATTTCAATTTTCTTCGTGGACCGCGATAATGGACGACCAACGAGGTGCGGCCTCCTAGCCAGGTGAGCTGGAACCAGCATCTTTTTGGCCACCTTTGATAGGCCTCTCCTCATGCGAGACAGAAGGTGCGACTCTTTGAAAAAGGTCCGCTTGGTCGCGCAAGTAGGGCAAGAGATGATGCCGAATCCGAGGGTCGCAACGAAACGGCCATCTTGCTTACGCCGCCCAAGTGCAGGCTTCAAACTAAGGGCTGCCAACATCATCTTATGCCCGCCCTCTTCGCCCGTTGCCCGTCGCCGCAAGACTTTTTCAGGGAAAGAAAGAAAAAGAAAAAACAAAGAGAAAAGACAGAGGCCGCGCTCAGAATTGTTTGAGGTGGTACTAGGATTGGACAATCCTAATCACACGCACTTAGCTTCTGGAAAGAAGATTTCAGTGGCAAGGAGAGGATCCGAGACTACCGAAGGCTTCTTCGAGAGTTACAGCGGGCTACCGAAGTCCAGGTCTGTTTGGGTCCGCCTTAGTGCATGCCCACTAATGCATAAAGTATAGCTACCAAGACGCTTCGATGGCATTTCCACCACCGGGGTTCCATTACTCTCCTTAGAATCTCTAGGTTAGCCGGATTACATAACCACCGCCAATCGCTCGGCGTTGTTTTGGTATGATTAGTCTAAGCTATTTACCCATAGCTGGGATCCTAAAAGGTACTACCACCCCGGATCAGGGCGGATCTGGGAACAACAGCAATTAAGAGGCGATGCCAATCTCCTCAAAACCTCCTGATCTGAGGCCTTGCTTCTGGATGCAGTTTATCGTTATATATATATATATATATATATATATATATATATATATATATATATATATATCACCTATATATCATATATATATGTACTATATATTTATTTGTATTATATATAATATATATATATATATATCACATATATATGATATATATCTTACCTGTATATATATATATATATATATATATATATATATATATATATATATATTTGATATATCACCCACTGTTCTGGCATCTCGTCTACAGTCGCTCTCTCACAGACGCGCCGTCGCCTCTCTCTGTCTTTTTTACAAATACTTTCATGGTAATTGCTCCTCGGAGCTGCATTCGCTGGTTCCCAGACTTCATGAATTCAAGCGCCCTACGAGGCTGGCATCCCGCTCTCACCTTTCACTGTCGAAACTACTAAATGTAGCCGTCTCTTCTACTTCAATAGCTTCATGTCTCGCACCTCTCGCCTGTGGAACTCCCTTCCCTATTCCTGTTTCCCTGAGAGCTATAATCTCCAGCTATTCAAGTTGTAATGTCAATCGACATCTCCAGCTGCCTTGATCTATCAACTATCCTTCTCCCCATCCTTTCCTCTAACACTCCTATCTGATATTGCTCCAAATCTTCTGTAACCCCTTGCATCATAGTGGCTTCCCACCTTGCTTGGGGTGGAAAGCTTAACAAAAATATGTATATGATATATATATATTTATATACCACCTATATATTATATATAAATATGTATATGATATATATATCATATATATATATATATATATATATATATATATATATATATATATATCCTATATGTCATATATATATATATATTTTGAAATATCGTTTGTATACAACTGATAGAGTTCGCTTTTTCCAGACGAGTTGAATTCTATGCATAAATATCCATGTGAGAATTTAGATCTGACGAGGCTATTCAAGAATATACAAGTATTGTCTTTTTTTTTACTGATTTCTACTTTCTAATCAAATTTTGCTTTCCGTCAGATCCGAGCCTTAAATATATGTGCTACAAATGGAAATTTGTAGGTTCTTTTCTGTTAATTCTCACCAAAATAAAAAGAATTTATATTTACTAAAATTCACACCATACTGCGAGACTCTTCCGTTGCACTCCAGTTGAGTTGACCTCTGCGATGACCTCAAATGTGGGTGACTTGTGTAAAAAAATTGTAAGTACCTCGAATATCTTCCCCATTTACGAAATGTGAATAAGTCTCTGATTTTTGGTAATTCTTCATTCTGAGAGTTGGATTTGTTGCGAGGCAAGGTAAACAAATTTTGGTTTAAAATTTTCAGTTTCAAAAGAGTGCCGAAAATTTAATAAAAAACAAACTTTAATTTACAATTGATAATTTCTTGTGAATTAATGTTTGCGAGAAGTGAGTTTACATTATTTGTGGTGAATTAACAGAAAGGATCCACTTATTTACTTGCAGGAAGAAATTTAAAATAAAAAGATGAGCAGGTATAGTATACATTTGTAGAAGGCTAGGGAGCAGTCGATCGAAACGTTATGTCGCAATTAGCGAAGATGAAAAAGACTGAGATGGAAAACACTTAAAATTATATTTGAAAGTCAGGCAAAATTTTCGTGATTTTTTTCAAGTAAATGACGTTATAAAATAATTTAAATATGGGGGTTTTAGTAAAATATTCAGTTATTACAGTGAGTGAAAATCAGTTTCATGTAGGCACTGGTTTTAAAATAACCGCTTTGACATGAAGGTGGAAAGGAGAGGGGGATGTTGAAAATATTTTGAAAACCGAATCTTATTCTTGTCTTTATCTTTGTATTTTTTTAATCGACTTGGACTTGAAAGCTAAATGTTGCATTTAGTCTTTGCCATTTTGATTTTTTATTTATTTTTTATTTTAATCTCCAAGAAAAAGATGTCTTATGCCGGGTGTTAGTTTTATTGAATTATCATGGTTGAGTATGTGTGTGTATGCATGTCTAGGTTCTTTGTCTATGTATTTGCTTGTGTAGATTCTTTTTCTGTATATGCGTGTGTAAGTTCTTTTTGTGTGGGTATGCGTGTGTAGGGGTTTTTTTTTGTATGCGTGTGTGAGTGTGTGAGTTCATTTTTTGTGTGTGTATGTAGGTTTTCTGTGTGTGTGTAGGTTCTTTGTGTGTGTAAGTTTTTTTTGTGTGTGTATATAACTTCTATGTGTGTGTAGGTTCTTTTTGTGTGGGGATTTCTTTTTGTGTCTGTGTTTAGTTTCATTGTGTCTGTGTTTATTTTCTTTGTGTGTGTTTACGTACTTGTGTGTGTGTGAGTGTTTAGGTCTCGTGTGTGTTCTTTTTGTGTGTTTATGTTCTTTGTGTGTGTATGTGTTTAGATTCTTCTGGGAATATTTTTATATAACTATATAAAAAAATCGGGGACACGCACTGTATTAAAAAATGCACACGATGTATAGAAAAAACGAGGGAGTAAAACTGACCCCCGATCGCCAAAAATGTCTCCACAATGCTTTCTGACAAAATTACCTATTTCGTATACTACAATTCATTAATGAAGAAGTACTGAACATTTCGTATATCGAATAATTCCTGGGCTTTTTTCAAACTTTTGAAAAAACTGGGGTAGCGATTTTAATAGTACGTATCTAAATTTTCATAAATAACTTTAAAATTGCGGCCACAGCCCAAATTGCAAAAACAAATTCTCAAAACTACCAAAACCAGAATGTTCCGCTTAAATTTGAACTCGCTTGTAAGGAAAAATGTTGTCACTTTATTGACTATATTACACGTGCGGTTTTTACAGCAGTTTTCTTACCGAAAAAGCTCAGGGGAAATAACTCTTAAATGAGAACAGCTTTCAGACAACGGTCCAAACTTTGAACGAAAAATGAATGATATGTAAATGGTAGCATTGAATTGTTCTCGAAACGAATTAGAAGATCGTAAGCCAGCAGTACAGACAACTTTTCATACTTTTTTTGAAAAATTAAAACCATAATAGAAACAGCAGTAATATTCCTTTTTTGTTATTTGTTTTCTTGTCTAAATCAGATATAATTTTCTTTAAAGAATGTTTCTATATAGTACATTCTTTTTTTAGATTTTAATTAATACAGTGACTATCAAACACGAGATAACTCGTGGTTGCAGTTTTTATTATGACGCCGACTGCGAGTGATCACATGTCTGGAATTTTCTGTTACATTTCATCTGCGGGTGCCAATTTATGCGCAATAATAGTTTTAGTGCGAAAACGTGTCAAGGCTTCAGATGAAGCAATAAATCGACTCTTATTGCCTAACATGATCTACGAAGTGTGCATCATTAATTAATTTAAAACTTATAAAAGCTGGTGTTTGAAGTCAGATTTCGGAACTGACCTCTGGCAAACAACGTGTTTAATACAATTTATGTGCATAAAAACCTTTCCTCTGATAGCGAATTAAAAATAGTACACATTAATTTCACTAATCGAGCTATTGGTGTATTTCTGAATTATTGTGGCTCAAAAATTAAGTCGATGTCGTAGTTTGTTTTTAAATCTCGAATTATAATAATAATTTGCTAGTTTAATTATAATAATAATTTACTAGTTTAATTATAATAATAATTAGGTTGGTGCAAAAATAATGACGTAATAATGTCGTTTTTTGACGTATTTTTTTACGTCAAAAAACGACATTATTACGTCATTATTTTTGCACCAACCTAATAGTTTAAAATTTCACGTTGTTTTTAATATTCTGATAAATCTTAATTCTTCAGTTAATGATTTACTTCTTTTAAAAGAAGTTCTTCATAGATTTGCCAAACTAAGCTTAATATCGATACTACACAAATCGTAAGTGGGAAGCGATTACTGCTATTCGAATATGTTCCATCCATACTAAGTTACACTCGGTTGATACCTTGTGCCTAACTTGACGAATGGATATATTTATATTTGCATATTTAGGTACTTTTTGTTTTTCTAAAATCTTTTTGTGACATTTCTTAAATCCTGTTTTTATTCTTCTTCTCGTTTCGTCAACTTTTTATTATTCCCTGAACTGTGTGCTACTCGATAATACGTACTTCCGTTTCTCTTTAGTCATTTTCAAACTAACAAGCTAAATATTTTATTTTTAAGTAAAAGAAGAAAAGGATTTTGCAATATTTGACCTAAAATTTAGACACATTTCGGCACCTAGTCTATATGCAGCGAAATGAAAATCAAACAGAATTATTGATGTGACTTTAGCGTGCAGTATACCGTCATTTACAGTTTGGTGTGCAATCACCCTGCACTTTTACACTTCAATGTATAGCCTGCCTCCACTACAAGAACTTTATACTACAGGATGATAAAAACAAATTGAATAATGATTGAATAATGATTTATTATTAATGACATGCACTTAATTATACAAATCAGAATAATCAGAATCATAATAATGAAAAAAAGGCTAAATAGTACTGTTATGAATAATCAAGAGTAGTCTCGCCTTGTTTTGTTACTCTCCTCTTGAGAGAGCTATTTCTGTTTACTGGGACTATAAAAGGACACTATACGCGAACCTTATATTCGCAGATGAATAAAGCTTTCTTAAAGCCTACACCTGCGTACTTTTGTCATTACAAGTACATTAATGGTCATCATTATGACGGAATTCATTGGTGCTATATAATTGATATGAACGATTTACACTGAAATTCTTTAATTAATAATACATACTTCGTAGATCATTTACAGGAATGCCAAAAGCAAATGTGATCGAGGTATGACTAGAAAAAGTTCCCAACGCCTCGTGTTTTCTTTGAAATCCATGCTACTATTAGGTTTATAAAAAATAAAAATGTACTTAATCAAAGAAATGAAATAGCTATTCTTTGCCGACATTGTCAAAAATTTTCATGAAATGATTTTTAAAAAAAAGCTGATAAATGGAATATACAAATTTATATTTGATATTTTGATAATAATTTTTAAATGATTTAAGTAATTCTGTTACATTTATATGGTTTAAAAGAAGTATAGTCTATTAGTAATTAAAATTAAGAATAATATTTTAAAATTGTAGTTCAATACGACATATTCATATACAAACAACCCTTTTAGAAAAAAATCTTTATGTATGCAAGTACAAATTTAACAGAGAAAAATGTGCCGAAAAACCTTTTGTCGTTGATAAAGACCAGACGACATGCGTTGAACGGAAGTCATCATTCGTTGGAAAAGGCACCCCTACCCTACATTGACTTAACCTCTTTTCGAAAGTAACTCATATTTTGATACAATAATAGTCAGTGAAAATGAATGTTCTGTCGCCCTTTGTTGGGATGACTGGATTTCCCCGTATCCTTATAAATTAATATTATGAATGTATGTGTTTATAAAACTCTGTAAATTTCAAATTAAGTTCGCTTGAAAATGAAACAGGACTAGAAACTTTAATTCTATAATTGAATTCGAAGTTTTTAATTTCTGTATTTGAAACATGGTAATTCCTGTGTAGCGATGGAACCATTTTTTTAAATTAGTACATTTATAATATATATATATATATATATATATATATATATATATATGATAAGATTAACATTTAAATATCAGTTTCATCCCGACATCGGTGTTTCTTGGTTAAATTTCCAGTTTTCAATGATTGTGGTTTTTCTCATTTTTTCACCTTATTTCGCGTCTTTTTCAATCCGCTTTTTAAGTCCATTTTGTACATGTCCGTATTCAGGTATTTAACCTTGTTTTACACGCGCACATTCATGAGTTTTTTAATTGATTTATTATCTTATATTATTATTAAAGTAAATATTTGTTAACATGTTGGCTTCGACCCATTATTTCATTCTTTTTATTTAATAGTTTAATTTATTAATCAAAGTTAATATTGCTAATTTTTCTTCTAAACATAGTCTACATTGGTAATATTGGTAATATTATATGGAGGTACTTTTTTTATAATTTCACATTTAACTATAATAAGTATGTTATTTTGTTTTTGACTCCATATATATTTAAAATATTAATTAAAAATATTAACTAGAATATTATAATCGAATTAATAATAAAAATTAACAAATATTACAATTTAATTAATAATACAGCATAACATAACAATTTTTATATAAACCAATCTTTTTTAATTTTTTAAATTAAATTTAATTTCGAAGAAAAAAATTACAAGTGAAAAACTTTACAGCTGAAAAAAATGAAAAACCTAAACAAAAACAAAATTTAATGAACGTGCGCGTGTAAAAGAAAGTTACATTCATGAATATAAATGTATACAAAACGGAGTAAAAAAAAATGAATTGAAAATGATGCGGAAAAAAATATGAAAAATTGCAAATACCATTTAAACCACAACTCCTGAAGATTAGAAATTTTACCAAGAAACATTGATGTCGGGATAAAATTGATATTTAAAAGTTAAGTAATCTTTTCATATAATATTATTATTAACGCGCTATTTTTAACATTATTTTAATATTTTTAATACTGATCACTATATATAAAAATATCTGCTGCTTCTTAAATCTTCAAAATCTTATATATATATATATATATATATATATATATATATATATATATATATATATATATATATATATATATATATGTACACACACACACACACACACACAAACACACACAAGCACATTTATGCTTATATTAAGAGCGAAATTCAACTATTGCGGAAAGGTCCGTAAAGAAAAAGAAAAACGAAATTTCAAATTACTTGTTTAAGAACATCATTTTATATTTATCAAATCAAATACTTGGATATAACAGAATAAAACGTGAACTTTGGACAATTTATTCATAACTTCAATCCCGATGTAGAGCATCTCATTCAGAAATTGGAAAGACATAATAAAAAACTAAAAATAAACAGACGTTATCGGTGAAATAAATAAAAATACTTGTTTATAATAATATAATTTGTATGTGATATACAGTGCGTGCCAGAAATACCTCCCACATAATGGTAAGGCATTAATGGCAATGATGTCTTCATTTAAATTATGTCTTACCATTATGTGGGAGGTATTTCTACCGCACCCTGTATAAAGTAGAGAAATTATCCATAATGCAACACTACATAGTCTTAAAAGAAAATGGATTTTTAAAAATCCACCACTAATATTTGTTTTAGAATCTCCTTATTGAAAGAAATAGATAACCGATTATGTCTGACATGAATTGACAAACAATAAATTGTCTGTTTGAACAAACGAAAAGAAAAATACATTGCTAATAATCGCAGTTTTCATGTCTTACTGCTCAACATAAAAATAATGATGAAAGGGAAGTAACTCAGTTTTTGTTTTATCTCCCTTGGATAATGACCTAGAAAACACGAATATTGATTAATAATTAGTACTATTAGTTAGTAATAATAACATGGAAAGGACAGACAATAATAAAATTAGTAATACTAATAACTAATAATTAGTTTAAAATTTAAATTGCAATTTTCCTCATTCATCATGGCTGTCCTTCGGGTCCAAAGAAGAATTTATCTTGCAATTCATCAGTGGATCCGAATGAATGAATTTTCAACAAAACAGACCTGTGCGGGAAAATCGTCAGACTGGGGTAATCCCACACTCTCGGCTAGGGGTGCTTTATCCGGTGGTACGAGGAACCGTTACAACCGGATTCTTCTAGACTGTAAGTAGATGACCAGGACTTCTGCATGATCAACGGCAATTGCTGACGTCACCTTCATTGACCGTTGGATCTGCAGAAGATTTCATCCATCCACCGGGAGAATCAGTTTCGCGTGCTACTAGTACTCACAGATCAAAAATTATCGAGGCTTCGGAACCATCGACTAGCCTCATCTGGTTTTCCCGCTATTTGAAGCGGTTTACATGCCAACAGCTATTTAGAGCCACAGATGAGAGTTTGGGGGGGGGGGCTAAATGGGAACCAACGCAAAGAAAGTACTCTCCAAAGGAGTACAACTGTTCCTCTGTTGGAGATGCTATCCCTCCCCGAAAAAAAAAGAACACCATTGTGTGTGCGTGAGAGAGAGAGAAAGAGAGGGGGATATGTTTAACTTAGGTAATTACACTAATTCGCTGTGAAGAGAGCATATGATGATGAAAAAGAATGCCTCAAACTTTATAAAAGTTAAGTTTTATCGTTAAAACCTTTATCATTAAGAGGAAAAACCGAAGTATTTTTTTATTATTTAATTATATTTTTTAATCCTTTTTAGAACTTTAGAAATTTTATTAAAAATCTTGTTCTCCTTGCGTCTTCTGGGTAGTTGGCTATAAATTAGCATAGCAAATTTTAGCGTCTTTTTTTTGCGGTAAAAAAACACATTTATTTGGAAATTCTTGCAAAAATTAAATAATTGTCGAAATTTAATGAAACTTTCATGATTTATTCACAAATGAATTAAATTATTTTGGGATCTGTGTTTTTTTAGAAAATCTTGGTAAAAGATCTGTTACCCACTCCCACACACACTTATTTGATTTTAAGAAATTTCGAAAAAAATAAATTTTGTGCCAATTAATGTTTATATTAGTTAAAAGCAGAACTCCTTTGATAATTTAAATCATCATTTTTTTTTTTTTTTTTGTAAGACGGAAACACAAGTTACCTAAAGTGGTAATTTTGCATCGCAAAAAAAAAAAATCCAATAAAACTAAGACATTATTTAATTAGAAAATATTTTAATTGCTTTTATGAATAAGATTTATTATGGACACTATTGTCTTCAAAAAAAAAGTTTTGATGAATAAGAGTTGTTTACATTTTTGACTTTAAAATTTATAAAGTTTCAAATATTCTAAATTTCTGCATTACTTTGTCCCCGTTAGGTTATATTGTTATTAAATAAAAATTATATTTACTCATGGAAAATAAATCAAATACCAATATTTTAAAAAGAATTTATATATATATATATATATATATATATATATGTGTGTGTGTGTGTGTGTGTGTGTGTGTGTGTGTGTGTGTGTGTGTGTGTGTGTTGTGTGTGTGAGTGAATAAACGAGCCGATTTTTGCAGATGCGTATGTTCATACACGACATTATCAGAAAATAAGTGTTATAACAAAAGTAAATTTAAAACCAAAGTATCTAAAATTCGGTAAAACATTAGATTACGGAGAATATTTTCCTAAATTTTTAAGATTACTGAGTACTTAAAAATTATATTGAAAAAGGCTCTCAGTTATTTTTTACTCATAAAGCCTTTATAAAACAATATTAACCATCCATCTGTCATCAAGCTGTCAACAGCTTAAATAAACTGCTACTGCTTTTCTGCGATATTTTAAACTTAAAGTGAATAATATTTGTTTCAAACCAGAATAATTATACTTTAAATCAGTTAATATTCCTCAAATAAAGTTTCAGAAAAGTATATTTTATTTTTGATAGATTTTTTTTAATAAAGAGAATTACATTGCAATAAACGATAGCTAAAAATCTATAGCGATCATCACACACACACACACATACATACCTATACAAATTCAAATTTCAATAACAATCATTCATTGGATAAAAATCAACGTTACTGTCTTATGCGACAATTTTGAAATCGCTATATTTTCGTATAGTACATTTTGTGCACTTTTGGGAGAATCGGCTCCCAGAAATCTCCCCAAAGCTATTTCACTGATTTGGTCAGTGTCGACCTATCGGATTGTCTGCACGTGAAGAGTGATTCTTCCCGCGCAGCACTTCTGATCTAATGATCACCTCTAAAAGCAAGAAAAAAGAGCAGACACACCAGTGAGACTTCAGCTGCCATTAAAAACCACGACAGTTGAAGCTATGCGCTGATCTTCTCACTCAACACTCACAAATTGCATATTCCTTACACTTACATAATTTTTCCTCTTGCACAGTAAAACTGTTAAAAAACATTTATTACAAACTATTAACTCTTTCTTTTCAGAGAACTTTCATAGAAAATGATAGTCAAAGAGAGACAACTCTCATCTTACTCATTGCATGCTTTTTCTTACACATTCTTTATTGTTTCTTTATTGTATACATTATTGAATACAATTTTTATATATAATGATACCTTTGCCTTGTCCTTTCATCACATCAGTTTGGTTTCCTAATCAAAATTAAATAAATGAGGTGGGAGTCCGCCACAAATGGTGCGAAAATTAGTTTTAAAAAAAGAGCCTCTTCCAGTCAATTCAAATTAGTTTTGAAATACAGCAAAGTATTAATATTAAAGTCAATCTATTAGCTTGAAATAAAAGCTTCAAGAAAAATTTTCATTTTTTAAAATTCATCTTAAACCTTAGATATTCTGTTCAGTTCTCTTTCAGGCTTCCGTACTTTAAGATAGTGGTTGTTAGCTTTTGGTATTGACTAGCAAAATGACACTTGTATCACATGTTATAAAAGTGAATGGTGTGCAGGTAGAGTAGCAGTTATCAGCGCGTTCAAATTCCAGTCTAATATGTTGCGTTCACTTTCTCAAAAATGACCATGCGCAGCTATAGATTAAATAACAGGGTAGACTGGAATCTCTAGTTTTGGCCTACAGCTAGTCTAAGATAATGAGAACTCGCCATTCAAGACATTAGAGAAGACAATGAAAAAGAACTCCACTATCTTTCGCCGTAATAAATAATTTCTTCTTATTTCTTTGGATAGGAATGTAGATATTCTCGCTTCAGTTTTAATTCCTCCTTTTATTATAATGAATATTATATGAAACGATAAACCCGAATCTGTAAAGATGTTTTAAAAAAGAAAGATAGTTAACAGAAAACAAAATAAAAAATAAAGGAAAGATGAAAAAAAAACAACTTCGTCCAAGTTTGAAAACGTTTTAAAATAAAGGTTCTCTAGTGAATCTTGCAAAAAGTTTGAACCTTGATTTCCGTAAATATTTATCATGTGTATTGTCAATAGAATGACCTCAAAATCCAGCTCTTCTAATATCTATCCATAATTTTGCTGAAAAGATCGTAATTATCAATTAATCAGTATTTACTTTAAATATTTTTTTCTTTAAGTAATCTAACTTATTCAATGTCTTTGATAAATTCATGTCAAATACTCGGTCATGGTGTTGTTACTGCACGGCTTTATGCACTTACGCCATTCTCATAACTTCTGTTCTATGACATAACAAATTAATCTCCAAGAGTATATTCTCTTCATATTCTATATATATATTTTCGAATACATTTTAAGTGTTTACTTTGTTTCTGTAAAGGAGGTTTGCTTGACAGACGATAGTTGATCTTCGAAAGACATGAACCAAAAATGCCATTTCGGTCAGTGGCCATTAAAGGCTTTTAAAGTCCTATTTCTTCATTTCTTCATCCTGTGTTCTACATAATGTAGAAGACATTGCAATATAATATGAAAACAACGAATAATGGAATTTGTCAAGAGTAAGATACAGGCAAACGCAAAAGTAAGAGGTTTGGGTGGGTAAACCACTTCTCTTTATTTCTTCGTTTTCTTCTCTAACAAGTGTTAATTATTGTTCGATATTTATTTCTAAAAACTCCAAATAAATGTAGATTAGAAAAAAATGTTACCTTTTTCTTTGCTGGCAGTTAAGTCGTACTAAAATGGCATAGGGCCGCATTAGTGGCGCACTCAGAGGACAATGGATTGCGCGACTAACAGTTTACAGTTGCCACTCTCATTGACTTTATATAGTGTTAGGTTTTGTATAGAGTTGTCCCCCTTATCTCATAATGTCAATATGAATGAAGAGACTGTATAAAAGGTTTATAGCACATTTGTTTCGTGTCTTCCGTAAATGATTTAATATGGAGCATTTTAATTGGCTTATATTCGCACTGAACATTAAAAATCTGATTTGGAACTTCCGTATCATTGTAAAAACTGTTCGTTTCTTTCTTTTTTTCTTTTTTTTTTTTTTTTTTTGCAGTTAGGTTCACTCTGTAGAATGCTCGGGAGTCACTCGAGGTAGAAGGTTACGTTAAGAGATAATTTATATGGATAGGCGGGAAAGATAACGGTTAACCCTAGCCTTGAATATATCTTTGATATCTTTCCTCTTAGTTATTGAACTTTTATTGATTGTCATCAATTTTTTAAAGGCTCATCATTTCGGTCAAGTATTATTAATGCTATTTTGGGTGGTAATGTTGGTTAATTAAGTGTTGCTGACACTTTGTGGCGTGAATGCAGGTAATGAAGTCTATATAATCTGGCTAGACACGAACAAACAAAAAAATCATTACACTAGAAAATCGTATTAAACGTGACATTTTTTTATTTCACAAATACGTCTTTATTTAATAAAAGAAACTTTTGTGACGTACAACAACCGGATAAATTTCAAAATCACATTGAAAAATTACAAGTCATTTTTTAAAAATAAATATAAAGTTTAGATTTATGCTTGTGTGTCCAATCTGAAAGAAAATGACGTTTTATTAAATTATGCAATCATGAATTCTCAAAATCATATTTTTTTGAGTCTCACTGAATTATTTTTGGTAAGTAATATTTTCAGGGATATTTCTTTAGAAAACTGTAAAAAAAAAAACAAAAAGCAATGAACGACCCCTCCACCACCACCACCAATTAAAAAGTACACACGAGATATCGAAAAGGAAGGGAGGAGAAATATGTCTCCCAAAAATGTTTACCCAAGTTTAAGTCTTTTTATAAAAGAAAGATATTCAGTAAAAGCATTCATTCATTCATTTAAATAGTGGAGCAGCGTATTTTTGCTTTCACTTCAGGGAAAAAAAAACAACCATTTTGGTGGTACCTAATTTAAAGCAATGCTTCTCTATTAACCGCGTGCTTTGAACATTTCACATCAAAATTCAATTTCCAGTAATCTACTTTCATATATGCATGAGGGGATGCTGATAAGTTTTCGCCTTGACCCACTTCCAGAAATCTGAATTAAACAGCTAAAGATGTCCATTTTTCATTCCTTTATTCTTTTCTTTTTCCTTTTGGGACTCCAACTTTTCAGCACCCTTCATATTTATAAGTCTGCTAAGCTCTTATTTCAGCATAGATTGCATACGTCTCTCGCGTCTGGAATAGACGAGCCTTTCCAACTATTTACCGGCTTTTTTAAATTTTGAATATTTTTCTTTACCTTTTCAGCCTATCTAATGTTATTCCAGACTACCCTTTAATTTATTTCCACTCTATTCCAACCTATCTGTTTATTTGAAACTGTCCGTTTATTCCAACCTCCTCTTTCCTTTCCGTTCCGAAAACAAATTCACTTTCCAATCTACCTTTTTATTCCAGATTTAAGAGTAAGTATATTAATAACGTCGCAGTATTTATTTTGCACAACATATTTTCATCACCCTCCCTTTCCTTGTTAAAGCACTTAATTTATGTGTGAATTTTAATCACAAAGGTCAAATATACAATAAAAAATTCAGATCAAAATTCAACTTTTATAATTCAACTTGTCAGGCTATTAATCTATCACCATGATTTTTTTATAGTCACACACTATTTCGTAAAGATTTCGAACACTGGTTTTTCGGCGACATTTGAAGGTCCGGCATTCTGAACTGACTTTCTTTTCATTATTAGCTCAAGTTCTTCATGTGCGTATCCTTTTAGATGTGGGCGATCATGGCTCTCCCAAACTTCCTACCATTCGTACTTCTACACAATGTTGGTCGCCTCACTATTCCTCCACACGTATGTTCTGCCATGATTCCCACAGCCCACCTGTAAGTATCTTATGCCCTGTGACTATCAAATTCTACAAATCGTTTTTTCTGATTACGTATCCCAGATATTTCAATTGTTATTTTCCGATTCTAACTACATGTTCCCTTTTTGTTTCCATTTTCCTTAAAGCTTTCCCGTTGCTCACATTTTCTGTTCATAGTGTAGTCGTATTGACGGCCTAAATCAACCGGTACATTTTTTACTTTACGAATATGTTAGCAAACGCAAAAGCAACAAGAGAAACAACAAGAACGAACACAAAACGGATTTATAACAAAGAATATTTATAATTATGTCTGTAATAATGTACAAGCATAGGTGTTACTTCCCTTTGACTGGAATTAAAGTTTTTACTAATTAAATTTTTTTATCTGAGCTCATAAAAAGTTGAATGAATTTGCCGCTCAAAATGTTCATTGTGAGAATGTGTTTGGTAAACTGGAACTTATTTGATGTTTCAAGAAGTTTCTGTTTGGTACTAAATGACATTTTTAGTTTTTGCACTTCTGAAAATAATTACAATAAATCTTGCTGCTAAAAGAAAATGTTCACCAAGAGCAAATTTCGTTAAATAGAACTGAGTGAGAAAGTTTCTTGAATTATGTCCTGAAGAGCTGAAAATATGTTCGGTAAGCTTCAGAAAACCTTTTTTTTTTTTAAGTAATTTCTTACTGATGAAGAATTGGAAAAAACTGTAATATCCAAGTTAAATTTCTTTAGTCTGGCAGCGATGTGTCTAGTTGTTTTGTCTCACTCTGAAAGAGTTGGAAGTTCGCATATGTGTTGATTAGTTGAAAGTTCGTATATGTTTGTAATTAAGTTTCCATTGCTTGTAATTAAGTTTCGTATGTGTGTGTGTGTGTGTGTGAATATGTTTTCATAGCGTCCACCTGAACCGGGGCCGGGACGCGATTTCTTATACAGCTACATTTTTGTAAGTGAATGAAATCAAGAGAGAGAACGAACTTGTGTCTGGTATTTAGAATCAACCTTGTCACGTGATCGGCTCATAAGAAAAAAGCGGGAAATTTTGACTTGGTCACGCGCTGGAAAAAGACTTATACGTGGGTGGATTGCAACGCCCACTGGTGTGTTTATTGACCAATTGGAAGTTGAGGTGTTCTGAAAATATGTATGAAGCTGGATAAGCTCTGTGATCCGCTTTTTGCACAGATTTGCACAAAATCGACATTGCTAAAAAGTGGTAGCTTGGTGCTAAAATAGTATTCTCAGTATCCACAGAAACTCTCAAGATTAACGTCTCCTCTTCAACTGTGAGGAAATTGTCCGACAGTCACAGAATTGCTATATAGTAAGACAACACCCTTTTCTTTTTGTCTAAAGACTTCCTACTTTTAACACTTTGTTTCACTATTCTACTATGCCTTCGGATTTCGGTTTCACACTTTCCGTCGTTTGGCAAACACTTTTCAAATAGTTAAATTTCCGCTCTTGCTTGATTTTGACGTCTCCAATTCGTAGCTAGAATTTTGGGCTGTCCCTTTTGATAGCGATCACAATTGATAGTCCTTTCTTTCGGCTTTTCTTTATTATTTTGTCTAGTTCGTGCAGTTTCCGTGTCTGCTATCAATATGTTGAAACTGTATCGATCAGTAATAAATTCTGGTAGAATTTCTAGTCCTCTTATGATCCCATCACTGTATAGAATGGCTAAAACCGGTGTCTTGCGCCTTATGTTGCGGACTTGTGGACTTGTTCAATTCATTTTCTATCCGCATGCAAGCGTTTTGTTCCCAGTAAATGTTCTGGATTATTCTAATATCTTTCCCGAATAAATCAATTTAAGATAGCATATATCTTAATCATAACTAGTGGCGACAATAAATATTTAGTAGCGTTGTTATTTAAAACTAATTTTTCTTTGTATAACGCTAATAGCTGCTCTGCCTACGGAATGTTTTTTTTTTAAATCACTTTACCATAATGGAAGCCATAAAGCTACTAACATGCAAGGAGTTACCGAGAAAAAATACTATCAAAGAGTGAGCGTTAAAAAAAACAGGAATTAATTTAAATTCTTGAAACAGGAATTAATTTAAATTTTTGAAAATCAAAGTTGACTGAGAAGCAAGAAGCCGGAAGAGAGTTCCACAAGTGAGAAGTACGATAGAAGAAACTATTAGCATAGAATTTATGGTTACATCTACCCATTCCAACTATAATATGACGAGACCTTGTTGCCAATCTAGTACTGCACTTAAATTCATAAACTCTAGGTACCATAGCGGGAAGTTCATCAGAACAATTACCAGGAGAGTATTTATAGAAAAAGCGCAAGGAAGCTACTTACAACGCCATTTAATATCTCCCACGCTGGCGTAAGTTTTATTATTTGCTTCTAGGCCAATTTTTAACTGAAATATGTATGCATTTTTAAACAGCCTGTCTAGTTGGAGATGACTAGACAAAACATACTCTTCCACCCGGCAAGTTTATTTTCATGTCCCGGAATTTGAAAAGTGTTATCACATTTTAGTGCATTTTAGGCAGTTGTAACAACTCGGCTCCAGCAATTATTGCAACTCGAAATGAATATATCATGAAATTCTCAAGTGAGTATTTCAGAGAGTCTTATGAGTTCTAGATCAGTAATTTGAAAAAATTTAAGGTTGCTGAAAATGGAGAAGTAAAATTTAAATAAAAATAAAAATCTAAGGGCCGTTCTCAGAAATAGATCATTTTTATCTTTTTCCTTAATTTATAACTTGGAGATTTGCAAAGGAATTCATCAAACATTTATATAATTGTTTAGGGTCACAATTATTTTCCAGGGAACTTAACGATCTCAAAGGAATTCTGAGTTTGCTTGAATGACACTCTGGAAATGTCGATTTGGAGGTTTCTCTCTCGCGCCTGTGAATTTCTTATTTTGTTTTTCCCTCTAATCGAAATTGGACAGATATCTACTGAATTTAGAATTTGGGAATCTCTCTCTCTCTCTCTCTCTCTCTCTCTCTCTCTCTCTCTCTCTCTCTCTCTCTCTCTCTCATCTCTCTCTCTCTCTCTTAATCTGTAATGAATTGGCGTATCTGTTTTACTGTAGTTTTTTATGTATATATGTACAAACCCACATAATTGAAATTTGAAACACCTATGAGCGCACACATGTGGCCGAGTAGTTAGAGCGTATGTGTTGCGATTACGAGATTCTGGTTCGAATCTCATTATGTTCGATTTCTCAGGGAGATAATTTCTTAATCTGGTTGGTCGATTTTTTTTAGTGGATTATTTAATGCCTGAATCTAAATATTTTGAACACAGTTTTATGGCTTCAAGTACAGATAAAATGCATTGTTGATCATTTTGCGATAAAATGTATGTTCATTTTGCATAAAAAATTATTCTTACCAACAATACATTTTTAAAGCAGAATTCTACTTTAAGAATGTATTTTTATACGTTCATAATGTTTTGTTTTTATTTGGGGATTCACTATTTACCCATATTTGAGATCCTAACAGGTGCTACCACCCCGGGACAGGAAGGACCTGGGAATAGCAGCAATTAAGAGGTGGTTCCATGCTCCTCAAAATCTCCAATCTCTCGATCAGTGGCCTTGCTGCCGAGTGTAGTTTATAGTGAAACCCAGAACTATTTGAGGTTATGGGCTTAGGGAGGTGATCCCAGCGCGTGGCACCGTTGGAAATTACCTGAAAACGATACCACGGATTGGCCCAAGTCTAGTGAGTGGAAATATGTAGACAGAATTGTTCTAAGGCCGTCAATAGTCGTGCTAACACGAAGGCACGAGTTATCGTTACCGAAGGTTTGAGCGTGCTAGCCTTGTTTAAAGTGTTTATCACGCCAAATTATGCACCGTGCCCCAGAAACTGTAACTAAGGTACGCTCAGAATAGCTACATTATAAACCACAGGTAGTTTCTGGGAGTATTGAACACACAAATATGCCTATTTGCAATAGGGATTAGTTAGCAGCCTTGATAGACGAAAGGTATGGATAGAGGAAAGGTATAAATCCTCTTCTTCTCTCCCCAACTATGGGTAAATAGTAGGACAGACTGAGTTCTATAGCCGGTCTAAGGGAAAGTAACTCTGAATTCAAAACCTGTATATATCCCTGCCGTAGCACATAATATCCCAGTTAAAGAAAAACTCGTTCACATTGGTTCGATAATCTCGACTACGTTCGGCAATTGATGGTATTAGAATTAGTTTACGCCATTTTCATCGTGGAGAATCAAATAATTTCCAGGGGCAATTAACTACCCACATCCTCCCCAAAATCAGTAACCATAGGAATATTGACTTTTGAGATGTTGGTCGACCTGAAACAATATTCGATGTACGGATAAATTGTAGACTTACTAATGTGCAAGATGAAAATATGGAACAGAGTGGGTTCAAATTTATATATCCAACTACTTGACCAAAAGATATAGCAAAGCTGTCAGCTGTCATAGTTCAAGAACTGTTATACCTCTACGCGGTACATGTTAATTTCATTCAATTTTCTGCGTAATGAAAGTTTACTAATGTAAAATGATCCAGAGGAGTGAACACTATTGTCAATAATGTCTTCCCAATGTGTGGGAGGTGTTTCTGCGCACCCTATATAAGAACTAGATGAGGTTTCTCTAGATATGGGACTGGAACGAGAACAGCCCCCCGTAGACTGAATAAAGATTTCATTTCTGAATTTCCTGTAGGTGACCCGGATCGATATACAACAGATGAAGTCCGGAGAGCACATCATCCGAGACGTTGTGATAATAACAACAAAGATGATGACAAGAGTCCGAATGTAAGTAGTGATATCTCCTCATTTTAGAATTCCAGGCAGAAAATGAATTCGTTTTAAAGTTGACCTACAATGATTTTAATTTGAGACGTTACTATCACCGGACACTTATGGGGTATTTTGCACATTGCATTCATTGCACAATACTCGATGAAGTTTTGCTGATATTTTATTTCTATAAACAATAATATTTTTATTCCGTTTTAGATTTTTTTTTTTTTTACCTTGTTATGTCGAGCTGTTTAAAAAAAAATGAAAAGACCATGACACACAAATGCGTCACATGGCAATATGGAGAGTTTAAACACGCACATTAGCATAATTCTTACAGTTTGATAAATTCAGTTAATCATACGTTGCCTTGTATGACAATGACAAAAACACAAATGCCATTATAATCAAATATCTATAAGGAATTAAAATTAGCAGACTTTAATCAGATATATGGCTACGGGACCAATGATTTATTGCCAACAGGCACACACGCATATATATATATATATATATATATATATATATATATATATATATATATATATATATATATATATATATATATTTGTGTGTGTGTGTATGAGAGAGAGAAAGAGAGAGTGAGAGAGAGATGGGGTTGTACCTATATCTCTATCTAATTATTTTTGTGAATTCAAAATATGAGATGGACTTGTCTAAAAAAAAAGTACCCGCCAAACATTCTTACATATGCAATATGCACATTAAGGAGAACATCAAAAGAGAGAAAACAACAAAATTAGTCGGGCAGACACTGACACGCCTTCGTGTGCTGACTAAATTCTGCCACAGATGTTTCAAACTTGGTCGTTTTTTGGCCCCGACCAACTCACTTCCTGCCGTGATTCTGTCTAGCAGATTGTTCGCTTTTCCTTCTGCAAAACTTGTGCATCGCAAAAATCTGATAGTCAAGACAAAACCAACTGAACCCCGATTCTCAAAGTCGAACCCAAGAAGAAATTGCTATCTTTGTGTATTTATGATTCTTTGAATTTAAGTAAAACTCTTACTTGTTTAAACATTTTTAGACGATCATGTCTGAATAGTTGTTTGTTTGTTTTTTTCTGCCTCTTTTTGCTAAGAAAGTAATTGAAGTCTTTTTGAAATAAATATATATATTTCAACAAGATTTCAAGAGTGCAACTTGATATTCATTGTTTTCTTCTTTAACTTGACACTTTTTAAAGAAAATGGCCTATATCAAGACAAACTACAATTAATTTGACACAATATTTCGTCATATTTTGCCTGCTCTCTGGTTTCTGACTGATCAACTTCAAATAACTCTAACAAAAAATACCAGAGAAAAGATTTTTCTCCCAGTTAATGTAAGTTCCCAAACAGTAAAACCATTTGAATTTGAAAATTGTTGTCGCAAAGATATTTAAAACGCATCCAGTTCCTTCTATGCATGACTGACAGTCTTTTGGTGTAATACACCAACAGGAAATATCCGTTTACTTAATAATTACCATTGTACTTATCAGAAAATCATGTTCTAGAATTCTATTCTATTCTATTCCTATGTTTTTTTAGGTGCTGAATTCACATTTGCCACTCGAAATTCTTCACCAAAAGGAAGCTTAAATGTGTTAAATGCAAAATTTAAACACTTCTCAGAAATGTTGGCTCCTCGCTGCTGCCCAATGTCTCTAAACCCGAACCCTATTTTTTTTTTTCATTATAAATGTGAAAGTTTAGTTTTAATCTTCCTCTTAAGTACAGATAACGCTAATACATAATTCCATAATTGAACTGAGGGTCACACAACCCACAACTGTCCGCTTGGTTCAACTGTATGAGGTCACTGTGCAAGCCCTGTGGCTTCATCAGACAGCTTCGGAATTTAACTGCAGATAATAAAAACTGAGGCGCGGTGGAGTAATGCGGATTTGATTGAGGAATCGGAGAGCCGAGTTTGAATTCCAGTCAAATTCATTAAATTCGCTTGCGTGCTAATACCCTTGGGTAAGGTATGAAATCTATCTCGTCCCCCCAGCTATGGGTAAATAGTAGGACAGACTGGGTTTTATAGCTTTAGTTGACAGCCATTCTAGGAGAAGGATGACTCTACATTTAAA
Source organism: Acanthosepion lycidas (assembly GCA_963932145.1). Taxonomy (NCBI): domain Eukaryota; kingdom Metazoa; phylum Mollusca; class Cephalopoda; order Sepiida; family Sepiidae; genus Acanthosepion; species Acanthosepion lycidas. Next base: position 72,292,884 of record OZ010579.1, on the reverse strand, counting down.
CAGCCTGGAGAGGGTTCGACACCGTTAAATAATTCTTTCCCTCAAGGCTTTTACTGCGGCTGCAGTACATGCGGTGCCACTAGGGTTACGGGACTCGTGATTGTGACTAAAAAGACAAAAAAAAAATCAGGAAGGGACAGTTGAAATTTCTAGGAAACATAATGAGGAGAGAGAGCTTGGAAAGTGGCCAAGAGGGGGACAAAAGGAAAAAGACTCATAACCTAGCCTCAGTAAGTGGATGACGGAACAAAGTTTAGAGATAACAAAATGATAAAATTTATTAAGAGCTCCAAAGGACAGGAAATTTTAGAGTGGCATAATCACTAATATTCTGAAGAGACGCGATACATAGAAAATTAATCGGTATAGGAAATTATTTAGCACAAAACTAAGATAAAATGCGCTACAGTTTGCTGCTTTTGTATTTATTTTTTTTAAATGATTATTATAAGAATAACGTTAAACATTTTTTTTAGGTATTACTTCATAATACCTAAAGAAATCTTTTTTCTTTGTTTCTTTATCACCTACATTCTGCAATATTTCTTTGTCTTGTTTTTTGCCTTGAATATTTCTGTTTTCTCTCGCTACAAGTTTTCTTTGACTCCATCGCTCTCTCTGGTGATGTCATGATTGGTTCGAATTTGTCAAAATTAACATTGCTCAAGTCTCCAAATCGACTGTTTCTCTTCTGCTAGGTGGAAGATTTCATTTTACATAATTTCTAATCTTCTGTTATATATAATTAGTTCATTTATCTCTCTGTAATGCTTTCATACACTCTTCATTCAGCAGACGATATCATCTCCTTGTAAAAGAACGCTACGGTCATTGCTTCTTTCTCAGTTTGCATCGTCGTTACGCGTCAGAGTCCCCTACCCCCCAAAAGTTGATACAAAAGTGGTGGGAAAAGATATAAGAACACGGGAATTGTTAGACGCAAAGTAAACCTTCGTCTGAGGCGCATTTCTCTATTTTATACATTTAAACCGCATTATCAAATTTGTTGATTCTTCAGCTAATGGCTTCTTTAATTTATGGCCAACAGCTGCGACATTTGTTTAGGAATATAGTCTTGTTAATTGATGCTGTATTCCAATTTTGTTGAACGACTTTACGCAGCGCAGTACTTAGCAAGTTTGTCTGCCAGATTCGCTTGTGTAAAGAATTCGCTTCTAAATAACTCACACATTTGACCTTGAGCCAAACGAAGCTGGTCTCAATAAATTACATTACCGTGGTAAAAATAGTCCTTCAGAAAAATTTGACACACTCACTAGAAGAGAGATGCTTTTGGTCATTTCAAAAGGAAGAGAAAAATAATTTATTGATGTTGACTGGGTTAGAAGCAGGTGGTGGATACGTTAAGGATTTTTTTTTTTTCTTTTATTCTTATTTTTATTTTTTGCAGGTGGTAAATAAATTCAATCGCCTCCCAAAGAATGACACTATTTTATTGCTATTACCAAATAATATGGCTGATAAATTTTGATATTTACAAAGAGGGTGCTGAAATGTTTCCGGCCCAAATCGCTCGAAATCTGATAAAACATCAGAATCATTTTTAATTCATTCTCGGTGAGGCTGAGAACCCTTTTGTACTAAGCTTTGACTCACAATACGTATGTGTATATTTTCTATATACCGTGACATTTCGGGGTATGAACGATCAAGGCTCTCTACAATTATCTTTCTTTCGTGTCTGTAAGTAATGTTTGTACCCTTAGAATCATACGCAGTCCATGTTCTGCCATCCATATTGTTTTTAATCGTTTTCACCCCAAGCAAGGCAGTAAAGCCACTGAGACACTGAGTGTGGAAGAATTAGGAACAGAAACATTAATAATGAGTGGGAAAGAGAAAAGAGTAATCAAGACAGCAGCTAGCGATTGATATTACATTTAAATTTTTGAAGATTAAAGTTGGCTGGAAAGCATGGAGCCGGAAGGGAAGATCCACAAGCGAGAAGTGTGAGAAAAGAAACTGTTAGCATAGAATTTACAGCTACATCTAGCCAGGTCAATTGTAAATTGATATCTCGACGCCAGTACTGCGCTTAAATTTAAAAAGAAAAAAGTCTAGGTACCATAGCGAAGAGTATGTCACTCGCTGTTTCCCCTTGGGTCCCCTCTCACCTTCAATATGTCCTGTGAGTGTTAAATTCCCCTAACCCCATTTCCTCATTAGGTATCCCAGAAATTTCAATTTTGTCTTTTTCTAACCCAAGGAACAGATGTCCTTTTCGTTTCTATTTTTCTAAAAACTTCCTCGTTGCTTACACGCTCCTTCCGTTGTATTCTCAGCATCCTTCTGTAGTCTTTTCTTCGTCTATTAGGAAATTGTCCAATATTGACTGCCATATACGAGCGTTGACATTACATAACAGTTCAATACTCTTTTCTTTGTTTCCTGCCTCTCAATACTTTATTGTGTATTCCTCACATTGATTTATGGTGTGCGATTTATTCATCTTTGCAAAGAAAACCTCCACTTCGATTGAGATGTTAGCTGATGTTAGATGTCTAAATGAAAATGAAGATCATCCCAATTGAACTACTTGTATCATCTTTATTCTATATAGATACAGTTAATGAACCAATTCCTAAAAGTTCCTTTTCTCTCATTCAAATAGCTGTCAGTGCCAATTGATATTTGTCAGAAATTATGTCAGAAACGCATCCACTAGGCTACCTAAAGTTATAAGCCACTTATTATTAGTTTAGTATAGTATTAGGTTGGTGCAAAAATAATGACGTAATAATGTCGTTTTTTGACGTTAAAAAATACGTCAAAAAACGACATTATTACGTCATTATTTTTGCACCAACCTAATACATGAGAAACAATGCAACATAATAATGTCGTTTTCTCACATAGTAACATATGTGAGAAAACGACATTATTTTTGCACCAACCTAATACAAAGACAGTATTGTGCCAGTTTCGAAAATTGGTCTTTGAGCAAGGCTCGTACATCGATATAATTATCCCACTCGTTCCTCTTTTGTTTATGATAATAATTAAACTTTTATAGCCAAGACAAAACGTTTAAAACATGGTTACATAAAGAGAAAGAGATGGAAATATAAACGTGATTTTTCTCGTTTTTGACCAAATTTGTGATTTTGGGTTTGTTTTTGTTTTTTTAACCAAATTAAGGCTGTTTCTCTTTTGATCAAAATTACGAATTTTAGATTATAAACATTTGATATTTTCTGAATTAATAGTTAAAACTGATTTCTAACATTTGTAAATAAATTTGTGTGAGCGCAAACAAACACATAATTTTAATGCCATGTTTAGTATAAATTATAGCGTTTTAAAATTCGTCTGAGTTATTAAATCTGCAACAATGCTGAAGCTACTGTGGGCTTGGTGTTTCTCTCTTTCCCCCTACCCATCAGAAATTAATATTAGAGAGTTAGACTACTGAAATTAATGGCGATATATTAAAATAATTTTGGCGGAAACAACAGTACAGCGATTCGCCCGTGCACAAAAATTTAGCAAAATCTGTGATACTTTTGGTGTAAAAAAATTATTCTATTTTTTAGTTATTTTTTTTTTTTTTTTAATTTTACAAATTTGTTGATCTCAAAATTTGACTGAATTCATAATTCAATAGAAAAATAAAATTATCGTCTTCGAAGTATTGTCATCTGCATTTAACTTTGAGCAATACACGTTTCATTTTATTTTTTTTGCTACTTTATTGAAAGGCTACTCTACAAGTGCTACTGGTATCATATGCAACCCAGTACTACCTGCCGGGTCATCGGCAACTAAACCAGTTCCCCCACCAGACATCCAGTGGAATTAAAAATAAGCCCTGTCGAAAGGCGGATTAACTTTCTTGTACAGTCACAATAGTTTTGTCGTTCATTTAAAACTTTCCTACATTTGCTTTCAAAATTATACTCGCAATGAGGCTTCATACTTTTAACATCTACTGAGTCTCGATTTCGTCCCCAGAGCCCAAGTGGAACTCATATGTACAATGCAATACTAAAGATGACGGGGAAAATGGCCAGCTCATTCTATCACAACAGAAAGTATTTTGCCTCCTCTTTATCCTTGCTGTTTTTACTCGAGTCAGATCAGACCAGACCAAAAAAATGACCGCTGCTGGCATATTTGGTCTGGAGCTGCTCAGTCCTCATTTCGCCGTTTTGATAGACTTTAAAATCCTTTAAGACGTCTTGTGTTGCTTATTTCCCACTTTGCAACCTCTTTCCCCGCAGACACAATGTTGTAAGCCTATCGCTATTTCGATGGTAAATGTTCACATGAGCTCCACTCTTTAGTTCCAACAGTTCATATCTTTACAGCTAAGACACTCTATACCGTTTCACGAATTCGAATCACCCTCACCTTCCATCTTCCAAAAAGCAGCAGTTCTTGGGGAACACTCTTGCGTGGGTCTTTTCTTGAATACTTCAATCATAATCTCTGCAAATCAAAGATCAATCATCATCTTTTCGCTTTATCCTCATAATCTTTACAGACTGACACATTTCTCCTTCCATTCATAAAACGCACCTCATACGTCATTAACATTTTGACAGTAACCCTGTAGATTGAGTGCTTCTCGAGACGTGTACTGAGTGAAAAATGTGTGAAAAATTGATTGATTAAATCAACCGTGATGGTACGCACCAAAACAAATATTTCTCTTTTTAACTGTTCGAAAGAGACAGTAAATAAAATTAAAGATATTTTATTTATTTGTATAACATTTAATATTCTTACATCACAATATAAATTTTCACCACTGTCTATTCAGAAAACGCCCTTCATTTAATGAATATTTATCTTCATATCCCATGTGTTTATTTTTTTTATTTTAATTTATTTTCATTTTTCATTTTAATAAAATTCAATTTTATTAGTTTAAAAAAAAATCAATTCAAATAGAAAATAAGTTCTCTTCCCCCGAACCAAGAACCATAATACCTCATATCGTCATTAATAATTCACTTCCGCTTTAATGTGGAACAGCACTTGGGATTTCGGGTGAAGGATTCTATTATCACTGGATTAAGTGTGCGAGTGATCGTAGTTCCATGATTATTTCAGGAAGTGAAGGGCGTACCTCTGGCTCTTCAGCCAGACAATGCCTCACCAATTCCATATGCGTCCACCTATGGAGCCGATCGAGAACCAACTTATAGACATAACACAGACTGTAGATATCGCTAGAAGCGGAAGTCGCGGATCCGGCCCTGACTTCCGGAGCTAGAAATGTAAAACTGCTCAAATCGGCGTCCTCAACCGGAAAGATGTATACATCATTGTAGGTAGCACGTGAGAGATCGCTGAACCAGACCGGGTTTTTTGTATTTTCTGGGTCAATCAGTATGTTTTCTTCGTTGAGATAATTCAGTAACACCCCCTTTCGGTGTACTTCTAATAAATGGACGGAAATATGTATAAAGAAAGCTAGGATTTCCGTATCGGTCATCCGGAGAGAGTAACGTTGGAAAATGTTCGCTACTGAAACCATCGGAACAAAGTAAGATTGGACGATTTCAAATTCATCTAACATGTTCCCTGTTGGCAATAGACCGTGGAATGGAAAAACAGCCCCGGTGTCTTTCAAATGGAGTAAGATCCGAGATTCTTCGAGAATCCTTTCAAACGATCCATTTTCATAAGCGCGTATCATGACGACACATTTACAATGGACTAGTGTTCCAATATGCACTTTAGCTCTTGTTCCACCCAGGTAGATATACATTGGAACTAAAGTGTCATTGGAAGCCGCTTCCCCATTTTCCGAGTCGTCGTCTTGGTTAGTTCCGTTCTGAATATCCGTGATGGCGTCCGGTCCCAGTATGGGCACATTGTAATGAATGAGTGGTGGATAATTGTTGGGTTTTATGTTAGAAAAATCCTGGAACTTTACCCTCTTTCGTTCGATCTTGTGTTTTTCCTTTTCGAAAAGATCTTTCAAAGAAGTGACGAGATCGCTTAGCGTCGGGCGCATTTCTGGTTGAGTTTGGAGACATTGATTGGCAAGCTTTTCCAGTTCCTCAATGCGGCTTATGTTACTGATCCGGCTGAGGAGCGAACCAAGACTGTAAACATCCGAAGCCGGTGTTCCTGGTTGGCTTTTCCGAAGCTCTGGTGCTAAGTGCTCATACGTGTAAAGGGAGCCGTTATAGTTGTTATATTTATAACCAGAACGAAACGTAGCGTGTCCCATGTCAATATACACCACCCGTAAATGAGGAGGTTCGACGAGAACGTTACCCTCGTGAATATCGTTTAATAACACATACTTTTGGTGAATTTTTTGTAACCCAACCGCTAGCTGTAATGAGATATTAAGCCAGTTGATTGGCATCAGCGTTGTTTCGTTTTCTTCATTCAGATGATCTTCCAGCGTCATACCGCTGACATATTCTTGCACCAGAGAAAGGTTACTGGTCATCGGGCCCGTTGGAAGCAGTCCAAGAATTTTCGGAATTACCCCGGTGTCGGAAAGGTATTGGGTTATGATTACTTCGGAGATGATGTCTAGATAATCGGAATCTAGAAAAAGTTTAACCGCAACCACCTGTTTACTTTCCACCATTTCTGCCAAATATACTTCACCAAAGGAACCCTTACCCAGAAACACAACCTCGTCGTCGTAATCCCGAAAGTAACGAACAGATTCAGCATCAAGTAACTGGGTACCGATGTGAGCCAGGTTAGCCGGTATATTCTGATAGCTGTAATTGTATTGAAAGAAGACGTCCGAAATATCTTTGATTTCATAGTTGGTATCGTAATTCCGATAACTACTTCTTTCGCTAGCATCACTTCCGTTGGTTTCTTGGTTCAGATCTTGACGAAAGTCCTCAACGAACGAACCGCTTTCTGTGGCGTTTCGGCCTGGCTTTGAGAACGAAGTCATTAGAAGATGGTAACTGAAGCCGCAACAGCAATTACCATTCCATTTTGGGCAGCAGTCGTTGGGGGGAAAGTTGCACATCATATCGATTTCCGGCTTCATCTTCATCTGCACGGCAACTGTCAAAAAATAAATAAGATGCGCCGCTATTAGAAACTACAGTTCCTATAATTGATTGTTCATGTCTTCTCAAAATAATTACGGTATTTAAGATATTTTGCAATTGATTATAATTTCGGTTTGGGTATACTTCTATATTTATCTATACGAGGAAGTGCCTGAAAGGTCCTCAGCCCAAACTTTGATTTGGTCAATCAGAATTAATATTTTTTTCCCTTTTAGGTCTGAAAATATTTCAGCACTTTCTCGTACTGTTAATTCAGTAGTTTCATATTATCTCTAAATACAGGAAAAATTAATACGAATTAAAAAATAAAAAGGAATGTATTAGCAATCTGATCTCGCCTACTTACTAATGAGATAATCCTCTATGGATGTTCATTTAATGGCGTCAATTATCGTAACAGTGGAATGGTTCATTAAAAAGAATTGGGGATTGAGTGATCGATAAAAATACTCAGATCATGTTTTATATTACAGATTAGATTTGTAATGGTTCGATTGTCAGATAAGGAAAGACATCTGCCAATGATCATCTTGTTGGACTTGTTTCAATGTGGCTGAGATGATATATTATTTTACAGTTCTGAGTACTAGTGATTTTCTAAACGTAGATTAAATGTGGCACAAGGCCGAAAGTACAGGGCACCTAGTGAGGATCGAACTCACAATTCAGTTGCAATAGTTCTAGCGAGACAAGCTTGCTTACCATTCCACCACGTCGCGGTGCCACAAGTTCTGAGCCCTATGATAAATAACGTTTATTGTTCTTGGTAATTTTATATTATATTTTTAACTAAAAGAAGTGACAGAAATCAAGTACTTTCTGGGGCGGTAAAATGAGTTGAAAATTTTTTCCAGGATTTTTAACGCTGGAAATATGAACTGTACTTGAAATCTGGAAATGAACTTTAGTCCCAATAGACATTCGAGACTAAGAACTTCAGTGAAAGTACAAACTCTCTTTATGAGTGGAGGAAATTCAGGGTCTATTTAGTGATGATCAAACGAGACTAACTTGGTTCCATTACACTCCCGCCCATTAAAACTGTGCTAGATCTCCGTCTAGGTTCTAGTCATTTAGATTTTTGGAGGTTCAACCATAAAGCGTGGTATCGTCTGCATATGATGAGAATTGCAAAAGTGGGTCTGACATGAAATTTTGCATGAATAAATATACATGTCGTTGAATTTCTCTAAGCAGAAAACAATCATCGACTACCGCGGAACGTTTACGGAGATCAAATAGTGGATGTGAGCATATCTAGACGGTAGGTAGTACATGTTAACGATGTGTTTGTTAAACAAGACACATTCCGAGCGGCCCTACACAGCAGTCAACCGGCAAACAGAGAACGCCTCGATCATCTCATCCGCTCTTGCGAAAAAATGTTTTGTAGCTGAAAAATTCTTCTGTCCAACAGTGACATTGAGCTTCCTGTATATTTCCTTGGAAATAAATAGAGCTTACGACTACTTTGAAACCCTGGTTCCCGTACGATCTCCGAAATTAAGCAAAGTCATGCCTAGTCAGTCCCTAGATGGGTGGCCGCTTTTGAATATCAGGTGCCGCCCTAAGCTTGGCTAGTGTAATGGATAATGTCTCAGAATTGTTAACCACAAAGCCGATTCCAGCTGACTTCTTTATATTCACTTACGCGCATATACTTTGGGGAAAGGCATGAATTCACCTTATCTCCCCCTACATATGAGTTAATTAGTAAGACTTGTATCACTAAATATCTACCCCCTTTAAAAAATTATTCTTACAATCTAAAAATATTTTTTATCTTTAAATAACCTGCAATGGGTTGGTAAGTCGTAAAAAATGAATCAACTGTGGAAATAAATAGGAGGTATTATTTCGGATCGCCCATAGTACATGAGAGAAGGAATGTAAGTATTGGCGCGAGGTGGGGGACTGTTTTCTGCAGGCATAAGATAAAATGAACGATAAGTCTTGGAAATTTTCTTCCTATCAACTCGAAAACTTTACCATCTTCAAAGGTAAATGTGTGTGTGGCGAAGTTATCTTTCAGCCAACGTGTACCTTCTAAATAGTTTCTATTTTCTTTTATTATTTTCTGTGTCGTGTCCCTTCAATACGTTTGCGATCATGACTCTCCACAATTTCTTAATAACTTTGTCTTTTTACCTTCTCCGCCAAACTCCGCTCCGCCATTACACAATCTTGTCAAGTAGGTTATGCGTTGTTTTCATTAGTCTCTTTTAACTTCAATCTGTTCTGTAAGCATCAAATTTTCCAAAGCCCTCCTTACTCATTATGCGTCCCAGAAATTTCAACTGCCTCTTTCTGATATCAAGTATTAGTGTCCTTTTTGTTGGCATATATGTATATATATCTTGTATGGTCTGGTATACTTTATGTTTGGTAACTTAGCGCATTCATTCAAGAAACAACTAGGTGACTTCGCTAATCTTAATGTATATTGGTAGCGTTGAAATGAAAACTTTTATTATTTTTTGTAATTTTCTTTTGTCCTTTTCACTTGCTATGCCATCCTATTTCCGACTTTTTTTTCTTCCTTCATTCTTTTAAATGGTGGGTATTCGGAAAGTTAAAACTTAATAATTATTAACTTACTAACTCCGATCCATAAACCCTTTCCTCAAAACAGATAGGCAGAGCTAATATATATATATATATATATATATATATATATATATATATATATATATGAGGCAAGTATTCTAAACCAGCTACCCAATTCCATGTTCTTGAGAGTGAGGTGGATTGTTAGCAACCCAGTAGGACGGAAATTAATACCTAACAAAGAGTGGGAGGACTCTCGATGTGTGAACGGCCAGCTAACTAGAGACGGTGTCTCCATAAATCACCATGGAGAAGGCAACGGGAAACCACTCCACTATTAATCTCAAGATATATGGCAAATAACAAATTATGAAACCTAACGGTGTGAATGGGGGTTAAATCTATGTGCAACCGGTGTCACCTGAGAGTCATCAAGCGTCTACTAGCGTAAACAGCGTAAGGGGGGATAAAATTCCTCGGAACTTATCCCTCGCCTGGAAAGGAGCGACATGAGTGGCAGATGTCACCGGACCGTTACACAGCGACTAATCGCATCAAACACAAAATAAGTCTCGTGACATGGAGCGTTAGAACGCTAAACTTTACTGCGGCTAGTCGGAAAATGTAAAACAGGAGATGAGTAGGTTAAATGTGAACATTTTAGTTGCATGCGAAACTGGGTGGCCAAACAACGGAGATTTTGTTAGTGACAACCACAGGATTATATATGCAGTCGAAGAGAAAAATGAAAAAGAAGTTGGATTGATACTAGATCAAGACATCAAAAAATGCGTCCTGGGATACTGTCAATTATCTGAAAGAATTCTTGCAGTTAAACTGAAAGGAAAGCCTTTCAACATAGCTATTATAATAGTGTATGCGCCGACAGCACAAAGTACGGAAGAAGAAATCGAATCTTTCTACTCCATGCTAGACAGCGCCAAGGCTCAGTAAAAATCACAAGAAGTTATAATTATCAAGGGAGATCTGAATGCCAAAGTAGGTAGGGGAGGTAGGAGAGATAGCTTTCAAATCCGGACTAGGAACTCACAACGAATGAGGAGAAAAACTGGTCTAATGGTGCACGGTTAATGATCAGATAATATACAACACCTGGTTCAAAGAACATCAAAGACGATTATGAACATGGAGGAGCGAAAGAGGATAAAAACTAAAAACCAAATTACTACATAACTATCAAGAAAAGATTCGGGAATGCAGTTGTTCATTGCAAAACCTATCCAAGTGCCAACTGCGGAAGTGAATATGTAAACTAAAAATGAAATTAAGGAAACTAAAGAAGCCTAACGCGGCACTCAAATTACAATACAATAGACCCCCGAACCTGAAGTAAAAAAAATATGGACAGTGTGATACGAGGTACAATGACAAGATGTGGGATAGAATGCAGAAAACTACACAATGAAATAAGGACCAAATGCAGGCAGGCTTAAGAAGAATGACTTAGCGAAAAATGTGCAGAAATAGAATGAGTATCATGGATGAATCAGATAAGCATAAAAAATAAGAGAACTAACAGAACAAAAGACATGCTCATTAACAGGATGCATAAAATCCAAGGACGAACGAATATATTGAAGAACTCTTTCACAACGAAGAACAACCGGCAATATCCAGAAATATCGACGGGACAGATATATTAGAAACCGAAGTAGAAGCAGCACTGGTCAAACTGAACAGAAACGGAGCGGCAGGGCCAGACGGAATTGTAATAGTGATACTGGCAGCCTTGGATGATTTCGGCATAGACAAGATTACAGAAATAATAAATGAAATCTACAACAGTGGTGATATTCCGGAAGATCTAAGCAAATCTATTTTCATAGCACTGCCTAAGAAACCAGGCGGAAACGAATGTGAAATCCACCGAACAATCAGCCTAATGAACCACATAACAAAACTCATCGTCCGAATTTTGATGAATAGAGCACACAGCAGAATCAGGCCAGAGATAAAAGAACAAAGCGGGTTCGTTAAAGATACTTATTTTCAAAATGTTATCAGAAAGCGCAATGCAAATGCAGAAGAACGTGTACCTGTGTCTTATAGACTACGCAAAGGCGTTCGACAAAGTACGTCACAAAGACCTGTTAGAGCTGCTCAGCAACTCGGGAAAGACATCAGAATAATCAATAATCTCTATTGACAGTAACCCGCCTGGATACGGATAAAAAAATGAGTTCAGTAGATATACAAAAATAGAATGGGGGTGTAAGGCAAGGATGTGTCGTGTCACCAGACTTATTCAACCTATACAGCGAGGCAATTCTGAGAGAAGTGGAAATCCTATCAGGATTAATCACTGGCAGCCACAATATTAACAACATAAGATATACAGTGACAAAGTGCTTATAGCAGACACGGAAAATAAACTACAAAACCTCCTACAGAAGGTAGTGAAGGATAGCAAGAAGAAGGGACTAAGCACAAACTACAAGACAGAATGTATGATCATCAGCAAAAAGATGAGTCTAAAATGCGATTTACAGGTCGAGGACACTAAAATTAAGCAGGTGCAGAAATTTAAATATCTGGGAGATGTTCTGACAGAGGACGGAAAGTGCGATACTGAGATACAAAGACGTATTGGGATGGCCAAAAACGTATTCCAAAAGCTAAGCAGAGTATTACGAGACAGGAAAGTTTCGTTGGTAACAAAGTAAAGAGTACTGAACTGCTACATGATATCTGTCCTCCTATATGGCAGCAAATGTTGGACAATTTCCTCAAAGATTAATAAAAGACAAAAATGTGGTTCTACAGAATGATGTTGAGGATACCATAGGCCAAACATGTGAGCAACGACGAGGTTTTGGAGAGAATGGAAACTGCTGACCATTTGGAGTGCCATAAAACAGAAACTTATACTTAACATCTGGAAGAGGCAGCTGAAATTTCTGGGACACTTAATGAGGAAGGAAGGCTCGGAAAATCTGTTACACATAGGGCGGATGAAGGGAAATAGGGATCTGGGAAAGCAACATCCGATATACTTAACGGGCTTGAGCAAGTGGATGGCAGAACAGGGTCTGGGAGAAATAACAAAAAGACAAAACTTATTAAGAGCTACAAGGGAGAGGAAGATGTGGAAGGCCATGATCACCTACGTTCTGAAGAGACACAGCCCATATAAGATATAATGGATTACAGAAACCACTGAGACTAATACCTTTATAATTTTTACGATTGCTATCTATTGATTCTCGCTGGCGATATCCAGTGACTGACGTTTCTGTGAATAATGTTTCTTAAATTAACTTTGATTTTATTTTAAAAGTCATTATTTTCGTAATAAAACAAGTACTAACCAACTTATATTGATAACATTTTGATAAATGATAAACACACCATGTGAATTTCGGCTTATCTGTTTTTAGTAAAATTTTATTTGGCGTTGTGAATCTTTATTATGCAACTCGCTTATTGTAAATAAATATATCTCATGGTTTAGGTATGGGTCGCAAGAAAGATATAGGGTGTTCCAATAACTTGGACCGATTTTAAATGTGAATTAAGTTTAAGCTTCCAATGATTTTTTTTTTCTTTTTCTTTCAGATTTAACAATTTATGTCTTAGCAATTTCAGCCATGGAAAGATTAACAATCAAACAACGTGTTAAAGTTATCGAAACCTATCACGAAAATGGACGTTCAAACAGAAATGCATTTCGGGCACTTCGCGATTTTTTGGTCAACATAATCGACCAACCGAGAGTGCAATTTTGAAAAATTGTTCGTAAATTCAAACAAACTGGGTTGTTATCAGATGTGAAAACACCATTGCGTGTTCGTTTACGTCGTTCAACTGAAAACATTGCTGCAGTGCGCGAGAATATGGCCGAAAATCCAGACACCTCTATTCGTCATCGCCCGTAGGAATTGAATCTCTCCACAACAACCTTACATAGAATTTTGACAAAAGATTTGTCTCTACACGCTTACAAAGTTCAATTGACACAAGAACTGAAAACTGCTGACCATTCGTCAGTTTGGTGCACGAGCAAAGACAGCCGATGAAGATTTTTCGCAAAAACTCCTCTTTAGTGATGAAGCCCATTGTCATCTTGGTGGATTCGTTAATAAGCAGAAATGTTGCATTTAGGCTGATGAAAATCCAAAGATTGTTGAAAAGCTACTGCATCAACAAAAGGTCACTGCTTGGTGTGCATTTTTTTGCTAGCGGAATCACTGAGTTGTATATTTATAAATTTGGACGTCCATTTTCGTAATGGGCTTCGATAACTTTAACACGTTGTTTGATTGTTCATCTTTCCATGGTTGAAATTGCCAAGACTTCAGTTGTTAAATCTGAAAGAAAAAGAAAAAAAATCATTAGACGCTTAAGCTTAATTCACATTTAAAATCGGTCCAAGTTATTGGAACACCGTATATAAGGCCAAAAGATTTTGTATAGATATTGAGTGAGGGAAAATAAAACGTTGAAAAATAGTGAACATGTTAAACAGATAAATCACAGAATAATTAAAAAGGAAATTGAATATATTAGCAAGATGAATCGGGACTTGGGAATGTTGCTAAAAGAAAATGTGGAAGAATTATTAAAATAATAAGAAGCATGAGAAATGGATTAACAAGTAAGGAAACATTTCAACAAAATGAATCTTTGATTGATTCGTTTTCTACTGCTTACCAATATTTTACAGGTTATTTAAAGCCAGAAAATAATTTTTTAGATTGTAAGAATATTTTTTTTTTTAGATAATAATAGTTTAGTAATATAATTCTTATTAATTAACTCAGATGCAGGGGAAGAAGTTGAGCCATACTTTTTCCTAAGCATGATGGAGCTAAAAATTATAAGCTCATAACAGATGACATTGTAATTTATTCAGGTATCTCGTGTTAATCATATATGCCTGTGGATATATATATATATATATATATATATATATATATATATATATAGTGTAACCCGGATATAAGAGAGTTGTGGGGCCCGGAGGGGTAGTCTCTTATATCCGGGTTTCTCTTATATCCGGGTTTGGTCTATTTTGTTTAGGTAAGTATGGCTCTAATTTGGGACCAGATAAAAACTCTCTTATATCCGGGTTTATCTTATATCCGGGTTACACTGTATATATATATATATATGGGGGGGATCTGATCAAAAGGTAATCGGAACTGGTGCTATAAAAAGAAAAATACAAAATATCAATTTGGCATTTAATCTCCTTCGAAGTAGTCCCCTTCTTAAGCCATGTACTTTTTTCCAGCGTCGTTTCCATTGATGAAACCATTCCTAGAACTTCTTTTTATTTGGTCGGGTAGGGGAGAGTAGTGAACAGCTGCCTTGTCACATCCTCTTGGATGTCTTCAAAAATCTTGAAATGGGAATTGATTTTTGAAGAGGAAAACGTCGCAAGTGTCGCGACCCGAGAAATATGGTGATTGTCGAACCTGGGGAAGACGTACTTGGCCAAAAAAATGCTGCAAAAGCTATGGCCACTGATGGGATCTCTGCGTTGTGGTGAGTCGACTACACTTTCCGTCCAAAAATTACTATAAACAACGGAAGCGAGTGACAACGTTATAACTTAGTGTGTATACACGACACAGTTCAAGGTCAATCAGTGCCAAGCAGCTTCACTCTGCATACTTTAGCCCGTTTACCATAACAACATTCCTGATACTTTTTGATCAAACCTCATATATATAGAGATTTATTTATAAATAAATATAGTCTTAGATATGCAAACTGATAATTCTCAAACTTATAGATATCAATATTTTTACACTATTTACAATATTCGGACTATTGTCCTCATCTTTGTTGCCATATTTATCACAACGTTTCGGCCGTTGTACGCTCCGGCCTTCTTCAGGTGGCTGGAATGTCGAACTGAACCCTTTATTTCACTCACTGGGGTAGACTGTTCTAGTTCCACGTGCCACGTCCTGTTAATTATCCTCTCCAAGTTCTCCACCGCCTTAACCAGTTATTGAACTCTTTGGATCCTGTCACTGGATCTAACTAACGTCTTCATCCACTGTGCCATATTGTCAAGGACACATGGCACAGTGGATAAAGCCGAAACGTTGTGATAAATATGGCAACAAAGATGAGGACAATAGTCCGAATAATGTAAATAGTGTACATAATGCCTCATCTCAGAAATATAGACAGATATCAATATTTTTTGATATTTTAAACCGAAAACATCACAATATATTGCTCATATAATTAAGTCCTGAACATTATCTTTGAGAGGTTAATATCAATTTTATTATGCATAAGAAGATCTGCTATCATGTAATTTTAATTTTTCTATTGTTTTTTCAAAGTATTTCACAAGCCCTCCGTAATGGCGAGGGTAATTACCATATTCTACAATTTTTCCGTTCTCTGGCAAACTCCTCGTTTATACAACTTCTCACATTTCTCCAATTTAAGTCTCTTTGCATTTTTGAGTTTGTAAACTTTTCCACGACAGCTTTTATGATATACAGCTATAGGTCGCGTCTATCTAGATTGAGTCTTAACATAATCAACCTGAAACAATTTTTATTACAACCGCTGTTTATTATGAGTAGGAGTTGGTTCTGAAGATTTTCAATGTTCAGCCAATATTGGTTTTATCGTAGCTTTATCCAAACCTGAAAGAACCTACTGTTCGAATAAAGTATGATATGGAATCTTACGGTGGAGTAATAGATAGCGGCACGGATTGAGGAATTCCAGTCAAATCCATTACATTCACTTACGTGCTAATACCCTTGGGAAAAGTATTAATCCTCCTCTTCTCCCCCTAGCTATGGGTAAATAGCAGGACAGACCAGGTTCTATAGACTTCGATGGCAACTGGTCTACCGCAGAAAGAAATGGCAACCTACTGCGAGAAAAATCTGCCTCGTCAGTCATGTATCTTTCGATACATGATCGCCTACGCGTGTATCACACATGACCCATAACTGACTGACTGATGGAAGCATAGAATCATTATCAGCCTTACACGGGAATAGAACACACTGTAGGCGAAGAACCTGTTCTATGGATTTCCCTACTTCGGTTTTAACTACTGAACAGGCCTCCAATATATCTCTGGAACATTACTTTTGCGCATCTATGAAGGAAAGTGTGTGCAACACAACCATTTAATTTTATTTATAAGGATTCCCTATTCTTCGCAGCAGTCAGAATTTTCCTGGGCGCATTTTAAGTTTCTTGGGTCCTCCAGGTTTAGTAGATCATGCAGGATCTTCAGTTCCTTTCAACTGTAGAGTTTGAATATTATTTTTCTCCATATAGCTTACATTTTATTTGTATTTTTTCTTTGCTAGTCAATCCGCCAAAGAACAGAAGGGACTTTATCTCATTATTACTTTTGGAGTGGGGTTGAATGCGATGGTAGAACTAGCGACAAATATGTAGAAGCCAATGAATTTTTTAGGGTTGTTTCAGGGGGGGTATTTGGCGAGGAATTTATGCAAACGAGGTGGCGACCACCTCTGCAAGCCAACCATTGTCTTTTTCCTGGCAGATTTAACTTCCAAACAAGTGCGGGTTTGCATTTGACCTTGTTCGTATTGACACAACCAACGCGTGTAGATTAAAACTTTTTTTCAACAGTCTCTTTTGGAGTGGCCCAAACTGTGTTTGAAGAATAAGACCGTGGACACTGGGTGCGAATGTGCACCCATGTACGGACTTGTATTTACTTGACTTTCCGCCGAGTCAGGTTTTGACACAAGATCGGGTTTTAACGTGGGGACCCGAGTGTCTTCACTCGGGCCGCTGATCTTAGCTGGTTCAAGCTGGTCAGAGCCGATCCAAACTACTCATAGCTGTGATACTACCAGCGCAGGGACGGATCCCTGTGCCCGACAAGTATCAGAATATGTATATCCCTCAAGAGAGGGGCTTACAATCTACGGACTGTATTTAGTGAGTGTGCTGCTTGATTCTGTCTTGTGGCAGAATACAGTAACCTCTCTTATTATTTTGAGGGGTGGACGGTTACTACTAACATTGTTTAGTTTTAGTTGTATCTTTTGTTTACATTTTGAGTTTGTTTTCTGGTTCATTTCCCCTCTCCCAATATTTCATAAATCATGAGATTTTTATCTATATATATTTATGGACTTTCAATTGTTTAAGTCATGGTGTGTTTTGTGGGTTCCCCTGCGAGTATGTGGTATTTTTGTGTATGTAAGATTGGAGGTGACGGATAAATTCTTGTGGTAAATGTGTAAATTATAATGAATGAATGGGTCGGATTAACTAGGACTAAGACAGCTAAGGATGACCCCCCCACTCTGGCATTGTGCCACAATTCCTGTAATTCAAGGAATGTATAACAGACTGTATTTTCCCATCAAATTGGTAGGCGGAACATACATGGATCCTGAGACTGGAAGTCTGGTTTCGCATAGACCTTCCATTAACAATTTACTGAAATTCATAATGGCGACGACCGGCAATTTCTAATCGTCCATGTACAAAAAAAATGAAAATAAAACTAAAGGCTTTGCTCTTCAACATGGGGTAAAACTTTCACTCCCGGCGCAAGCTATCGGGAGAACGGTTAAGAAAAGGAATAAGCAATAAGTTGTCACCTAAGCTAAACTAAGCACCATGTGTATAACAGTTATTTGAAAATTTATGACCTACGATGCTTTACACAATAATTACATTCAAGAGACTATTACCGCTAATACTAATGTATGTAAACCAAAACTTAAAATGATGAGTTTCGTGCGTTCATGGAAAATAGAAAATAAGCAAGATCTGCAGCCACTGACTTTCGTTGTTAGTTGACAGTGCAGGTGTCATTTTATAACAGACTTAGCAAGAAAGGGATGTGTGTTCGAATCTCGTCGAAAGCATATTCTTAATTTCTAATCGCTATGTTCTATGTTTCAAGTAGTTAGATCTTGATATTGCTCACGTAAAGGAAGTGAAAGGTCAACAAAAACAAAAAAGATTTTAAACCTTCAACTGCTTTTCACATATTCCGTCTCGATATACTTTGTTCATATATATATATATATATATATATATATTACACACCATATATACTCACGTATCATACGACTTTTGAAGCTAATTTTAAGGAGGTCGTATCATACACGAGATATAAAATTATCTACTGCTGGTCCTGGCTACGTCGTTGACCAAACTATATATCCATTTACGGTAGTCAAATTAGCGAGTGTGTGTGTGTGTATATATATATATATATATATATATATCCCATTCTGGGCACCTATATAATGCGATAGATCCGAAATGTGGTGAAACACTTTGTGACTGCTACAATTACAGTAGTAATAAATTATGCGTATTAAAAAAGAACAAAGGTTGTATAAGTAATTGAGATGTTTTTACGCAACTGAACTAGTAAGGCGTTCCTATGTGAATTTGGAAGCTCTTATGGGAACGAGATGTGGGTTGAATTTAAATGTCGTCAAAAGCTCTTTCATTTTTTTCCAGAATTTCTGTATAATAAATGTGTCTCTGTGTGTACATATTCACTATTATTACCATTTTTTTCATATTCAATTCTGCTGGCAATTTTAAGGAAGAACCAGAAAATCTAGTAATAATGGAATGAGAAAACTAAATGAATTTATAAACTGTTGATGTTTTCGATTTGCTTATTTTTAAAAACTGTCGCCCAATAATTTTTTCTCGCCCACTAAAATCCTCTACCTTTAGTTTGCCTATGAGTTAGGCCAACTCATCACCCTTGATTATGCAATTATCATTCCAGCATTGGCAAAACTGTTATAATGCCAAGAATACCTGGTGGAGAATGTAGATCGACTAATAAAGATTTTTATCTCCATCACTAGAAAATCTGGTTTACGCTTGTCTGCTAGATGAGTGCGTGTATATAAAATTGTTTTTGTCTTTTTTATTTTTTTTTTTTTTAACGTACAAAAGGTAAATGTGTGCCTTACAGAATGGCTTCGGATATAAATGGCATTTAATTTGTTATATAAAATGTTACTGAAATAAAAAAAGAAAATGTTAGGGTCAAATTGACTTTTACCGTACAGTGTGACTCGGATATAAGAGAAACCCTGATATAAGATAGATTTTCTATGGTCCCAAATTGGAGCCTCAGTTAATGTAAACAAAATAGACCAAACCCGGATATAAGAGACTTCCTATCCGGTCCGACAACTCTCTTATATCCGGGTTACACTGTATTTGACAGCATACGGAAGCTTCACCTGCCAGATCGGTCAACTTCGCATATAAGACACGGAAGATACAGTGTAACCCGGATATAAGAGAGCTGCCGGGACCGGAAAAAAAGTCTCTTATATCCGGGTTTCTTTCAGCATTTCAGCATTTACTTTTAAATATTGTCTAAAAAAAAAATATGTACAGAAATACCTGGATATAAGAGAAACCCGGATATAAGAGAGATTTTATCTGCTCCCAAATTAGAGCCTGTGTTAATGTATATATAATAGACCAAACCCGGATATAAAAGAAACCCGGATATAAGAGACTTATTCTCCGGTCCCAACAACTCTTTTATATCCGGGTTACACTGTTATACCATAATACTGCTCGGCACAAAATGTTTTATAATTTGCATTGTTTATTGAAAATCGCACTAAACTACTGTACTGTATAACATACAGTGTAATACCGGATGTAAGAGAGTTTTCGGGACCGGAGAAGAAGTCTCTTATATCCGAGTTTGGTCTATTTTGTTTAGGTAAGTATGGCTCTAATTTGGGACCAGCGAAAATCTCTCTTATATCCGGGTTACAAAGTATTACATTATAATATTAATATGTTGTTCAGTATTATTTCCCTTTGAAGTAAATGAAAGTCTTGATTGATGGCACAATGATTTAGTAATAATGTGCTTGTTCCATACAATCTTTCCCATATAAAATTTGTAAAGCTTCAGTTAATTAAAAATTTTATAAGGCTTTCACTGATCACCGGAATTAAATTCCAACGCTACGCTTTTTAACCTAAACTTAATATTTTAAACTCGTTTCCTCAAAAAACGGTAAAGACGTGGAAAAAATATTTTGTATCATTATCATGTCAAACCCCTAACTTTCAAATTGGGTGCAATACCACGGTTCCAAAATCTACCTGCACTACTGTGCCAAGGGAATTCTCCTATGCAATCAAATAGTATATTGTTGAACAGCGTAGATTCAAATTTCCAACAAGTTTATGAAGTAATTTTCGGCACTTTTTTTCGTTTTAAAACAAATTTGTCATTTTGAGGGTTGAAAGTATGGAATCACAAGTCTTATAAAAATGCCGCACTCTTTGGGGATTAAATAAAAACGTTTTAAAAATATAGTTGAATTGTTAGAAATAAAATTAAATTTTATTCATTTATTTATCTGAAAATAATATATTAGAGAGTTGCTGAAAAGTAACTCCCTATTTTAAGTATAATGGACTTTCTCGTAAAAATTATAGTTAAACGGCAGTGTCCATCATGCATAAAATAGGGGTTTACTTTTTAATCACCCTGTATAATCTAAGCTCATTTTTTCAGACATGTACGTACGCAAATCAATAACTCCCTATCTTAATAGGGACAAAAAGCAGTTATTTTGCATAACATATTCATTTTCTCCGCATCCCTCTGCACTTAATCCAACACATCTCTATTAATCACACTGAACAGGTAAAAAATCCAGATAATCATTATCCCACACTCGTACGGATGTATAGCAAGATAGACTAAAACTGACAAGTTTAACTGTATTTTCTCCATGAATGCTAGCATAAGTAATTTAGGTAACAGAACTAATTTCAACTCGAGGGTAATTTGCAGTTCAAGCCCCGCGCTCAGTTTCTAATAAAAATTTCCCGAATAGTTCCATTTAGGTGTAAATATACATGCTTAATTGGGAAATAAATAAATTGATAAAATCTACCATTTTGGAGTTAACGACAATAAAAGTTCGGACTCATTCGCGTCGCGCTGGATGAAGTTGAAATTAATTCTGCCCGCCATTAATTTGTTGAATGTTTGTGTTACAAAAGTTAAGCATTGCATGAAGAATCGTAAACCTGTTGGAAATTACTACGGAAAAAGAAAATATAATGCAAATCCATTTAATCTGCCAGCTTTTCGTTCAACGCTTGTGAATGACGATGATTGATAAATTTTAGAACCTTAAACAAGCAAATGGAATTACCAACAAATAAAAAGGCAAAAACTTTGTAAAATTAATCCTTATCTGGCTTCTCAAAAACAAACAGAAATATAGATAGCTGTCCAACTGAAGTTATACCGGATAATTTTTAAATCATTTTGCTTGAAGAGCAACGATTGACTTCTAGAAAGAGCTTCATGAATCTCAAGTTGAAGACTTTGCAGCGTTTAGAACATTTAAACTGTCGTTATAAAAATGTAGGTAGAGACTGAATTAGCAATTAAATGTTGGCCAATCGTTTAGTCTAGATTCATATTAAATGGACTTCGGGCTAACATTAAAAAAATACACGGACACTTACAGCTTATGTTCATTGAACAGACCGCTCAAATGAGGACAATCCTGGTAATCATATATTTAATGGATGATGTAAAAGAAAGAAATAGCTGTCATAAATGTTTATTACTTCAATCCGAAGTAGAACTCTTCTCAAAATGTATCAAATAACTTTCATGTTATTTATCAACAGTAATTATTTGAATTCCAATCGAGAAATGTATGAATCCATCTCATCCTCCTAGCTATGGGTTGAATATCAAGACAAATTGGTTGCTACCCAAGGAACCAGTCTACCGCATAAAGAAACTGCAATCTACTGCGGGAAAATCCTCTACCTAGTCAATCATGAATCGAAAGAGACATGATCGCCAAAAGTGTGTATCACGTACGGCATTTAACTGGCTGGCTGAATTATTTGAAAAGAAAAGAAGCTGTGGAGAGCCATAATTTCCCACATACTGAGAAGATACGGCACATAGATGAAGAAGGAAAGGGATTTCTGGTTAAAATTGGTCTTTAAAAATTGTTAGTTAAAAATAACATCCATGGGCTTTAATTTTTTTTTTTTTTTTCACTTACAGTTATAGAATTGTACTTTCTGGGTGAGAATATTCATTGGTAGATTCCTTTAACAAATCGAACCTACTACTAATTTGTTTATGAAACTAGCTTCCAAACGGCATTCATCTCTAAACATTTGGGCGTATTACGCAATTTGGGTACCCTGCAAATGCAACTATTCTGCCTCTTCATCGAAGTCGATTTAATTTCAGTCCTCAATTGAAAATTTATCACAATCATTGGTGAAACGTTGTTTCAAACTAAACAGATAAGAATAAAAAAAATTCCCTTTATCGTCAGAGCTGTTTCGACTTCACACTGCAAATGAGTGGGATTTTCTCATCTCCAACATGGCTACTTGTTTTCAAACATGCTTCAACACCCACAGAGACAAATTGTGGTTTATACAGCAATTACAGAAAATTGCTTACGTCGAGAAAAATGAATGTGCAAAGGACTGAATTGACTGTGCGTTTTATCATTTTCAAAAGTATCCTTGTTCTAACTTTTCTCTTTTTATCAATTTATCCCAAGCAAGGTGATAACGACGCCATGACTCAAGGATTGGATGGGGGGGCTACTGCGGGCGATTTAGATTGTGTTAAAGTAAAATACTTTAGAAAAAGCTGGAAACCTCTACTCCCGTTCCAAAGACCGGGGACGATTTTGAACTGGGTGATAGGCAAGCCTTTTATTCCTATTTTTCTTAACGAATTATGTTATTATTTTATTAAATTTTCACCCGATAAAAAGTTACTCAATATAGCGGGTTAGTGCATGAGGTTTTGGTATGGACGTCAGAGGAGGAAATAACTGTAGATTAAGAGCTTATGTAGGATAGATAACGGATGAGCCTAAGATTGTAGTGATCTTCTCGAGGGCCTGTTTTATATAGTTCCTGTTCTCGGAATGAAGCTGAGTAGAACTTCTTTCTTACAAATGGAATACGAGGGGGAATGACTATGATTCGACCATCTGTACATTGTATGGTAGGTCCTAGCTGTAAAGGTCTGAACTGGTGGAATTTACAAAATGTAGCTCGTCTGAACCTGTCTGTGGGGGAAAAAGGTGCAGGGTTTAAAATAATTAATTGCCCACAAGGCCCTGTAAACTTTGCTTATTTTGTAGTTGTCAAAATGTGGAATTTAAGAACAGGGTAGCAGCAGGATAAAATACTATCATACAAGAGAAGATCCAACGGTGCCTTTATCAGTAAGACAGTCGAGTTTCTGAGTCTCTTCGCTTCGATTTTTCTTCCTCACAACGAAAATATAACATTAAATTAATATAAATCAATGACTTCACTGTTTCTTGCTCATTTCCTTGGATCAGTGTTTCCCCAATCAAATAAGTACCTTTACGTTTTCTTCTGGTCGTTGAACGAATACGATACGATTACAGTTCAAAGAATGGTTTACAGTCTACAGGAAAAATTAAATATTTGATATTTGTTAGAGAACTTCTCTTTCCCACTGGTCAGCGTAGTCGAGCGTAATACTGTCAACATCGGGCTATGGAGTCGACCTAACAACTATTGAGTGTATGGAATATCGTCTAATGAAGACAGGAATGAATGTAGTAATAAAAAAAACTCACCTTTTCTGTCCAAATCGTTTTCTGCGGCGGCAAAGACAAGAAACGAAGCGGAAAATATGAACTGCAGCAAGCTTCTCGCTTTGGCAACCATTTTGGCAAAAACACGGAAAGGAAGAAGCTAGCCTGGAAGACAAATATTGAAAATCATTTGTGATTATTTTTTTTCCAATAACAAGAGACATTTTGATAAAATTGAACACTGTGAATAATAACCATATATCTTTAAAAATTGACAGTAAAATATTTAAAAGATTTGTTTTTGTTTAACTTATCTCCATTGTAAAGTAACTTTTTTTCTCCAAAATATAACTGTACAATCGTTATTAATCTAGTGCATTTGTCATTACAAACTCACGTAGTGGGAGAAAAATTTCACTCAATAATCGCATTTAACACGTTTAAACAGTAAGGTAAGACGTTCAAAAAAAGAAAAATCAAAATATTTTGAGTTTTGTTCATTAAAATTATGTGGGTAAACATTAAAAAGAGTTGTAATGCTAAATACAATTAAGTGGAATAGATAATCATAGATAATCATATGTTTACAATGATGTTGAAAAAAATCTATATAAATTTTTAAAAATATAATAAAAGTTCTTATATCTATGATAAATTTATATATAAGAGATGGATATTCTCAGGTCAAAAAATGATGTTTGGTTATTTGGTCAGATTTTGTGAAGTGGGTAGAACTAAAAACTTTTCATCACCCCTTCTTGAACAAAAGGGAGAAAAGATTAAGGAGTGAGTTTAAAGTGAAAAAAAAAACGACAAATAAGCACAACATTCAACACGCCCACGCACATACATTATTAAAAAAAAAACTTGCACCAATGAAAAGTGCATATAAAAAGAAAAGTCAAGAAGTATAAGCAGTCAAGTGCTGATAGCCCCTGACGAGTAGACGGAATAATTCCCAGAGTATCTGTCTACGAAACTCTGGAGTCGAGATTCTGAAAATAACACCAATCAACTAAGTGCCAAAACTTTTAATAGTATTAATAATAATATATATATATATATATATATATATATATGTAACACTGTCCAGGGCTTTCTGCATTCTGTTGAGGATTCTTTTAGACTCGATGAATTAAACGTGGATATATATATATATATATATATATATATCCAAATAAGATTGGTTAAAAAGAACTAACAAGGTATCTTTTTATTTTATTTTGTTTTGTATTTTTCTAATAGGGTGTTGGCCATTGTACTCAAAACAGTTTATCACAACCTGAAAACTGTGCCCTTTCTTTACTACTACTCCGCAATTAAATTCTCAGTGCATACAAACGACCTGAAAATATAAAGATTTTCTAATGTGAAAATAGTAAAACCGACCTTACTAAACGAAACGCTCCTCTGTGACTGAATCGGTAAAAGCACGTAGGGTTATATGACTGTTCCGTATAGGATACAGGTTCGATTCCTGTCGGAGGACGCATATTTTCTATGACAATTTCTCGGACATTCAGGCTGGTAAATGTTGTTAATACTGTTTATTATAAACAGAGCATTTACTTAAATATTTCTATCTATAAAAAAGAATGTATAAACATAAAAATGTCTTTAAATTTTCTAATGTATATATATTCTTCCATCCCGCCGTTTTCTAAATGAGAAAATTGGTTAAGTCTATTATTCTTACTTAATGTTATATTTCCAATGAATAAGCTATTGATAATGTAATGAATTCGAACCTTAAGAAATGCTTCACTTGCATTTCTACCAAAACAAAATGTAGCTTAATAAATACACAAACCGATAATTATATTGAAAGACCTCGAAGGACAAAAACAACTTTAACCGGGAACAGAATAAGTATACAAGATGTTATGATAAATACACCGTTTTGGCCATTTTGCTACCTAGTAACACTCATGCTAATGCAACATCTACGTCTGAGCGTCCAATAGTGGCGCATGATGTTATAAGGTTTCGTGTAGTAAATATCTATACAAGATCCTCATCTTATTCAATTAGAGCCATCTGAGATGAATCGGTTGTGGATAGGCTGGATTATCATTCGAAATATTACTTCACATGCTGGATATGATGCGTCAGTGGTGCTTCAATGTTAGCAACAGGATCCAAATGAACATTTCCCACATCCATAGATCAGGTTATGGGCGGTAACCTTATGAATATGCTCGCCACGATCGACGCTTAGAAAGGACAGCATTGACCATCCGTATGGCGTCCACAACACAGGGCAAAGTATATCTATTCGTAGTTCCAAGCGTGTAAATGCAGACCGTTGGGAGTCGTTTTCTTAAATTATGCCTACAGGCCTGTAGCCAAACTTTCACTTACATCGCAACACCATCGTAGTATCGCGAAGAATTACTTGAGGTATCGAATGGCTCAATCTAATGTTCAGTGATGAGAACAGGTTCTGCGATCACGTGAGTGATGGTTGTTCGCATGTGTGAGAGCAACATCTTCTAAAGTGTATTCGCCCAGAGCACATACACTCAGCTCCTGGAATCATGGCTTGTGGAGTCATAAGTTAAAGCTCTTCTCGCCTTTTGTGTTAGTGGGGGGAGCGTCGAACAATGTCATGAGCATCTAGGACGACGAAGTTTTAGAGAAAATAAAAACAAAAAGAAAACTTATACTTAACATCAGGAAGAGACAGTCGAAATTTCTGTGGCACTTAATGAGAAAGGAGGGCTTGAAAATTTTGGTGCACACAGGGACAGAGGAAAACAGCGCGTTAATGGGAGGTAGAACGAGGTTTAGGAGAATTAACACAAAGACAAAACTTAGTAAGAGCTACAAGGAACATGTAGATGTGAAGGGACTGGATCGCCTACGTTCTGAAGGGACACGTCACATAAAAGAAAAAAGATGATATCATCCCTGTAACAAGAAAGCGGCGTACTGTACCAGCAGTATAATGCGTACCCCCATGATACCCGTAATGTTCGATCGCCAGACGTGTCCGTTTTTGAACATGTAAGCAACATGAAAAGACAAAGCTTATTCAGTTAATGCATCTATTACTGTATTGTATCGACATATTCAAGAAGTGTGTAATAATGTATCACCGGATTGCATTCGGCAATTGCATGATCGTATATATGAGACAATATACATCCGTTAATGCCAAAATAGCACATGAGACAATACACACCTGTTAATGCCAAAAGGGCACTGTTGACATGGTGCGCGAGTATTTTTATATACTTTTTTATTTTTGAATCTGTGCGGAGTGTTCCAGTTGTATTTTCTATTAATGTATTTCTAAAAAAAAAATAACCAATAAATGCTAATTGCATAAGCAACCCAAATCGTGCATTTCGTTAATATCTTTTCTATATGAAAAAAAAAAAAAAAAAAAAGGAAGAAGTGGAAATTTGCACCTGCTGTTAATTCTTTAATCTCTTCACAACTAATGCTCGACAATCTCCTCAAAGATGAAGAAGAGATTTGAAGCAGCAGAAATGTGGTTCCACAGAAAGATGCTGAGGATAACATGGATGGGCGAGGTTTTAAAGAAAATGGAAACAAAAAAATGGAACTTAATATCAGGAAGAGGCAGTTGAAATTTCTGGGGCAAATAATGAGGAAGAAAGGTTTATAAAATCGGTTACTCCCAAGACAGATTAAGAGAAAGAGGGTCAGAGGAAAACATCGCGTTACATACTTGATGATCTTGAGTAAATGGATGGTAGAACAGGGTTTGGGAGGAATATCAAAAAGACAAAACTTATTAAGAGCTACAATAGACAGGAAGAGGGCAATGATCGTCTAAGTCCCAGAAGTGACAAGGAAGCCATTATTTTCCAATTAAACGTCGTCCCATTCTCTATCTACGCTGTTTATATCTAATTCCGATTTTCCCAATTAAATTTAATTTGAAATAGCATGCATAAGCTTTAAAAATCATTAAAAGAAATATTCTAAAAAAAAACAAAAAAAAAAGTTGTTTGTTTACTGTAATAAATTAAATATTGATCTTGCAAAGAGAACTCTCTCTCTCTCTCTCTATATATATATATATAGATATACACACAGACATCATATTTATATTATATATATATATATCACATTTATAATATATATATATATATATATATATATATATATATACTAGCAGTAGAGCCCGGCGTTGCCCGGGGATGTAACAGTAAGAGATAGATCAAGTATCGACCATCATAAAGTCTGAAAAATAAAATTGACAAAGATTATTGTTTAAGGTTGACGGACACGCATGTTTTAATTAGTTTGTTTTTGTTTGTTTTTTTGTTTTGTTTTTGACGAATTGGTGAAACCCAAACTCAAACAAAAACATTGTTTTCAATCGTTATGAGTCTACCGATTGAATAGAATTTCATTATAAACAATTGTAAATGGAATTTTTAAAGCATTCTGAATGTAAAAATAAAGAAAAAAGTGTGCAAGACAATAAACACTACCTACCAAAAAAAGTGAAGTTTTGTTGAAATCGGTTGAAAAATGTAGGAAATCCGATCCCATATATAAACGAACACACACACACAACCAACCAACCTGGGTTTTATAATAAGTATAACTCGATAACTCGATATTAATAAGTATAACTCGATATGAGTTGTCCCCCTATACATTAATGTCTCTTAATCGTGTTTTCAAATTGATTTCGTGCAAAAACAATTGTGTTTTTCCAATTTTTGGCGCTGTCAGAACCACCGCAAGGTAATTTTACGTAGTCCTGTGAAGTTTTATTGAAATCAGTTGAAAAATGTAGGAAATCCGATCCAATATATAAACGTACAGATGCCCACACACACAATCTGCGTTTTATAATAAGTAAGATATATCATTTATAATATATATATATATATATATATATATATATATATATATATAAGATATTTATATATAATTTTCTGGTTTTAATTTACCTATTTTTCAGGCATTTTTGTGAGGGTGGGATTTTGGAATGTTGTTTCTTGTGTGATAATGACATATTTTGCTCTGACAACAGTACACGTAAGAGACACGGAGGACAATGAAATGTTTTCAAGATAAACAAATGAAAGAGCTCGAACGTTTTCGATTTCTAAAACTATTCCTGTTCTTTTAAATTGCTTGAAGAGATCGTGGTGATTTACCCAGCAAATTTTCTGCGACTGCTATTGTATCTTTAAAAATAAACGCGTTTAATCACACGAGAATTTTTTTGATTGTAATGGTCTTCTAACGTCTGCCTACGGCTTATAGCGAAAGGAAAGTATTCTTTTCAGAGAGAGAAAAAAAAAAGATGTGACGCGTAAAGAATATCGATACTGTCACATAAATGCTCACACGGAAAACAACAAAGATACAAAATGTTTTGGATTTGGAGTATGGGACAATGTTTTGCACGAATTCTAGTAAATAAAACAAGTGTTTTGTAACTTACTGTCAGTTCTCAAATTCCGAATCAGAGGAACATCTGATATACATCCATCACCTGAAAAATATTTAGACAGATCAAAATAAAACAATAGAAACAAATTAATGGTTTTGTGAATTGACTGGTTTATTTTTTACAACTTACAAACTTTTTGCACGTTATTCAGTGTCAGAATATATTTTTAAATTGTAATATTTTTTTTGAGAAAAATGACTTACTAATAAAAGTTCTACTAATTTTTTTTTTCAAAATGACGTCATTTTTTTTTTTTTTTTTTTTATTTGACGCTAATAAAAACATTTGCATTCACGCAGACACGCTGTCTCTAAATTTTCAAATTAACTAGAAGAGCTGTTGGAATCTGACAGAAAACATTTAAAATGGAGTAATTCTTTCTAGCACGTTCGAAATTTTGGTTAAAAGTTTGTTTTTTGTTTTTCCTCAGTGGTCGACGTAAACTGAAAAATTACGTCATTTTTTTTATATCCTCTGTTCTGATAATTAACCAATAGTAGGAGGAGAACAAGGATTCATACCTTTCACAAGAATATTTGCGCGTAAGTGAATCGAACAAACCCGACTGAAATTGAACCACGACTCTCAGATTTCCAATTCCGAGCCATTACCCATTACACCACCCGTACACCCAAGCTTACAGTACTTGGTATTTCCAAGTGGTCACCCATCTAGATACTGACCGGCTCAACATTGCTTAAATTCGGTGACCAAACGAGAGCCGGTGTTTCAACGTGATATGACGGTAAGCCAATATTTTTATGGAATATAGGTTCCAATATAATGATTATATATTGCTAAACGTTTGTCTTTTTTAAAAGCTATATAATCTAAATGAACTTATGGCCATATCACGTTGAAACGTAACTAACTTGAGTGGAATTCGAACTCGGTTCTCCGATTTCTTATTCCGAGCTGCGGAGATCGGAAGAGAATTCCGATCTCTGCGGCTAGGAATAAGAAAAAGTTCGTTACGTTCGCTTACGTACAAATACCTTTGGAAAAGATATAAATCCATCTCTTCTTTCCCCTCCAGCAATGGGTTAAATATTGATAGATTGAGTTCTATAAATTTCGTTGGCAACCAGTCTACGAGAGAATGTAACGGCAGTCTACTGCGGGAATAGTTCTGCCAAGTCAATCATGAATTGA
The DNA here is from genome assembly GCA_963932145.1 of Acanthosepion lycidas. Taxonomy (NCBI): domain Eukaryota; kingdom Metazoa; phylum Mollusca; class Cephalopoda; order Sepiida; family Sepiidae; genus Acanthosepion; species Acanthosepion lycidas. The sequence goes on along the minus strand of OZ010579.1, from coordinate 72,262,129 downwards.
AAAGAGACATGATCGCCCAAACGGGCACCACGCATGGCTCCTAAGGAAGGAAAGGTAATCTAAATATTGAAAGTTCCTTAACAACTATATGGTAAGTTAAAAGTAGCACCAAATCCCTTCAGGAACTTCCGGTGGGCAACTCTGAGTCCGACCGACTTATATTGGGCAGTTACTGTTATTCTTGGCCTTTTCCATCCCAAGAGTTTATCTTTGACCACTACGATTCATAAAAATAAACCAGGTTGCAAAAAGACAAAACAAAATCACCTAAGCCCATCAACACATCGTTTTACTGTTAGATGTAACCGTAAGTTTTATTTTAATGATTCCTTTTCAAGTCTGAGGAACTCCCTTTCGATTTCTTGCTTCCTTGCCATCTACAATCTTCAAAAATGTAAATGCATCGTCAATCACCATCTTCTGTTTTCCAAAATCCTGTTCGTTATTATCTATCACGAACATTTCATTTTCTTTCCCTCTCACCCTTGCATCTTAGTGGCATTATCACCTTTCTTGGGGTAAAATGAAATGATTAAATTCAATTCTGAGAAGCCATGTTGTTAATATTTTTCGTACAGATTATTAATTTCTTTAGTTAATTAATTTAGTTTTATAGGTTATGACTGAAAGATTTAAAAGTTTCTGAGTCCAGTTGAGTGGCCGGCATGCTCCTGGGGACCTTACATTTAGAAATGTCTCTCTTTGGGAGATCATGTATAAACTTGTTTATCATGGAAAACCCCGTACCATTCAGAAAAGTGTACACTCTAAAATCCCTGGGAAAGTTATGAATCTAGCTCTTCTCCCCCCAGCTATGGATAAATAGAAAAGAGAGACTTGGTTTTATATCCTGGGTGGCAACTGGTCTAAGAGAACGAAAACTCTGAATTCAAAACGATATGTATCCCCGTTGAATCACATACTATGCAGTTAATGAAAGGATCGTTCGTATTGACTCGATGATCCCATCTGCAGTTGAGTCTTGTACTCTGTAATACAAATAGTAAACAAACACCGTATATATTCGAGTATACTGCTAGTTTTTATAATCAGTTCTTTACGCAAAAAATAAGCGGTTTGCACTATACACAGGTAATTTTTTTGAAGAGGTTAAAAATCATGACAGGTTCCACTATACACAGGTAATTTCTTTTCCGGAGGGGTTAAAATTCAGGCCAAAAAGTCAGGGGTCGCAATATATATGTTTCGTTTATACACAAGTATATACGGTAATCATTTTTATGTGCTGTGTTCCCTCAGGAAATATGTTATCATGGCTCTCCACAACTTCCTGTCCCTTGTAGCTCTTAATAAACTTTGTCTTTCTGTTAATTTTCCTAAGCCTTGTTCCACCTTCCTTCCTCATTATATGACCCAGAAACCTCAACTGTCTCTTCCTGATGTCAAGTATTAATTTCCGTTTTGTTTCCATTTTCTCCAAAACTTCGTCATTACTCACATGTTCCATCCACCGTATCCTCAGCTTCCTTCTGTCGAACCACATTTGTGTTGCTTCAAGTCTCTTCTTCAGATCGGGCGCTATTTTTATTCATTCTGTATATAGGGTTTGATAATTGGTTTTTCAAATAGGTGACGGTTTCTTCAAGGGCAATGAAAAACTATTGCTCGAAGAAGCGTTCGGCTACCTGGCGGCCTACATAAACTTTGGGTGTGTAGCTGGTTTCGTAGTTCTTATGAATAGTATTCATACAGATTGTATAGTACTTGCGTCAAAACTAAGCTACGTTTAGTAAATTCGTAGTTGTTCTTCTGTCGCTAATTTCAATGAAAAATTAACATCATGCCTATGACCCACTTTCAAATGAGCATAAGATAGTCAACCAGAGCACTGGAAGGCATCATCTTAATATACAGGGTGTCTCAGCATTAACTATCTATTTTTTTTTTTAAACTCGCTTTTATTTCTGTTCATCATGTTTAATATATGTTACAAGTGCATAAATTGCTAATTTTAAGAACTTTATAATTTTCATAATTTTTTATAATTTATTTTCATTCCCTTTCAGAACCCTATTAATAATACATACACAAGAACGCATCTTTGTTGACCACCTATCAAAGCTTTCTTTGCAATGGTTTATCGTCAAAAGATCAATAGTTTAGCTGAGCATAAAGAACGCCTTCAGTAAGGAGAGCAGAAGATAAATCCTGAAAAATGTGTTTCGCAACGCCAAGGATAGATCTGAAATTTGCAGAGATACAGACGGAGCACATGTTGAAAATTTTGTATAAAGTCTTGACGTACGATTTATAAATCTATTTGTTTTGTGTCAGTAACAAACATAAAACTGTCATTTTAAGTGATTTACCCGATTTCATTGAAATAGTTCATTCTGGGAATTAAATTCGTGTCGTTCATATATTGGTGACGTGCACATCTTTCGAAAGTTACCATTTAAAAAATATTATGCAGTGTATTATTTATCGCATATGGACCTGGATCGATACCGCTAATCGAATCATTTTACTTGGGCACTTTTAAGATGAATGCTTTCCTTTTGGCAAAACTTAACAATCCCTATTTCATAATACCAACGTATTGAATACAGTCTAACTGAATTCTTTCTTTCACTTTTGTAGAAATATCTTAGAGACTGATAAACATGTCTTTTCATTGAAGTTTAGAAACTAAGCCCTAATCTGAGACAAGTGATAAAAGCGTTTTGAATCGATAAACACTGACTATTGGATCCCTCGCAACTTCAAGCATAGAATCAGGCAACATTTAGAAGATTGGTGACTGGAGATCCAGCTTCTGATTAGCACCTCAACACGCATCTTTTGTTACAGTCCTATAGGAAAAAAAAAACTCGTATAGTATCTTAAGTGCCAAATAATTCCTTCAATGTTATTAGCGTTATTATACAATTGATCTGTCAGGGCTATTTTCGCGAGTCCAGGTTCTTCTAGCATTAATTTAGTCCTTTTATTGTAAATTCAAGGCGCGTCTTCAACAACAAGAAAAATGGCGTTACTTAAATAGACGAAAACTTCGTTAGCTTTTAGGCGCGTTAGGCTTACCGGGTTTAATCAGTACACGGCTGG
>OZ010579.1:72179063-72254063 GCA_963932145.1 Acanthosepion lycidas | reverse complement strand
CCCTAGGAATGTGTTTATAAGTTTATATTTTATCTCTTACTTGGTCTAATCTGCTACGAATTTTGCTTGTGGAGATGGTGTTCTTGCTTGTGTTCAGCTTAGTAAATTTTAGTTGTTCGGAAGCTATGTCTTTCTCGGTTTGCCCACTTCGTAAATGGTCAGAGGTCTCTGTTCGGAAGCTATGGCCTTTATATCTGCCAATTTTGTAAATGGTTGATCGATGTCTTCTGTTCGGAAACTATAGTCACCATCTAAGTCTGCCCGCTTTGTAAATGGTGGTGGAAGTTCTTTCTGTTTGGAAGCTACATCTAGGCTTCCAGTGAACCCTTTCCAGTCTCAATCTCCCCCTCGTGCCGGTGTCTAATCACTAAGGGGCGATAACCTATATTTTCTATAATTTTTCTGTTATCCATAAGTAATTGTTGGATTAGACGTTGTGTTTTCTAAAAATCCTCCAAAATGTTCTTTAATTTAAAGTAGCGTTAATCTGGCTCTAGATGTCGATGTCCCGTCAACGTATTTTGGTTTTATCTAAAAACTCATGGCTGCCATATTCGAATCACCGTCCCGAGTCATCGAAGATGCTGAACTTTTGAATCCTGGTTCAATGAGATTCAGTTTGTATTATTTGGCGTTTTGTTATGGCTGGAGGAGTGCTGAAAAATTCTCGCCCCCACTTTCTCATCAAATGGCCAAACATCAGAAGAATTTATTTAAGGTCTGAGTCAAGAACTTTTCAACGCCCCTTGTAGCAGCCGTTAACAAGTTACTCATAGTTTATCAACGCAATGAGTTTCAAACAAAATAAACTTAGTATTTACAATGCTTGTCGAAGTGCGAAGGTCAGCGTGCTACTGTCACAAACCAGTTCACTAGTGACAGACAAAACTAAGTGCACTAAATATCACCAACAAATTATTATCCGTAACCGTGTGTTTCAAAATTAAGTACATATCTGCCTCCCTTTATTTAAAAGACATTCGTTCATATTTACAATAAAATCATTATTGCACATCATATACAGCGAAGATAACAGCTCAATACAAACCAAAGCAATACTCGTAAAGTCTTTACAAAGAATAACTCACTTCACTTCTAAAGACCGCTAAAAGAATTCACTAGTTTTCCTAAATTAAATTTGCATGAGAACTTGACATTTTCTATAAAGAAGCGTTTAGTATTCCTCCTTGCTAAAGTATTTTTCATATCAGTGTCTGTAGCTGACATTCTCCTTCTGATAGCTACAAGCCGTAAATCTTATTCGTTTGGTACAATACTGGGTGAGTGTGAAGTCACCAATGGCGCTCTGCTTAGGCTCGAAGTTACAAACTGTCATAACAAGAAGGCAGCTATTGTATGTAACTTTGAAAAAAAGGCATTAACATTCCAAACATTGTTCGAACAATTGAAAACGTGTTAACATTTAGGGTTCAGTTGTCCGAACGATATTTAGAAAGAAGGAATCTATACTGCTTCCTACATTAAAAGCTTCATATTTTATTGATATATGAAATAAATAATTATTGCACGCTCGAGTTTTATTTTCTGGATAGTGGCAGAATCTATATGTGCGGTTAGGATGAAAGTCGATACGTTAATGTAAACCAACGGCAGACAACTGTATTAAATAATTTGAGATTTCGAAATTTTTTATTTTTACACGTTGTAGCAGCGAGGAAATGCCGAGAGTCGAAAAGCACTGGTCCTGTTTTGAAATGCAACCATGAGGAAAAGCGAATGAAATGAGCTACATGAAGACTGGTTTTTCAACCGTCTTTTTCCCCGACGTTTGATGTCTACCGTCGATGTGGAAAACAGATAAAGCAAAGGCTGAGTAGCAACTAGCGAAAACCGTTTTCAACATGGAGGTAATGTTTTAAGGTGGTATTTTAAATGGTAAATTAGTGGACCCGTGTGTGCACAGGGCGAGTTACAAATGGTGTTAATATGCCTGCTTCTATATCGAGATTTTTGAAGGCATACGTAGAAGGATAAGTTGAGAAGTTAAACACTTTCAGAATAAAACATTTTTTCGACCAAGAAAACTGATGAATATCTGTATAAAATGGTTTTCAAAACAGTCGTTTGATTAAGTGGTCGATTTTTTCACCTGACTATAAACTGATTGCAAATTTGTGGGACATTCTGAAGTGGAAGGTTTATATTAGTGAACGGCAATTTAACAGTAAACTTTTGAATGCTATTTTGGATACTATGTAGTCTGTTCACAAGAAGGAATACAACAGCTCACACTAACCAATAGTTGATTTTTCTTTTCAATCATTTCACCCCAAGAAGTGCAATAAGTCCGCTAAAACTTAAAGGGTTGCTGAGGGTTAGGGAATATGAGAAAACACTATTAAGGAGTGATAGCAATAAAAAAAAACGGAATTAAGAAGACAGAAGATAACTATTGACACTATATTTAAATTTTTGAAGATTAATCTTGACTCGAATGCAAGAAGAAGAGAGTTACCCAAGTGAGAAGTGCGATAGAAGAAACTGTTAGCATAGAACTTACAGTTACATCTAGCCATTTTAACTGTAAAATGATAAGAAATTGCCTCCAATCTGATACTACGCTTAAATTTATAAAGTCGAGGTACCATAGAGAAAAGTTCAACAGACTATTACCGGGAATACATTGATATAAAAAGAAGCACATGGAAGCTTTTAAATAGTTTCGGAAGATGTCGTTTGTGTTAGAAATATTTGTCTTTGGAAATGCTGTATATGTTCTGTTATTAGAATTTTTGATTTGAACAATCTTTCTTGTTGTTTCAATAATAATTTGCAATGTTAAGACATATTGTAAATTATACAGGTTATATGAAATATTCTGTATATTAATACTTCAAATATTTTCGTGGATCCCTTCATTAGTTTTATAAAAAAAAATAGGGAAAATTAAATAAACAAGATAATAGTAATGAATAAAAAAATAAATAAATTCATTTTCCCCTGATGCAAGTTTTAAAGCACGGGTGATCAAACCGTCTCGCAAGCCACACGCGGCTCTTTGACTTTTAATATGCGGCTCGTGAAAATATGTTGACCGAGTACCTTTTTTTTCATCACATTTAATATAAAGAGATAAATAAGAAAAAAATTCAAGGTTTCTTTACTGGGTATGAATTGAGACCCCATTGGATTAAAACTTAATTTTAATGTTTATGTGCAATGTGCATGTAGCAAAAACGTATGCGTAAATTTTGTTCTTGTCTTGGGGCTCTCAAATATCTAAACTTTATAGCATGTAGCTCTTACATTAGGCAAGTTTTGCCACCCCTGTTATAAAGAAACCGGAAAGAGTTTTTTGGTCACCTGTGTGATTTTATGACCCCACTTCCGGAAAGGACTGAATCTTCCTCTTTCTCGTCTTACCGCGTAGAACACATCTTGAAGCCAATATTCCCCGGTCCACTGGCGATGAAAGTTTTTTTCCACTTACCAACGACATCGTCGGTCGTTTTTTTTTTCTTTTTTATCAGCTCTTCTCATGAAGTAGAGGTTCAGCTTTCCTAACTCAGCGCGAAGCTGACTTGCGTTAGACCCGCCTTTACCCGTTTGTATCCTGACTTCCAATAAATTATTTTAAAGCCAAACAGAAAAACGGACATACTCAATAAACCTTTTAACTTTGTTTGAATAAACACCCGTATTAGAAACACAAGTTTTGTATGCTTTTTCTATCTTTTTAGTTTACATATTTAACACGTACCTTCACCTAAAAAATTTACACGCAAAATCCACAAGCTTGTTTAACATCCAGAAAGTATACCATGACATAAATATTTTGATTTCTACCAATGTATACCAGAATTTTGATACAACATGATGGATCATATTTCCTCAGTTTCCACCATAAAAAAAAAAAAACTATTCGACAGTGGCGGGGAGGGATTAACATATTAGTTTCTGAGTCTGACTATATTTCTGAGATGAGGTATTATGTACAGTATTTACATTATGCGGACCATTGTCCTCATCTTTGTCACAACGTTTCGGCCGTTGTACGCTCCGGCCTTCTTCTTTATCCACTGTGCCATGTGTCCTCAAGGACACATGGCACAGTGGATAAAGGCGTTGGTTAGATCCAGTGACAAACCCAAAGAGTGTGAGTTCAATACCCGGTTAAGGCAGTGGAGAACTTTCAGAGGGAAAATTAGCAGGAGATAACTGACATCCATCAAACATGGCACGTGGAACTAGAACAGTCTACCCCAGGGATCGAAATAAAGGGTTCAGTTCGAAATTCCAACCACCTGAAGAAGGCCGGAGCGTACAACGGCCGAAACGTTGTGACAAATATGGCGACAAAGATGAGGACAATGGTCCGCATAATGTAAATACTATATTAGTTTCTATTGGTTATGAAAATTTTGCTTACGACTTGACTAATCTGAAACCAGAACAAATTGACTGTTCGAAACACAAAAATATGTTTTATTCTCTATATTTAAATTGTTATAATTTCACTAACACCACAAAATACATTTGTAGTCGACAAGAAAAAAAAATGAGTTTTTTAGACGTCCGTAATGTAAAATTCTAGCTTTTGGAGAATCTTCTTTTTCATGTGCTGCGTTCATTCGCGACGTTGGCGATTATGGCTCTCTGCAAATTTCTATCCTTTGTAGCTCTTAACAGTTTTTATATGGTTACTATTTCCTCTGTCTCTTTTGCCTTCAATAAGTCCTGTGAGGGTTGAATTCTCTAAATCCAATTTCTTTTATTGTATATCTCAGAAATTTCAGCTCTCTTTTCTTTTTCTCTTAAACGTGTCTTAATTTTCCTGCTGAACTGCTATGTAATATTAGTCGTCTTCTGAATGTTGTATAGTCTCGGCACGGATGAAGAAGAGATTTGAAGCAACAGAAATATGGTTCTACAGAAGGATGCTGAGAATGCCACAGACTGAACATGAGAGTAACGAAGAAGTTTTAGAGAAAATGGAAACAAAATACTTCGAATCAGAAAGAGAAAGTCGAAATTTCTAGGACATATAATGAAGAAAGAGGGCTTGGAGAATTTTATACTCACAGGACATATTGAAGGAACAGAGGAATGCAACGAATAATCTATCTAAAAAGATTTTGTAAGTGGATGGCAGAACATGGATTGGGGGAGATAATGAAATGTTAAAACTTACTAAGCTCTACATAGAAAGTTGTGGAGAGCCAATATTCTAATTAGGTGGTCATAGTGTCAATCTGATTTCGGTACCAAAACAAATACGCATATTAGACTCCCATAATTCCACATTATTGTTAAGACGGATAAAAAAATATATATTCCAAGGGAAATAACACTTTCCTGTTTCAAACAGAGTACCTCCCTTTTGCCCCTGTCAAAACCAAGCGAGTCACGTGATCAACGCGACTTTAAGAGGCGGGACGCGCAAAAAAAGGGAGCAGATTGGAACATGGCTACCAGACAATAAGGACGCTATTTATTCTCCTGTCCCAACGGTTGTGACACACAACCCGGTAACTTATAGGTCTTAGCTGACCGTTTGCAGGTTGTCCTCTCTAGTCTGATTGGCCCCGAGCAGACTTGTGCTGTGAAGGGCAGGACTATTCAGGACAACCTTCATTTGGTACGCTTGATCATCGAGAAAGTCGACAGTGATGCCGCGCTGATCAATTTAGATCAGTCCAAGGCTTTCGATAGGGTTGACCATCGATTTCTGGAGGCTGTCCTTTCGGCCGCCGGTTTCGGGCCGCACTTTCGCACTTGGATCCGACTGCTGTATGCGTCCCCCGGTGCGCTGGTAGAAGTGAATGGGGTAAGATCGAAGCCTTTCATATTGTCTCGCTCCATTCGTCAAGGTTGTCCGCTGTCTCCATTGCTTTACGTTCTTGCGCTGGAACCTTTCCTGCGTAAGTTGAAGACGAATCCGGTCCTTCGCGGAATTTCCTTACCTGGTGCTGATGACGTTTCGGTTCTGGTGTCGAGTAGGGCCGAAATTAACGAAGTCGGCAAAGAAATCAAGGGTTATGAGATGGTGACGGGGGCCAGGATCAACCGCGATAAGTCTGTTGGCTTGCGGTTGGGTTCGTGGAGGGGAGTTTCTCTTCCCGGACCTTTCCTCTGGACGGACGGGCCGGTCAAGATACTCGGCGTCTGGTTCGGTCCCGACCTCTTGTTGGAAATGAATTGGTCGGAGGTGCAAGAGAAGGCCGGGCTCGCAGTTCGTCTGTGGACTCGGAGGAATCTTTCCTTGAAGGGGAGGGCGGAAGTATGTGGCTCGCACATCTACCCGATTCTCCTTTACCGACTCTCCGTGCTTCCACTCCCGTCTAACACTTTATTGGCGTTAGTAAGGCTCCTGTTCTCCTTCTTGTGGGGAGGCAGGGCCGCCATGGTTAGTCGCAAGATCTGTTACCTCCATCCCTCTGATGGCGGTCTAGGGGTGCCTTGCGTTGAGACTCGTCGACATACGCTTCGCATTACTTATCTAGACCGGATGTGTATGCAACTGGATGAGAACGGCGAATTCTGGAAGGAAGACGTCCATAAACATTTTCCATCCTTGAGAAATGTGCGCTCGTGTGAGGAGGAGGTCGGCCGTAATCCTCGAGGCGAGGGCTCTTTCTATCACGAATGTCGCTTGGCCCTCAAGCGTCTCTTACGGGCGAAGGATGGCCTCTCCGACGTCCAGCCGTTGTCCCGTAAGGCATTATATCAGGTGTTAGTTAGGGGGAACGTTCAGGATGATCTGATTGACGAGCTCGGGCTGACGAAGCGGGAGGCTCGCTGCATATGGCCTTGGGCGCCTGGGTTGAAATGTCTCACTAACCCTGAGGCATCACTCACCTGGCTGGTGATTCGAGGTGCCCTCTGGGTCGCCAAAAGACTTCGCGCAGCGGGTTTGGCAAAGTCGCCAAACTGCGTTCGCTGCAGTGGGGAGGTCGAGACCATAGGTCACGCCTTCTTTCAATGTAGGGTCGTAGTTCTGTTGTGCAAGTTCGTTGAAGATCTCATGGTTCGCATGCTGCGCGGAAAGTTCTTTGTCCTCGAGGCCAGTTCCGTCTGTAGCAATATAGTTCCGCCGTTGACTAAGGCTGAGTACTATGTGTTCCTTTGCTTACTGGGTGTTATGCGAGTCGTGATATGGACGACGCGACAGAAGGAATTTCATGGGGACGAGAAGTTTACCTCTTCCCAACTGATCTTGTTCTTTAAGCATCAGCTTAAAGTCAAGATCAGGACGGAAAGGAAGCGACTCCATCCATTGGAATTTAGCGAAAGGTGGGTGAGTCTTGCGCGTCTCTGCAGAGTGAAAGGTGCTGACTTGGAGTGGCTGTTTGATGCCGGTTAGGCATTAAGGATTTTGGGATTACTGGGGTGAACATTGGTAACCCCTCCCATGTATAGGTTAGTTTAGGTTGGTTTTGCTTTAGTTAGTTCTTTTTCTTTTTTTTTTCATGTTAACTTAGCTAGGGTGTGTATGCTCATTGGCCCCCTTTTATTTCTGACCCTATTTTTTTTTCTTTTGTTTAATTCCCCATCCCTCCCATCGTTAGGTGGTTAGTGATATCAGTTCTCTGGTGGATGCGGGGCGCCTTTCGTTTCGAGTGTGCCTTTCGTATTTGTTGTTGTGTCTGATTGAGTGTGTGTTTGTAGTGAGTGCATGGTTTGTACGAATGTTTTATATATTTTTTTAAGTCCCGCATTGATTTCGTCCAGTTAACTGATGTTTCTACCACAGTTAGAGCTGTGGGGGTTTTTACTACTAACAAAAAGTTTTGTTTAGTTTCTTGTATATAGTTTTGTATTCATTGTAAATATTCATTGGGGTTTTTAGATGTTATTTTATTCTCCTCCCCCCACAGACAATGATTTGTATATATGGGGACTAGTTAGAACTTCATAGAGTCGCTGAGGAATTTTGGTGGATGTAGTAAGAATGGTATGTAATGGATGCGTTGTTTTGGTGAAAGGAACATTGTTTGTATGTTTGGGTCAGTGATTGCGGCTAGCTAAGTTTAAAGTTAAGACAGAAGATGACCATCTCTCCCCCCTTTCCCCATTTTTTGGCCTTGTGCCACATTTGTACATTTAGTACAATAAATATTCACAACCCGGTAACTTGGGACCGTGATTTGTACATACCTAAATATATGTTGTAATGTTCTCCTGTGAATAAATGGTAATTTCAAGTCAACCGTGAGTAGTAAATTACTCTTTTCTTATCGCATCACCCGTTTCTCCGTGTGCCACACACACACACACATATATATATATATATTCATTCACGGACCGTGAATCAAAACTCATTCAAGACATTTCATTTGCTAGTTATGAGACTGCAACCACACACGCGTTCATAACAGTTATGTTAGAAAAAATTGAATCTAAGGAACTAAGAAAATCATAATATTAACAACCTGAGCATTTTCTTCGTTTTTTTAAATGATGTTCACCCTGTACAAGGCTCATAAGCCAATCAAGGCAGAGGGTTACATAGTAAGAAGCACAGTTTATACGGATATGTGTGGAAGATAACGGTTAGCCCTAGACTTAAACAGGTTAAGATTGTATTGACTGGGAAAACATCCTTAAACGCTTTCAGAAAAAGATAAATTTTAGGCACGACAGTGCACTATGAAAACATGGTTCAACAGAGCAGTGGTTCGCGGAAAGTAGCTGCTCGAGTGGAACTTACGTCTCACCAATTGAACACGAAGGGAATGAGGGTGTTTCATTACAATATGCGTAGCATTGAAGGTCTTAACCCAGAAGATTAAAACTGGTGGGAATAAAGAACGCAGCTCATCTGAGGACTTTCTGTGGAAATAGTGATAGAGCAGTTAGCGGCTTGCGATGTTTCGTTTGTGAGAAAGTGGTTGTAGGGTGGAAAATAATTTGTTACCCACAATGACGCGAAAACGCTTTTGGACTATATTGAGATAGAAAAGTGAATACTGGGCAGTTCCTACCCAAATATGGCAGCAGTACTTCATTTTAGGCCTGATCTGATCTTGTAAAAGTAAAGGATAATACGAGGAGTCGGGTATTTACTGGAGCAGTACAGCGAACCGACCATTTTTTTCAGCATCTTTCGTGATGGATCTTCCACTTGAGGTCTGTGGTGAATTTAAGCCCCAATAGTTACTCAAGGCACGGATCTTCCCTTAGGGAAAATCCATTTAACGTGATTAGTGATAGTTCAGAGTCCAGCTAGTTCTTTGCATATAATTCGTTAGATCAGCGATAATATTTCATTTCTTAATGAAGAGCTGCTGAAAACGCCCTCGGACTTACTAAACATCCAAAGATGTTTTGAAAATGCTCCTTGGCCGAATTGTGACTTTTCAGCACCGACAAGTATAACGAAAAAGTCTGAAGTTATTTTTTTTTAATTTTGAAACTCTTTTACATAAACAAATTAGTCTGGAATTTTCAAAGTAAATAACGTTTGACTGAATGACTGAGATGAGACATTTTAATTATTTTCCCCCTTTTTTTTTTTGTCGCTTTTTATCACAACGATTTCGGTCGGTTCACTCTTCCACCGTTAACGTAAGTAGCGTAACATCAAGAATAAAAGTAGAATTGTCTAGCTAGAATCCTAGTAACTTGACTTTATGGATAATGTTTTATTCATTTTGGCCACGAATGTTTCTTGGTTACTTTCATTATTACGCACATTACTCGAACGTATATCTTCAAGTTTTTACAGGTTTTTTTTTAGGTTTTATCAATGTTTTAACACTATAAAAGTGTCAGACGCTTTACTCTTTAAGGTCTCTTACATTAGGATTCCGTATTAGAAAAAATCTGTTAATTTTCTATATGAACTTATTAAATTTAGAAGTAGTTTTAATGATCAGATACAATACAATTCCGAAAAATATATCTGTAGACACGTTGTAATAAAGATAAAGAATGTTTTTAAAATATCATTTACTTTTAGAACGTAGATCATAGTTCCCCACGGATTCCGTTTATTTAATATCTGTGGAATACAATGTATTCTTCGGAAAGAGTGTGAAGTAGTTTCCTCTTGTCTCTTGCCACGGATTTTGAATTCAGATTTGTCCTTCCTATGGACTGAGTGCCACCAAAGGCAAGAGAACCCAAGATATGATTTTTTTTTTTAAGGAGATAAGACATGTATTCATACTTTTCTCTCCTGACTTCGACGAGTCTTGAACTCGATTCAGCAATTCCATGTTCGTCACTTATAACGGTTACGCTTAACTCACACTCACAAATGAATGATTCAACACATTATATGTGAGAGAGTAGGACATCTTATCGGACATTACTTTTCGTCATGGAAATTAGCAAAAAAACTCTACGAACTTTACTATTTTCAACGTGAAAAACCCAAGTTTATTATACCGGATGTTTGTAACAGGAAAATGTTTATAGAGCTCATTTGAGATGGTTTAGTTTCTCTTGAGGAAATAGTGACCTTGCTGGGTGGAGCAATAAACCAAAATGGTATGGAATAATTGCACCATAATTTGATATCACGCCAATTATTTTAGCAATATTTTTCATTAAAACAACAACAAAAGATGAAAACCAAACAAATAATAAAATAGACGTGATGTGGTCCAAACGGTGATGGACTCAAAAAAAAAAAAAAAAAAAAAAAGAATTAGGTGTGTGTCAAATTTTCCAGCGATTTTTTTTGGGGGGGAGGGGGGAATGCATTATTTTTCGCTGAAAATACTGTACACACATAATAAATAATTATTGAAGCAAACTCCCAAATTCTCAGTATCGTGGATGTAAAATATTTTAATTGCAGCAAAAAGCAATTCAGAGAGAAACAATATAAATGAACGCCACTCTTTAGTGGGTGTGCAGACTTCAAACATCGACTGGGGCATTTTGTGTTAAGTGTGTATTAGGTTGGTGCAAAAATAATGACGTAATAATGTCGTTTTTTGACGTTAAAAAATACGTCAAAAACGTCATTATTACGTCATTATTTTTGCACCAACCTAATACTAAAGAAATTTAGAAAGATTGGCCAGGAAACTGTAACGCTTCTTTGTGATGTAAATGGTCAGCAAGCTAGCACATTCAGTCCTCATTTTGGAGCCACATTTGTGGCCTAGTGCCTAAACTAAGTTACAATAAGTAAAATGCTACACAGAAATACGTTTATAAAAAAGTAAAGTAAGGGTTAATTATTTGTAGTTTTGCAAGCGGAACAGGAACCTATCCTGTATGTCAAAATTATAATGCATCCCATAATTTCTTATTTCTATAAACGTTATTTTGGTAGGTGCATGTGCTTGAGTTCACATCCTGTTTTTTTTTTGTTTTTTTTTTTTTTTTCTTATACAGTGAAATTAATGTAAAGCGGCCTCGATCAAAAAATCTCATCCCAAAAGTAACATTTTAATCTAAGTTCAAAGTATTTTCCAAATCGTGTTCAATTAGAATTTATTCTTTAACATAAGATCCATAATTATCGATAACCTCCTTCTGTTGAAGAAGTCTTTCTGTCTAGAGGGAAGCGAGTACGGAGGATAGTTTTCACCTTTCAAGATAATTTTATAAACTCCAGAGTAAATGGTAATCAGATGACCCAAGATCTTGGAATTAAAGAGAATATAGGTTTTTTTCCAATTAAGGTCTTCAATATTTCAAAATTTGATCTTTTCTACATAAAATCGTGTATTATCACAATGGAATAGAACACGATTGCGACTGATCAAACTAAGCCCCTTTTCTTTCAATAGTGTTTAAACGCTCCAACTGTTAATAATAAATGCCTACTATAATTGCAACAGTGACTGTCAACAAGTCCACACCAACACAATACACAAACAGACGCTTAAGAGAGCCTTTCCTCAGTGGAAATCCATTTGTTGTAATGCTCTTTATTCTGTTTATCTCCATTAAATCATTGCTAGCGCCGCCGTTTTATATTCTTGTAAAATATCCACTTTTTTTTTTCATCACCAGTACCTAATTTATCCCAAAATGTGCAAGATGCATTTGCGAGATGTGCAGAGAAATGCAGATCTCTACTGTTGCTTCAGTCACTGTCAAATCATAAGGAAATCATTTTTCAAGTTGAGGCACCTTTCTAAATTACTGTTAATGATAGTTAACTAGTAAGTCTTATAGTTTCTTATAACATGCTTTTTCCACGGTCTTTTTCCCCGTGTCTAAGTAAGACGTTGACGTTTTATATTTCAACGTTCATAAGTTTTTACCTTAGATGAACCTGGCAGACTTCGCCGGCCAAACGTCGGAAATATGAATTTAAGTCTGATAACTCAATACCAGCAGAAGGACAAATACATCTACTGTTGATAGTAGGTATTCCCACTTTTTCGCTGAAAAACATTTTAAAAAAAACAATTATAATAATCTATAATATATAAATCTTTTAAAATTCTGCATTATTTCCATCCGCTTAGATGATATTTTTATTAAGTGGAAACTATATTTACTAATCAAAAATTAAAGAGCTTAATACAAATCATTTGCACCAAGATTTAAATTTTTTTAAATTTTTTTATGTCTATAAAATATTATGTAACGTTCCCATTTTTTAAAGTATGGTCGAACGTACACGGCATTATCAGAAAATAAGAGCGATGACTATAGTCGACATTCCTAAAATTAGATTACGGGGAATATTTTCCAACATTTTTAAGATTACTGAGTACTTAAAAATTATATTCACGTCATTTTCTTAAATTATGTTTTACAGATAAAGTCTCCATGGAATAACAATTACAACGACACCAACTGTCATCGCCTCGTCTGTTATGAAAACATGGCGATGTCGGTTAAAAACACAGCTACTGTTTTAAAAATACATTCTGAGTTATTTTATACTTAAAGTAAATACTATTTTTTTTTCAAATTAGGTTAATTATAATTTAAATTAGCTAATATTCCTCAAATAAAGTATCAGAAAAGTATATTTTATTTTTGGAAGATTTTTTTTAATACAGAGAATTATATTGCAATGAAAGGCGACTAAAAAAAAGAATGTTAATCAGCTATTTTACAAAAAAAAATTGATTCCAATCAATATAATTTCTGTTTGAAATTACACTAGAGTATTTTGCTTACTGGAAATAATAAATTTAATCCTTAAGTTTTTAATTAAAACTATAATGAATAATAAGCTTTATCATTTATAAAAATTCATGCTAAACCGTAGATATCGAAAACTAGTGGAGATATCTAGTTGATAGCAATATATACTGTTAATTTTACAAAATATTTTTGCAAGGCACCCGTACATGTTTCAGGCCCTCACATAATTTACTGAAAAGTTATTTATCCACAATCCCACTTAAGTTTAAAATGGGTTCGTAGACCACGTCGGCGTAAACTAGGGTAAAAGAATTGTTCAAGCGCTTTATATCTGTGAATGCTTCAGGTGCGAAGTAATCCTGGTAGTCTCCTAAGAGAGATGTAAAGCCTGAGGTGTCTCGTGCTTGAGCTAACAGCAAAGTTTAACCTCCACATCGGCAAAAATGATTGCAAAAACAATGGGTTAACGATAAGGCCCTTATTAAATTTAGCTTAATAGGATGCATGGTGAACAGAATAGAAAAGAGGATAGTAAGATTTTGTTGCACCAATTTCCCAGAATTGGAAAGAAATCGATGCTTTGAATATCAACATTCAAAATCCTGGTTTCTATTACACGTTTACCTATCGTTCGGTTCACACTCCTCCCCGGTTTTTTGAACAGGAATAGAAGTTTATCATTGATTTCTTTTTTATGATTGGGTTTCTGGTTGTTTCTAGTCTTTGTATTCTCTTTCACTCTTAGTAACCCCCTTGTTATTTAGTGGCATTATCGCATTACTTGGAGTGAATTAATTTTTTTTAAATTGTTAAATAACTACTGATGCCGGTAAGAAATAAGCAACTAGCCCCACTCACTACAACAGACTCGAAAAGGTTTAACATCTGGAGAAAAAAGTCTAAAAATGAATTTATGCATAATATTATAATAATAATAAAAACTGTATATGTATCTCTTAACAAAATGTTGAGATTTGAAGTGGCATGTTCTCTTTGGATCCTTCTGTAAACATCATTGCCTCGTAAAAATTAAGAAAAAAATAAACGCAAAATCTTTGGCAGGCAACAAATTATAATACAAAAAAATAGAGAAAAAAAGGCGGGATACAGAGAAAAAATGGCGGAGTTTTAGACGGTGAAACATTTCTCTTTATTCTTTAAGCAGGATACTGTGTTAAAGTTCCTTTACTTGTTTATTAAACTTTGCTTTGTCACAAATAAGATTATATTGCGCCAATCTTCCAATACAGATTTTGGTAAAAAGAAAATGATTGGCAAACAAGCAATTTCAAGTGATTAAATTTTTTCTGTTTTTCAACAATTAAAATCAAAACCTTTTTTATTCTTAAAGGTAGGAAAATAAAAAACGATCATTGAGCTCGGTGCACATAAAAATCTTCTTTCACTGCATTTTACAATGATTATTGGGACTCAGGGAAATAGACTCCTATTTAAACCACAAAGCATGCCTGAATTGTTTACATGATTTAATACAGCGCCGAAGTTATGGGACATTTAGTGGAAGTCATTGATTAATTGTTTTTACGATTTATCAACCCTTTGTGGGTTTAATTAAAGCCGAAACCTATTTGGGGGAATTTAAGGATATTTTTTTACATTTCTTTTATTTTTTTAAGTGAATATTGCATTAAAAATATTTAGTGGGAGATGACAATGATTTCGGAGAGGTAAGAATTATTTTTCTAGATACAAGTCCTACTATTTAACCCATAGCTGAGGGGGAGAGAAAAGATAGTATCATACCTTTGCCAATGGTATTTGCATCTAATGGTTGGATGTTTTTTGTGTTTTTGTTTTTTGTTTTTTAGTGGCATAGCAAACTGCAGAAACTGAATATTTTGCATGCAACTGTATTTTATTTTTGGAGATGATAATGGTTTAGTGATGCAAGTCTTACTAATTAACCCATGGCTTGGGGGAGAAGAGTTGGATACATACTTTTTCCAAGGGTAATTGCACATAAGTGACTATAACGAGCTTAACTGCAATTGGAACTCAACTCTTTTATTAACAATTTATTAAGAGCTACAAGAGACAGGAAACTGTAGAGAGCCATGATTGCTGACATCCTGAGGGGACACAGCACATAAAAAAGAAGAATGGTTTAGTGATACAAGTCTTACTAAATTAATTTATACCAGGGAGGAAACGAGGCGGATTCATACCTTTCCCAAGGCTATTTGCACATAAGTGAATATGACAAACCCAATGTTATTTTTATTTTTATTTTTTTTGCAATATTGCATTAACAATTTTTTTGGAGATAAGAATGATTTTTCAGATACAAGTCCTACTATTTAATCCACTGCTGAGGAGGGGAGAAAAGATGGATTTATACCTTTTCCAATGGTATTTGCATCTAATGGTTCCATGGTTGTTTTAGTTTAGCAGCATGTCAACCTCTATGGGTTATTTAATCCGAAATTGAAATATGTTGTATGTAACTATATTTTATTTTTGGAGATAATAATGGTTTAGCGATACAAGTCTTACTAATTACTAGTAAGTCTTGCATTAATAATTTTTTGAAAATAACAATGATTTTTTCCAGATACAAGTCCTACTATTTAACCCATAGCTGGAGAAAGAAGAGCAGTCAGTAAGAATCAAATCGACTTCGTTATTTACTAAGTTTAGCACTCCAGATAGCGAGAAATTGTTGTAAAAAGACTATACTGCATGCTCCCAAATAAGGTGGATCTAACTACCTTGAAAATCAACATTAAAGTTCTGACTTTTATTCGGGCTCGAACATTAAAATTATCTAAACCTCCAATCTGTACGGTCCAAGGTTAAATACAGAAGTTTACGATAGATTAGATTCTGAAGATGTTTAGTACGTTTACCTTCCAAATTTAGAGAACCTACTTGTGTTTAGATAAATTTAGCTTATTCCTGGGGCCTTGTGCCAGACTGAGTGAGATCACCAGTACCTGATTGGTGTACGGTATGCGCTCAGTTTCCTAAGGTTTAATCTTGTGATAGTGAAAACGGGATCTGCAAGACAAGCGTTTTGGTCTTTTAAGCGCTAGGGTAAGCGAACGAACAAATAGCACTAAGGGAGAAAACCTTGTCAGATTAACTCAGCGTGATAAGAAAATAGAAATAACAAATACAAGATTTTTTTAACATAAAAAATAAATAAAGGGGAGATAACTAAGTGAGAATGAATTCAGATAGCGGAAAATTGGCAAAGTCGAAACAATTTCAAGACAAAACAGTAATGTTCTTTTACTTCCTCTTCAAACACCCTTAATATTTCAAGCAGAGAAAAATAATAAGAATAGTCAATGAAAACAAAATTGAGATTTTTGGCAACCATTTTTCTTTTTTCTTTCTCTTGAAACCACGTGGCCGTTAAAAGTGTATTTACACTTTATTTTTCAGTTGGCTGAGAAAACTGATGCCAGATGGCAAGTGTGTTTTTTGCAAAAAATATATTTTTTTAATAAATTGAAAACTCAAAATAGGTTCTTTAGTCCTCACCAAGATGTGTTTGTATTTTTTATACTTTGTCCCTTAGGGACGTACGCGATCATGGCTCTCTACAGATTCCTTTCCTTTATTTGTGAATTGCCATGCCTTCTGAAGAAAGATAATGGAGTGTTTTTCGTTGGCTTCCCCACAGTTAGAAATTTAAAATTTTCTTGTTCCATTCAGATCTATAGTGTCCAGTCTATCCTGATACTTAGCTCATAGCTGGGGTAAGAGGTGGGGGACTAAGCATATGTGCCATAATTTGGTCGTCTTTTGATCCCGTGTCGTATTCATGTGTTATTGGATGTTTTGCATGGGTTTCCGATTTTACCATGCTAAAAATAACCTATCAATAAAGGTGTGCTGTCAGACGCCATAGACTTTCTCTCTCTCGCTCCCTCATCATTATATATATATATATATATATATAATCCTGTCTTTTGTTGCTATTTTTTTGTTAATTCTTGCTCCATTACTACCTCTCGTCGTTGTGGTCCTTATTATGTCATAGATTTTCTTGAATTCAAGTAGTTACTTGGTGTTTTATCTTATTTCGCTTGTCTTCTGTTTATCCTCTGTTTTTTTAAAAAAAAAAAAAAAAAAAAAAAACAGTAGCTCATGTCTATAAACAAAATGAACATTTCCGGTGAAAGAAACCAGAATTTCTTAAAAACGGTGAGCAAAACTTCTACCTGAATTTCTAGGACAAGTAATTATTATTTACACATGGACTATTGTCCTCATCTTTGTAACTGCGAGTTCAATTTCTAGTGTAAATGTATGTACTTGGACTCATTGTAAACAGAGTGAGCAATAACTGAGCAGTAATAAGAACTAAACGAGGGTACCCCTGTAGATTGAATAAAATGTTCAGTTCGGAATTCCCTGAAGATTACTTGGATCGACAATCACCTGATGAAGTCCGTAAAAAAAGGCGCAATTATTTAATTTTGAGTGTTGTGCGCTGGCCTAAAATCAAAATTTCGTTCTAGTGTAATAACTGTTCAATCTGTGAAGTGTCTGCCGTATACTAGAGGTGTGCTGAAAGATTGTTTTTTTTTTTTTTTCTTTTTTCGCACAACTAAGTATCCATTTCCAAAAATGATATTTAGTCTTTTGGTCAAGTTTCGGCAAGTGGTTCTTATCACTTACCAAGAATCTGTCTGAACATCAAAATTTATTGGAAAATGCTTCCTTGGTCGAGCTGAGAACTTTTCAGCACTCAATTTGAAATTTTTCTTTTTTTTTTTTACTTTGTCATATTCCGCCGCTCATCCGTCCTCATTTTATTCCGCAATAACAAAATCTATGAAACATAAATTTTCTTCTTGGGAAATAAAATTATTTTTCGAAAATCGCCAAAATATTTTTTGTTCAAATCGTGTTATATATTTATCATTACCAACTTCTCTTTACTAATATAAATATATATATATATATATATATATATATATATATATATATATATATATTGAATATTGCTTTTGCATTTTTTCTGG
This sequence comes from Acanthosepion lycidas, assembly GCA_963932145.1. Taxonomy (NCBI): domain Eukaryota; kingdom Metazoa; phylum Mollusca; class Cephalopoda; order Sepiida; family Sepiidae; genus Acanthosepion; species Acanthosepion lycidas. The sequence continues at coordinate 72,236,037 of OZ010579.1, read as the reverse complement.
TGCTTCTGCTATGTAATTAGTAATTCTTGATAAACTACAATCTGAAATATTACTGGTACTGACCTGGCATATCGGCTTCAGTCACTTTCTAAACGCTGTAATGTATTTTCACAGTGCCTTTTCTATAAATACTTTCATGGTAATTAGTCCGATGAACACTCCTCTTTGGTACCCAAACTTTATGAATTTAAGCGTAGTTCTAGATTGGTGCAAGATCTCATCATTTTACAGTTGAAATGGCTAAATATAAACGTAAGTCCTATTCTAACGGTTTCTTCTATCGCAAATCTCGCTTGTAGAACTGTCTTCCGGCTTCTTGCTTCACAATGAATTTTGATCTAAAGAATTTAAATCCAATATCAATCGTTATCTTCTGTCTTCACATTTTCTGTTCTTTTATTTTTCTTTCGCCTTAATAATGGCGTCCTCAAGTTTCACCTCACCAAGCGAATAACATCAAAAAGTCACACCAGCCCTAGGTTTTACGATAAACTACAATCGGCAGAAAGGCTTCTGATCGAGAGAGTGTTGGTTTTGAGGAGATTTGAATCACCTCTTAATTTCTCTTGTTCCCAATTAAACCGTGACTCGGGGTGGCAGCACCTGTTAGGGTCCCAGCTACGGGCAAATAGTGAATACCCAAAGTCCGGTCAAAACATGAAAATATAAAAATACACTAGAAAAAATGACCAAGAAAATACTATATTGGCATTAAATGACCCATAAGGAGTTGATATGCCGTTAAAAATCCTTAATAATGTTTTCTTTTTCCATATTCTTCGGAACACAGTAACATACTTGCTTCTTAGTGAGTTTATTGATTTGCTTGTGGTGAAATTATAAATAAATAAATGTATATATATATATATATATATATATATATATATATATATATATATATATTTATATATATATATATATATATATATTTATATATATATTTATATATATATATATATATATATATATATATATATATTTATTTATATATATATTTATTTATATATATATATATTTATTTATATATATATTTATTTATTTATATATATTTATTTATATATATATATATTTATTTATATATATATTTATTTATTTATATATATTTATTTATATATATATATATTTATTTATATATATATATATATATATTTATATATATATATATTTATATATATATATATATTCAAATTAATTCATAAGTCTATCTAGTGAACTGGATAGAGAAAGTACGAAAGAATTAATAAATCTATTTTGTGATGATCTTCTCGATATTTTTTGCACGATATCGAAATTCAAAACATTATGACATACAGATGATATGTTAAATCAAGAGATTCTTGTGAAAGAAATCACTCCAAAAGAATTTTAGAGAAATTTTTAAACAAGTCAAAACTTTGAAAAAGCAATATGCAAAAAAAAAACCGACCCAGATATGCAGGGTAAGAGCTAACACCTGCCGAAACATGGAAGCAGCTGTCGTGATATATAAGAAAGAAAAATATTATGAAACTGCTCTCAGTAATTAAAATAAAACGATTCTTTTAATAAACTTTCAATCCTAGTTTCTTTTCTTGTAGTATATATTTATGATAAAATAACTTTCAAGACAATTTTCAAACTATTTTTATTTGAAATTCAATATTAATCATTTCATTTACCAAAGATTTCTTTTTAATTGAGTTAACCCGGTGCTGTCTGAGAACGCATTAACTGCATTAGTCGGGATGTTCCCATATATTACATTCCGACCGAGCTGTTACTCGGCCTTCTTGAATTCATCGTCTAAAATGTTGCAGTACAGTTATTTACAAAACCTGTTAGAAGGCGATGGGAACCATCACCAGACTAGCGACTTGAATTGCACGACAAAACTGCTATCACGCTAGAGTATGCGCCTTTTTTTGCTTATTAAGCTTTGTATATTATGGCACAAAACTATGGTAAAAAGAGGACCCTGTAAGGATGGAATTCTATACACAGGCATATGGTCTATGAAACGAACTTATTACAGTATAGAAGACATTTAAGACAAATTTCTTAAAAAAATAAAAAATGGTTTAAAGTAGACCCATAAGCTATATTTTACAAATTAGAAGCGAGTACCGTATTTCCAAGCGTTGAGAATGTTTGACTTGTAAAATTCAAATAACCTTCCCGCACGTAGAATGCAAGACAAATTGTAAAGATTTTTTTCAGGGAAGACGACGTCGTCGATGACAGGAAATGCAGTAAGCAAATCTATTCTTAATAATGAAGATCATTCCCATATTTTAGCAAAAAAATATATTGGAAAATAAAATTCATCCAGTTACTGCACTTATAAAACTACATTACTTGTGGAATCCATTGCTAGGTCTGCTGCTAAGAAAGTTGATTTATTCAGTCGTGCTAGACAATTTATTTTATCCAGAATCTATCTTACATATTTATAAGTCTACCATTCGTACATAGCTTGAATATTGCTGCGACAACTGATCCGGTGTCCCTGTTGTATATTTAGAGATTCTTGATAAAATCCAAATAAGAATCTGCAATATTATTGGTCATGATCTGGTGTCTCGGAATATAGCTTCCTCATGCCTTTTCTATAAATACTTTCATTGTAATAGTTCGGATGAACTTTCCTCATTAGGGTTTCATTTTTAAATGTTGTTATTTTTATTTCCCACTCCCAGAGACAAATTGTACATATGGGAACTAGTTAGGATTACATAGAGTCTTTGAGATATTATGGTGACTGTAGTAAGAACGGTAAGAATGTATTGTTTTGATGTAAGGAATGCTGTGTTATGTTTAGGTCAGTAATTATGGCTAGCTAAGTTTAAGATAAGACAGATTGAAGACCAACCTTCTCCCATCCCCCGTCTTGGCCTTGTGCCACATTTGTGTTTCTCAAAATAAATATTACTTTCTTCTATGGTACCTAGGCTATGAATTTAAGCGTAGTACTAGAATGGCGTCAACGTCTCATCAATTCACAGTTGAATTGGTTTGATGTAACCGTAAGTTCTATGCTAACAGTTTTCCTCACAATTCACGCTTCCGATCCCGTGCTTTCCAGCCAACTTTGATCTTTAAAAATTCAAATGCAACGTCAATCATTGTCTACTGTTCTCTTGATTACTCTATTGTTCTCGCCCCTTAGTAATCTTTCTCTTTTTTCTTATTCTTTCTCACTCAGTAACCCCTTGTGTCTTAGTGGCTTTATTGCCTTGCATGGGATGATGTGATTTTTAAAAAATTATATTAAAGTTTCAAATATACCATTTTAATTCTCTGTTTATCTTTTCTCTTACATGTAATAGAGGAACGACTTTTTCAATTTCATATCGAGATAATATTATTTAAATTTAAAAATCGATTCCATTCTTGTTTTTTATATAAAACTATCAATTTATTAAAATAAAATAAACTGGAAAAACCTTAGAAAAATTAAATGAGATTTGCTATGCTAAATATACAGTGGCACAATGCTACAAGTGTAAGACACCCAATAAGAATCGAAATTACTGCACCTTTGTTCGAAGGGGTGATGCCGAATCATATATTTTATCACTCTAAGTTTCTTGATATTTATTACGCCTTGACAATGTCATCAATTCCATTGGTCGTTCAAATAATCAATAAACGTGTGGATACCCCACTTGTCTGCTAGGGAAACTCTGATTAACAACCGCTAGATAGCGTTGACGAAATGCAGCATAAAGAAAAGGGTGTAAACCTCTCACTCTTTCTTTCTTTATTCTCTTTGCCAACAGGAAGTCATATGGAAAAGACGTTGATCGGTTTTCCTTCGGGGTGGACTTAGTCCTCAGCGAACCCTATGTCGCATTGTACACAGCACAGCATTCAAATGTCCAAAGCAGATAATTCGACTAAACCAATAAATGCCTCTTCCCAAATACAAATTCAATAGGACATCTCTATATGCAAACTCGTCCAAACTCGTCCGTATTTAGTTATCGATAAGGCAATAAGTTGTTGTTAAATGTATAATATTGTTGGTAATTTTATTCCTAGCTCCTGTTCGAGAACCCTCATTCCATGGAAGCACAATGTCTCTCATATAAATATAAATCTTACCACTAACATATTTTATCATCAGTAGTAACGCCGATACATAAAATTGCAATCCCGCAACAAACGTGTTAAAGGCGGTTTCAATTTGATTCTGATTGGAGAAATTTATACCCGCATAGAAATGATCTTGATGTGTGCTTGTGGAACCGGATAATTAAACTAATAGTCATTGAAAGGTAAATGAACCATGTCGGGTGGTATGGCTTAAAATATTCAGATATTTAATTGTTTTCCCTAATCGCACATCAATTGCTTTGAGGTCTTTGCAAATATTTGTAACGATATCTTCCTTGTTTGAACAATTTGAGAGAATTGAAAAAATATGTTGATTTGCTAATCAAGGTTGTTCTGGAGAAGAAAACTGAACCTCGGCTTTACAAACTGTCATCGAAATACACAAGAATCAGACTTATTCATTATAAAAAATACATGTAAAAACACATGTAAGTGTAAAAGTAGACTGTAAGCACACACAATAAGAAACCATTGTTTCTAATAACACGTACTAAAACTACTAGTTACTAAGTAAAATACCTAAATTCTCGTAAATTTTTGTGTTATTTTTTCCACTCCTACTTTATTTTACAGGGTTATGATGCTGAAAACATGAATAAAATAAACACTGAATTGGTTATTTCGTTTTCTATAATGAGCAAGAAACAAAATATGTTTAAAATTATGTCGAAAATGATTAAAGACATCAGAGAAATTAATGCCAGATGAAAGAAACTCTGTGATGAAGGTTAATAACACTGGAATAGTTTAAGAAACTCTAAATGCATGGAAAAAGGTAATCTGTCATCGCAAGGTTGAGTAAACACGAAAAGTGTAATAAAAACAGATCTTTAACATACTCAGTAGCGCCATTTTCTCTCTATGAAAGCAAGCACTAACATGCAACATAATGGTTGCCACTTTTTTATCATTTACACATCGGTCATTTTTACGAAATTTAGATCCAGTGAACCGTTATGAATTAACCACAAATATAGTCGATGTATTTTTTTTTATATATTCGCTTCATATCTCTGAGATAATTCGCCAACAAACTTTACCAAACGACTAATTTTAATCTACGGTTGATTCTTTTTCTTAAATAATTGCGAAGTTCTAGCAACTATTTTATTTTTTCAGTATTTTCTGATTTACTCAGACTAAAAGAAAACAATTAGTCAAGTACAGGGGGTTGGGAAAGAAACGAACAGTTTCTTGTGCGGTCGACATGCTTTCTACATTTAAGTTTGTTGTGTTAGCCAACAACCTTGAAGTGATTTATTGGACAGACTCGTCGGAGACGGAAGAAAAAGCATCTCCTCAGCCTTGGTGATTGATCTGACTTCAGCTTATAATTAAGAATTTACAATCTAAACAGATCAAATTGCAAATGGCTGTCGCGGTACAGAGTAGATTCGTCTGACGTTTTTATCTTTCAGTCAGCAAATAAGTATCGGACATTTTTTTCTCAATCGTTGATATTATCTCTTTATACACGGAAACCAATTTTGCAGACATGGAAAGAGGAGGACGATTCGAACAGTCCAAAATATATGATATACATTCCAGAAGTTCAACAAACATAAAGATCAATCAATCTAGTCATCTGTCTAGTTATCTAGTGTTTTCCATGTCTCGCCAGAAATTGCACATCTCTCGAAAGAACATCACTAAGACATTACCTCATTTTCTATCAACTTTTTCGTTCGCCACGACTTAACTAGTCCACGCATAAAAAGAGGGAAACATTTGAGAGTTGGAATAATTTTTATAGATGAGCATTAAATTGACAATCCTAAAGCCACATTTGTCAGAATCGGAAAATATTGATTGATGATGACCATTTTCTAATTTCTTAATAGTATGCAGTTATCGATGACGTAAGCACAGTTTCAAACTTGACATACGTATCTTTTTAAGAAGTCGGGAATATATTTGAAACTCTCTCTCTCTCTCTCTCTCTCTATATATATATATATATATATATATATATATATATATATATATAGTCTATGCGTTATTTTTATAGATACGAATATTAGTAAATGCTCTGTTTATAATAAACAGTATTAACATTTACCGGCCTGAATGTCCTAGAAATCTCAAAGAAAATATGTGTCCTCCGACAGGAATTGAACCTGTATCTTACTCGGAACCATCATATATTCTGACATGCTATACCATTTAGCTACAGAGGAAGAGTCTGGTTAGCATGGTTAAATTACTGTTTTTAAACTACAAATTTCCCACTATTTCTCTCGAACACTCATATCTGCTCAAAAGCGTATCTTAACGTAAACAAATCTATTTGCTACGGAAACTACAGCAGTAGCTTCCGAGCGTGATGGACCTAAGAAAAGTCTATAGGGTTAATACACACACATTATTTAACACACTGGATGACCGTTTCGTCCAATATATGGGGCTCATCAGCAGTGCGCATCCACGACCGAGAACTGAAACCCTGACAGTTAGGTTATCATGCAAATGTCAACTGTTCCAACGGGTCTCGGCGACGAAGAGGTAGCAAATATAGGAGGAAACGGCCGTCCAGTGCTTTCTGCATTCTGTTGAGGTTTCTTCTAGACTCGATGAATTACTTAATTATAATTATCAAATCCTCCTAATAATTTCTATCGCTTATATATATGTTATTTCCGCGATAATGCCACTAAAACACAGGGGTTACTGGGAGAGAATAAGAAAACTTTAATAGAAAGAAATGATAATAAAAATACAGAATTCAGGAAGACAAAAGATGGTGATTGGATTTTTTAACAGTGTATGTAGGTGGCAGGAATGTAAGAAACAAAAAGAGATTTCCCCAGGTGAAAAATGCGATTGATTTTTTTTTTTAGAAGCATTACGCATCCGGATTTTTAATAAAGTTAGCAATGACATTTCTGCTACGGCCAATTTCATTTGCAATGGCTCGTTGCGAAAGACCACGTCTTTGAAGCTCAACAATCCTGCCATGTTCGAACTATATTAAAATTTTACCATTTTAAAATCTGAAATTTAATACTGGAAATGATCTACGTAGATGTCTACACGCCTGAAGCTATGAGCACACTGATTAGTTCTAAAATTTTCGGCCAGTAATTTGTTTTTTTCACACATAGTCTTATCTTTATGACCAACCAAAAAATCCTTTTTTCAATGTTTGTTTAAATTAATTAATTAAAAGCTCAAAATTTTCACTTGTTTGTTGATAACTACATTTTCTATTTAAATGTAAATGTTTCGCAAATATATTTTGATTAGAGTAACAGTATTTTTTTTAACACTTTTGTATCTAGTCTTAAAATTTTGACCAGGAGTCTATAAGTCTCTTATTTTCCCATGCTTAGAATAATGCCGCCATATATGGTCCGGTGCCATACCAGCTATTCACCTGGAGCTCCTTGATAAGATCAATTTTAAATACAAATGTATCGTATAAGTGTCGTCGCTCGACAGCGCTAGTAAATGAATTTATTAAATATTTTATACGCGTTTTAAAATGTCATCCCTTATGGCGAGAGATATTTAATGCGACTTTCGTACAATGATAGCTTCGAATATTGAGTTTTTCTTTGCAGTGAGTGCTGTCGAATACTTCGGTATTATCAACTAATATTTACCTTCATAGATGTATTTTCGGAGTGGGGGGTTGTGATGTAATGATCAATATGTGAACAAATGTGAAGAAATTATGCTGTTTCAATGTGACAAGATAGAGAGTGTTGTGTTATTGTAACCAATAACTTGATATTGACTTTGATTATTGGTGGTGAAGTTGTAATTTCTCAAAGGCCACGAGAATTTACATAGCTAAATTTCTGAGATCCAGGGTTATTGACAATTATTACATTAGATGTTAAATATGTTATTGTTGAGTTTTTTAAAAATTCTTTAAAGCTGTTTTTATTTACTTGACGACATGATTTAGGAAACTATAATTGATAAGTGTTTGTTTTATGTTGCTCAATCCTTTAGAAAATAATGTGTGTAGAACGGAAATTAATAAATTATCGATTGAATTTATTTGATTGTATATTTAGAAAATAAGAATTCATTTTATATGGCAGATATAATGCAAGGCAATGTTTTCACAACAGAATTGAAATTAACTAATATTGGTAAGTTTCAGAATATCTATACTTATTAAAAATAGGAAAATATTCGTAGACGATCGGGTTTTATTATGTTTTGTAGTGTCAACGAACACTCGTTGTCACTTATGTAATACCAACGAATACTCATTGTCACTTTCGTAATGCTCGTTGTAGTAGAGACTTTGTAATGGCGGATACAACTATAGTACGCCGTTGAACAATGCTGGTGTCGGATAACTTCGAAGAACACTTTCACTAATCGTCGTTGCTCGATAATACTCGCTCGATCAGTAATGCTGAATAGTGTTCAGTATAAAGAAATAGTTTAGTGAGTAGAGTAGAGCGGTCCGTAGACTAATAGAGGATAAAATAGAAATAATCATTAGACGTCATATGACTTTTTTTTTTAAGCATTTCACCACAAGCAAGGCGGGAAGCCACTAGGACGCAAGGGGTTACAGAAAATTTAGAGAAAGATCAGATAGGAGTGATAGAAGAAAGGATGAGGGTAGTGGATAGATCAAGGCAACTCGAGATGTCGATTGACATTACACTTGAATAGCTGGAGATTATAGCTCACAGGGAAACAGGAAAAGGGAAGGGAGTTCCACAGGCCAGAGGTGCGAGACATGAAGCTATTAGAGTAGAAGAGACGGATACATTTAGGAGTTTCGACAGTGAAAGGGTGAGAGCGGGATGCCAGTCTCGTAAGGCGCTGGAACTCATGACGTCTGGGAACCAGCGAATGCAGCTCCTCGGAGGAATTTCCATGAAAGTATCTGTAGAACAGACAGAGGGAGGCGACGGCGTGTCTGTGAGAAAGTGACTGTAGACGAGACGCCAGGGCAGGACCAACTACATTGCATATCCGCCTCTGGAGCCTATCAAGAACCCCGAGGCAAACAGAAGGGTCACCAGACCATATATGGCAGCAATACTCCATGAAAGGGCGAATTGTTGATTTGTAGATCTGGAGGATCGACTCCGGGGAGAAAAACTTCCTGGCGTGGCTCAGGGAGCCAACTTTTCTTGCGGTGGATGAGGCAATTGATTCAATGTATTTATTCCATCTCGGGTCAGCAGTCAACGTGAGACCGAGAAGCCGCAGAGAGTTGCTCTCGAGAAGTTGAGCGTCAGACATTCTAATGGAGGGAAGGGAAGGATCTCTGTGGTGATTAATAGAGAGCAGTTTTGTCTTGGAAGCGTTGAAGTTGACCAGCCAATTCATGCATCAGTTCACAATCGATTGGAGGTCCTTTTCGAGACGCACGGCCAGGCGAGTTTTGTCAGCGAGACTAGATTTGTTTTTGAGGCAGGAATAAATTGTGGTGTCATCCGCGTAGATGCCAACTTGGGAAGTTATTGCGTCAGGAAGGTCATTTATGTAGATAAGGAATAGAGTGGAGCCTAGGATGGAGCCTTGAGGAACACCTGCGTTCGTGGGATAGGAACTGGAGGAGAATCCATTGAGAACGACCTTCAATTTACGGTTTGACAGGAATGATCGTATTAGGTTACATAATCGAACCGTAATGCCATAACCCTGGAGCTTGCGAAGAAGGCCGGCATGCCAAACCCTATCAAATGCTTTGGAGATGTCTAGTGCCACGGCTCGGACTTCCCCGTTATTTTGAAGAGCTCGGTAGACTGTTTCAGTGATGGCCGTAAGCACATTGGCTATAGATCAGGCAAAGCGGAAACCATATTGCTTTTCTGAGAGCAGATTATGGGATGTGAGGTGGTTAACCACCCCGGTATTGATTAGGGCTTCGAAGACTTTGCCGAAGAGGGGAAGGAGACTGATAGGACGGTAGTTGGAAGGGTCAGAGGGGTCGCCGGAGTTCTTGAAGACAGGAACGATCGAAGAGGACTTTCAGCAGTCAAGAAAACAAGATTCCTTGAGGCAGTATTTGTATAGTTTAGAAAGGCCGGGCGCCAGTTCAGGCGCGCATTTCTTCAAGACAATCCCGTCTCCACCACTAGCCTTGTTGGGGTCTAAATTGGAGATAACGCCCAGTACCAAAGATGGGGTTATGTTTAACCGACTCAATATGGCTTCAGTTCTAAGAGGGAAGTTGGGTATGGGTACACCGGAAGAGTCGAGCGTCGAGTTGAATTAAAATTTCCGAGCAAAGCATTCAGCCTTGTCGGTAGAGGAGGTTAGGACTTCGAACTGGTTGAATAAAGGAAGTATAGAGGGTTTGCAATTGTTCAATACGCTCTTGCAGAGACGCCAATAATCTTTGGAGCCAAATTTGCGAGATTCAATACGTTCCTTCATCCGTGCCGCAAATAGTGACTTAGCATCATTGAGGACACGCTTACATTCGTTACGGTCGGAGGCAAAGAGATGTCTATTGCAGTCAGACATATCGCTACGGAATAGGTGGAAGTAGTGGTTCCTATGGGCGATGGCGGCTGAGCAAGCAGCCGAGAACCAGGGGGAGGAGCGCGATTTGACCCTATATTTCCTTGATGGGATGAAAGCGTTGATTCCAGATTTAACCTAGGAAGAGACCTCAGAAGCACATTCTTGGACGGGGAGCTTAAAGACTCCATCCCAGGGGACATCGCGGAAGAAATCACGGAACGCGTCCCAGTCAGCTCGTTGATAGTAGAACGAAGTTATATATGCGTTTCCCCTACGGTCACATGGGCTACTTAATTCAATAATGGGATCGACTGTGTTTGCTGAGTGGCGATCTATGTTCAAACTCAAATGTCAGAAGAGATACTTTATTCCTATATAACATTATGTAAACAATGTGTAACATAAAATGTATTTGACAAATAAATTCCCAAGATATAGCTCATAGAACAGATGCAAATAATGTAAGAGTTCAAATTCCAGTCGAGTTCGTTCCATTCACTTTTACCTAAATAACCTTGAGAAAGGTATGAATGCATCTTTTCTACTCCCTACTATGGGTTAAATAGTATAGCAAACTAGGCTCTTCAGACTTGGTGTGTAACCATTCTAGGAAAACTCAAAACCGCTTTGGCATGGGATTTTCAACTCCCGTGAAAGGTTACATGCTACGAAAAATACAACACCAGATATATTTGATTCACAATATTCCATACAGCTTACAGCTCCATACAGCTTAATAAATATAATTTTATAATTTACATTTTAATATGGGATCCTTGACATTCTATAATCATATATATATATATATATATATATATATATATATATATATATATATATATATATACCTGCTCCGAAAAAAATTATTTCGGTTGAGCTCTCGGGGAGAAAAGTGTGATTATAAACCGTGACTATTACTGCTAGTAATGCAAAACTCTTCGATAAAACGAATCAAGTTCTCCCAGTCACTGGCGTGTTTTATCTAAAAATACACACGTTTAAATTCACCTTCATCCCTTAGGAGTAAATTCTCTGATACCAAATCGGATGTCTACCACACTGATGAGCTGTGAAACAGCGAAACGGTCTGTCTGTGGATGACATATTGTGTGTGTATGTGCGTGTGTATGCATGTATGTATGTGTGGGAAAATAAATGAAAGGTGTAAAAAAATTTCTTGTGCCGTGTTTCGTCCTTTACGACTTCATCGAACTAAATTTGTTATGTTGGTGGTCGTACGCATGCGCACGAAAGATGGACGATGGGATATTTTTTTTAATCTAGCCGATTTCATGTACATTCTTTTTTCTTTCCATCACTTTTGTTATTAGTTATCCCACACTGTGGTAATAGAAGATCTGCCAGTAATGGTGGAATGTCGTAAGAGCCAGTGGTAAAAACGAATTAAGAAGAAAGATATGTAAAATTACCAGTTTCCCGCTGAAAAGTTAACACATCCGTCTGCTTCATATTGACCGCTGTTTTTTTAAACCGTCACTACGTGATAAGTTTGTTATCATTACTAATACTTATATTGTTTATTTCTACCGTATATAATTATCGGGAAATTGCCGATCAAGGCACATCTGAGGCATCATCGTTTGCATAAATACAAGGGGAATATAATTTATTCCGACACAGATGCAGCGAAAATGCCACAATCCAGGGTTCCCCTACGACTAATATACGACCCGATTATTTCGATATCTCCCCCTTTTCTTAATAAGTTAGTATGAAATAATGTGTTATATTTAAACGAAAAATGATTTTTTTTAAATGTGATGAAATAAGTTAAAATTTAATTTCTAAATGAACAGCGTTAAATTAAAAATGTAACGCTTTGACGCTTACTACGTTTCATCTTAGTAATCAAATTTTGTCATTGTGCAATAAATATTTTTATTGATAATGGTAGATCCCCGGCGAAATATGTCAAAGCAAAATAAATTTTCTATATTGTCTCTCCTTCTCTCGTTGTCACACACAAACACACACACTATATATAACATGTAAAATACGTGGGTAAGTAATCCATGTTAATCCTATTAATATACAACATTAAAACTGATCCACAAAAGAGAGCTAATTATATAAAATGAAACTCAATTGTACCCCATTTTATGGCCATTTCGCTCCGCCGGATAAATTCCCTAGAGGTTGGCAATATTAAAACGTTATATATATATTATATATATATGACAAAGTGGAAAATTTTTCGTCTGACGCGTTTCGTTCTTTAGGACTTCATCTGATTGGGTTTGTTTATGTTGGTGCGACTATTCAGTCATATTAAGTCCTAAAGGACGAAACGCGTCACACGAAAAGTTTTTCCATTTTGTCATACATCTTTCCTCCAAAATTGTTCTTGGTATATAAATCTCTATCTATAAAAGTCAGGATGTGTGTGTGTGTGAGTAACGAATGCACGGCCACAATTTTCGACGGATTTGCACCAAAATTTACGTGCACATGCTCCAAGTTGACAGGAAGGCCAAGACCGACTTTTCACTTCCCAACTCCCATCGATAGTGGAAATAATCGATTTTTTCATGCTTCTACGACAGTTTTCATGTAGTTTGCGTCAATTTTATACTGGCCGGAGTGAAAGCCAACAGCTGTCTGCCACGAATAGGCAGGAAGATTTTATTGGCCAGCGTGAGAGCCAACAGCTGACTGACACGAATGTTAACTAGCATGCCAGCATGCAAAAAAAAAAATCGATAGCTGCATTCGTCACAAGTAGGAAAGATTTAAATCCGCATGTCACTTTACTCCATTTGGCTCATTCGCTTGCTTAAACTCAACGTTGATTCTGATTACGCAAAACTGGGTTGGGTGTGAAAAAGTATTTGTTGTTAACATTCTTTTTTTCATTCGGTTTTTCCAGTTACGAGTCCTTTTTTAAAGCTGATCAGTTTGTGTTCATTTTGTTAAGTTCTTTTTTCGTAACAGATTTAATGTTTAGTATAGAGCTTAGAAAAAATTCGCAGTGTGAGATAGGCAAGAAGTAAGACCTGTAGCAACATCAGCATGGCAAAGGGCACTTCTTTAAAGGCAAGGAAGGGCAAAAATATTTTAGGTGATTGCTGTATGAGTGGTACGATTTTTGAATCAAGCACAGGCAACACCGGGCCATGCTGCTAGTATATATTATAATTGCTAAACCTTGCTCATCCTTTGCATAATTTTTGATGGCTTCCGTCTCGTTACAGCGTCCATGCTCCCTGAGATTACTTTTCAGGCCAGTATTTGATTTCATCGATATCGGGCATATATGACAGAAAACCTATTTTTTATTGGATTGATTGGATCTGTATACCCTACAAAACCCCCTGTGTGCCACCAAGTGCCTCTTCATTTCAGATGATGATCTGCAAACTTTGTTGCAAACCACACAGGTATTGTCGGCAGGACCAGGAGACAGATTGGCTTGCATCTGGTTATTATGATGTCCTTCCAGATGGTTTATATAACCTGCACACGACAACAACATGCGCTCACACACATTTCCAAGACTTAGTTGGCAAATCAGAGTGAGTGCCTCTTAGGAGATCACGCTTGATCTGAGCAGATATACAAAGTACTATAGATAAATTGTCGTCTAAATTACGCGAAAATCAAAATAATACTGACATCTCATTTTAACAGATATATTTATCAAAATTACATAAAAATATCTTGAAATACCAAACTCTTGAATCAAGGCAGCACTACCTCCTCAAGGCACTTAATGAGGCCTTGTGGGCAGATTTACGTCGTCTTCACTAGTGAATCACTCCAAACAACCTACGTAATCTCCATTAGGCTGATCCAATTCTTTCCAAAGCCTTTGCGGTCTCCTCAGATTGACACCCAAACACTTTGAAATGTTCGTATTGGAGATTCTGGTGCGAATGCCAAGCAGTAGAGCATGCCGTTTCAAAATTTATGGTGGAGTGAATTGCATCATTGTGCTCTTAAAGACATTACCCAACTGAGACTACTATACTGTGTAGTAGACAAAATTTAAAAAAAAAAAAACAAACAACGCGCATGCGCAAAATTAAAAAAAATGTCGACAATTTACCAATCGCATTCTGTGTTTTATATATATATATATATATATATATATATAAGCAAATATATGGATATGGATATACATCCGACAGTATGAAGAAAAATATACGGAAAAAAACAAACAAAAATCCTTATATGCAATTATGCTGTTTTAATGTTAATATAATATCAACGTCGGGCGTTTCGGTCTAATAAACCATCTTCAGGACATATTCATAAAATATTCTTTGTCATGTTGAATTGATAATGTTAATTATATTTTATGAATATGTCCTGAAGATGGTTTATATATATATATAGCGTGTGAGTGTGTCTTGTTGAATAAAACCCACAAGGTACTTTTGTTTAGTTTTGTTATTTTTCTTGTATATGTACAAGAGTCATTTCTGGACCTAATGAATGTTAAAAGTGTTCAAAAGTTTGGTGGTTCCAAGCGCTTTTGTATAAACTGTCAGCCATTTTCATTTATTATTATCCTATGTGCTGTTATAGATATATGTATTGTGGCCGTGTTCATAATTAAGTTTCTTGTTCTTTTATACGGGTTTCCATCTCTTTTAAACGTATTTTTTGCAATTTGTTCTCAATAAGTATGTTGCGTATTGAGGTTAATGTGATTCCATACCGATTTAAATGTGTTAAATTCAAGAAGAAGAAATATAATTCTTAAGAAATTTAAGATCGATGAAATGTAACGTGAATCATCTTGACGAACGAGTGATAATGTGCTCAACACAAGTGGACTTCCCGACACGTTTTCTCAGTGATAGACACGCTACTCTTCTAGATCTCTTTTTTACTTCTGACCCATGTCGTACCATGCAGCTCTGCCCTCTTGACAACTCCGATCATGCTGTAGTGTCTGTAAACATATCTTTCCACTCCCACCCACCAACAAAATATCTTTGTGCTATCAACTTGCGTATTGTGACTCGTTCCGTGATTTTCCTTCGTGACATCACTTGGAATTAAAATTTTAAGCTCCCTGTTCAAAAATACGCATCTGAAGTCTCATCTTGGGTGAAATGCTTTCATTCCAGCAAGGAAATAGCAAGTTAAATCGCGTTCATCTCCTTGGTTCTCACCCACATGCTAGGCCGCTGTAGCCCACAAGAATCACTTCTTGTATCAGAGTGACAGGTCTGGATTGCAACAGCCTAATGAGTCGAAGCGTGTCCTCAAAGAAGCGAAGCTGCTGTTTGCTGATAAAATGAACCAACGTATAGCATCTCGCAAGTTCATTTCTAGAGATTATTGGTGGCTCTGCGAGAGTGTGCTGAACAACAGCAAAAGTAAAATCTCTCCTCTCTTCAATCAATTCGAAGTCTACATCTATAGCAGATAAGGTTGAAGGCTTTGCGCAGAAATTCTCTTCCAACTCAAGGTTCGACTCTTTTGAAACACCTACACCTGATTTCCCCCACCCCCAGTTTGTTTGTTTGGGTTTTATGGCATATCAACCACTGTGGGTTATTTAATGCCAAATCCAGTTTATATGAATTTTAAATGCCTATTTTGTATGGAATAAAAAATGTATAGCTGGCAACATTATTGTTTCAAAAAAAAAAAAAAAAAAAAAAAAAAAAACGTATAGCTGGCAACATTATTCCTTTACAAAAAAAACTTAGAGCTGGCAACATTATTTTTCTGAAAACATTATCTGAGACCTTGCTGTTGGATGCAGTTTATCGCCGTACCCAGGACGTGGATGTAGTTTATCATCATAACCAGGACACGGATGAAGTTTACCGTCATACCCAGGACGTGAGTAAAACTTGGAAAACTAGGAGTTCACTATTTGGCCGTAGCTGGGACCCTAACAGGTGCTACCACCCCGGGTCAAGGTGGACCTGGGAACACCAGCAATTAAGAGGTGGTTCCACGCTCCTCAAAACCTCCAGATCAGAGGCCTTGCTGTTGGATGCAATTTAACGTCATACCCAGGACGCCTCATTGGGGGGGGTCTTACCCCTCTACAGAGGTGCAGTCGGCGTATTCTAAAGCCCCAGCCGACAGGGCCGCCCACCCCCAGAACTGAGGCTTTACTAGGTGATATGCGTATAACACGCGTCTTAGAAACTGGCATATGCGACAAATATATTGAAGTCAGTTTTTTTTTAAGGAAAAACAAAAATGTGTCAACCAGCTTCCTTCAGTTAACTTAGCAATCCTACCATTAACCTGTTACAAACATCGTCAAACATATTCCATATCCAGTTTTTAAAGCTGAAAAAAAAAAAAAGTAATTAAAATTGACAATGAGTCTCGCTTAGTTCTGTTTATTCTAGAGACAACTCAATATCACTTGGTTGTGCAGGAGAGAGTGAAATATAGGCGCTTATCTGAATAGATCTTCTATCGGTCACTTGTCGGTAATGGTGTCATTTCTTTACCTGGTGATTCTGAGCTTCACTGTCGTAAAAAAATGTTTATCTGAGTTTAATTGCAGTAGTAAAATGTTTTTTTTTAATTTCTCATTAAAAAAGTATGCGTTAGTGGCTGTTTAAATTTTATGCGATAATATTTTCGACATAATTTACTGCAAGAGAAAGAGGAACACAAATCAACCTGTTTTTGTAGATAATACACGAAGGAAATAACATTAAATTTCCTATTTAGCTTGCTTTTTTGATTATGGCACATGATTATACTTACCGTAATTCTTGTATAATTCACTTATTTTTCCAGATTTTTAAACCTAAGATTTGGTATTATACACGAGAAGTAAATACTCTTTACCGCGCACGTGCGTCGCCAATATTCGTTCAAACTTACTTTTTTTTTTTTAGAAAAGATTATTGACATCATATTATAATTCTGCATGTTCCTTTGTATCACGTACAGTACATTCTGTAATATCTTGCCTGTCCCCTGTTCACAAATCCATGGTATAGCAGCAGCGGACAGAGTAAATCTGTAACTCTTTTTTTTTTAACTTCCGGCAAGCCTCATTCCTTGTTTAACGTCTGTTTCAGCGAAATGGCATACATCATAAGAAAGTGTGGCTTTAACATCTACTTAAAAGAAATGCAAAAACTTGTCAATTTTTTTTTTTTTTTTTTCATTTATATCCTCTTATTTCTTTAGATGAAGACATGCATTCATACTTATGATTGCTATTGCAATATTTGGTTAAAAGGTGTTAAGCTCAAATATTTAACGAGACAACAAGGTATTTTATAGTTGGGGAATTTGCAAGATTATTCAATCTTTATATTAAGAATGATGATTCACCAGAAAATTCAAATAGGAAAGCCGCGAAGTTTTTACAGGAACTGCTAGTAGATATTAAGCATATCTTAAGTCTGTTTCACTGGTTCTCTTGTCATGAAGAGACGTCATGAGTGTGTGAGCTTATTTTCGTCGCAAGATCATTTCTCTGTATGTTTGCTCTGAATACTGCGTAAATTTTGTGTTTCAAAGCATAATAGAAACTATATACATTCTTATTTTTGGTCGATACAAAAATTGAAATTTGAATTGTTACATTGACATTAAATTTAGCTGGTACAAATTCGATAAAGTTAATGCGTATTATATACAATTTTTTCCAAAATTTTGTAACCCAAAGTTATGTATCTGTATTATATAAGAATAATTCTCTGAAAACTACAAGCACGCCTATCATGCTAAAATAAATCAGTAAAATATATGTGAGCAAAGATTTTCAGTGCCTACTTTTAAAAATGGCACCAAATGTACATTAGAATGTAGGATTTAAAAACTGTTTATACGAAACTGTTGGAATAACAACCCTAAAAAGCAATGGTAGCATCCTACCTGTTCGCACGAACCGATTCTTAAAATTATAGAAGCTTAGCGAACCGGTTGTTGGATTATCCTAAATTAAACTTATATATTAATAGCCGATATATAATAGCTAAAAACATAATTAGTACCATTGCTGTAAGTTCTGCGAAGGCTGAAGGAGGGTTGTCAGTGATGAACATAATTTATTCTGGCAAAAGAAATCGTCTTGAAGTTAAAATTGAGGCAAATCTTCTAGTCATTAATTTGATCTTCCATTGGATCTTTGGGACTGCATCGTTTCAGTTCGAATGTTGCTAAGAAACCAGAATACAACGGATGATACTAAAGTCAAAAAGCATCATCTTTCTAAAGAGAAATATGATGAGAACAGAATTTCAATCTGGAAATATCTTAATTTAATAGAATACATTTATTTATCATCAAAATGTTTTAATTCATTTCAATTCTCAGATTGAAAAGAAAATAAATAAAATAGATCCCTAAAGATTACCTGCTTTTATAGAACTGGTGCCTGGAAATTTGAGATGATATATTGCTTAAAAGGTTAATTCAATCTACGAGTTAGGAATTATTGTTACTATATAATTTGTTGTACTTACTTACGGGACAAATTATTACTTATAAATATAATCTATTTCATGCAAGACATTAAAGGGGGTATTTGTACGTTATATGTCCATCAGTGACCGATCTTATATCGACATAGTTAGCTGTTCTGTTTCAATGTTTATATATTGAGAAGTATAAGTGAATTCCTTATAACCAACAATATTGTATTTCGGATACTTTCCGAATATGTTTGATGCTAAGAGTGGCCAATGGTACTTCGAGGAGTTAACGATTTAGAGTATCAGTTTTAGATTCTGACTTAATCTCAATCTTACTATAACTAATGATTGACTTGCAAATCTCGTATTATCTCGCAGTTCGCATAAAAACTGGAACGAAGCGAAATATTGCCTAAGACGTATCTGTTACTATCTCACTCTACTATCATTTATAGAAATGGGTATAAAATGGTAAAGACAATGAAAGATAATGCCAGCCATTTTAGCTGTCATCTGGTTATCAGTGACTGTCCAATTTATTATTCGTTTAAATTATTTGAATGTACATCCACAACGTAGAGAGCGATGAGACGTCAGTTCTCTCACTTTTTGCTTTTTTGACATTGTTATAGATTGATGTCAAAAGACAATGTGCTACCGAGCTGAGCTGTATCATTTATCTAAAATAATTACTGTCATTAATTTTGAAAATAAACAAAACATAATCGTCCTTTATTTTCAAAACCTTTACTTCTAAAAGATATACAAAAGTCTTGCATGCGAAAAGCTACATAGATTATTCCAGAAAATAAGTACAAACGAACACTACATATAAAAGTAAAACCCATCTTTCATTGCAGATAGATTTTACTTAAAGGAACAATTAGTTAATTTATCTTCATACCCTGCCTGGTGGCAAATGCTGCTGGTGGCGCCTGGGGTGGCGGTCCCGCCTTAGCCACCGAAACCGTGAGATCACCCCTGGTTGACGGCTGATGAAGACAGGGTATCGCACGTGATAACACGCGTTGTATGTTAAAAAAAAAAAGTATTCAAAATCAAAGCAAAAGCGTTTAAAATAGTACATGATTGTTTTTTAAGGTTTATCAACGCATTTCAGATTATTTAAAACCAGAAAATATTTTAGACTGTATTTTTGGAGGCAATAATAATTTACCGATACAAGTTCTACTAATTATCTGGAGGAGAAGGGGGTTTACGCCTTTCACAAGGGTATTTGCACATAACTTGATATAACGAACTCGACTGGAATTGGAACTCGGCACTCAGAGAAGCAGTTCCGTGTCGTTACCCATTACACCACCTGCGCACATTACAGCATCTGGTATTCCAAAGTGGTCACCCATAACCAAACTCGACGTTGCTTAACTTCTGTGATCGAACGGGAATCCGTGTTTCAACGTGACATTCAAACTTAGCTACTTCCATATTCTTTTTATTTTGTGACGACATGCCTGATATAATCATAAGTATGTTTTTCATTATTGGCCCAGTTGCCATCATTTTTAATAAAGACATCAAAACTCCAAAAGTATCATTTTGTGAACATGGGAAACAACGGGAGATCGTTGTGAACAAGACATCAACAGAGTAAATTGAACGGTGCTCCTCCCAAATCTTTTGAATAGGAGTAGAGGTTTATCCCTTGTTTCCCGTTTAAGATTGGGTTCTCGGTTGCTTTTAAATTCTGCTTCAACACTATACTACTAACGTTTCCACCTAACTCTGAAAGTTATACTATTATTTGGTTTGCGGTTCATTCTAAAGTATTTTCCTTCTCTTTCACTCCCAGTAGCCTCTTACGTCTTAGTGGCTTTATCGCCTTATTCGGAGTGAATTGATTTAAAAATAATTTTATCTCAGCCAGAAACAATTCATTCTTTGTGACCAGCAATAAAGTCTACAAGCAAGATCTTCAAGGCAACCACCCGCTATCCATAAGTAGAGAAAAATAAATAAGTGAAAACTTTGGCCGGAAGGTAGATTTCCGTTTGTGGACTTATATAAGCAGGGCCACGGTTAGAGTTAATTACGAGTTGGAGATGTACAGTTGTAGGCAGTCAGAGTAATGAGAGAGCGATGGTTAGAGTAAATGTATAGTCTGTTGTAATGTAAGGAAAGAGTCTGTTGAGATTAGGGTCGGGGACACCTAACCGATCGTTCTCCCAGCAACTACAGAGTTAATAGGCAAAAAAGGGAGGTAACAAAAATAACACTGTCTCAGAAAACCACAGCAACTTGAGGAACAAAATGCCCACGGGACCGACTTCACGAGACACCGTGTTCTGTCGACTGCTGGTTTTCCTCCAGCTTCTATTCGCATGAGGCATCTTGCAAAAGACCTGGGTCAGTTGCAGAGAGGCCCGTATCTAGACATGCCAAACTATCTCGCTGCTAACGGAAAAAAAACGGATGTAACTAGTGCTTACAAAAATGTCTGCATAGGATCCGAGGCCTCTTTTGCGTCTGTACTGACACGCGTTCACCACAGAGTCAGAAAGAGAGATATCATCCGTTTGTCTGTTGTAAGCGAAGACAGACGTAGCAGTCAAGATGTCCCATATGTCACCTACCTACTCCAAGCGAATCCGTGAATAAAGAAACCAATATGATAAAAACAAGATTCGTGTGTTTCTGTTCTCGTCATGGCGATATTTCGCGTTCCGTTAACTTGTAAACGTACACGGAGCCTTTCTTAGTTTTTGTTCACATCGAAACACATTGTGTGATGAAGCTATACAATTGGTAAAAAACTGCGGGTGGGCCGTGTGTGTATGTTTACAGATGTCCTGTCTTTGGTGGTGGGGAAAAACAAGTTGAACCATAGAACTTGACATAAAATTTTGCCCAGTATTGGTAAATTTGCTGTAAATTTTTATACCATTAAAAAGCGTAAAGAAAAGAAAAAGTTTGGAAAAGAAATTCAGGTGTCAAGTGGGCTTTATGAAGCAAAGTATATCTACTTTATAGAATCCCGTTATCTCAAAGAAAGTCTTAATATGAACACAATATATGATTATGCGTAGATAAATATCTATATCTTTCACGTGTAATAGAACGGTTTTTAGCACATGTGTTCAGATTTCTTTTGAGCTTCAATGCTTTATAAATAGAAAGATGGTCGTAACTGGAGACTTTGGAATGCAAAGATATTAGTTATTAAAAGAATAGTTGAAGTGTGCAAACTTAAGCGAGAAGGTCGGGAGAAGAAAGAAAAAGTATGATGTAGATAAAGGCAAAGCATAAGGAGATGAAGAATAAAACGGAGAGAGTGAGAGAAGGAACATAACAGCAAGTAGAGAAAGAAAACAGTACATCATATAGTGAAATATGGAAAATCCGTTTAAGAAAAAAAGAGAGAGAAGGTAATGGAGGAAAAAATAAAACTAGAAAAGAAAAAACGTAAGAAAAAAGAAATGGAAACGAAAGAAGAGGAAAATAAATAAATTTAAAAAAATGACGAAAACAAGGAGAGGAAAATAAAAAATACAGAAGAGGTTAGGAAAAATAGAAAATAGGGTAACAAAAAAAAAGAAAGATACAATGGAGAAAATAAGGGATGAGACCGAAAGGAAAATTTGAAAAAGTGAAAAGTTGAAGAAAATAAAAGGTGAGTGTAGCAAAGAAAAAGAATTAGACGTGGTGGGGGAAAGATAAAGACAAAAATGAAGAGGCGGGGAGGAAAAAAAAAAAAAACCGAAGGGAAAAATAAAATAAATTAAGGGGCAAGGTGGGGTTGAAAAAATAATGGGCGAAAGAAAAAAGAAACGAAAAACGAAGAAGTTTAAGCGGGAAAAAGAAAGAAACGAAGGAAAAAAAACATAGCGCGCTTTCGTTTATAAGAGCTAGGACGTTCTGTCACTTATAAGCCTGAGAAACCATAGGCGAAGAAGAGCTAGTGGCTTACTCGTCTATTTATTCCTTTTAGTACGATCTTATATATATATGTTAGGAAAAATAATGACAAAGCGGAAATTTTTTGTAACGTGTTTCGCGCTTTAGAATCTCATCGGACTAAAGTGATATTTACGTTGATGCAATCGATGCGAACGAAGAGCAGAGGACGCAGAAATTTATGTATTTTTCCTAACATTTCTATGGTAGATAAAAATCTACATATCATTTTCCATCTTCGCTTCACACATGCACACAAATACAAATTTTTGATAGAATATATCTGTAAAAAGACAATTTGAGCAAAGACAAAAGGAAGACTTACTTTAACCAAAGCGTTCCGTTCTCTGAAGGAAATACGAGGATTTTATTTTGTAACAAGTATTTATATAAAATTTTAAATTTATGCGCCGTGCGTAATACACGCTTAGGCTTTCGTTACATTAACTGACGAGGCATATTTTTCCCGCAGTAGTTTGCCACTTCTTTCTGCGGTAGACCATTTGCCATCCAAGGCTATAGAACCCGGTCTGTCCTGCTATTTACCCATAGCTGGAGGGAAGAAAAAGAGGATTCATATCTTTCCCAAGGGTATTAGCATGTTAGTGAATGTAATGGATTCAAAAGAAATTCGAACTTGGCTCTCCGATTCCTCAATCCCAATTTTGTATGATTTTCTGAGCGTAGCTTAGATGTGACAAAAGCCTGAAATTATAGAGCACCAATGATCTTCGAAACTTCTGACTCAGTTCTAATTACTCTAATGAGGCACGCTTGCTAACCACAACACTATGTCGGAGTGTCCTTTCCCTAAACGCAGTACGTCCTGGGTATGACGATAAACTACATCCGCGTCCTGGGTATGGCGGTAAACTACATCAGGGTCCTGGGTATGGCGATAAACTAAATCCGCGTCCTGGGTACGGCGATAAACTACATCCAACAGCAAGGACTCAGATAATGTTTTCGGAAAAATAATGTTGCCAGCTATACGTTTTTTAAACAATAATGCTGCCAGCTATCTGTTTTTGGAACCATAATGTTGCCAGCTATGCGTTTTTGAAACCATAATGTTGCCAGCTATACGTTTTTTTTTAAACCATAATCTTGCCAGCTATACGTATTTGAAACCATAACGTTGCCAGCTATACGTTTTTGACTTTTAAAGTCACTCAAAATTATTTTCGGCATAAAGTGACCACTAAGGTTGAGATGCCGTTAAACAAAACAATTAATCAATCAATCAAGAACATGAAGAAATTATTTGCAAAAACTGAACCAAAAATTATATTGGATTTTCTAAAAAGAATTGGTCTCTTATCAAAGATGTAGACTGATGTATAAACATCATATCCTACCTTTTACCATTTTGCAAATAAAATGTCCTTATCAAATGAAAATTCTTGACTTAAACAAAAATACCTAGGATTATTTTGCAGTGTACAAGCAAATAAGCTCAAGGTTGCTGAAAATGCTCCATACAAAATAGGCATTTAAAATTCATATAATTGGCATATATATATAAACTGGATTTGGCATTAAATAATCCACCGTGGTTGATATGCCATAAAAACCAACCAAACAAACTAAACATAGTTTAGATGTGGCCCAAAGCCGAAAGTATAAGACACGCAGTGAGGATCGAATTAACCTCTCAGTTGTAATTGTTCTCGCGAAACAAGCTTGCTAACCATCGAGGTGACAATGGCGGCGTCATATATGAGATTAAGATTTCTGTTAAGTTCTTACTAATTATTAGATTATTTTACATGTAACTCTTTATTGATCCAATTATTGTTGTAGTTTGCTCTCACATAGAATTGACTTTCACCTCACGGTTTCGTAAATATCTTTGTCTAGTTTGACTATCGTCAATGTAAAGTAAATTATTCCATTCATTACAAAACATAAATAAAATATAACCACACATGGTAGATTATATTAATCTATAATTATTTACAAATAAATCAAATAAGGGAAACTACTCCGTAATTAACCAAAATTACAAGTATATTTAAAATTTGAAGTTAGCTTTACTTGTTTAGACAAATTCCTAATCAGCAGGAATCGAGCGTTAATTTTTTTTTTTTAATATACAGTTACAATTTAGAAAAACTGTGGAAATGTTCATGACAGAAGATGAAAATAAATAAAATGTGTTTGAATAGCTTACAATCCGTAATCGTTTAATGTCAATCTATCCACGGTTCATGACCAACCACAATTCTTTTTTAATATTTCGCCAGCCTTGTGTACTCATGCGATTAAATAAAACAATTATGTAAATTGAATGATTTCATTGATTTATCTGTTAAACAGCATATGAATTCCTTATAGGTCATAAAATGCCGAAATTTAATTTTCTTGGAAGTAATAAAAATATTATTCTACCTTAACAATTGAATACATGGTAGATACTACTCAGCTTTTGTGCATATACTTGTTCGTGTCGGTATGATGACTAGAGGGCGGGGATGTGTGTGTGTTTTATCTTGTCGTATTGTTGAAGTTATATTTGGCAATACCATTTGATTTAAGAAATTGTCGGATATTTCTATGCTTTAATGCCATGAAAGAATCCTTTCATGTTGGTTGGTTGTTAGTATTTTAAATGGATTTGGGTAAAAGCGATACAATTTATTAGTATTGTTGGTAATTATACTATAAATATATTATATTGTTGGTATTTTTATATAAAAATCTATTGCTGGTATTTTTCCTATAAATATGTATTCTTATACTTTCATCATGTTTGGTTAGGGGTCACTGTTTACCCTTGGCTGTGACCCTAACAGTTGCTACCACCACGGGTTAGGGTGGAGCTGGGAACAACAGCAATTAAGAGGTTTTTCCACGCTCCTCAAAACCTTCCAATCAGTGGCCTAACTGCTGGATATATATCATCGCCATACCCAGGACTATAAACTGAATGAATCAAATTTTCCGATATTACGACGGTTTCAGAAGGATCACACAAAAGGCAAGTCATATTTTTGAGCAGGAAGAATAAGAGCTAAGTCGGATTTCGTTGAAACAGTAGTCTTGTTTTAATTAATTTTTTTGTTTTAATTAATTTTTTTTTTATTTCGGCATTATTCCTTATTACTATAAACGTTATTTTTTTAATGGTTTCGCATGTTTTTTTGTTTTTTTCTTAAACAATGAAATTAATGATAACCGAGAAGTCTTACTAAAGAAAAACATGTGCCTCCCGACGGGAATCGAACTATTATCTCTTTTTCTATCAGGGGAACCGCTTCTCTAGCTAAAATGTGTCGTACCAATTTGGCCACAGCAGACCATTTTGATAGAGCAAGGGTTGGATTATCTATTTAATTTTTTCCTGTGACTTCTACAAATCCAGATCGCCTACCTTCAACAGTAATTTTAAAAGGATTTTTTTTAATCCGACATTATTTCTTATTACTATAAACGTTATTTTTCGTGTTTTTTCACTTTATAAGGAAATAAAAACAAGGATAACATTCTCAAACAAATGTGCCCACAAAAATAACGCTGTCATGAGAGATATAGTGAGTATCTATATTCTCCTATTTTGCAACTAGAATCCTTATTTTTGTTGTTTTGATTATTGTATTTAAACTGACATATACTATACTATAAATATAATATGCTATAAACGTAGTACGCCCTGGGTATGACGATAAACTACATCCGCGTCCTGGGTATGACGGTAAACTACATCCGCGTACTGGGTATGGCGATAAACTACATCCGCGTCCTGGGTACGGCGATAAACTACATCCAACAGCAAGGACTCAAATAATGTTTTCGGAAAAATAATGTTGCCACCTATACGTTTTTGAAACAATAATGTTGCCAGATATCTGTTTTTGGAACCATAATGTTGCCAGCTATGTGTTTTTGGAACCATAATGTTGCCAGCTATGTGTTTTTGAAACAATAATGTTGTCAGCTATACGTTTTTTAAACAATAATGTTGCCAGCTATACGTTTTTGAAAGCATAATGTTGCCAGCTATACGTTTTTTGTAAAAAAATAATGTTGCCAGCTGTACGTTTATTTTTTTATTTTTTATCTTATTACTATAAACGTTATTTTTCGTGTTTTTCACTTTATAAGGAAATAAAAACAAAGATAACATCTCAAAAAATGTGCCCACAAAAATAACGTTGTCATGAGAGATATACTGAGTATCTATATTCTCCTATTTTGCAACTAGTATTCTTATTTTTTTTGTTTTGATTATTGTATTTAAACTGACATATACTTAAAGATTTTTCGCTTTGCCTGCCGTCCTGATATGAAAAACTAATATTATTTCGTCATCTGGAATACTGTCTTCAGCCATGTTATTTTCATTACTTCACTTTACCCCAAAATGTCGAGACTTACAGAAAAAGATAAGAATATTAATTTGAATATTTTTATGGAATAACGAAAAAGAAAAAAAATCTTCAAATATGACAATCTGTTATCTTTTCTACATAACTGTTTCGTCAAATGTTTTCCAATTGTCAGAATATAAAACAACACACTTTGCATTATTTGCAAATTAATGAATAAGGGAGACTACTCTGTAATTAACCAAAACTCCAAGTGTATTTAAATTTTGAAGTTAGCTTTATTTCTTCTTAGGTAATCCTAAACTCCTAATCAGCAGGAAGCAAGTTTTAAATGATTTTTGAATATACATAATTACTATATAGAAAAACTTTTTTTTTTTTTATAAAGTGTGAAAATGTTCATGATGGAAGAGGAAAAGAAAAAAGAAAATGTTTTTAAAAAGCTTACAAGTTGTAATTGTTTAATGACAATCTGTTTATCCAAGGTTCATGACCACCCACAATTCTATTTTTTTAATGTTTCCCCAGCCATACGTACTCATGCAATTAAATAAAGCAATTATGTAAACTGAATAATTTGATAGATTTGTCTGGTTAATGGCATATCAACTTCTTATGGGTCATTTAATGTCGAAATTTAATTTTCTTAAGAGCTTAGAAGTAATAAATATGTTTTCCAATTGTCAGAATATAAAAAAAAACACCGTTTCTATTTTTTAAAAAATGCTCACAGCTAACATAATATTTTAATGTCACAGACTCGTTTAATGGATTCGCCGTTCAGAGACAACTCCATTTTTCTTCTTGTTATTTATTTACAATGAATATCTTAAATTTCCTCGTCAGTAGATTCGGACTTCAGACTAATTTTTTGTGCCGAAATTTGAAGAGAGGTTTATTCTAGAATGCAGGTGTTCTCAGTTAATTAAGTGGATTGAAACTGCGTGAATCAGTGGCTACAAATAAGTCATTACCAGTAGCGGTTCTCATAAAAGACACTAAAAACGAAGCAGGGACATTACCCTGCGGGATGGCTGAAAATACACAAGTCATGTCAATAAAACTACCGTCGGCGTAAACAATACTCCCAGTGTTACCACGAGCTGCTTATATTGAAATAGATTCTACTAGACTAAAATGTAAAATAACTTGTTTTAAAACAAATGGCGAAAGCAATCCCGAACAACATTCTTACAGCTAATCGATATTTGGTTCAGAAGTGCGTCGGGTTTTGTTTATATGACTTAAGAGCCAAAAAACATCGAAAATATCAGCAAAATCAATCACATTTCTGACAAATAATGATTACATTTTAAGGAATTTCACTGTTGCGCGCGTTTTAATTTAAATCATCTTCGGGAAAATTTAAGTATTTTTCGGAATATTATTTTTTAAGTATTCTGTGGTCACTAATAGGTTTTTAATGTGTTTTTTCTTCTTCTAAATAGAAATATATATATATATATATATATATATATATTGAACAATAAAAAAATTTTAAAAAATATTAAATTTTTGAATTATTAAAATTATATATATATATATATATAATTGTTGTTTCCCGTTATATAAGTGTGCTTTAATGCTAGAAATATCCTTTTGATGGCGTTGGTATCAGATTTTATCACTTTTAGTAATCTATACTTAAGCTGTCTCATAAAATGTTAGTAAATCTAAGCAATGTTTCATGCGTATGAAACAGAAGGAATTAAAAGAACAAAATAATGGTCTGTACGTTTAATATATATATATATATGTATGTATGTATAAATTTAAAGTAAAAAAGACCATCTTAAGGTTCCATTTTAATAATTTATTTCACCAGAGACTTTATTTTTATGAATCTTCAGACTTCACTTTCAAGGGTGAAAAAATTAATTTAAAATTTACATTTTTGAAGGGCAGGATTAAGCTTATATAAGGTGACATATAAGCTTAATACTGTCCTTCAAAAGTGTAAATTTTAAATTCATTTTTTCACCCTTGAAAGTGAAGTCTGGAGATTCAGAGAAAAATAAAATCTCTGGCGAGATAAATTATTACAATGGAACCTTAAATTGTTCTATTTTTTCTTTAAATTAAATTATTCGCTCTAACTTAGCATTGAGCTCTCCGGATTTCATCCTCCTTGGGATTATTCAAACGGATTACCAAGACTTTCGTTACTTTATATATATATATATATATATATATATATATATATATATATATATATATATATATATAATGTGTGTGTGTGTGATAAAAAATATTGTTTTAAAGTATGCTATATTTATGGGTAAGAGTTCTCAATATCAGGAACAGGCCGTATGTAAATATAAATATGAAAGTGAACACTGAGGTCAAGACCAAGTAGCTGCTTGGTGTTGATATCAGTCAACACTGATATATATATATATATATATATATATATATATATATATAAAAGAAAAAACAGATGGAATAAAATTCCACAGTTCGTAGCATTTACTTTTTAAAAAAGTGCTCAATACAAAAGTAGACCAAAATATTATATAATATTTTGATTATAATAAAATATTTTACATCGCTACACAAAAGCATTCATGTTTCAATACTATGATTGTACTTCCTCGGCCGATGGTAGGTAACTTGTGATGAAAATGGTCTATTAGAGAAATTTAAAAACAAATCGTTACCTCTTTTCGGAAATTTAAATGGGGAGAGCATAAGGTCAGAATTAAAAATATAGTTGTCGGTATATCTAGATTAACTATGATCTCACAATGGTCGTAAGTGCGGGACGTCATAACTCCTGGACTACAATTATATTAAATATCGACGTCAAAGAAAAATCAATTGAATTTAATAAAACAAAGACAAGACTCGAAACATAAATCATTGTTGATGTGTGTGGAATCTTGTTTGGCTAGAGATGTACATGTGTAATTCGCACTGATACTAATTGGTCGGGGTTCGAGTTCGGCTCAAAGCCTGGATTTCAAATGTTAACTTTAAAATAAGTCAGGAAATCTTCACTTGGAAAATCGCTCAATAAAATCTTCAAACTTCACAATTTCAACCTGTATCAGTTTATGTCTACCTTAAGGATTTCTATCGAGAAGCAAAAGCGAGGGTCATAACGCCGCAACCTCCAGAGTTCTTTAGATGTCTGTTGTAGTTGGTAACATTCAGAGAATTTTGAACTAAACACTTTATTCAATTCATAATGTAAATTGTTCTCATTCCGTTCTCCAAATAAGTTGAATAGAAATATGGAGTTTCAGATCCCAAAAGTCCGAGGTGATATTTCCAAGTGCCAAATGTGCGAGGTGGTATTTCCAAGAGTCTCCAACGTTAGAAAAATAGCACCACCGTAAATCAAAAGGGTAAAAATTCACGTCACAACTCGCAACGCCCAACTACATCGTTTTCATCGACGTAGAGTTAAAAACAATCCTCTGGTTCAAAGTAGTTATTTTATTAGGGTAAGAAAGGTTGCGATTGATCGAGACTGGTAGGGAAGCCATAAAAGTTATCATATGACGAGTCCTACTAAAGTCGATATGATCTTAATTTGGATTTTCTTTTCCGACAGATGGCACAAAGAACACGAATTCTTTTCCAAGGTAAGATATGATTTTCGCCTTTGTCGCCACACTAAGCTACAGAATATCTATAATTTTCCCTAATACATAAAAGCGTTGGTGAAGTGTATTTAGTTACTTAGTGATCCTGAGTTCAATCTCTGGTTGCGATAGTACATATATTGGCTCATTGAAAAGAATTGATTTCCTCAAGATTTGGTTTATTAAAAAAGATGATTTATCTCTACTCAAAATCAGAATTATTTGTTGTCTTGGTTTGCTCACGAAAATGAGGCTTAATACTGCAGAAATTATTGCGCCGTTAGCCTCTTTCCGCAATTATTGAACTGTGAAAAAGAAAAGGCACATTAGACGATTATTACTTCTGGTTCCTTTTCATTTATCTGTTTTTAATCGTTGGTTTCTCAGTCTCTCCTTTTTGCCTCATTTGATTTGTGTTTTATTTCTGAATCTTACAAAACTAGTCACGATTTCTTTATCAGTTGGTAATGTCGATGTCAAGCGGAAAATAATGACGGCCATTTTGCGAGAGACAGTAATGAGTGAGACTGGAACTAACGACAACGAACCAGAGATTTTATTATTATGAAAAAAAAAACAATATGGAGGAGAAAAAATGAGAAAAACGCGTAAAGAGGAAGGTAGGTAAAAAAAGAAAAAGAGAAGCAAAAAGAATTAAAAAGACGAAGAAAATGTGAGAAATAAACAGAGCTTAAGAAAGAATATGAAGCAGAAAGTGTCGATGGGTGGAGAGAAAACATAAGATAGATAAAGAATAAAATCTCAGGATGACATTGAAAGAATATCGATAATTCTTGAGAGTAAAACAAAAGAATTGAAAAAAAAACTGAACTACTTTCATGGCTATAGTGGCTACACTTTTATCCATGGCCACCAGAGGCAAATGTGCGAGTCTATTTAAAAAGTCAGAATATACATTGCATTGTCTGCCTGGCTAGGCTATGGTAAGCTAAGCTTATTAAATATACCAATAGAAGGAAAGATGCGAACAAGAAGGGATTGTAGAGACGTGAAATGACATGGATTGAAGAGACGCGAAATTGCAGGGATTGAAGAGTCGCGAAATGGCAGAGATTGAGAGGACGCGAAATGGTAGAGATTGAGGGGACAAGAATGGAGAGACGCGAAATGGTAGAGAATGGAGAGACGCGAAATGGCAGAGAATGGAGAGACGCGAAATGGCAGAGATTGGAAAGGCGCGAAATGGTAGAGAATGGAGAGACGCGAATGGGTTGTGATTAAAGAGATACGAACAGGCTATTTCTACAGACTGATTTATATACTAGGAAGAAGTGAGAAAGATAGTGAGAGAGAGAGAGAGAAATGAATGGTGACTAAATGAGAAAAGAATAAAGGAAATAAAATAACTAATCAGAAAGGTAGTCAAGTAAATTTAGTTGCATACAGATTCTTCATTCCCTAAAGATTGTCTCCACGGCGTCCTGTGCGGTCGTTTATTTGTTTTTGTTACGTAGCAACTGGCCCTATGGGGTAAACGAATTAATAACGCATTCAAGCTTTGTCACCGTCTATTATCGGATGATGGACTTTAGACACTGCAAAGACAGGAGGAGGTTTCCCGCTGCGCATTGGCCGACACAAACAACAGGGAATCGGCTGAGTCAAAATAAACGCGTTTACTTCCCAAGTCCCGCTGGATTTGCCTTGAAATCGGTCATCCAATCAGAAAAGTGAACGCCTTGATCGTTCATTCTCTGGTGACACAATGTGTAATTCTTTAGCATCTATATTCATCAAAAAACGTCTTGAGGAATAATTGTTTTTTTTTTCGGTCCCAATTCAATCAACATAAAATTATTTAACCTCGTAAAGGCATCTTTATTATCCCGATTATGTATTTGTTGAAGTAATTCATCACCAAGCAAAGATTCGGTTTTCGTTTTAAGATAAAGAAAGACGAAACCTAACTTCATCACGAAAGAAATATAACATATTTGTATTGAAATTATTGAATTATACACACCTTTTAGTATTCTAATTGTTATTTATACAGTGAACACAATGTATAGTAAGTTCGATAAGGTCAATTTGGCAGTTGATCTAAAAAAAAAAAAAAAGTGATCTACAATCTGTTGTTAAATGGAGCAAAGTTTTTAACGTCGCCGAAAGAAAACTGTTCTCTTTTAATCATCTAAGAGAATTCTTTTACTTTCCATCAGCATGACTGCTGCTAACCGTCAGGAGAGTGACTCATTGTGCCTTCTCGAACTAACGTTTTCAGCTGACATGAAGTGGAAAGTTTATATTGAATTAACTGCTAAGTTAGCAGTTAGGAAAGGTGGTTCACTATATCGTGTTAGACAATACTTCACGCCAGAATCTATCTTACCTATTTATAAGACCTTGATTTGAATATTGCTGCCACCTCTGGTCTGGTGGTCTTGTTATATATTAAGAGAATTTTGATAAAAGCCAAAGACGAATCTGCAATGTCATTGATCGTTCAGACCCCTTCCCATCGCCACAACGTAGTTTCTTTGTGCCTTTTCTATAAATACTTTCCTGGTAATTGTTCTGATGAACTTTCCGCTATGGTACCTAAATTTTAAGAATTTAAACGCAGTACTAGATTGGCGGCAAGGTCTCATAATTTTACATTTGAATTGGCTAGATGTAATCGTAAGTTCTATGCTAACAGTTTCTTCTATCGCACTTCTCGTTTGTGGAACTCTCTTCCGGTTCCTTGCTTCTTCAAAAATTTAAATGCAATGTCAACCGTTATTTTCTGTCTTCTTAAGTTTTGTTCTTTTATTGTCTTCTCTCCTTAATAGTAGTTTTCTCATTATCTAACACTCAGTAACCCTTTGCGCCCCAATGAGTTTTACTGCCTTGGTAGTGGTGAAATGATTTTTAAAAAAATGTATAAATTTATGTTGAATATTTAAAAAAAACTCAGTCTAATACCTATCTAACGATCTGGGTTTATTAATGTTTCTTATTTAAAAAAAAAAAAAAAAAAAAAAAAGGGTTGATATGAAAAAAAATTATGAAGTCGTTAAAAACATTAAAAATGAATGCGGTCTCTCCCACCATTTCATTATGACTACCTCCAGAAATGGTTGCGTAAACTTGATGTAACTCGGCAACTAATCATAGGACACTGTACTGCACATGTGTAAACACACACCTACGAGGCTCCTCAGTCAACAGTATGACGCCATTGGGTGAGCTAGAGAACTCTGTAACCATAGCATTCACCAGCCTTGGATTAGTTGATTTTGGTAATGTTCTGAGCCTAGCTTAGATGTGGTACAAGGCCAAATGTATGGGGCACCTAGTGAGAATCGAACTCGCTATTTAGTCGTAAATGATCCATCGAAACAACCTTGCTAACCATTAGACCATGTCGAAGTGTCCAGCTTCTTCAAGTTATGTGCAGAACTTTTTGGTACATCATTATATTATACATTCTCCATCTGTCAACACCCACCCACTCGTTCCTCGCTTTTGTGTGGGGGCGGTTTCCTAGCTAAAATCGAAGCAGAAATGTCGTGGACATCAAAGAAAATTTAACGAGACTGCTGATGGCGATCTCAAAGAGAATCTTTGCCGAATGTTTTAAAGGTGCATGCTGGGATAAGTATATGAAGTCCCAAGGACAGAAGTTTGAATTGAACGATGGTGTCAATATCATAGTTTGTTTGTTGTTTTTTTTTTTTTTTTTTTTTTTTTTTTTTTTAATATTAAATGACTTGATTATTTTCAGGTTTTTCAATACCACTTTTCTTCGGGGCGTAGACGATCATGGCTCTGTATAGATTCCTTCGTCCTGAGTTTGAGTACGATAAACTACACCCGGCAGCAAGGCCTCTGGTGGTGGGGGGATTTGAGGAGCGTGAAACCACCTCTTAACTGCTGTTGTTCCCAGGTCCACCCGGGGTGGTAGCACCTGTTAGAGTCCAAACGATGGGTAAATATTAAAGCCCTCCAAACTGTGGTCAAAACACTATTAAAGTATGAAATATAGATTTTTATAGTAAAAATACCAGCAATACATTTTTGAAAATAGTAATATTACCAGCAATACATTTGACACTCGACAAAAACCGTCTTTAGAAAAATACGTAAATGAAACCTGATCTACAAACTGATTTCTTGCAAAGAATACATATTCTATTCAAACAAACCTAGCCTAAAAATAATCTATTTAGGTTGATATGCCACGGTGGAGTAATGGATAGCAGCTCGGATTGAGGAAGCCGAATCCATTATATTCACTTACGTACTAATTACCCTTGGGTAAATAGCAGGACAGAAAGGGTTCTATAGCCTTGGATGGCAACTGGTCTACTGCAGAAACAAATGGCAGCCTACTGCGGGAAAAAATTTGCCTCGTCAGTCGATGTATCGAAAGATAAATGATCACCAAAGCGTGTATCACCCATGGCACATAATTGACTGATGCGATAAAATAAACCAATAAACAGATTCCTTTCCTTTGTTATCTGTGAATTGCCAGGACTTCTTGAGACTGATTTCCTGTTACTTTCTCCACAATCTGGAATTCAGATTTTCTCCTCTCATACTGGTTGTCTAAGGCCAGTCTATAACTTATCCATGTCTTTCCCAAGAGCATGTGTGCAAATGTGACCGCAACAGACTAGGCTAGAATTTGAAATCGGCTTGCCGATTCTTCTTTCCACCACGATATCCGTGACACCACCCTCACATCCATTTCCGGAAAGTCCTCTTATAAGAGGCTGAAAGGCATTCAATAATTTTTAACTGAAATAATTTATGCAGAGTGCGGCAGAAATACCTCTCAAATATTCCTCCTACAAATACATCCCATATAATGATAAGCAACTAGCTAGATGAAGACACTAGTGCCACGCAGGTGACTGCTTAAAACGGAGGAGCTATTTCTGTAGCTAATGACTTACCATTATGTGGGAGTTATTTCTGCTGCTGCACCATATGAGAAAATTAGGGCTTTACTGAGAAGGGAGTGGTGTCTATCCTAGGAACTCCTTTCCTAAATAATTTTTCTATATTCTATATCGTCATGCGCAATGGTATGTCCACCAAACCCTTCAGAGGAGCCTAACTCTTCTTACGCTACCTTAAAATACACGGCCTCTAAACCTTAATATACCTAAATAATAATTCTATTTGAACAGAAACGCTATTATTAAATGACAATAATGGCTAATTCTACATTTTCTTGGCAGTTAGTATGCACTTGTTCGCAGCTTTAACAAGATAGATTTGCTTACATAAAAAACTGTCACATTTCTTTTTAATAATATATTCCCTTCAGAACGTAAGCGACCATGATCCTCCACAGATGTTTATTATCTATGAACTACCTTGCATTATTGGCAAAGAGAATGAAGTAGTCTGCCGTGACTCTCTCAGCGGTTTGGAATTCAGAGTTTGTCTTCTCTTAGACTGGTTACAACGGCGGCTAAAGAGGCCAGTATATTTAAATAACCCATGGCTGTGGAAGTATATACAGATCCTTGCCTCTCCCAACGAAAGTAAACGCCCAAAATTTCAACTTGACTCGCCGATTCTATTACAATACACGCACATCACAACTCCCATATATTGAGTGGGAAAAAATAACATCCTCAGTTTTTTTTACCTCCGATTAAGCATTCAATTTGAATAAAATACCGAATAATTAATGATACTTCCACATGACAGAAATGTGACGACAGAATCAAAGATGAGGACATTAGCGTGAATAAATAAATGTTTAATAATAGTTAGGAATGGTAGAAAAGTTCTTTATATTATTTATATTCGGAGTAATCTCATCCACCGCTTACGGCCACATCATGTTCAAACACCGTTTCCCGTACGAACACCGAAGTTAAGCAACGTCTGAGCCTGGTCAGTGCCTAGATGGGTGACCGCTTAGAAATGCCAGGTAATTTAAGCTGCTTGGATATGCGGGTGGTGTAATGGATGACGGATAATTGTTAATCGGAGAGCCGAGTTCCAATTACAATTGGGTTCGTTATATTCACTTAAGGGCAAAGGCATGAATCATACCTGTGGGTTAATTAGTAAGACTTCTATCAATAAAATACTATAATCTAAATATTAAAATAAAATAAAATTGCGTACAAAAAATTAAAGTTCGTTATTAAATAACCCATAGAGTTTGCTATACCATTAAACAACCAACCAACCAACCAGAAAGTTTGGGCCCTCTAACCTGTGGATACGAGGAACCTTCAGGCAATGTCGAACTGAACCCCAAACACAGTCTAGATATCGCATCTTGTTCTTTATTTAGTACTGCGCAGTAATTGTTCACTTGGTCAGTGAGAACAACCAGATCACTTTGAGCCACACATTTTAAAATTGCAGACAAGATTATAAAACACAGATAGAAAGAAGAGAGTGTGAAAGAAAGATTTAATGAAAAGCTAACCAGACAACATCAGGTTACCTTGCTTGTGGTGTATAAGATGAATGTTACCTTCTATAAACCAGGTCTTGCTGTTTTGTTTTCGTACATTTCCGTCTACAAGCAAATCTGTGTTCTCTGAAAAGGCACAAGTCGAAAGAATGCCAACCACGCAGCCAGTTCATTGTCTACTGACAGCCATCGCCGAAAGGGCAGCAGTTGTCAACGAAAACAAAAAGACACACTGGTTTCTTTTGAAGTCAAAACTTCATTAACATATGACACAATCTGACAGTTTTGATTTAGATTTTGCCAGCGCGTGGCCAAATGTCAGTCGACCATGTTGGGATTTAAGAGGATGACCATTCAAACAATTTGGAAGAGAATTTAATTTTTTGCGTCGGTGGCAAGACAAAAATTCCCGCTTTCAAGAAGTAATACATTCTATCATTTGTGTTGCAGTTTACATGCAACGTTTTACGGCTTCTTTTTTTCAATTTTGAATTTTCATAAGTTTATATTTACTTGAACATTCCTCCCTGAACTTTTGACTGGATTTTTTCGTAATTTGGTTTCGGGCAGGATAGGATATAAAATTGATATAGATTTCCTTTACTTCGGAAGATTCCAATTCTCAGATTTTTTTAATTGATATCAATACATGTAATGCAGTAAAGCCACTAAGACACAAGGGGGTTACAGGTTGTGGAAGAATTAGGAATAAAAACATTAATAATGAGCGGGAAGAGGAAAGAGTAATTAAGAGTACAGTAGATAGCGATTGATATTGCATTTAAAAATTTGCAGATTAAAGTTAATTGGAAAGTATGGAGCCGGAAGCGAGTTCCACAAGCGAGAAAAGAAACTGTTAGCATACAATCTACGGTTACATCTAGTCAGATCATGTGTAAATTGGTGAGGTCTAGACTCCAGATCTAAACTGCATTTAAATTCATTAAGTCAAGGTACCATAGCGAAGAGCTCATCCGAACAATTACCATGAAGGTATTTATAGAAAAGCCACAGGGATGCAACCTTATGACCGTGGGAAAGTGACTAAAGCCGAGTCGCTAGATTAGGACCAATAATATTGCTGATCTTAAGGTAAATAGCAGGGTATCTGGGCAATATGTGGCAACAGTATTCTAAGCATAAACGAATGGTAGACTTAGAGATATGCAAGATAGATTATGGAGAGAAAAATTCTCTCGCACGACACAGTGAACCAAATTTCGTCTGTGGCGAAAGGCGTTGAAGGGCAGAAAACAATTCATCACTCACAAAGCCGAGCAAAAGCTTTTGAAGACTGTCTAGGCTAGAAAGTGAGGATTGTGGACGAGAGTCTCGCCGTTGAGCAATGATTAACAAGCGGGTCTTGTAGACTACTACGACTGTAATTAGTTCGATCCAAACTGGATGCTTTACACTTGAAACCCCACATTCTCTTATACATTCACTCACTTGAGTCAGATAGTTATATATTTTCAACTGTTAATAGTGAATAGTGCCTGATCCTAAATAAAAAAAAAAACTTAGTTTCAATTGCTAATATTCAAGATAAGTTCTCCCATTGTAGCGTAGCACAATCCTTCTACCTAAATACATCACATTATCATTTTGCTGTATTAAGTTGAATGTCGTAAATATTTGGTGCCATTTACCGTAAAGTCGTAGACTAGTACAAAGCATTACTATTGTACTAGGTTATATCCTCATTAGGAACCACATTTTTAACACTGTTTTATTAAGCTAATAATGTGTGACTGCTCGTTTACGAGTATATGTTCGGCTGGTTAGCTAATCCCTGCTGTTTAGGCATATTTGTTTTTTTCCATACATCAGAGGCAACCTCTGATTTATACTGCAGCTATACTGAGCGAGCCTTAATTACAGTTTTAGGGAGATATGACAAAATCTCAACTGATCAGATTTTGTTTTACGACATATCAACGTTTTTTGCTGTTTATCGTCCCTTTACAGGTTCAACACTTTCTAGGGTATTTAATGCCAACTTCTCTTTGATCGACAATAGATATACTATTCTGTAACATACAGAATTGGGGCACAAGGCCGGGGAAGAAAAGGGGGTCTGGTCTTCATTAACTATCCTAGTCCTAGTTAATCAGATTCGCGACCAATTCATTCATTACAATTTGCTAATTCACCAAAAGAACTTATCCATCACCTCTCGATCCTGCATACACCTAAATACCGCATATTCACAAGGGGACCTACAAAAGACCCTAGGAGATAAAAATCTGATGAGAGTCCAAAATGTCCTTTTTTTCACTATTTTGTGGGTTTTTTTTAACCAAAAATATATAAAAGAGTGGAAAAACCCAGAAAACAAACTAAAATTTAGCACATAGATAAAATCAAAACAAATGTTAGTAGGACACGTCCACCCTTCAAAATAGTAAGAAAGGCCTCTGTATTCTGCCAATAGACGAAATCATTTATTTATTATTTTAAAATATACAATAATTGTGGCACATGACCAAAGGGGAAGTGGGGAGAGGTTGGTCTTCGCTAACTATCCTAATCCTAGTTAATCCCGATCACGACCCATTCATCCAAGACAATTGATCCATTTACCACAAGAACTCATCCATCATCTCTCAATCCTACATGTACCACAATACCGCATATTCACAGGGAGAACCTACAAAAAAAAACCCATGATATAAAAATCTCAAAATGTCTACATACAAAAATATATAAAAATTTCATGAAACATGAAATGAGGCGGGCGGTGAACTAAAATTGAAACAAAAATAAAACTAAAATAAAATAGATGTTTAGTAAAACTCGTTCACCCCTCAAAATAATCAGAGTGGTTGCTGTATTCTACCGCTAGACAGAATCAAGTAACACACTCACTAGTGGAATGAGGAGGGTAAAAATAAATGACAGAATGTAAAAAATCAAAGGCTGACACAGCCGAGATGAAAACAGGGGACAAAAAAAATTGGAGAGATTGGGATTCTTGACATGGGTCATAACAAAAGTGAGAGACAGGAACAACACTTATATTAACTAGGAAAACAAAATAGTGTTTAACTTAAACAGGGTAGAGTTCACAGGAAACTGCCCCTTTGCACTTAAGGAGACTTAAAAGAGAAAATCAAAACTAGCCCCGTCCTCACGAACCAAGCTTGCCTCAGTCACCCACCTTTCGCTGAAAACTTTCGAAATCAAACGCTTTCGATCCGGTCTGATTTTTACTCTAAGCTGATGCAACCAGATCCTGATGTGAATAACGTTCATCCTCAAGATTCCCCCTTTTCGCGTCGTCCACACCACCATTCTTGCCACGGCTAACAATGTAAAAAACACCACCCGTTTTACCCCGGAGAATGGAAGCGACACAATGGATCGACAACAAATAGGTAGACACGGGTATAGTTTTCCGGACGGTCAAAAACGTAGATAGGCGCACGAATAGGAGTGTAAAAGGAAATAGTATGACGTGAAGATTATGAGGATAACGATTATATAAATAACGATTAACGCTGGACTTGAAGAGGTTAACGTTGTAGTGTTTGAGTATGCATGTATGCGAAATTATGTTCTACAGAGTAGCAGTTCTCAGGAAAATACTATCTGAATGGAATTTGCCCCTTAGAAATGGAATATGGAGGAAACGATGGTGATTCGATTCTATGGTCTAGTCATTTAACCTTGAGTCGTGTGCCATATCGGATGTGTTACAGGATACCCTAAAACGTGTCGCATTTTGATATTGCGTGACTGTCAGTACTTCACTGGTTGCTCAACTATTTTAAGCGTGGCTTACGGCCATGTCACGTTGAAACACCGGTTACCGTACGATCACCGAAGTTAAGCAACGTCGAGCCTGGTCAGTATCTTGTTGGGTGACCGCTTTGGAATATCGAGTGCTCTAAGCTTGGATATATTGGTGATGCAATGCATAATGGCTCGGAATTGTTAATCGGAGAGCCGAGTTCCAATTCCAGTTGGGTTCGTTATATTCACTTACACGTAAATACCCTTGGGAAAGGCATGAATCCACATCTTCACACTCAAATGTGGATCAATTGGTAAAACTTGTATAACTAAACAATTATTATTAGGTTGGTGCAAAAATAATGTCATTTTTAACGTCAAAAAACGACATTATTTTTGCACCAACCTAATATCTCAAAAAAATTCTTGGACTCTTAAATATTTTCTGGTCTTAAATAACCTGCAAAAGGTTGACAAGCTGTAAAAAACAACTCAATCATATTGTAAGATTATACCAGATGAATCAGTGTTTGTGCAAACATACACGTAAGTAAAAGATTGGTATTATACATATATCCTTAAGAGTGAGAGAGAGAGTGCATATGGGAGTGAGAGAGAGAGAGTCTTTGTAATAGAGAAAACATAAAGATGCGCAAAAGAGAGGGAGCAAGTAAGTGTAAAAGAAAATGTACTACAAACTGAGAGAGTGGACATATATGAAATCAACTGCTCCTATATAGGAACGCAAAAAGATTGTAGGTGGCAGTAGGGAAGACGGACAAAGAGAAGGAAAAAAAGCGGTGTGTGCGTGTACATGAGCATAAAATTAAATGTTGATAACGTAGCTTTCAGAACTTTAGATTTATTCAATTGCATTTTTGCTTTCTTTCTTTCTAATTAGAAGCTCGACTCGCTTACAAGCATCGACAGACCAAGCGCGAAAATAAATAAAAAGCATTTCCCAGTCGATGCCATTATTTAAGACGAAACACAGAGGAGGCGGCCATTCTCTCTCCTCATCCCACGTTCCGTGCTTTCAGTCTGCTGATCAACCCGATTCAAGTTTACAGCACGTCGGCGTATGAATCACCACAGATAAAGTAAAAGAGTTTGGCAAAAGGTAGGGGAATTTCACACCCTAATTACTCGTGATCGGGCAACATATCACCAGACTGCCAGAAACACACTCAGATTAGCATATTCTTTGATGCGCATTGCTTGTTTCATTCTTTTTCCTTTCTTTCTTTTTCATTCCATCTTATTTTTGAGGGGTGGGGTGAAGCGGTATTTATCTGTGTGCCTACTCGAACGGAATGTGGCACAAGGCGAATTTAAAATGGTACTCTCACGAGTACATACAAAAGAAGCCAAAAATAATCTAGCTCCATCGACAATTCAGATTTTTTAATCATATCAACCCAAGTAAGGCAGTAGAACCTCTAAGACACAAGGGGTTAGTGGGTGTAAAAGAATTCGAAAAAAAAAAAAAAAAAAAAAGAAACGTTAGTAAGGAACGAGAACAAGTTCAATAAGGAGAAAAGGGGGTAGTAAATAGATTGACATTGCATTTGTGCATTTGAATTTTTGAGGATGAAAGTCAAATGGAAAGCATGGAGGTCCACAAATGAGATGTGTTAGAAAAGAAACTATTAACATAGAACTTATGGCTAAATCTATCCCAATCAACTGTTAAATTGAAACTGAGATCTTCAATACCACTGTGTTTTTGGTAGGCACAGAAACAAAATTCCAAGAACTCCTAGACGCAATGGTAAAAGAAATAAAGATAAAAAGACTAACCCTCAATTGTAAGAAGACAATGTATGGTAGTTTGCAAGACGGAAAGTTCAAAACAACAGCTATGAATTGGAAAATTTAACCATCTGGAAAGTGTTGATACAGTCAAAGGAAAAATGTGAAACAGAAATCTGAGTGTTTACTGGAAAGTTGCCTTCCAGACGCTATACAAAGTATTAAGAGACAGGAAAATTTCATTAAAAACAAAAAAAGTCTTAAACAGCTCTGTTACATGAATCTTCATATATGGCAATGCATACTGGATAATTGCCTCACTGATGACAATGAAACTTGAAGCAGCCGAAATGTGGTTCTACAAAGAATGTTGAGAATACCATGGATGGAACATATGACCAACGAGGAAGTTTTAAAGACAATGAAAACAAAATGGAAACTTGTACTTACAATTAGAAAGAGACAATTGAAATTTCCGAGGAAAGAGAACTTTGAGAATTCCAAATTGAGAAGAAAAAAACGGAGGAAAACTCCATTGTGGAAAGCCATAACCTCTGTCCTGAAGTGAAAGTGAGAGAAAAGTTGGATTGAGGAAAGGACAAAAGATGAACGGGATTCAAGAATATAGAAGATGCCGATTGACGATGCATTTTAATGTTTGAAGATTGTAGTTAGGGAAACGAAAGGGAGGTCCACAAGCGGGAAGTGCGAGAAAAGAAACTGTTGGAGTAGAAGTGTTTGTTTTTTTGTTGTTTTTTTGCATTTAGTTTTTCAACAGTAAACGGGTGGGACCTAGATGCGAATCTAGTGGCACCCTTAAATTCATGTCGTCAGCGCACCAGGGAAAAATGGTCGTCAAAACAGTTGCCATTAAAATATTTGTCGAAAAAACAGAGGGAAATGCACGTTTGGCCGAAACGTTATATCTATAATAGCATCTATGAAAGAGATAACAATAGTTCAAATAAATTTCAATATATTGACAATTCTCCATCTCAAATATGAAGCACGAAAATCCCTCAATTCAAATCGAATTTTATACAAATATATCTTGTTCATGTAAAGAGAGAAAAATGACTACATAGATGAGAATAAATTTTTTTTAAAAAGATTTCATGCTGCATTTTAGGTGAAAATGTTTGTATTAATATCTTTGATTTAGATCATTAATAAGAGTAGATAGGTCTGCCTATCGTGCGGTTCACAATCTCCCCAATCTTTTGAACAAGAATAGAGTTTTATCCCTTGTTTCCTGTTTAGGATTGGGTTTCCGGTTCCTTCTAAAGTTTTCTCATTCTCTTTCACTCGCAGTTTTAGTGGCATTATCTAATTATTAGGAGTAAATTAATTAAAAAAAAAAACAACAACAACACTGATGCCAGTAAGAAATAGGTAACTACCCCCACTCACTAAAACAGACTCAAAAAAGTCTAACATCTGGAGAAAAAAAAACGACTGAAAACGAATTCACGCATAAAATAATAATAAAAACTGCATATATATTTTTTCTTCTTTTCTACTTCCAATGGCCCCTTGCGTCTTGGTGATATTGCCACTTTGCTTGGGGTGCTGCCTCATATTCTGTGAGCCTCTACTTCGAATAGCACTTGGGCCTTGTACAGGGTGAATATCATAGTAAAATCTCTACGAGTGCTGAAATGTTTTCGGTCAGACTAAGAAGGATATTAAAAAAAAAAAAGAAGAAAATTTAGATTTGGGGTTTGGCCGTAAACTTTTCAGTATCCCATCTAATCATACAGCAGAATTGTGATTATCAGCTGTACTAGGTAAAGTCACATCTGATTAGGTATTATGTATTATAGTATTTAATTACTACTTTTTTTTATCAATGTATAAGACGTCAAGTCATTTTGGGGAAGAAAAAAATGGCCGCCTGCGCCATATTCTTAAGTTTATTGTTGTATAAGACGCAGAAGATTTCTGAAGCCGATATATTCGGCTGAAAATTAAAAAAAAAAAAAAAAAAAAAAAAATTTTCTCTATGCATTCAAAACGAATCTAGGTTTATATCATGCATTGATCAAAAGCTAGGCACAAAATGATAAACATAAAAATCATCGGAAGAAAAAAAAAGAAAAGAAAAAAAAAAGAAATTGTTTTTACAGCACTTCAAAATACTCTATGATTTATGTTTCAATAGATCAAACAGTAAAGAAAAAATATCTAGAAATATAAA
The DNA here is from genome assembly GCA_963932145.1 of Acanthosepion lycidas. NCBI lineage: Eukaryota > Metazoa > Mollusca > Cephalopoda > Sepiida > Sepiidae > Acanthosepion > Acanthosepion lycidas. Next base: position 72,191,212 of record OZ010579.1, on the reverse strand, counting down.
CCGATTTACGAAACAATGCCAATGCCATTCAACTTAATAACATGCACAAAGAGTTCTGAGGAAATTAAAACCGAAGTTCTTTACCGTCATTCTTTTTGACAGAAAATAATGCGAAACTCTCAAAAGTAATGTAGAGTATTACAGAGAGAAACAATTCCGGTTTCTATACGTTCCTTTTTAGCATTGTAAATATTTTCCAATTCTCAACAGTCCCTTTTGAAACAAGATATTTCATGATTCTGACAAATTTGTGGCTGAGAACCGGAATTAAAACGACCTAGAATCAAGAGATGAAGGGGACGAAACGATAGAATTCTTTCGAAATGCAAACAACATATTTAATATATCCGCTTGTTTATTTAGTAAGTGAATCGGAGTAGAAAAACATCAGAAGAAACTTTCATCGAGTTCAGTATTACACTGAATCAGAAGGAATTATGACACACAAGAGGAATTTATAACATTTTTGCCTAGTAATGTTCATTCTGGTCTCAAAGGAATATTTCACACTTAGGTTCAATCTTTGCAAATATACTTCCCGCTATTTATTTCATGTGCCGTGTCTCTTAAGTTAGTGGACGATCATGGATCTCCACAACTTCCTAACCTTCGAAATTCTAAGCAATTCTTGTTACCTTACTATCCCTCCCAATTTCTGTTCTGCCATCTATTTACAAAAGCTTGTTAGATTACGTCATGTTTCCCTGAACCTCTTGAAATAAATATATCTCATGAGCGTGATATTTTCCAAGCTTTCTTTCCGTTTTACGTAACCCAGAACTCTGAATAGTCTTTTTCTAATTATAAGCGTCATTTTCTTATTTTTCTCTCCAGAATCTATCTTGTATATCGATAAGTCTACTATTAGTCCATGCTTTGAATATTGCTGCCACATATGGCCCTGTGACCCTGCTATTTACCTTGAGCTCCTTGATAAGATCTAAAGAAGAATCAGCAATATTATTGGTTCTGATCTGGCGACTCGGCTTCAGTCACTTACCCACCGCCGTAATGTTGCCCCTCTGTGCCTTTTCTATAAATACTTTCATGGTAACTGTTGAAATGAGCTCTTTGCTATGGTACCTAGACTTCATGAATTTAAATGAAGTACTAAAGTGGGGTCGAGATCTCATCAATTTACACTTGAGCTGGCTCGATGTAACCATAAATTCTATGCTAACAGTTTCTTTTCTCGCTTATCGTACTCTCTTCCGTATCCATGGTTTCAGGCCAACTTTAATCTGAAAAAAATCTAAATGCAATGTCAATAGCTACCGACTGTACTCCTGATTACGCTTTTCTTTTTCCACTCATTATTAATGTTTCTGTTCCTAATTTCTCAACACCCTGTAACCCCTTGTGCTTTAGTGGCTTTACTACCTTGCATAGGGTGATACCAATTAAAAAACAAAACAAATTTCACTCCAAGCAAGGCGATAATGCCACTAAAACGCCAGGATTGACTGACAGTGAAATAGAACGAGAAAAACATTAGTGAAGAGAAAGGACAATAAACGAACCAGTTTCAAGAAGATTTAAGATGGTGATTGACGTCTCATTTAAATTTCTGAAAATCGAAAATGGCAGGAAAAAGGGAACCCGGAAGAGAGTTCCACAGTCAAGTCGTACGAGAAAAGAAACTACTAGAAAATAACGTACGATTACATCGATTTCAATAGTAAAACCACAAAACCTATTTGCTGATCTAGTCACTCAGTCAGTTAAAAAATGTAAACTGCTTTTCAGCCGAAAAAAAAACAAATGGAATTGTTATGATTCGCAAACTTATAATGCAAACAATCTGAAATATGGATTTGTAAAGATGCATAGTGGGGAAGATTTTTCATCGGACATATTGAAAAGTCGACAACTAAAGGAAAGTCTTTGATGTCAAGGCATGGTGACCCAGATATTATCAAAACAAAAGGATGGCTCATTTTGTCATTGGAATCTGGGTCGATTGTCATCAAAGGCATAGAAAAGAGTTTATAAACACAAGTTTGTTTTGAATGTGACCGACTGCAGACCACTTTGTTTGATGACAATTATCGGTGCTCCAAAACTGGAGAGATAATTAATGAATTGATATGAATATTAAGGAATCTTGAGGTGCAGTAAGAGTCGGGCGAAATGCATATAAACGGGCGGTTAAGCAACCTAAAAGGCAGAAGCCAGAAAAAACTAGCAAAAGGTAGCAGAAACCGGTCAGAAAGCAGGAAGAAGTATCCATGTGACCTGCTGCAGAGAGATTTACTGACTTTTTTTTTTTTTTTTTTTTTAAACCGCTCTAAGTTTAGAAGAAAAAGACAGTCACAACAGTGATTTTAACAGGAAGGTTTAATTTTGTTGTATCAAGAACTATATAAACCATTTGAAAATTAACCCTACGAGCTTCTTCGTTATTTTATGTCACTTTTATTTTCGCCAGTGGAAACATTCTTTGTCCTTTTTGTAACACGGTTTCACCGCAGTTCGATCCTGTGTTCGACTAAGGACGAAATTCGAACTTCACTTCTCTGTGATCAAGGAACATAACGTGGGTCAGAAGCAGATGAAGGAACGAAGCGGCAAGCAGATAACCATCAGCTGATAGGCATCAGTACTGACCAACGTGGGATGGACCCAGGATCGAGCTGGGTCAGCCGTGTTATATTATTATCTAATGCTTCAGAAACAATGTAGGCCCACGGATAACGCCCTAGGGACCCCTGTTAACAGATAAGGGAATGACCCAGAGAAACGAAAGACATATTGTTTATCTGAAAGAAGGTTGCGCGAAGTAAGATGCTTAACCAATTTGAATTTGATTAGAGCCTAAACCTATGCAGCACCCAAATTGCAATACAACAGACTCCTGAACGAACCGAACCTGAAGGAAAAAATATATGGACAGTGTGAAAAGAAGATACAAGGGACAAAATGGAAATGGAAACTCGAAATGTGACACACTAAGAGAAGTTTTATTGACATTAGCAAACGATATCATCCCAAAAGGAGAATGGACGATATGACGCAAAGGAGACAGAAAACAATGCCAAAAAATGGAATATAGAAAACTACACAATTAAATAAGGAACAAATGCAGGCAGGCTAAAAAAGAATGGTTCAACGAAAAATGTTCAGAAATAGAAGTCATCATCTAAAAAGACAAAAAGGTACAAATGAAAAAATATTAAAAACTGACAAGGTTTTCCATTTCACTTAAGCAAACCTTAAACGCATGGGAGCGTTATCTCTTCTTTTACCTTCTCTTTCTTTCTAATGTTTTCTTTTTCTCACTACAACCAAACAGCGTCTCCGAGATATCATTTTCTTTTGTCGAAGTCAAAACAGAATGGTCCATTAACTGTCTGAGGTAATGGCAGGGCGTAGCGTACGTACTAACGTACTAACAGCGGAGCAAGTAGGATTATATGATGTTGTATCAAGTACAGGCTGCAAAATGATTATCGGTTTATTTTTTCTATTGATTTTTTAAAACTTCAGCTCATTATAAATGCCTATTTTACAAAATGACGTCTAACTTTTGTTAACTCTTGCTCAGTCTGATGAGAGATGGGCTCCGTCAGGAAAACCCACTGCCGCAATGGCTGCATTAAAACAGGTTACGGGGCTCTTGATGACGATCCCCTGCCCAAGAGTAATCTGAAAATGTGCAAAATAGAATTATTTCAACCCTGAAGGTTTAAACATTTATGCTAATGATCAATCTGTACGAACTTTTAAATATAATTTATAAATATTACCCCGTCCTAGATATGACGATAAACTACACCCGGCAGCAAGGTCTCTGATCAGAAGGTTTTGAGGAGCGTGGAACCGCCTCTTAATTGCTGTTGTTCCCAGATCTACTCTAACCCGGGGGGGGTAGCACCTGTTAGTGTCCCAGCTATGGGCAAATAGTTAACCACCAAATTGGAGTCAAAACAGTATAAATGTATTAACAAAAATTATAGTAAAAATACTGACAATAGATTTTCATAGTAAAAAAGTTACCAGCAATACATTTTGTATTAGAAAAATAAATAAAATAAATAAAGAGTTCAGTTCAAAATTCCAATCACCTGAAGAAGACCGGAGTGTACAATGGCCGAAACGTCGTGAATATGGCAACGAAGATGAAGACAACAGCCCATGTTTATAGAAATCTCGTCTCGTTCCTATTTAGTACTGCTCAAGTACCCCTTGCCCGGTTCTTACTGAATCTAAGTCCGGCTCAGGGATTGACTGATAATTACTATGTCACCAAATTCACAAGTCTCATCAACAGGGAGATTAGTTTAAAGGTTTCAAGTTAGGATTGTCCCACGGGACAATAGATTAGGAGTTCATGAATTGTTATATATTAGAACATATTCATTCTATGTGCTATTTCTTCGAGAAACAAACGCATATTTCGATTTCGTTATATTTTCTCCTGCTTCTTTTTTCTTATACACTTGCTCCTTAACAAAAAACTGGCTAGATGCACATTATAACGAGAACAGAGATAAGACATACGAGCAGACATATCTTAAGTACACACACACACACACACACAAATCAACTGAAATGTGGTTCTACAGAAAGATGCTGGGAATATCTAGGACCGAACATGTGAACAACGAGGTTTTGCAGAAAATGGAAACAAAAAAAAAACTTAACATTAGGAAGAGGCAGTTGAAATTTCTGGGACACATAATGAGGAAGGAGGGCTTGGAAAACCTGATACTCACAGGACAGAGGGACAGAGGAAAGCAACGCGTGACATACTTGATGGGCTCGAGTAAATGGATGGTAGACAGGGTTCGGGAGAAATAACACAAAGACTAAACTTATTAAGGGCCACAAGAAACAGTAAGATGTGGAGAGCAATGGTTGCCTATGTCCAGAAGAGACATTGTACATAAAAGAAAAAGTTATTTACAATTTTTTTTCCTGAAACAACTTGGTTTTTACACAGTGGGTTCGCGCAGTAGAGCCAAGCAGATATTGTTGGCTTTTAAGATCCCTGAATGGTTCTCGGTTCAATTATGGAACTGTATTAATGTTATTTACATTTAAGAGGAACTTTGGGCACCTCGAGGCGGTGTAATGGTTAGCAAGTTTGTCTCGCTAGAACAATTACGACTGAGTGAATTCGATCCTCACAGGGTACCCCTACTTCCGGCCTTGTGCCACATCTAAGCTACGCTTGGAAAATCACTTTGAGAGGAAGTTTTAAAAAAAAATTACATATCTAATTTTAAAATAGGGGTTTAGGTCTAGGAACCCTTATCTAGAGTGAAAAGTCAGAATACCTGTAAAGAAAGGAAATTTAGATTGAAATAGATTCATCTTGCACCCCCGTCTAAAAAAAAAAAAAAAAATGGAAGCCTCGTTCATGATTTTCTTATAAATACCAGAAAAGTCAAATAAAATATTTTAATTATTAATAAATATTTTTAATGATGATGATTAATTTTAATTTAAAACGAAAGCAAAGGAAAATTTCCATAGAAATCTAAATATTCCTGAACACAAGTAGGTTGCTCCTGGTCCAACCATTGTCTTGGAGATATTTACAAAATTAACTTAGTCTAAAAAAGACAAATGCCAGAAAGATTGAAGATTCATAAATCTTCCAAGTGAAAACAGCTCGTATCTGAAGATTACTGGCCAATTTCAAGACGTCTGGAGCAAACTAGATAAATTATTATAACTAATTGAGTTTGTTCTTCACTGGGTGCCTTAACTTTGTACCACTGTGCCAGAGTAAAATTAACAGCTTTAATCCCGTAGGTAAGTAAAGCTACACTTGTAGCACTGGGACGCACAAAGCTAGGGTCAGTAAATGACCATAATTTTGTTTTCTGTTCATTTTTAAATTAGAAGGTGACCTGTGGAGAATATTTAAGTGATGGAAATTCTTTAGAGGCGAATAAAAAAAATGAACGTGTGAAAATAGCTTTTACTGTTTCCTCTTTCGCTTTTGCATAGCTGTGACGTCTTGCGCATTTTGTATTGGAAGGGAAGAATTTGGGAACAAGCTGCCTGACATTGATCGATGAGATTCGCCTGTTTTACGCTGAAAATTTATCAGATGCCTATCAAAATTTATTGGTTTTATTATTATTATTATTTACAGAAGGGCAGCAGGTATCGACTTTCTCACTGAATCAAGGACTAAAGTATTTCGTAAAACAGATTTTACACCATTCCTGAATGACAGTTAAATATGCAACTGGTTACCGCCGAAATCCAATCGCGATACCTGTTCCAACTTAACTGGAAAATTGATTGATTTGTTTTTTACGACTTGTCGACCTTTTGCAGGTTATTTAAAGCCAGAAAATATTTTTAGATCGCAAATCTTTTTTTAAATATTAATGATTTATTGATACAAGTCCTACTAATTAACCTATATGGGGGGGAAGAGGTACATCCATACCTTTCTCAAGGGTATCTGCGCGTAATTGAACATAACGAATTTGACTAGAATAAAATTCGGCTCTCCGATTTCCAATTCCAAGGAAGATTATTTTTGTAGAAAAATTTACATCGTGTGATCAATATATAACTGATATTTCCCATAATATTATTCAAAATCTATGCTTACAGCGGTGAAGTCATCACTTGTTCAGGTCGAAAAGGGTAATATATTGTCCTCAGAGAAGGTATTTGATTCTCACTGAGAACAGACATTCAATCAAGGAAAAACAACGGAATCAATGAAATTCTGTTAGTGGAACAGAAGGTTGAGTTCTAGACTTTTTTTTAAAGCATTACGCCCCGAGCAAGGCGGGAAGCCACGAGGATGCAGGGGGCTGCAGAAGATTTGGAGCGAGAGCAGATAAGAGTGATAGAAGAAAGGATGAGGAGAAGGATAGTGGATAGATCAAGGTAACTGGAGATGTCAATTCACATTATATTTGAATAGTTGGAGATTATAGCTGTCATGGAAACAGTAATAGGGAAGAGTAAGTAATATTTGCGATATCTTTATTACTTTTGTCTTTTTTCATAACATACTAACGGACCAGATTTTTCCCTTTGGCCAACTAGAATTCCCTCTGAATTTATCTTTCTGTAACCGTCTCTCTTCAGTCACTCTGACTTCTACTTCTCTGCCAACGATGTTTGACTCACTTCTTACTGCCGACGCACTCCTATCGCCCCTCTATCCATCTGTACATCACGACGGATGGCTTGTCAATGGTGATTCAAAAATGCAGCCTGACATATAGTCAGACTGCATTTTTGTATCACCATTAACAATCCCACAAACGGAATTCCGTATCATTCAACTGAGTGGAACTTGATCTCGAAGGTTTTCATTTATATATTTACTTAATTTTTTTACTTGTGAGCAGTGGGTGATTGCTTTGAAGCTTTTATGCCTCGTTCTTGACTAAGGCCGAAAGTATGGGGCATCCAGTGAGGATTGAACAGACTATTCAGTTGTAATGGTTGCTAACTATTACAACACGTCGAGGTGCCTCCACTTGACTATGTGAGTGACCACGATTCGTTTTGTCACAAGCTTAGTATGGTACAAAGCCAGTGTTAATGAACTAAACACCTGGACGTTAGTGCTGTTTTAATCATTCCGTTGCTATTTCTCGCCATTTAACTTTATGACGTCATATGTTATTCTTCTCTTACTCCGCTCCTCCTTTCAATCCATATAAATTTAAGTTGATTTTAAAATTTACAAGAATAAGTAGTATCAATTACTTGCTAACCAGTTGGTTGATGACTTAAGTCGGGACTACAGATTTCAGGGTTTGTTTTTTTTTTTTACTAGGACGTAATTGCTCGCCCTTCTAATAGTGTTAAGCCTATGCACATATCAATGTAGGACAGGAATCAATGAAACCACAAACGCAACAAAAACAAGTAGGCTTAAACCCCCAGAAAATTACTGAAGAACCTTAAGTGCTCACTAATCTAGAGTAGAAACCCTACATTGGAAAAACGAGCTAAAACAAATCTTGGATACAATCACAAGACAGTCACAGAAACACACAACTCACCTTAACTAGCAGCTGCACATCATGAAGCCAACTTCTGTCAGATGCATAATGCTTCAGACTTTTAAATTATTGTAAATTTTATTTGTAGAGGTTACCCGTGTTTAAGTTGATATCCTAGTTTTGTTTTGTCTTTTTGTTTTTGTTTTTTTCATTTTCTTAATAAAAATATAGCTTTAAGTTACGCTATATTTGCCTGAAGATTGCGTTTAAGCATGAAAGAGATTGTCGCCGCCGGGTGTTGATCTCAATATTATCTATATCATAGAGAAACAATTTAAACAAAGAATTAAATAGCAATTTTAATGTGATTAATGGCGAAATCACTTTGCTAACAGAACTTAATGAGACATTAACTTATCAATTCCTTGAATAATAGGATCCTTATATTCTTGCGTCGCTACATTGCACGCTCCAAAACAAATAAGGATCTTATTAGTTAAGGAATTGATAAGTTAATGGCTCATTAAGTTCTGTTAGCGAAGTGATTTTTCCATTAAACACACATTAACATTGCTATTTAATTCTTTGTATAAATTGTTTCTTTATTATATAAAATATAAGCTGCACACTTTTATATATATATTCTGCATCCCCCAATATTTACCTGAAGAAGAAATATATTTAGAAAATTCTAATGTTTTCTTATACATTTGCTGTTGATTTGAGTGTGTTTTTGTTTCTGACTTTCAGCCACAAATTTGAGAACAGCTCCAGTCTCACGAGAAACTGCAGAATAGACTCCATCCATTAAAATACACGTTAAGTAGATTCATTCCTTTATCATACAGTTGTATTATAAATACTGGTTGAATAAATATAAGAAAAAGATTAAATTTGCTATGTTCAAGACCTTACGATACCAAAATTATTGTTTATAGGATGTGAAGAGTCTTATAGAAAATTGCAATGTTTCTTTTTTCTTTTTCAAAGTATAGATTATATAACCTTTGCTTTCAAAAACGTTCAATATCCTCATTATTTCATGCATAATGCTAAGAGAACGGCATACAAAATATACAACAACAAAAATGATAATGACATTATTAATAACAAGTTAAAACAGACATAATACTACTTATTAACTCCTTAACATTTACTATACAAAACAATTTATCCAATCTTAAAAATATCAAAATAATTACAACCATATCCAAAACCATTACGGATATGATTAAAACCAATAATATTCATAACAACAATTCTGAAGCAGATAGATATGAAATAAACTGTCACAACCACTCCGAACAATACATTTTTGACAGTGTCGTTATTGACTCATACCAAAATATAAAACTACGCCCCAAATATTTCAAATACCTCTATTCCTGAAAGAATTACTCCATTCCTGAAAGAATTACTCCCTTCCCAAACCAACATACATGGGTAAAAAAAAGAATAGAAAATGATTACATGCAACTTTCTATTATTTAAAATATATAAATTAATCCTAAACTAATATAAATATTAATTACATTATTAAAAAAATTACTACTTTTTGTTTATTAGACATTAAATTACATCACTTAACATCCCTGATAATTTACTTGTACTTTTTATCTAAACTAATATTTATGAGCGTTCTTAAATTTTAAAATTTTGAAAAACTAACATTTTTTGTTTTGTTTATAAATACTTGTTACAAAGAAAATCCTTATATTGCTTTTATAAAGTCTATCAAATGATGAAACGCGTCGGCTAAGATATATTTTTCTTTGTCGTCATTGATATATATATATATATATATATATATGTTATATACCGTACCTATCAACACTAATGGGCATGTCCCTATCCTCATAAATACGTTGGACACTATTGAGAGGGGTGGATAATGTGCTGTCTAAGTAGTCTACCATTAGCAGTGGTTCACCTAGTCTACGCCGCTGGCGAGTAATCATTTCCAACCTCCGTTTTGTTTATTCCTCATTCAGTAAACCTTTCTAGTTTACAAAATTATATATATATATATATATATATATATATATATATATATATATATATATATAAGTCATTATACAGTTACTTACAATAACAATTAAGTCAAAGCAATTAATCAACATTCCAGAAATTTATTATTAAAATGATTCTGGTTAATTCTAGGTAATAACAATAAAATACTATAGTAAACAATAGTCAATTAATTACAGATACTGTACTTTGTAGCTGTCTATTGACTTTATTACTAACGTGTGTGTGTGTGTGTATAGACTAACCAGACAGATGAACACTTTTCCCCCATGCCAAATTAAGATTATTTTCTTCCGGGTGGAAATATCAAGTTTTTTGGGGGGATTTTTAACCAAATATTTAAAATTTAGTCAGTATTACTTATGAAACTGTCGTTTCCTGTTGTTAAAAGGAACAATTGATTCATACATCATCTTTTTTAGGGCAAAAGGTAATTAACAACAGCAAAAGTTAGAAAAATAAATCCATCTGGCTTGATGAAAATACAATAGAAAATGAAAATAAGATAGAAAAATACAAGTCACGTCAGGCTAGCGAACTGTCAAGCACCTTAGAGATAGTTAAGCTACTAAATTTTACCAGCATTAGACATTAATGTAAACGTTAATAAGATCTAAAAAGTTTAACGATGGCAAACATTTAAAATAATCTAGTTTAAAAAAAATCCAGCCTCAAAACACATCACATAAATAAGCGTTGGCAAACTTCCCAATGGTTAATTTATTAAGAGCTACAAAGGAAAGGAAATTGTGGAGTGTCATGATCGCAAACATCCTGAAGAGGGACGGCACACAGGAGAAACTTCTTAAACTTACACATGATCTAGAGATTTGCTAAGCGTAGCTTAGATGTGATAAAAGGCCGAAAGTATGGAGCACCGAATGAGGATCGAACCTTGTACAGGATATACAGACCCCCACGTTCTTCAGTCGACAACTCCACTACTGAATTAAAATTGCAAACGTTCAATTAGTCATGCTAGTTAAGTAAATAGAAAGTATATAGGTTACCGTAAAGTCAGATTAAACAAAACAGTTTTATTTTTTCAGCAGTTGCAAATGTAATTTCACACCATACGCAAATTCATATTCAAAATTGCATTGGAGTTTAACTGTAATGAGAGCATGCGGAAAAGTCCTTGGCCCAACCCACTTCCCAAAATCTGACCAAACATCAAAATTGTTTTTAATCTCTTCTTAGTCGCGCCGCGAACTTTTTAGCACTCCTTACATAAAAAAAAAAATGTCGATTTTAAACATTTCATTAAAATGTCTTGTGGAGGCGTAGGTGAATTATGTTTATCTGTATCAAATTTCATGTGGCAAGAAACTGAATTGCCTTCAATATGTCAGACTATTACATAAAACTTCAGACCAACGATAAACTTCGACACTTCAAATGAGCTTCACCCATCACATGCCAATGTTTATGTTTACCTAATCTTATTCTGACGTAAGGTCAAATGTGTAGGGCACGCAATGACGATCTGGTTTCACTCTAAGTGGTATGTGTAACTACCACTCCACTTTGAAGCACCCTATTTGCCAAATTTAGCTTAATCTGGCACAAGGTCATAATTTTTGCACACCCAGTGAGAATCGAAGAATACTGATCAAATTCAACCGGTTATTATACTTAAGTACCTAATACAAACAGGAATTTCATAACTGGGGTGGGGACGAATTTTTCTCGATATAAAATAAAGGGGGGGTCAAAAAGTGTAGGAAAATTTCCTCAAAAAAAATAATAATAATAATAAACAAACAAGTGTTCCTCCCAAAGTGTAATTATCACAACGATTTGCTAAACCTCTCTACAGACTGTTAGAGAGCCAATTTTTAGAATTAAGAGAAACGCTCCCAGTGATCTGTACATTTGTTAAATATTTCCAGGTACCTCTCCACAAAATGACAAATCAGATAAGCCAATATTTAATCATTCCGACCCATTTTGTCTGTTGCTTTCATTGCCATATTTCAGCCTCCTTCATCTGTATAACACAAGCTAATTATATATTCCAAATGGTCGTTATGTAACTCATTGAAAAATAACTTTGAAATAGTTTCCTCTTAGGTTTTAGCTTATATAATTGATATCAGACCTTCTCAATTGAAACCATTTAATGTCTAAATCTGTAATATCTTAAATTTATATCGATAACTTCTTACGAATTCGATGAATAGAGAA
>OZ010579.1:72071563-72166563 GCA_963932145.1 Acanthosepion lycidas | reverse complement strand
CTTAAAATATTTAATAATTCGTAATCCGTGTGCTTAATCGATGGTAATATTTGAAAAAAGAAAAAAGAAAAAAAAGAATCTCCATACCGAAGCCTTTTACTAGGGTTCGAACAACAACCATAACATAAGCTCAGCCACAATTTTTCTCTCTTGACTGTATCAGATTCGGTTTTTTTTTAACTCTATACTTCATTGCAATTTCCTAAACAATAATTCCACCATTTTCCCTGCTCAGTTACACACACACACACAGACAAAAAAAAAAAAAAAAAAAAAAAAAAGACACCTGGAGGGCCAGAGTCAGAATTCTTCTTCAAATCGTAACATTCCAAGGATTTAAACTTCTACCTTTAGGCTCAGCTTTTTTCTTTACATCTTGTCTGTCGTTAAAAGAAATTGTGTGAGTGAGAGAGAGAGATTCTTCCAATATATACACCAACTGGTTTCATCAGAAAGTTAATTTCCTTTTCTTTTAAAAAAAAAATGTTTCTGACATCAGACAACTAAAACAGACTTAATAGGAGACGAAAGAATTCGACTCTTCAATTAGTTCACAGTTTAACATTTTCCAGAAAAGTCTGTTCCTCTCGCAGATTTTTCATTATTATCCTGGACTGAAGAAAATAGATAAACGAGCGAACGCCCATTTTCTAAAACAAATGTTCCTGTCAAAAAGAGTCAAAATCTGTGTTTAATCAATTTTTCTCTATTTATTCGAAAAATGTAGTTTTTTTTTATGCAAAAATTGCTATTTATCTTTTGTGTGTCAGCGCCCATCTTCGCCAACTAGACACTAGCTCTCCAAATTTTGTATGATCACCGAAGTTAAGCAACGTCAGGCCTGGTCTATAACCAGATGAGTAGCTGCTTGGGAATACCAGGCGCTGTAAGCTTGGATGTGTGGCTGCTTTAATGGATAACGACTCTGAACTGGAAATCGCTGAGTTCCAATTCCGCTCGGGTGTAACGACACCACTGGCAGAAATGCTTTTGTAAACGACCAATGATTCCCAGAATTCGACTTCATAGAAAGGTAGACAGAACGGTCACAGAAAAACAGTTCTTTAACACGCTTGGATAGTCTATCAAATATATTTTCGTATAGTTGACAAGCCCATCCCATTTTACGATCAGTTCCAATTCCGATACTAAAACTAACATGTTTAAATTTATTTACCATTAAGCGATCCACTTAACCATCAAGTATTTTGCTTTGCTTTTTTGGATTTTTAAATTGTTTCCACTTATTTTTCAAGTTTATCTTTATCTTTATCACAAGAGTAAAAAAAAAAAGGAAGAATTTACAAAAGAGATACAAAATTTACACATGCCTTCAAATAATTTCGTGACAAGTTGTTTACGTAAGCCACAATATCACAAACGACACATAATTAGCCAACAAACTTAAACTTTCACCCATAGTAATGATTGCATGTAAATATTTGCACTCCAAATTCTAGTAAGAGGAAAGAAACAATGGCGGTTGTATATTAGCGATAATTTCATTTAAACTCTTTATATCGGAACAGTTTTATTCGACAGCATGAAAAAAGTCAAAGTTCTTTTCTTCTTTATTCTAATCGTTTCACTCCCATATATAATCCAAATTCTTGAAAATGTAATATCTGATTTAAACCTTGATTTTAACCACCCCCATCTTTTATTGTGTCGTAATATTTATCTTCTTATGTATGGATTTGATTTAGTTTGGTTTGGGTCTTTTCCATGGAAGCTGAAGTTAATACAATATCCATATTGTGTTCGAAAGAACGAGCTTGGCTGCTTGGAAAATGTTAGCAACAATTTCGATGAGGATTTCGCATGCACCAACAACTATCATTTAGCAAGAGTGTCATGTGTGCGCATGCGCACAGGGAGCAATAAACTAAAACAGTTTAGATGTACTATTGGCGCAACAAGTTTTGTTTCCTACCATTTACTCTCATTTGGCACTTTATACTTGATATAGATATTTTAAAAAGCCACATTATTTTGAAGTCAGTTCTCGCTCAAATGATCTCAATTTAAAAAAAAAATGTTTAAAAAGTAAGTTGACTCAATGAGAATCTACCAGGAAGATGGATTGGGCGGGGCCAGTGATAACAACAATGTGCTGTTGAAATGGCCACCACGTTCATCTCACTTGACATCTTGTGATTTTTTTTTCTATGGGACTATGTGAAAGGACAGATCTATATCTCTCGTCTTCTTACAAGCCTCGAGGAACTTAAGCAGAGAATCGCTGATGTGCTAGAGAATGTGACACAAGACACGCTGTAGCGTGTTTGGCAGGAGCTGCACTACCAACATTAACGTGTCTGTGCATATGGAACATTTTGTGAGATTGGTTATAAAATCTACATCCCTTTGAACATCTTGTCTGAATTTTGATAAATAAATCTTTTTTTTATTATTCAACATGAAGCCTATTTAATTTTGTTTGCCTGGTACATGTAGTTATCAGATATTCACATTTTAAATTATGTCAATTTGGGCGAGAGGCACCCTGTACTAATCAGCGCAATGACACTAATATGATCCCGATTAAAATAATTTATGAAACAATTGTTACGCTAGTTTAACAGACTATTACTATTGTAAATACTTTGATGTGCACTAGATATTCCTTAAGTATGGCCTTCACCAACTTTTTTTTTTAATGCCGTGCCCATTCAGGTTGCAGACGGTCATAACCTGCCAGATTACTCTTGTATTATTACTATTATCATTCCCATCAATCATCATCTGTCAATTACCATGCTTTCTTGAAAAAGAAATTCCCTGGAATGGTTTCCAGTCACCTTCTCCAAGATTTGAATTCAGAGTTTTTCCTTCGTTTACGACGCTAATTTCTGGTAATATCGGGATTGAATATCGCAAATGTGAAGTGTAGACAGCTGACAGATTTTCTTTATGGCACAAAGTCTTCCAGACGAGCTCCCTTACTGAATAAAACTATAGATTCAGAGCAGAAAATAAGATGCAAGGCTGTAAACATTGCTTCCTGCAGTCACTATTCCTACTACTGCATCTGTTGCAAATAAAAAAAAAATCTATTTCCCACGGGTCTTGCCAGACACTACGGTCTTCTGACAAACGTAGAATCTCCCCCAGAATGCTCGTTTACGAGGTCAAGTGCTGGTAATATCGGTAGCCGTCTACATATTTTGTAAGTTCACTTTACGCCAATTCATTTTACGAAAGACCAACTTTAGTATATATATAATAGCGATACATTGACCAATCGAAACCAAATTTTGGAGACAATTGCAAGCAGGTAAGGGGTTGGGTATAGTTGGTTTTACCAGGGTGCGTAGCTTAGTACAATAAATTTTCATAATTTTTCAAAAAAAAAAAAAAAAAAAAAAAAAAAATTAATTAAATAATGTTTTATTATTTAATATACAAAATACTCCCACTATTTTAAAAAAACAATTTAATGATTAAAATAACAAACAATCATTTTTTGCATATCTTTTCTTTAAGTTTTATATACAAAATTCCATTTTCCAGTTCGCCCTGTGTTTGCGAGAACTATAAACAAATCACAAAGCCAAACGCTTCAAAAAGTTGGAATTTGGCTCCAGAACGAAATATTTACGCATGGCCTGTTGTATGTTGCATGCTCAAGAGTTAGAGATCCTAATTCGATGTTAAAAAGTGGAAAAAAGGCATTTTTATTTAATAATTACTTTAATTTTATTTAGTTTTAGAAGACTCGATGACAGACAATATTTTTTAACGCGAAGTAGGGTTTTTGTGAAAGTAATTTCCAAACAAATCAGCTTTTTCAAATTCTATCTGTTGGTTTGCGAAATTGAACAGAATATACAGTTTGTAAATCTTGGCTAAGAATGTTAGCGATAACTTCAACAATACTAAATATTAGGAGGATTTCAGCAAACATCAGCGTGATGCAAAAATATTCTTTTATTTTTTTTAAATGCTACATCTCCTCAAGATGTAGATGGTCGTAACTATCTAGGGATTACTTTTCATTATCCTGTGAAATTACCATGACATTTTGAGAAAGATGGCAGTTTACTGCCGCCTTCTCCATGGTTTGAAATTCAGAGTTTTCAGTCTTCTTTGACTGGTTGCCATCCAAGGCTAAAGAGTCATTTCTCCTGTCATTTAGCGCATGATTATTGTAATGAGTTGGATCCGTTTATGTGACGTTCTTAAATGCCAATTCCTTCAGGTCTTCATGACTTTCCAAATTCCTTTTCATTATTACCTGTGAATTGCTCATCCTTCTTGGGAAAGACAGTCGAGTGGTTTTTCCATTGCTTTCTGAATAGTTTCATTTCAGAATTTTCTCTTTCTCACAGACTAGCTGACATCCAAGGCTAGAGAACCCATTATACTATGCTATTTAACTAATAGCTTAATGAAGAAGAGATGGATTCATGCATTTTCCCCGGCGACATTAGGGTGAAAACGAAAGCATCAGGCTGTCTCGAAATCAGCTTGCGCAGCGCTCGTTCTACACCGATATCCCTTACACTAAGTGAATATCTTGTCTCAAACTCAGCTTAGCAGATATCTAGTGGCCTGACTCATGGCTGAAATGTTCTATGTGCCTTCAAGACGTTGGTGATCATGGCTCTCCACACTTTCCTGTTATCCGTAGCTATTAGTAAATCTTGTCTTTTTGCTAGCTCTGCTAAACCTTGTTTAATACCTCTGCCATTTATTAACACGAGCTTATTAGGCAGTGAGGATCGAAATCACTACTCAGTCGTCACTGATCTAGCGAGACAAGCTTGATAACCATTGCGCCGCATCGAAGTGCTCAAATGAAAACGGAAATGAGCCACCCACAACAGCTGCAGAAGAAGATTGGGAGAATTTAGAAGGGAAATGGGAGCAAAAAACGTCTGCACGGTCAATATGTCCTCCGTATAGAGCAAACGGATGTAAATGATCTTGTAGGTGTATAGGTGATTTTTCTTATGCACGTAGGCGGTCACCAAAATGTTAACCTTGTGTTCACGGAGACAAATGTATTCTTGACAGGAAATAAAGCGTACAGAAATAACAAAAAAGCATGGTAAATTGTACGTTAGTTTCATACAATTTATTTATAATTTTTATGTGCATTGGTGTGTATATTGTTTAGGCTACAATTGTTTTAGGTACAAGTGATAAAAGGTAGGAGTAACTGTATTATTACACGCCATATCACAGACAGAAGTCGGACACGTGGTTGCTCGTATCAAGGTTTGTGGCGAAGAGGTTGAATTCTTTTTAACGGGATGTCTGTATTTCCGACAGGAACAATTTTTGTTGCATGCTGGGAGTATTTTCATTATCTTCATCTTTTATTTATTTTAAACAAAGTTTAAATATTATTTTTATTTTATTTATAATTTTCATTATTATTATAATTTTATTTTTTTTATTTATTAATAATAATAATAATAATAATGTCGCTACAATCTCACCTATCAATGGCTACAGAGTTCAAGACTCAAAGCAGAAAGCAAAGGATTCATTCTAGCTGCATAAAACTAGAACTTATTTACCCTGTCTCTCTCACTAATTAACAGGCTAATGTCATTAAATGAACTGATCTAAAATGAAAGGTTCGCGATCATTTTGAGGAAACAATAGATCACTTAGGAGAATACAAAATCAGATATAATAGGCCAGTACTTACATTGGGTATTCTGTAAGCAATAAAAAAATTAGAACTGAAGTGATAGCAACATCATCTAATAGTAAATAATTTCTTAATTTAATTGTAAAGAACTTCTCAATGATAATAGTAATCTAACAGTAAAGAATTTAATATTATGTTGGTGCAAAAATAATGTCGTTTTTGACATTTTTTAACGTCAAAAACGACATTACACCAACCTAATAAAAAATTTGATGATCATGGCGCTTCCCGTTATTTGAGGTTTACAAAAAACTGTGGACATCGAGGAATATCCCAGTTTCACTTTTTGTTAGAGGATACTATTAGGATGTTGCAAAAATAATGACGTAATAATGTCGTTTTTTGACGTATTTTTTAACGTCAAAAAACGACATTATTACGTCATTATTTTTGCACCAACCTAATACGATGGCTAATCATACTTTAGAACCTCACCAAGCAATGAAGTCATTTACCTGCTGAAGACATGAATGAACAAAATTAGTTTAAGATGGCGCAAAATTTCAAAAGCGAAAAATGATATGCAAGCATTTTAGAGAGACAGATTATACAGCCGTAATTTTTCTCTTGACTGGAAAAAAAATGAAAGCTGGCACTTAAGAGACATGCTTGTAGGTAATAAATATTTAAATAACTAATAATTGTCAGTGCTTTTAGAAATAACTTCCGAAAATTCTCAAATGCCAAATTCTAAACCTCTAGAATACGGGCTAACGAACTGTTTAATAGTTTGTTTTCTGATTTTATTTTTTAACTACTATTTCCTTTGTTTTATCATTTAAGTGACTCTCTGCACTTCAAGTTGCTTAATTAAATACTGATTGCCAACAAATATTTTTCTCTTTTGAAATTACTCTGGTAAACGTGGTTTTTAGTGATAAAAATTGAAGCCATCTGCGTACGAACCAGAACACAAAGAGAAAGCCTTGAGTCTGTTCGAGTCGAATAACCATGCGAATGGAGGCGGAAACGTTATCGCTTGACACGTTAATGGGATTTATCCGTGACACTAATCTTTATAAAGAAAACAACTTAGCTACACTTGGATAGTTTGCAATAAGCAGGATTTAACGTAAACACCCGCCCTCACTTATTAGCAAACCATATGCATACTTGCAGGATTAGTATTTCCCGATTTATATGACGCACTTTAAGTGAGAAATGTAAGATTATATATCTTTTCAAGTAAATGCTCTTATTCAGCAAGCAAGACAATTCAAGAAACTTTTTTGCAAATAAATTCATGAAATTTTAATTTGAAAAAGAATTTTTAAATTCTACACTACGCAGAAAGAAATGGCTACTTACTGCGTGAAAAATCTGCCTCGTCACTTATGTATCGAAAGCGTGTATCACGCATGGCACATAACTGACTTTTATTTAAATTATATATCTGCCTATATCTCTGAGATGGGGTATTATGATTAATTACATTTACATTATTCGGGTGTTATCCTCATCTTCATATTCACCTTCTTCAGGTGATTGAAATTTCGAACGGAAACCGAACCGTTTATTTCGTCCTCCGAGGTAGACTGCCATTGCCATACTTCATTAAATCTTCTCTTTTGGTTCACCACTGTAACTTGGTATTGAACTCAAAACACCTTGGGTTTAGTCACCAGATCAAACCAAAGATCTTTATCCACTGGGCCATGTGTCCTTGAGGACATGTGTGTATGAATTTTTGGGACTTATAAAACTAATGTCTCAGCCTTCATTTTTTACCAGTGCTCATATTAAATTATATACTCTTTCAGACATAGAATTTATTAGATCTCCTATCTACACTTCTGAAATACCTAACTAGGCCGCATCTACAACATTAAGCTAAACTTTTTTCTTTTTAAGAAAATTTCTTCACATTTTTGTTTTACGTAATTACATTGAACAGACCAAATCTGTCCTATAAAACTTATTGTTTATTCAACTCCGGACTTTGTTAATTATTATCTGCGAGTGGGTGTGTGGCTTTAGGGATTTTCTCAGAACGTGGATTTTTCTTCACGCGTGAATGTGAGAACCACTTTTTCCATGCTTATATATCTACTTAACATCTTGTTTATCCCATGTGCGCAACATTCTAAGTGCATTCTGGGGTCTACCACATGTTTACATACCGGGAACAGACACTGACACCAAGCAAAAAGCGCGTATCTGCATTTGATAACTGTGGGAGCATCTAGTAGATTAACTCGCTGATATACCAGAGTGCCAGAGAAGTCTAGTGTAACAGAGCGTAAGGTCTACTTTGGTATCATCTGGGGTGATCCCAGTACATACTGGGGTCACTCTAAATCAACTCTTAGAACATAGGTTCCTCAACGACATTAAATTCGATTCAGACAATATACTATTTCCAGACTGAATCACAAACTACGATTATTTTACAAATAAAAATGTTCAAGAAGATCTAAATCGGGAAACTGGACTAGTCAAGAGAATTTATCATTTTTAGTTCTTATCTTTTATAGCATGACACTCATTGAAAAGAATGGTTTCTTGTTCAAGTAATCAGTGAATATTGAGAGAAACTCTTTCTACAGATAGATGGATTATTTATGAAGAGCTATTCTCCAAAGCCTTTCAACGATCAATGTTCCAAAATCAACAAGTGGTTCAAACAAACTTCGACACACAATCTAGACACATGCAAACATTCTGCTATAAAGAAAGTTCGGATTATATCCAAATAAATGACAATGTGCTAGATCGCCAATCATCTCATTTGCGTATTTCTTTCAATAGTGAACGTTTAACAAGCGACTTTCTTTTTGCCTGATAATGACTCATTTTTAGATAAATACGCCAGTCTGAGAGAACTCGATTCGTCTTATCAAAGAGTATTGCATTAGTAGCAGTAATAGCCAGTGTTTACAAACTCACACTATCTTGAGTGCTCAACCGAAATAATTTTTCAGGAACATATATATTGTCATCCACACACACACACACATATATATATATATATATATATATATATATATATAGATATGTGTGTGTATGTATGTATGTATGTATAATTTGCTATGTATATAATCGAAGTGCTTAATATCTTTGGGGGGGTCTATAAGTATAGACAGTATGGACATGTTCATTCCTCTCAGTTTTATACATCAATGCAGCCTTCACACTAAGTTTATTTTCTCATAATTGCTTCCGGGTTCTTACTTTCCAGTCAACTTTATTCTTTAAAAAATTAAATGCAATATTAATCATTAAATTATGTATTTTTAATTCTTGTTCTGTTATTGTTCTCTCTCTTTAAAAATGTTTTGTTTTTATCATATTCTCTCACACACAGTAATCCCGTGCGTCTTGGTGGCTTTATTGCTTTGCTTGGGGTGAAATGATTCAAATGGTTTGAAGGTCTAACTGAGCCGTGAAACTTATATATTCGCAAGAGTATTAAAAAGTTTTCAATCCAGACATTAGATTCCAGAAGAAAGTTTTGTTTCGTCACATTTCGATAGTGGGTCTTTTAGCAGATCCCGATAGACAGAAAGTAAATACTAAATTATTATTTACTCAGAATATGTTTGTAAAAGGCTACACTTCTGGAGCACCCAGTTGCGATCAAAGTATATATGTTAAAATCATCTCCATGAATAACGGGATGAGTGATTAATCTTGAAAAGAGAGTGTACGTAGATATAAATAATGTGGACTTAGAAATCAACAGTGGATGGTAATTGCGAATGAGTTAGGCGATAATCAGACGACATAAAATTCCTTTTAAAGACGAATACCAAGATTATGATGATCGCTTAAAATTTAAAACTAACAGTCAATATGCAAAGTCGATTTCTATATCATCATTGATTATATTTATATAAAAGCATGTAAGTATATTTACGTTATATTACTTATTGCAACTCGTAATAAATTAAACTAATAAACGAAGAAATGTTAAATCTCATAGACTTAACTTCCGACCACGTCCCATAATCTCACAGATTCCTACTCCTGTATATAAATTATCTAACGCACTTATTTATATCTACGCACACTCCCTCATCGATATTGATCACACATCCTCCATAAATATAGCAGATTTAAAACGTACTTTGACTGCCACTAGGTGTGCCATAAGTGTAGCCTTCCCTATAAATATCCCCACGGTAAAATTTTATGAGATTTCCGCTTTGGTACCTCGATTTCATGAATTTAAGCACAGTACTAGATTGGCGGTAAGGTCTCATAATTTCTCTTTTATTTTATCTTAAACAATGTAGACATTAATATAAAATAAAAACCGGTGTTCACTAAAAATAACTTTTGAAGCAATTATTTATTTTTTTCTTAAACAGTTTTTGTTTCTTTTTATCATCTTTTCACTACGTTATTAAATAGTTCTGTTTTTATTCCCCCCTTCAAACGTCTATTGAAACTCTCCCTGTTAAGATCATTTGGCATTTGTAATTTTACCTAACGAGACTGACAGAAGAGGGATTAGGAGAGATAGTAAAAAGGCAAAGCTTTATTGTGGAGAACCATCATCATTCACGTCCAGAAGGGACATGGCAAATATTAGGTTGGTGCAAAAATAATATCGTTTCCTAACATAGTAACATATGTGAGAAAACGACATTATTTTTGCACCAACCTAATAGAAGAATTTATTTGATGCTGCCATCAAATCATAGGTAGTTTGAATATTCTCCATTTAGTTTAACTCCCATTCCTTCTCAGTTCATTTTTCTAAAGTCAGGCTGCAAATAGTTCAGATGTTATTATATCCGCTATTTTTTCTATCTTATTCTATTTTCCAATTTTTTTCTCATCTGTATCTTCGTCTTGTCAAATTACTGCAGTACTGTTTATATACTCTCTTTAATTTTTATATTGTTGTCGTTAAGGCTTCCAACAGTGAGTTAAAAGCCGTCGCGTGTTCTACTGAATTAAATATCTTTTCATCGTCAAATAAAGCTAGACAAAGTGCTTTGTTAGTTTTTCTTTCCGTTGATCTATTGTTAAAAGATGGTGTACTATTAAGTAGCCACTCCTAAAACCTGTCTACTCACGTGGCTGGTTTTCATCAGTTATTTCCTAGACTATTTGTAAATAGTTTTGAGAATAGCTTTTGTAGTTTTGCGATAACAGAAAGAATACAACTTGTGCTTATCAGAGCTGCATTGAGTTTGTTCAAGATCTTCAACGTACTTTAGAGTTCAGCGATAACGGCAGGATTATTGTTCTAATTGTCCAGCATTGCTTTTTTGTAAGCTCTGAAGTTATGAATGATTAACTGTCAAATCAGCCTGACAACACATTCAAACACGTCGCTGTTAATTTGAGGCTTCGAAATTCAGGACGATATTTCATACTTCCAACAGTAGCAACAACTAAAAGCTGCAGTAAATGTAAGTGGAAGAGAAAGTGATAAATTGTGGGCTTTCTATACTAACTTAGGAACCTGCAAAGGAAACACCCATTATTACTAGAAAGAGCGATCGCAGTTTGTGGACTTTTCCTGAAAAACTGTTTTAAGTGAAAGATTTTGTAAATTTCAATCGACAATAACGCTGTTATAGTATTGAATGTTTCTTGATTCTCACCATTATCATATAAATGGCAGTTATTTGTGTGTATCGAGACTGTCCTTCATAACTGCACAAATGGAGGTTTCTATAATTCAGCAAATAAACCTTTACAATATAATAAATAATGAAATATATATATATATATATATATATATATATATATATATATATATATATATAGTGGACTCTCCCGTCGTATTCGACGTATGAAGGTCAAGCAGTCCAGATTTTGATTATAGTGGTGAAGGGTTTGTGCAGAACCGACCACACTTTTTGCAGGTCCGAATACAGGAACTTGGCGCAAACGAGCGTCCGCAGGATTTGAATTCAGGGCTGTCCTTCTCCTAGACCAGTTGATATCTAAGGCTATAAAACCCAGTCTGTCGTGCTATTTACTTATTCCTGGAGAGAGAGAGAGAAGAAGAAGAAGAAGAGGATTAATACCTTTCCCAAGGATATTAGCACGTAAGTGAATGTAATGCATTAGACTGGAATTCCGTTTCCTCAATCCGAGCCGCTATCCACAGTGTCTCCAATATATATATATATATATATAACACACTGAACGCAATGCTCAGGCCTAAATATTGCATTCAAGTATAAAAGATTGTCGACGCTCTGCTAATCTGTCCACTGTTATATTTACATAAGCTCTATCTCTGATACTGAATACTCAATACCGTAGGATTTACAATAGATATAAAATCAAATAAAAAAAAAACAGTAGTGAATTTCTTAGATATAACATTCAACCTAAAAAAAAAACGGAACCTACAAACCATAACCCAATATACATTAACAAAAATTCAAACCACCTGCTAATGTATTTAAGCAAGCAAATACCTATATCTATAAAATAAAGAATTTCAACAAATTTTACTAACCTAAAAATACTAAATGAAAAAAAAAAAAAAAAAAAAAAAAAAACATGAATCAGTCCTAACACTGGATTTTCAAACAAACTTAAATATAAAATGAGAATAATTCAAACAAAAACAGAAAAAGAAATATAATTTGGTTCACCATCCCTTACAACAATACAATAAAAACAAAAGTAGGGAAAATATTCTTCAAAATAACTGACAAACACTTCCCTAAAAACATCAAATTATCAAAAATTATCAACAAAAATATAACCAAAATCACTTACAGCTGCATAGATAACATGGGGAAAATAATAACTAGACACAATAGAAATACTCACTAAAATCCATAACAATTACAACACTAACACCATTAAATGTAACTGCAGAAACAAAGAAAATTGCCACTTAATAAATGTTTACGCAATAACATAATATACAAAGCTATCGTAAATAACATTAACACAGACGAAAACATACATAGAGGCCATAGTAAAAAAAAAAAAAAAAAAAAAAAAAGCAATATATTATAAGCATAAAATGCCAAAATGTCATTCAAAAGAAAAAATACACAAACAATGCAACCTTATCAAAATAAATATGGAACTAAAAAGAAAGCAATATCCCCACCAAAATCAAATGGGATATTATAAGAGCAGCCCCATACAGTATTAACAGCAAAAATTGTAAATTATGCTTAGAGGAAAAGTTAGCAATAATTAGTTTTAAAAAACAAAATAAACTCTTAAACAAGAAAACTGTAATAATTGGTAAATGTAGGCATATAAATAAATATTTACCTTTCCATTTAAGCACTAAATAAAAATAAACAAATATAAATAAAACAAATCTAATATAGACGTTAAATAAATGAAATGAAATATATATTACAAACTTTAAATAAATAAAAGGAACAAATATAAACTTAATTTATTAATAAACAAACGAACAAATATTAAAGTACACGCCTATACGCGTGTATGTACATCTACATGCGGATACGTACACACAAAAACACCAAAAAATGAACAAACCTACACAACCATAATTAATACCTCAATATATAACACCAAGGCAAAAACAAACTACTAATTATTAAAGAAAAATGAAAATGAAACATTAAATAAACGATAAATGATAACATGCTATAAATATACACTTATTTTAATTGTGTATGCACTATTTAACAATTAGATATACGTGTGTGCGCGCGCAGCGTGCATGCGTTACGTAGGTAAGTATGTGTGCGTGTGTATAAAAATGATATTATAAAATTAGATAATTTCACTATTTAAGCTATAGTTTATTAATAACAAAGCACAGGCATAAATGTACCCGTTTACGCACGTCTATGTGTACATATGTGCGCATACATATACCTATATACGCGACTGAACAGATGTGTGTATGTGCGTATACATAAACGTATAAATACAAACACATGCACATAAATTTAATACCTATGATACCTCCAAGCCAAATTCGAAAACGAAATAATAGTCTAGTGAACATATATAAATGCATGTGAGTATATATATATATATATATATATAAAGAAATATAGTCTTAAGGTGTGCTATATTTATGGGATAAAGTGCTCAATATCAGAGATAGAGCGTGTGTAAATATAAAAGTCAACATAGAAGTCAACACTTAGAGGCGACAGTCTGTTTCATGCTATATGCAATCGTCAGGCCACATATGCTGTTATTTTTCTCGCAATATAATTTGACCCAAATAAATAAACAAATAAAATAAAGAAACGACTTCCGGTAAAATAACCGCCATAATAGAATACCCACAATGCACCACTAACCCGTATATATATATATATATATATATATATATATATATATATATAAATAGCCGAGAAAAATAACAGCATATGTGGCCTGACGATTGCATATAGCATGAAACAGACTGTCGCCTCTAAGTGTTGACTTCTATGTTCACTTTTATTTATATATATATATATATATATATATATATACTTTCTAAATAGAGCACACCAGAATTCATCCTCTCGACTACTCTTCCTCAAAGAACTTAATAATGTTAAACAAACACTAATCAACAACGTCTTCCCTAACCACCTTATAGACCACCAAATTAGACCATTTCTTCCCAAAGCAAGTAATAACGATAGTGAACACACAGCCAAAAATCACATACACATTTATTACAAAAAACAAATGCATATTAATTACAAACAAGACGAATCATCTCTAAGGCATATTATAAAGAAATATACTACCCCAATTGACCCGAATAAAAAAAATCAAATTAATTATCTATTATAAAAAATTTAAGACAGCTAACCTTATCCTCAAAAATAACAACACACAAGCTAAATCAAAATTACAAAGAACGAACATTATCTATGTGTTCAAATGCCCCTTAAGGAACTGTGTTCCTGATCAAACCGGACTCATAAATAATTACATCGGTTACACAACCACATGCTTATCCAGATGTCTTACATTACACCTATCTGATCACAGCTCTATTTAAACACACACACAAGTTTACCAAACTCCATTAGAAACATACTAGTAGAAAACAAATATATTAACTGCATCCACCTGCAAAAAAAGACTAAAAATAATGGAAGCTTTAATAATAAAAAAGACAAAACAAACTCTTAACAATATTAACTACGAACAAAGCCACAATGTGCTAACCGTATTCGGAAATTAAAACATCCCTACTACACACTAAGACATACACAGAACGCACACACCCAAGTAAGCTGAAAAATCGAATCATCCTTGATAATGGCAAAAGGTATAGCCAAAAGCGCTCGGAAATACAAAACATTTGGACAGTTCTTACACACCCTTTGTCCAGAAAAGAAAGCTGTTGTTCGGACACAAGAAAAATTAAATAAAAAGCTTAACCGTTGTACCTTGTCTGTCGTTTTTAATGAAACATGCAAAAAGGGAGGATTGCTGCCTAAATATATATATATATATATATATATATATATATATATATATATATATAAAATGTATGTATGCGTGTGTATGTACAAGTATTTACCATTTAAGCATTCATATCTTTAGTATATATAAGTGTGTGTGTATGTGTGTATTACATATATACATACATATGAAAAATATTTATCATTTAAGAATTAATATCAATAATTTATATAAAAAACGTTAAAATCGAAATACAACCTCCCGAGTAAAAAAAAAAAAATAATAAAATGCTCATAAATAAAAATAGGTCAGATGTCTAGAGTCGGAACAAACCCAGACTAAGCCAGTAACATCCGGAAAAAAAAATGGAAAAGTCTTAATGAGCAAGGGTAAAAATGGGAAAAAAAAACACACACACAAGAAAATGACAAAATGATCACGATGCACAACCGTGCAGAGGGGCACATGACCGCACGCGGACAAGCGCGCATACATGAATACAAAAGAAAATATAAGCCAGTGTTAAATGTGCATAAAAGGAAAGAATATAAGCAGTAAATTGCTGATAAGCCCTGAAGAGTAGATGGACACGTCTGTCTACGTAATTCTGGCGTCGGGATGCTGAAGGTAACATCAAACGGCTAAGTGACAACCCTTTACTCCTAATAATAATAATAATAATAAATAAATATATATATTATATATATATATATATATATATATATATATATATATATTAGGGTGGGTGAAAGTAACAAGTTATTAGAAATTACTTGTAGAATTTTTAGTATCACTAAAGTCATGACGAAAACATTTTTTAAACAACACTAATAGGGATTTCTTCAGGTTTTTAGCTCGTGCACATATTTATGTACAGGAGCTAAAACCTGAAGACTGTGACCGCAGAATAGAATGCGGTTCATTAATGCTAAGTTGGTATGAAGATTGGCCTGAATTTTTTGAAAACATCCTCTGGGGGTGACGAGGCTGTATTCCATGTCGGTGGTTTCATCAATCGTCGCGACTGTCCTTACTGGGCGTCGTGTGATAATAATCTGAACATGACGTTTGGGAGAATGCAAGCCAGACCAAAACTGACCATGTGGTGCGGAATGACGGCAACAAGAATCGTCGGTCCCATATCTTCTGCGTGACAATATGAATACGGACAGCTATCTTCAGATGTTCGAAAATTACGTGTGGCCGACGGTGTCTGGCTGGGATAACATTGATGACCTGATATTCATGCTGGATGGTACACCACGCCATTTTGTTCTTACTGTGCGTGCGTGATTTCCAGGACACTTGATAGGACGACACAGATTTCATGAATGGCCTCCAGGAAGTCCAGATTTCACTCCATGGGATTTTTTACCGGTGGGATTACACAAAAGAGGGGGTGTACAAGACAAAACCTCGCACTCTGGAAGACTTAGTGACACAGATTCAGTGGGTTCTCAATGATATCGCAGACGATGTCCTTCAGGAGGTTGTTCATTCCATCCCTGACCGTTTGAGGAAACTGGCTGACGCCACCAGTGCTTACGTTGAAATATGAAGATTTATTTTCATTTCCCATGTAATAAAGAACATGTATCTTTGTTTCAATAAATTTGTACTAGGAATGTGGATTTTACTACCAATTTTTAATGCTTACTTACTTTTCACTTACCCTGTCTGTGTATATATATATATATATATATATATATATATATATATATATATATATATATATATATATATATATATATATGTATATATAAATAAAAAGAAAGAACAGTAAGGTATATAATCCGGTGTTCTTATAGATATTTTTATAAAATAGTGCTCAATGTAAATTTACAGAGCACTAATATTAGAAATTAATTGATTTAAAATCAATTTATAGAGAGAGAGAGAGGGGGGAGGGAGATATCTCCAAGGTTAGGAAATAGTGTAAGATTTGGTGAGTCGAATGTATTGTCTATGCACTCAAACACAAACTCCTTCAAAGGATCAATCATATTTATCAAGTGTGTGCGCAGCAAGCAAGCGCACACACACACACACACACATTTGATATATATATATATATATATATATATATATAAGAAAAGTTTCTTAAACGGATGAAGAACGTTTCAGATCTACTCCAGATAGATAAACAGTGTACAGATGCAAATCAACACTACACGATGACTGTCAATTTCACACCTTAAATGATCATCGGATAGTCTGTCAATCGATTGAAGCGTAGAAACAACCGGCCACACTATCTAATCCTTGACATTGATTACTCTTTCCCTATTAATATACCAAAATTTCACATACATACATATATGATTTGAAAGTGAGATAGATATGCGTGTTAGATTTTATTATAAAAGTTCATGTATTCACGACGAAAATAACGGTTAACCCTCGTCTTTAACAGGTTAAAATTGTAGTGATTGGGGACATCCACAAATATCAAGTGACCTACATTAATATGGAAAATAATATTTTGTATATATGTTTAAATTGTATTAATCAAATATGTTTCTAGGGCCCGTATCTTTTGGATTTATATACATATAAAATATCTGTTTCCTACTGTTCGCATATTAAAATCTGACACCGCCAAATAGAGATATTATCAGCTGAAAATCACTCGATATACTACTCATTTATATATAAGTATATCCTGGAAATCCTACCAACACCTGTTTAATTCAAATGGGGAGAACATTAACTGTATATGTAAAGGAGTGTGTGTGTGTGTGTGTAATTATAATAATAACAACTCCCTGACGAGTTTCTGCGAAGAAGATAAGCCTGAAATTTTTATTTTCTTATAATATATATAATGCAAGATTCTCCCAACAGATTGAGTCCTCTATATCACTGGCGTGTGTATGAAAAAATAAATACGCAAAAATTCGCCTCTCTGCCGGGCGCCGATAGCCTAGGGGTTAGAATCTCCGACTGCCAAATCGGTCGGGTTTTGGCCCCGGCTTGAAACGATCGAATGTCTAGCCACACTGATGAACTGTGATACAGCGAAACAGTCTGTCTGTGGATGTCATTATATATATATATATATATATATATATATATATTATAGTGGTTATAATGAATTATATACCTGTTCGTTATCGTTAGAATTTCGAGCTGTTATTCATTAAACCACCAGCACATCAGAGTTTATAGTACCTGATATTTCCAAGCGGTCACCCACCTAAGTACTGACAAGGCTCGATGTGGCTTAACTTCGGTGATAAATACGAGAACCGGAGCCGTAATTCAATATGTATAAGAAGCCTGAAATAATACATCGCTGGATGGTGTTTGCTATTGTATACATGATTGGGTATCAGCCTGTGTTAACGCCCCAAATACTGTTCGTATGCCCTTTATTTTTTAACCTGTGGCCACATTGGCCTGTATACGTGATCATGTACTGTAATTCGGCAATATTATATGTACCTTTGTTTAATCTTGAGTAAACTGAAGCACATATTCAGGGTGTTGTAGTTTCATTTCCGACAGTAAAGTAAAAAGTAGAATAAAAACACCGTTGTTCCTATTGATAAGTGATGCTGTAAAATTCTTGCTCCGATCCACTTCCCATATATTTACCAAATGGCCAAAATATGTGTGTGTGTGTGTGTGTGTATTTTCGCGTGCGCACCCGGTGAGAAGAACAGCATTAATCTGGGAAGCAATTCAACACAGATGACACTTTTACCACTTTCTTTGAGGAAGGTCTTTATATATTTATGCAGAGATGGGACAAGCGGATTAATTTCCATGGTGACCGCGGGAAAATTTAACATATTTGTGTTGTTAATATTTGTATAATATTTGTATAGTAATGTATATGTTAGTAAAGATATCAAAGTGTACTGCAGTGACTTCATCACAAACCCTGAAGTCCTCGAGAGCACCAGCGCTTTAAGCATTGAGCCAATACTGAATATAATACACTTGCACTGGCCAGCCCAATCTTGAGGATGGGGGACTATCAACTTACAAAACCCCTACTGTTTGGTGAAATGACCTACGGCAAACGCAACAAATTATAGCTATTCTCCAAAATGACTCGTCATTATCGCGATCGAATATCACAAATGAGAAACGTAGACTCCTGACAAACATTCTTGGAGACACAATGTCTTCCAGACGAGCTCCCTTACTGAATCCAACTGCAGACTCAGCAGCAAATGGGAGTCAGAGCCGTAAATTTTGTTTCCTACAGCCAATATTCCTACTACTGCATCTGCTGCGGATAAAATCTATCTCCCACGGGCCTTACCAGACACTGTGATCTTCCGACAGACAGAATCTCCTCCAGTACGCTCGTTTACGAGATCAAATGCTGATAATATCGGTAGCCATCCACACGTTTCGAAAGTTCGCTTTCATTTTAAGAAAGACCAACATTAGCGTTGCTTTATATGGGATTTAAAAAAAAAAAAAAAAAAAAAAAAAAGAAGCAATGTTTCTTCAAGGAAGTAGGCGGTCATAAATCACCAGAGATTATCTTCATTATTCTGTGAATTACCATGTCCTTCGTAAAATAGTGTTATAGTTTCTGACTGCCTTCTCTCTGGTTCGAAATTTCAGTCTTCTTCCCTCTTTTACTGGCTACCACCCTAGGCTATAGATCCCAGTCTACCCTATTATTTAATGCATTTTTATTGTAAAGAGTTTGATCTTCACTGGGTTTTCGGCGTATATGAACTTGTGCGATTTTTTGTATGCCGTGTCCTTTCGAGATGCAATTGATCCTGGCTATCCACAGATTACCGTATGTGTTAATTAGATTCTTAGGTTATGGAGTATTTTCCCCCGTTACCTTCTCTTCGGCTTGAAATTCATACTTATCTTTCTCCTAGACTGGTTGACACCCAAGGCAACAGAATAGAGTCTACATTGTTATTTAACTTATACATGAATCGAAGAGAAGAGACGTATCAATGCTTTCTCATGGGCATTGCAAACGTGAACGCTAGTCCGGAATTCGAATTCGGCGCGATGATTCTACTTTTCATGGCGATATCCGTTACACCCAAATAAATTTTTAAGCGTTCCCAGAAGCAAAAAAGTAATTTTCCATGTTTACTTGATTAGGTGTCGAAGCACCGTAGTCTACGGACAGCTTGAAATACAACAGTACGCTTGACTTCTTAGACTTACGCATTTTTGTAGGCACTCAAAATAATCTGCAAATTTTTTCTCAGCCTACGCGCCATTTCAAAGTAATATTTTTCTTCAAACTTTTGTGAAAAAATCCCACGAAATCTTACTTCATCGGCCTTGGAACCGTCATAAATGTATCTTATATAAATTAATGGTAATTATATTTTCCGTTTACGAATGCTGTACATTCGAAAGGCTGTAAATATTTTACTTCTGTAATTCCTCATATAGAGCAGCACATAAGCAGACAGACGCCAGTGCATTATTCCTACACAGATTCACCATCCGATAAAATGAAAAAAAAAAATCAATCACCTGTTTGTTTATCAGTAATAATCATGAAGCAAGAGTAATAATCAATGTTGCAAGACAGAAAAAAATATTAATTCAAGGATTCATCCTTAACATTAACTGGTTGAATGAACAGAAACAGAGGTAAATATATAACCACCCACACGGCCATGTTCGCATTTAGAGAAAAAAAGTGTTGGTTGTTTAGCTGGTTAAGTTGGCCGATAACCATGACTAGTTGAGTTGAGCTATATGACAATTCAAAGTTCAGAATTATTTGTTAATGTTCGTTTCATCTACAAATACTATTGGGTTAAATGGTAAAAACATCAATATGAAAGAATCTGTCATGACCGAGCTACTGTAACATTACGTAAAAGAAAAAAAAGTTTAAATATTTTCGTTAGAAATGAAAAGAAAATGGATTTATTTTGTTACTGGTTAGAAAATAAATATCTCCTAAAAAAATGGCCCCATGAGTAGTTGGAAATATATCGTATTTCTAAAATACGATAAATGAATATCTGATATTCTACAAAATTCATCAACGTATGAAAATCCTTACCAAAAGAAATATGATAGAGATTTGAAGGCAGTTATCTCGGGTTTTAGGATGAAACAGACTTGAGTGATTTGATAGGGCCAGCAGACGGACACAGTTAAGTACCATATTGCGATAAAGATATCAGTCCTCATTCGCGGATTAGCATCAATCATTATACACACAGAGGAAAGAAAAGAAATTGAAGAAAACTTTCGTTTATCAAAGAAGATGTAGCATGATTGAGTGCTTTTTATTCATCCGTAATTTGGACATAATCAACTATTAAGAAGAAGGCCCGGTATTTCTTTAGAAAAGGCTTTTCTCCCTCAAATATTTCAGTGAGAATTTTTGCCTCTTAGTGAACACGCGCACCTGAAACTGCAGAAATTTTAACTGTGAACATCAAACGAAATCGGCGAAAGATACAATCACTATGCTACCTCGCACCGTCATCTGTTTATCTTTCAGAAGATCTCATTAAAAACTCTAAACTCCCTAAATTCAGGATATCAGACAAAGATCCAGTTTATTTCTTACTACAATAAAGAGGAAAATATGGTTAGGATGATTGTATAATGAAAATCTTCCGAATCGAAAACCAACCCCTGTAGTCTTGACTTACCTGGCACTGTAACTACTTCAGCTTCTAAGTACTTGCAAAGACTGTTTATCGTTTAATACCACACTAAAAGAAATTATTTCTTCCTCACTTGATGAGGCCCTATGAACAGGGCCGGATTTAGATGAAGAGAGACCCTAGCCTATTCCACTTGTGAGGTCCCTCTAAATCACCCATTCTCACAAGTAGAAGAAAATGGAAAAGTGTTAAATTAAACAATCTGAGTAAAGCCGATGGTGATGACAGGCGTTTAAAATTCCACAATTGACAATTACTCCTCTAAAAGACATAAAATTACTGTTAAATACAGTATGTGATTGAAAAAAATGCATGAAAGTTAAGATTTTGAAAGGTCTATAAAGAAATCAATGCTAGCATCGAGTTATCGACTTAAGACAGAATTAAGCAAAATTACTGAAGGGTTGTTTAGAGTTTACATTGCGTTATGACAGCATGTGTAAGAAAGGTCTATGACAGTGTCAAAAACATTATACATCTTAGCTGGAGACCCCTAGGTTTTGAGGCCCTAGGCTTCAACCTGCAAGTCTATAGATTACCTTATGTGATCTATCAGAGCTATTTCATAGCTCTGATAGATCTTTTACAAATATGCTTTTAAACTCACTAGGAAAACAGATTTTATTTTAATCTGTCTGAATTTTTAGGATGAGGAGTTAAATTATTTAAATTCATACTAATATCCTGATCTTTGTTGTTATCCGCCTAATAATAACGAAGATGGGGATATTAGTCCCAATGTAAATATTTTTATTTGTATCTTATTTATAAAGTTTTGTTTAGTACCTTAGTATTTATATTTAATCAAAGTGTGGTAGTAGCGTAACGGTTATCGGTGTCGAACCTTGTGAGCAGAGTTCAAATTCAGACCTACTCAATTTTGTTCACTTTAGCACTAATACACTTAGGAAAGGCATGAATCCACTGTTCTACACTTAACTAGGTCTAATTAACAGGGTAGACTGAACTCTTTAGCCTTAAGCGACAACCAATCTAAAAGAAGGAAAACTGATTTCCAAACCGTGAAAAATGTAACGTAAAAGCAATCCACTATCTTTAAAAAAAAAAAAGAAAATAAGATTTGCCTCTTTTCATTTTTATTTAAAGCTGTAAAATTCTTTTTTCTTTTCTTTTTTTTTTTCTTTTTTTTTTTTTGTCAAAATGAAGGATTTCTGGGTATGACGTTAAACTACATCCGACAGTAAGGCCTGTCATCGAGAGGTTTTGAGGAGTGTGGAACTACTTTTTAATTGCTGTTCCGAAGGCGAACCCTGACCCAGGGGTGGTAGCCCCTGTTAGGGTCCCAGCTCTGGACAAATAGTGAACCTCCAAAAATAGGATCAAAACACTATGAGAGTAGTAAAAATATCAGCAATAGATTTTTGAAAACAAATATTGCCAGCATTTGAATATTAATAAAAACACTCTTTACAAAAATACGTCAATGAAAACTGATCTACAAACTGATTTCTTACAAAGAATGCTTATTCTATTTATACAGGACTATCCTAAAAATCATGTCTGTATTTAATAATCCATTGAGGTTGATATACCGTAAAACAAAATCAACCAAACCAAACCGTCGAAACTAAAAGCTAAATCAAAGTTTTCCTCGTCTTAGATTAATGTCAAGTAAAATTGTCAACTGTTTTTTGCGGCGAAGGTGGATAGAATAAACCATGACATTTAATGAAAGTAAACTGCCTGCATACAGAGAGAAAATGAATTGAACAAGTAAACAAAAATAGAAAAGGATGTGAATTCTCACCGCATTTAGTTAATCTATACACAGAGGCGATCCTAAGAGAACTGGAAGTCTTACCAGGATTTATAAGGGTGGACACAATCTTAACAAAGTAAGATACAGTATTGATGACAGAAACAGAAACAAAACTCCCAGATAAGATATTAAATGAATGAAGAAAAGACTAACCATCAATTGTAAGTGAAGGTTATTTGTAGTCGTAAGCAAGAGGAATAGCTCATTATATATATATATATATATATATATATATATATATATATATATATATATATATTGTGACGAATGCAGATAGCCCAAACACCCATACATTAAGGTTAATCTCCGCCGGACAACAGAAGAGTCCACGTGGGAGTCTCGAGACATTTTGGGAAAGCAAGTCAAGAGGTAGACTGACCCAATTACCCGTAGCAACAGACGTCTGGACAGAAGCTAGACAGGGGACTGACGTAAGGTCATGAAGCAGCAGGAACTGGAATTCGCGCCAAAACGCAGGACACGTGGGAATTAGAAAATTACTTAGAAGTCAGTTTCTGTCTTTGAAGAAGCAAGACTCGAAATCGAAGCGCTGATAACTTATGAACGGAAAGATGAGACCCATTTGATAGTGATGGAACTTGTCCGATTCATCCCAAGCAACTCCGGATAAGAAATATAAAGATATGTATTTCTGTTCGTTATCTCCAAATTGAAGAAGATAAATCGAGTTATTTATCACAGAAGACGCAAGGAAATTTGTACGCTGAGAATACAGCCTGCGTTTGAAGAAATAAAAGAGAAAACCAGAGAGAAGAAAGTATATATCTCTGTTACAAGCTGAATAGTAAAAGAAGAAGAAAGAAAGAAAAGAGAAAACCAGAGAGAGGAAGAAAGTGTATATCCCTGTTGCAGTTGAACCGTGTTTGTACTGAACTGTATACAGAAGAAGAAAGAAAGAAAGAAAACAGAGAGAAGAAGAAAGTGTATATCTCTGTTACAGCCGGACTGTGTGTGAAATTAAATTTGTATAAAGAAAAGGAAAGAAAGAAAAGAGGAAACGTGAGAGAGAAAAGAAAGGAGAATGAGTAAAAGAGAGAACTGAATATAAAGATAAGTAACTATATGTTTTGGACCCGTGTTAGAAAGATACACATGCATCCATAAACTTTATGTGTTCACATACACCTTTCCACATGTCAAAATAGAAATATATAAATCCTATCCCATGTCTTTTGGTTATGCGTTGATTTCTGCATTCGTAGTTATTCATACTTATATTTTTATCCGTTCGGGTTCAGTCGAATCCATTTGGAGTTAGGCATATTTTAGTATCCCAACATAAGTCTTGCGATCTGGTCGTCGGATGTTTTACTCATGCTTATATTTTTCTTTTATTTTAATATTTTGTGTATATGTACACATTAAAATTCTTATACCAAAATTCATTACGCCTTATCGTTCATCCTTAAATTGTGGATCAGTATTCGTGTTGAAACCGAAGCGAACCTGGGATAAGATTACTGTTCGATTAGGATAATCGAACAGTGTTCTTTAAAATATTTTTGTTTACTAATTGTCCATTTGTCATGGTCTGGGAGAGATCGCCCGTATCTCTCTCTCTCTATATCTATATCTATATATATATATATATATATATATATATATATATATATATATATAAAAGGATATGCTGAAAAGTTCTTGAGCCGACCAAAATGTCCTTCAAAATAAATAAAATATTTTTTAATCTGTTATTTGCTCATTTGGCAAGATTTTGAGAATTAGGTCAAGTACCGAAATTTTCAGCACCTCCTCGAATATAGACATTTGTTTCAGTGATCGATCAATACTTCTCTTTCGTCCTTTGAAGAATTTCCATCTTCGGTAGATTCTTTCTTTAAAGGATCTACTGAGGTACAGTATTAGGACTTCTTGAGAATACAATTATCAGTATGATCAAGATAAGACGATAATTTCTGTTAAGACGAATGCAAATTAATTATATCCGTAACTTAGAAACCTAAGCTGAGCTTTGTCCAATACATACCACAAGTCTTTTGCTTTTTTTTTTTTTTTTTTTTTTTACTCCAAGCAATGCGATGATGCCACTAAAACGCAAGAGGTCTACTGGGAGTAAAAGAATGAAAATGACTTCAGAAGGAATCGGAAACCTAATCATAACCAGTAAACAAGGGATAAACCTTTACTCCTGTTTAAAAGGCCTGGGAGGACTGTAAACCGGGTGATAGGCGAACTTATCTTTCCCTATTGAGGAACCAATAGATAAATAAATAAATAATAAATAAAATTTCAGAGTTTAAGCAGGAACGTCAGAAATATATAGTTGAATTAAACTTTGCAACTGTTTAGAACCGGAAATCCAATTCTAAACATGAAACAAAGGATTTTCTGTTCAAAAGGCCACGTAGGTCTGTGATGTGCTATTCTTGAAAATAGTAAGGTTTTTTGAGAGGAGTTTCTTTTTTATATTACACAGGTTTGAATACAAGACAGGCCAAAGAGGGATGGCATAATCGTGGTAGTTCCGATATATCTATAGCAAGTGCAAATTTCGTTTAGAGTATATATTGGTGCTATCTGGTGGCCGAATTAGTTGCAGGTTCCAGTTAGCAGTACTAGTTATGGATGTTTGAACTTTCAAGCTAAGTGAGCATCATACAATCTTCCTATTTCTCATGTGTCGCTGCATCAGACAAAATGTTACAAAAGCGTGTGTAGAATGCAATAATTTTAATCACTTATTTATAAACTCTGAACTGCCATAAAAAAATACCTCAACCATTCAATATTATCGGATTTATTTATCTCTGCGTTAAACTCGAGTAGATTTTCTATTAATCTTCTAAAAATCAACCGTTCTAATGAATACGGATTCTATGATGGTCATCATTTGCCAAATATGGCAATTCCGTTCTTCAAAATATATATTAAAAGAATATATGTGAAAAATATATAGAAAAAAGAAAAGAACTCGTTAGGTAAATAATAAGTTCTTTAGTATTTTTGTTATTATTTTTTTTTAAATAGTGCTCGATACAAAAGTAGAGCATAAATATAATTATGTAGCGTGTTGGAATCATATTTTTAAATAAATAATTATATTAAAATAATATAAATATATCTTGAAAGTGCTATAATAGGCGAGAGAAAATGAGGCACAAGAATCCCAAGGTGCATTGAAATAGTGAGAAATGCCTTCCAAAACAAAATGTTTTAAGAAACGGGAAAATCTCTTTAGAAACAATTATAAGAGTGCTCGATTGCTATGTAATACTAATCCTCCTGCTTGAGAATTTATTCACAAATAAAAAGGAAAATTGAGGCTACGGAGATGATGTTCTATAGATGGATATTGCGAAAAGGATGGTACACGAAAAAAAAAAAAAGAAATAGGATACCGTTGAAATTTCTGGGAAACTTAATGTAGAAAGAGGGCTTGGAAATTTTGATACTCACGGGACATATTGTAAGGCAGAGGGAAACAGCGAGTAACGTAGCTGATGAGTTTGTGTAAATGGACAGCAGAACAGGGACGTATAGTAAGAGGGCAAATATTCTTTAGAAGGATGGGAAGTTGTGGAGAGCTAGGATCGCCATCGTCATAAATATACAAATAACATAAAATAAGAACAATACTTCTATAAGAGAAATCAACGAGGTAGTTTGGCGATTACTTCGTCTAATAATGAATTGTTAAATATTCAGCTCCCCAAAGCATTTTATATACCCAATCATACATTTTTTATTTTGTTTAACTTTTTCACACGTATAAATCAGGCATCAAATATATTCTGTCTGACATCGCAGTGAGAAGTTTCAAATGGAAAACAGATATTATTTTAGATTAGAGTTAAATTTATATCAATCTTAGTAAATATCGATTCACATATCTGACATTTATGAATAAAGTTTCTGTCATCAGGTTTCTCATATGTGTAAAGAATTTAAATTCTGTGTACATTAATATGAATCTATGGTGTTTAATATTAAATAAAAGAAAATGAAAAATAAGGGCGAGCAGCCAGATGCGCAAAGTCATCTATTACCCCCCTGCCAGTAACGTGGCACTTTGCTCAAATCATTTCCATGGCCGACACTAATCTGGAGACGTTCGGGTTGTTAATGTCAACACGACAAACGAAAAAATACATTGAAAAGACATTTACGGCCAACTAGGTATTTTTATAAGTGTTTTACGAACACTGGCATCTTAAAATGTAACACAACCCACTTGTTCCCGCCGCCCAAGAAGTGTATTTAATTTTTATCTTTTTGTTCTTACCTCTTTATTTTAGGGTTAACTTTGTCGTTAGTGAGAAAAATGTCAAAAACGACTGGTGGCTATTTTTTGTTAAATTCTTCAAGAAGAAAGAAAACATTATTTTAAATAGAAATTCCATGTTATAGAGAATCAAAAATATTAAGAGCGTGTATTATATTTACAGTGGTCATTACATTCGATTAGCTGAACTGACACATTCCTTTTTCTTGGATAGCTTTAAACATACAAAATACATATGGCGCTGGTGATCGGAGAAGTAGAGAATATATTTAAATCTGACTTTTTCTGGTTGGTCATCGTGGCCTAATCAAAAAGTCAGGCTCCTAAAGATAAAAAATGGGAATTAAAATCTCCACTTTAATTTCCAATCCTTTCTGCTTCCTTAACGATTGTAGAATGGCGATCCGAGAGTTGCATTAAAACATTAAAATTGCAATTGAAATTAAAATGTTACAAATACTAATCAAAAATTAATAACTGGCAATGCTTTATGTATGAAATTCAGTCTATGTCTACTGGCTTGTGTATTTGAGAGTCTTAATAAAGAAAATGTACATTCCAGAAAGATTCGACCTGCTTCCCGCTTGAAGTAGAAACCACCGTTAATCCTTCTTTTTTTTTTCTTTTTTTTTTGTTGTTTTTTGACCACCCAGTCAGGATATATATATATGGTGATATATAGACGGAAACCGTCCTTATATCTGACGTGCCTTAAGCAACTCGGCCACGAAGCAGACTCACCGATCAAGTCTGAAAAGTGCTTTTAAGCGAAATCATTCTTGTATTAAATCCCTTGAAATTTTCATATCTACTCAGTACAAACCTAAACTAAGTAATTTTCTAAGGTATTGAATTTTATTTATCAGTCCGATAGATTTTTATCACTTTAAATGTTATTTTTAGTGGATACTCATATTTGAGTAGACGCTTCATTTATTTATTAAAATATTCAGGCCAGTAGACGAAAATAAATATATATATATATATATATATATATATGGGGGCAGATGGACCTAGAAACGAGTACCACATAAATGAAAAGTATTCATACATGAATAAATAACGTTGGAAGCAACAGAAGAAAGGCAGCTGTGGAGGGTGATGATCGCCCATGCATGAATGACACACAGAGAAAGATTCCTTATATGGAATATATAGATGCAATTTTATAACATATTGACTCCGATATTGACCCGTAATGTCTATCGGGGTTTTTTTTATCTTCGAGCGTCTATAAAACATCTTTGATAATCCCAAAAGCTGACGGTTTCCCTATCTTAACATTATAAAGGTTATCTGATTTAAAACAGTAAGCAAATCAAAAACAATTTCACTTTCTCATTTACTCTTGATACGAATAAAAATAAATATTTAGTGTGGATCTACTACGTAATATTAATCCTCATATATGGCAGTAATTGCTACACAATTTCCTCACAGATGAAGAGACTTGAAGCAACAGAGGTGTGGTCCTACGAAAGATTACCATAGACGGAGAATATAAGCAATCAGGAAGTTAAAGAAAATGAAATGAAAAGGATACGTTGAATCAGAGTTGAAATTTCTGGGACGCATATTAAGGAAATATGTTTGGAGAATTTGACACTCGAATGAAATATAGAAAGCAAGTGAAGCAGCGATAACCTACCTACCCATCGAGCTTATGTAAATGGATAGCGAAACAGGGGCGTGGATGGATAGTAAGTGGACAAACATTGCTTAGAATTACAAAGGTTACGAAGTCGTGGAGAGCCATGATCGTCCAATCCTGAAACGATAAAGTATCTAAAAGAAGAACTAATAGACGCCCATTTACTAACTCTACAGACGGTAAATGGATGACTACAATGGTAAATTAATTTTTTATTGATAGTCTCACATAAAATTATAGCCGAATATACATTTGTAGTGATAATTGCAAGAACTCTTGTTTTGTTAGTCATTACTAGGTCGATTTGCCCTTTTTCTCCCCTTAAGAGATATAAAGAGACCACCGAAAAACGACCAGAACAGCCGATAAACTGATACGAGTTGTAAATAGAGCGTTTCTTTTGCAACCTCAGTTCCTTGACAGTGATATCTTTTTTTCAACTGAAACCTGATAATCCTATTTAGCTACTGTTAGCTTCATGAAGCAAATCAAAACAAATATGGACGTTTCTTTTCTACTAAGGTTTTTTTTTTGTTTTTTTTT
Source organism: Acanthosepion lycidas (assembly GCA_963932145.1). Taxonomy (NCBI): domain Eukaryota; kingdom Metazoa; phylum Mollusca; class Cephalopoda; order Sepiida; family Sepiidae; genus Acanthosepion; species Acanthosepion lycidas. The sequence goes on along the minus strand of OZ010579.1, from coordinate 72,136,701 downwards.
TTGTTTTTTTAATCAGAATTTACAACTTTCTAAAGTCATAAATAAAGAAATATCGGTTACAGTAGATATTAAGATTTTATGAAAGTTCTATTTCCAGTATGTTGGTTCGTTTTCTGCCTGTTTCTCTGCGTCTATCAATTTTTACATATTTTAATATAGAAATCAGTTTTTAGAAACCAACAAAGATGTGCATAAAATTTGATTGATTTGATTTTTACGGCTTATCAACCGCTTAAATCCAGAAAATGTTTTTAGATTTTTTAAATTTTTGGAAAATAATAATGATTTACTGATACAGGCTCTACTAATTAACCTACGAGTGGGCGGAAATGAACCATAAGTGAATATAACCAACCCAATTGGAACTCGGATCTCTTTACGCGACATCTGGCCATCTGTTCTGATTTTATTGAATTTTATTGAACGATTCCCTCAAAGATGAAGAAGTGACTCGAGGCAATGGAGATCTGGTTCTACAGAAGGATGCTAAGGATATGGAACGAGCGTGTGAGCAATGATGAGGTTTTAGAGAGGATGCAAACAAGGTGGAGGCTTATGCTTAACATCAGGAAGAGGCAGCTGAAGTTTCTGAAACACATAATGAGGAAGGAGGGCCTGGAGAATCTGATACTCACGGGCCGAATAGACGGAAAGAGAGACAAGGGTAAAACAACGCATGATATACCTAGCGAGCTTAAGCAAGTGGATGACAGAACGTCGTCTGGAGGAGGCAGCAGATGAAGGAACTTGTTGAAAGCTGCAAGGGGTAGAGGGAGTGGAGATCCATGATCCCCTACGTCCTGAAAGAACATGGCATATAAAAAGAAAGAATTTCCAATTCAGAGCTGTTATCCATTACACCACTCGTATATCCAAGTTAACAAGACCTGGTATTCCCCGCATTTAAGTACTAACGATGTTGCTTAACTTCGGTGGTCGTATGAGGATCGGTGCTCTAACATGATATGGTCATAAGCCTATAAAACTTGAAAACGATATTTATTATAATAATGCAATAAATGCAATAAGATATTATATAAATTCTTAAAAAAAAACTAATTTCTCGGGCGGCTTAATGCAACCGACATTGTTGTATAATCTCGAACCAAATTCCTTACGTGTCGCACATAGTCGCTTCACCCCACCTTCCCTGATATCGCTTCTCTAACTGTATGCCCTGATGAAATCGATATACTTTCCCGACACGATTTAGAAGAATTTCAAATGAGAACGCAAATAATGCAAGAACTTTAGGGTCATTTTGTCATAACTTTCAAACAGTTCTTCAATAAGAGCCTTGTATCTAGCCGCTTTGTTGTTACCCAGAAACCCACTGACAACATTCTTGAATACATTTCAACCTCTTTTTTTCTACCAGTCATTTTCATCTTTAGTTTTGTATCCAAGTATCTGCTTCCCTTGTGGTCGAACAAACATATCAGCAACAACTTCCGCGTCCGATATCTACGGAAACATTGATCTTATTCCGACATAGTGTTAGATCGCATCCGAAGCCTATGACGATTTATTTTTTTTTTATCAAGCGAAGTTTAATATTTAATGTAATATAGCCTATGGAAAAATATATGGACATTTAAAGTTGCATATGACAGAAAGTGATTATTGATGGAATTGACAAAATATTGATGTTATGATGAAAGAATTCTACCATCAGCATGTCGGAAAATACAGGATATATGAAAAAAAATCAAATGAAACATGTTTTTATTACATAGTGTAATCGTAGAAAAGTTATAATTAGTCGATCAACACAAACGCGTACAAAACAATGATATTTCAATAAGAGTTTTCTCTGCCTTTCTTCAGTTAGAAAGTAATTCTAAACTCAATCATTTGTTAAGATTAGCAAAGTTATTCTTTACACAATGTGCGTGATTTTGTTTGCGGTAAATGAGAGATTTCCTCCGTTAATCTCCACTACAAAAATCAAAACCTTGAAATTTCTGGAACTCATAATCAAGAAAGCGTGCATAGAGGATTTTACACTAATACGACTTACTAAAAGTAAAAGAGTTTGTTTATTTGTTTATATCGACTCCTTATGATTCATTTAATGCCGAAATTTAATTTTCTTGGAAGCTTTGAAGTAATAAAAATATGATATATATTATTCTGCTTTCACAATTGAGTAGATGGTAGATTATACTCAGCTTTTGTGCATATACATGTTTGTGTCAACATAACTGTTGTAGAGTACGAAAGGTTTTTCTTCCTCCGTATGAGTACGAATCCCTCGTCGCCAAGTTGTGGTTTCACAGTGGAGGCTTGTATTTGTACTAAGTCGGTCCTAAAATAGGTTCGACGTACAAAACGTTAGGAACTCGATATAATAGATAATGACGCAGTAATCTAGTAGTGATCGCTGATACTTTAATATCCGACTAACGGTCGTCCGACATCGACTGACTGACCAACTCGATATATAGTCACCCCCCCTCCTCCACGAGGGCATCATGTGGCACAAGGCCGGGTTAACGTGGGATCTCCGAGCCCGTGGGATCTCCGAGCCTGTGGGCTCGGCCAAAAATATGCCCATTGAACCCGTATAAACGGGTTCAGGGTCGGTTTACCTCCCCGAAAGAGAATCCGCCCTTCGGCGTAGCCTCTTTCGGGTTCCTCCCCGCCCGAAGGCAGAGAGTTCAACCGATCAGCCAGTCGACTGACTGACCAACTCCCTGAACCACTCCCTGAACTACTCCTGCTTATCATACGTGGGAAAGTCTATTAACTATAGAATAGGTGTGTTCCACTATAACAATAACTACTGAAGCGGTGATATGTGTGTTTTATGTTGTAGTTTTGTTGAAGTTAGGTTTCAGAATACAGTTTGATTTCTTTAATTGTAGGATATTACATGGGTTAATGACCTGAAAGAATTCTTTCATGTTTTTTGGTTGATTTTGTTTAGCAGCATATCAACCACTATGGGTTATTTAATGCCGACATCTAAATCTTTTGAACACTACTGAATGCCTTCAACTATAGATAAAATGTATTGTTCGTAATATAAAACTGTATTTTTATACATTCGTAGTGTTTTGTTTAGGGGTTAACCATTTGCCCATAGCTGGAACGCTAACAGGTGCTACAACTTGGGACCTGGGACTAGCAGCAATTGAGGTGGTTCCACATCTCTCAAAACCTTCAATCTCTGATCTTGTTGCCGAATGTAGTTTATCGTCATATCCAGGACTAGAAAGTAAAAGAAACAGTGCGTATCCTACCCAAATGGATGGCAGAACAGAGACTGAGAATGATAATAAGGACAAAAACGTTGCTTTTTAGCTACAAAGGATAAGAAGTTGTAGAGAGCCATAATCGACTACGCCATGAAGGATTAGGGCGCATAAAATAACGATGTCAAGTAAATTCAACTCCTCAGAATTCTTTAAATTGATTCATTAGTAAATGAGTTAAGTTTGGCATGATATGACCCCTGTCGTTATCTATTAACATTAGCGTATTCTAGCTCAAGGTCACAATAACTCAGTAAAGATCGAAGTTACTACACAGGCAATTTGAGACTAACTTTAACACCTATTGCAGAGCAACAGTGACTAAGTATTTACTGAACTAAGCGAAATCTGATACAAGACTACAACAGAGTGGAACTCGGAAAGGATTAAACTCACTGGTAGTAATTAAAAGATTGATCATTGTTGGTTAGCCTCCCTTTATGACTATTGTATAAAGAAAGATTTCAACAATCAAACCACATTGATTTATTCTCTTGCTCATTTGCAAGTAGTAGCCAAAATCTGCCCACATGGAGCCATCAATGCACTCGTGTAAATTCTTTCGTGAGCTCCTATATATCTAAGCGAGGATAAAATAATTTGAAAAAAAAAAAAAAAAAAAGTGTTTCTCAAAAATAATTAAAATCTATTTTCCTCAATTAGTTTGGAATTCCCCCCCTTCTTCTCATCCTCATTACTGGCGGTCGGAGACCATGGACAATTGTACCAATGCTCTCCACCGTTCGTCTCCCTCGGCACGTCGGTTCACTCTAGCGTTCTCTCTTTCCAATCTCTGATATCATCAGTCCGGCGTCGCCTTGGTCTTCCCCTCGGTCCCCTGCCATCAATGCATCCCTCGAGGATGTTCATGCAAAGGTTCTGAACTCTGATGACACAGCCAAATATTGCAATTTTCGCTTTCTTTTACTGCCGACCTATTGCCTTTTCATTCCCATCTTCTCCAGAACCGACTCTCTTGTTTTATGGTCGATTCAGCTGATGCATAGTGCCCGCCTTAGCAATAAAAGAAGTGCATGGGACCCTACGGTTAATGGTACGAATAGCGAAACACCTAATAGACAAAACTTCAACTGAGGCAGTTTGTATTCATTTCGTAATAAGGTTTTTGGAAAAGACATGAATTCACATCTCCCTCAGCTTTGGGAAAATAGTGGGTCAGTTGGAGTCCTTTCTCTGTAAAAGCAGTTTAGATTCGCATCACGGTACCGAAAAATTTCGCAATTGTTACAATTATTGTGTTTCTATGGATAGCTCGAGAAATGGAAACAAAGTCTTTGCCTTTTGAATTATGCGGCACCAGAAGCTGCTTTGTTTTTGCTAATAATTAAAATGTTAACAAATATCCCTTCTGAAAAAAAAAAAAAAAAAAATAAGAAATTAAACTACCAATCTTAATAAGTAAATTAGTTTATGATCATATAGTACATATGTGGTGTAGGAATAGAATTTATCTGGTAACTGTGCAAGCGACTTTAATAATATAAGCACAAATTAAAAACCATCGCTATAAATACAGATGTAGAATTTTCAGGACTTTGAAATGCTAAACACCGTAAACAAAAAGAGAATCTCAAATGAAATTCCCTCAGCTCAAATGTAAAATCGAAATATGAAAATAATAATAGTGTACACTATTACTAAAGAACTTATAATGATCATAAAATAAATAAACCTTTAAAAATATTAAGGTGTATGCTGGAAATTACATGGATCTTAGATGTCTACTGTCACGGCAGAATAATGGATAGTGGCTCGGATTGAGGAATCAGATTGCAGAGTTCGAATTCCAATACGAATCCTCTTCTCCTTTCAGCTATGGGTAAATAGCATGACAGACCGCGTTCTATAGCCTTGGATGGCATCTGGTCTACAGAAAGAAATGGCAACCTACTGCGGGAAAAATCTGCCTCGTCAGTCATGATCGCCTAAGCGTGTATAACGCATGGCACATAAATGACTGTCACTTGACTAGTGACTATCATCCGGATACCCTCTCTAATGCGAAAATGCGTAATAAAATAAAATAGCATAAACCAAGAGTTGGCCAAGGAAATGAAAACACTAGGACTCTGAATTTCGACAAATCAAACCGAATAGAGAGAGAGAGAGAGAGAGAGAGAGAGAGATATGTTATTAAATTGTGGCAGATTACAAAGTGAATCTCGAAGAAATAAAAAAGAATAAGAGCCTGAGAACAGAAATAACTACGAGACAGAGCCACAACTTTTATAATTAGACTAAATAGAAAGAAATTAAGTTTCGCTGTGTTCGACAGTACCTAAAACATGATAGAGTACTGGGGAAAGTTCTGGAAATTTTATGAGACTTTCTATCTCTTGAGCTGCAAGAATAATCATCAGATGATGGGTGTAAAGACGAAGAGCATAAAAATTACCATTATCATGAAAACCCACAATGAAAAAAAAAAAGTTGTTTTCCTTGTTTTACAGCATATCAATCTTTTCCAGGTTAATTAATACCGAACTTCGTCGTTTTGATAAACTATAAAAAGTTAGAGGCTTGGTTTGCACGAGAGGAAAAAAAAGGTAGCCATAGGTGGAGTAAATAGGTTGCTCCTTTTTGTTAAATGTTATCTTTCTGCACGGTGATGCAGTCGGCATATTCTTGAGCCCAACCAACATGACGAGAAAGAGGAAGTAAATATACTCTTCATCTGACATTTTGCTCATCAGAATGCACGACTTTTGCTTGTTTAAAGCAGATGTTACAAGAACAAAGCCGAGTGACTCAATATTGAATCATTCTATTGCAAGCTTAAAGTTATTTTGAATAACCTATATAACGACAGTCGCTTTGTAGATCATTAATACTGAAATAAATTCGGTTCTTACTGTGATTTAGCTTAACAAAAATTCTTTTAGAAAATACGTATTCAGAACCATTACTACGAGCGAGTTCGATTTCTCATTGAATGTCCCATATCTGTGGCCTCGCGCCCTACTTATCTACGTTTAGATAATATCATTTGACGCTTTGCCGCGAATCAATAATTAAGAAACTTGCTTAGTACGAATGATTATTATTAAAACGAGTTCGATCCTTAGGGTGGAGAAATACCAATTTATGGCCTTGTACCAGTCTTAATTCGTGCCTACATGCGTAATCAAGTACTTTAAAAAATACTTTTCAAATATCTTGAAATAATATGATGAAACCAAGAAAGTTGACGTCATTATGGCAAGACTGCTTGCATACGCGTTATCCTCTATCAAATTCTTCTTTCGTTTCGTCATACCACTCCCAGTAGCTGATTGTCAAAAGTCTGCACTGATATAAATACCCTCTTCATATGTCATTTTATTTTTACTTGGTATATTTTACAAAGCTAGAAAAGGATCAGCTTTCCATTTATTTTGTAACTTAAATTTTTGACTATTTCTGAATTTCTATGAAACTAATAACCTTATCTTTGTTGTTACTCTCACAACGTTTGGGCTCTCTGGTCTTATTCAGCGGCAAAAAAGGAGGCAATAAGAACATTAGGTTTAAGTTCCCATGTTCTCGCTTCAGGATTGTCGAACAGACGATAAAGCGTTGGATTGTGAATAAAACGGTATTCTATTTGTGAGTCCAATCTGAACCGGGTATTACACATTCAGACACAATGGAAGCAGGACGAGGAATAACTGTTAGTGGGTAAAGAATTGTGAACAAACTAAGATGTTCCTAGATATAAAGAACGGATCAAGAACACTCTACTCCCGTAGATTAAACAACGGGTTTAGTTTGAAATTTCCTGATGTTTAACTGGTTCAAACGACACCAGATGTCCGATGGGCACAACTACTAAAAAGGCCGTGATAATAGCCACAAAAGTAAGGATATTATGTAATATTATGCATTGAAAAACGTCTAAGACGGCAGGACGCTGCAGCTGAAGCAGTAGGAACGAGATGAATGGCGAATGATCAACGAAAGTTAAAGAGACTGTGAGAACTGGTAAGAAAGGAAATTGAAAAGAAAAAAAAGAGAAATAACGCACACGGCAGCGAGCGTACCACCATTTAGCATGAGCTTACCGACCTCGAGACGCTAACCAAACACAAACAAACCTTCCTACTACAATGAAGTCAAAAGCCCCATCTTGGCTACTCGTTTCCGAATATGCCCGTCTGCTAAGATGACGTGAAAATCCCTGTTGCAGACGCCCGATTAGGTATCATTTGAGCTTTTTCAAACCCCAACCGTAGTTTATACTGTAATTATGCTGAGCGGACTTTAGTTACATCGTGGTCGAGAGAGAGAGAGAGCATAATCTGGCATGATCATCATCTAGGCCAGTACTCTCACATTCTCGATCACAATGACTTGTGACTTCGTGCTACAACAACCATTGACAGATTCCAAAGAGTTCTGTCTTCCCAATTTCACTCACAAGGCTCGAGTCAAACTTTGGTATGGTTTTCAAGCACTATCCAACGATGCCCGACGCTACGATCACCCTAGACCGATATTATTATGATAACCTCCTTAACAAATTGATCCGAGCCTCATGATTGAAACTATAATGTTCTAACCAATCGACCACACCGCCATTAATTCGATGTAAGTAATTTTTTGGTAATTCATTAATATTGACAATAGTTTGCAAGGCATGATTACTAACCATTGTTATACGATAGAAGCTTTTTTTTCATTTATTATTAGGCTGTTTATATATATATATATATATATATATATATATATATATATATATATATTCATTGTTTTTTCTTGTTCTGTGAATGATCTCAAAGAATAACCTTTCGTAGATTCTTAATAACTCTAGTCATCCTTTGAAATAGGAATCTAACGTTACTGAAATTTTAGTTCAGATTAGACACCCTCTTTGAGATGATAGTGCCAAGTAAACAAGAATAAGCATGTTCGACATTTCTTTGTTTTTAACCAAGCTCATAAATCTGACAAAGCTTTTCGATATATTTGTACTGTGTAGGGAGATTACTTTATTACCGACAGAATGTCGCATAAAAAGCGTGTAGCATCCATGGACCTTACTCATTGAGAGAAGAGGAAGAGCGACAGTAACATGAGAGCTTGTCATCTTTTGAATCAATTCCTTTGCAGTTTGGTGGGATTCTTCTTTAATTAGCGCGTGCAGTTGTTTCTCATCAAACTGAACAGGTCAGCCAGAACGAAGAGAGTTTGTGAGTTCAAACTTCCCCTCCTTGAAACGGAAAACCATTGCTATGCCATTCTGGAAACGTACAATGTTTCTACTTGCTGTTACCGTTCAAATGTCAAAATATATGGCGGACATCTTATATCCGTTTGTCCCGTACTGCGGTTCTCAACGTGAGAGGCAAATCCTCACATAGGAGGTCCTATGAAACACTAAAGGGGGGGCATTAAGTGTTGAGATGACTTAGAGGCGATACAATTTTAACAGGGCAGTAAGATTCAACCCTTTGAACCGTGAGAGGGACAAATAAGAACAATTTATATTTGATTATCCTTTTTTGTGTTTATTTATATTTTTAAACCATTTTAAATATTTGGCTGTTTGTACAGAGTAGAAAATTTGCAAGCCAAAGTCCGGCTATTTTTATGGTCTGTGTGATGACCGTCGCTTGACCGTTAACGTCACAGCTTACTACCGGAGATTGTCACATGGATACAACAAAAGGTAAACACGTCGCATTAATTCTGCTTCATTAACGATACCCTATTTACTAGTTCTGTAGTAACATTTGCGCGTCGCCAAGGGGTTAAAAGGTTCGCATTCCGACCAGAGGATTACGTTTGGATCTCACTATGGTCAAGGAGGTGACTTGTTGCTATGGGTCTGGGAAGGCTATTCCAGCGTCCGGCACCATTGGCAAGTACTCGAAAACTAAACCACTGGTTAACCAAAGACTTTTGTGTGAAATCTGGTAGACAGAAGTTATCGATGATTGTGCGAGCACAAAGTTACAAGTCATCATGGACGAGGGTTTGAGCTTACTAGCCTTGTTCAAACTGTTAATCGCACCAGATTATGCGTTCTCTCCAAAGACTGTAAGTAAGGTCCGCTCAGCATAGTTACAGTATAAATTAAAAGTGGGCTCTGTGGGTGTTATAGGAACACAGATGTGTCTGAGCAGGTATCTGCAACAGAGATTTGATAACCGCCTTTGTAAACGTGTGCGCTCGGAAACGCGTAGACTTCCCGCGAAAATATCTGAAATCTGGGTGTTAGAGAAGAATTGGTTAAAAAGAATTGGTTTAAGAGCGAGATGGAATCAGTCAGCATTACAAAGATATGACTTTTATTCGAGGAATATTTTGAACGGATTTCACCAGATCAAACCATAATACAAATTAGAAAATAAATTTCAGATAAACTAAAGCAAAAATGTTACTTGTAATTTTAGTCATTTAAGTTTCACAATTTTAGTCATTTGAATTGAAAATTTTATATAAAAAAAACAGACACACACACACAGAGTTACGCTTGTTATTCAGGAATATATTTGCCTGACACTATTGATAAATTCTTAATAACATATGGAACAACTTTTGAAAGTAGTCATGTGTTTCATAAAAATCATTTTACATTTTGAAATACGGAAGTCATTATTAAAAGATATGAATAAATTTAAAACATTACCTTGGGAATTGAAATTTCAAAAACTTCGCGTTTTTACCTTCTCTTTTGATAATGCCACGTTAGCACAAAAACATATTTTCACGCATACACGCAACCGTTTCCAGTATTTTGTTGCCAAAAGAAAATATTCACTGATCACAACCATCACTCATGAAAACGTTACAACGAATTAATTTTAAATAACTTTCATCTTTTCTACCCATTAACCTAAAGAAATTAAAAAGTACTTTCACAGCAACTAAAATTATACTTTAATAGCAGTTCCGCAGAGTACATTGTATAGCCACGTTCTAAATACGAAAGAGTCGGTGAAATGCAACTTGCTACGACAAGTTCGTGACATTCACTTACACGCAAATAGCCTTCGAAAAAGTATGACTCCGTATCTTCTCTCCACACCTATGGAGTAAATAGTAGGACTTGTAGCTGTAAAAATCATTGTTATCTCAAAAAAAAAAAAAAAAAAATATTGATACAATATTTACTCGCAAAAAAATTATTCTCAATCTTATACAAGCCGAAAAGCACTCAAAATAAAATACACTATGATCACGTCATAACAAAAGATTGTTGTGCTTTGTTTTTTGTTTTGTTTTATTTTACTTTTTTTTTTTCAAACTTCGATTTGCATATCCTTCCGCTATAAATCTATATGGTTATAGCTCAGTGTCAGAACAAGTCATTAAAAACCAAAAGTTCATCTTGACTGCTGAGTCGATAAAGTCCGATTTGCACAAATCAAACCTTGTCTTGTATAGATTATAATACTAATGACATAGTACTAATCAAGGAGTGGTTTTAATGGCAATAAATGTTCATTCGATAATGTGTTGCGAGATTACCTCACCTTGTCTGCCAATGGACTTCTCTTAAAAGTGCTAGGTAGCATTTTATTCAGCACTGTAAAAGAAGGGACATCAACTCGTTTTCTTCAGAGATGTAGTAGCGACTCTTCCCTTCCGGGGAAACCCTCCACTGGCAAGCCGATTGCTTAATTTCACACGATCACGTGGCACATTTCTCTTTCTCTTGCCCCACATACATATACAGTGTAACCCGGATATAAGAGAGTTGTCGGGACCGGATAAGAAGTCTCTTATATCCGGGTTTGGTCTATTTTGTTTAGGTAAGTATGGCTCTAATTTGGGACCAGATAAAATCTCTCTTATATCAGGGTTTCTCTTATATCAGGGTCTCTTATTACAATCTACTACAATATAGTATAGTATAGTTAGAGATCACGAATTCATCCAAACAAATTTTGCTAAATTCAACTGATGAGGCTTGCCTGCTTAATTTTTTTTTTTTTTATTGTATTTTTCTAATTTTCAAATAAGACGTTTTACATCAGAATTAAAATGGTGGATAAACAGTCCAAAGTTCGTGTTTTTTTCGTTTTTCTTCAAATACTTTTAACCGTCTCAGTCATTAATATGTTCGCTAGATCCAGGAATATTGGGATTCAAAAATATTTTAGGTACAATTTAAGATATTGTCCCTTGTGTTGAAAGACATTTTATTTAACAGCAAGGGTTTTTGGGGTATAATAATGGCTTCTAGGATTTCAAGTACTTTCTTTGCAGTGAGTACTCATACTATTTTGCTATTATCTTATTATTAGCTAATATTTGCCTCATATTAATAGATGCATTTTTGGTTGTTCTTGGTGTGATGATCGATATGTGAATGAATTGAACTAAGTTTCGAAAAGTCAAACTACGAGAAAGTTTGGTACATGTGTGGCCAATGTAAAAATTTAATATTGCTTTTTTTTTATTGATATCGAAGATGCATTTCCCCAAATGACATGAAAATTCATAAACAATTTTTTTAAAACACACAGAGGGGGGATATTTTTGATGTCCCGAATTATAGATGAAAACCAAGTTAAACTTTTAATAGTAAATGATAAGTCTAAGGTATTTGTTGGGAACTTGAGAATATGTACCAGCGAATTACATTTTCATGTTTTGTTTTTTTTTCATCTTGTTTATTAAGGTACAACTATTATTTATTTCTATTATTTATTTTTATTTATACCGGGATGTTAACGTGTTACTTTTTCTAAAATTCTTTAAACTTTACTTGTCTGTCGACGATACAGTTGGAGAAATTATTGTTGGTAGATGTTTGTTTTATGTTGCTTACTCCTTTATAAAATAATGCGACCAAAGAAGAAATTGTTTTGGTACGGTTAATCATGTTACAACATTTATTACTGTGAGGATATTTTTTCTAATTAAAAATGCACGCACACACACACACATATATATATATATATATATATATATATATATATATATATATAATGGAAATCTATATTTGATATGTATGTATCATTCTCAAACGTATAACGAAGAAACCTTACGGTACACTGATTTTTTTTTTTTTTTTTTTTTTTAGCTGGTTTTGACTAACAAAAGTCCTGGGTATGACGATAAACTACACCCGGTAGCAAGGCCTCTAATCAGCATATTGGAGGTTTTGCGGAGCGTGGAACCACCTCTTAATTACTGTTGTTTCCGGCTTCACCCTGAGCTGGGGTGGTAGCACCTGTTAGGGTCCCGATTATGGAAAAATAATGAGCCCCCTAAACAAAAGCACTATGAAAGTATAAAAATACATTTTAATAGTAAAAATACCAGCAATACATTTTTATATATATAAAGACCAACATAACCACCAATACAGTTATAAAATTGTGTTCAAATTATTTAGACTTCGGCATTAAATAACCTTTTCCGAGAGTAGAGTACACAATTAATAATTGGAAAAATATATTTAAAATCTTACATGTGAAAAACATTGTCAAAGGAATTGACAAAATAACAATTCCATATATGCCATTTTTACTACATGTGTAAATTAGTAGTCAAATAACTAGACATAGAATAAATTAAATTTGCAGACAATAATCTGTGCTCGAACTCGAATCGTTTGATTTAAGATTCTTGCCGAGAAGAACTCAAAACACTAAAGTTGAATGCATGAAATGCCATTCGTCTAAAGAATTTCACCCGCTCAGAAATCAAAGTCATCAACTGACTGCATTCACGATTAGTCTGTGGGGGTCACAAAGATTTGTAAATTCTTCCACATCTCTTATCTCATCGAGTGTGTTGCTGTCTGTAAGAAGAGACGTGGACTGTATCACGAACGCACCTCAATCAAAGCTTTGAGAGACTGGCCGATTCGGACGAACATATGCACTTCATGCTGAGACTGTCATCGAGCTTGCGATGTCTGACAACGAACAAATCCTTTCGGATGAAATAGACAGAGAAATGGCGCACAGTGTGCTACAAGTCTCCAGACAAGTTTGAATTTAGAGTTTTCCTTCTCCTAAATTGGCTATCCCCTAAGACAAGAGAGCCAAATCTGCTCTACTATTTTAAATATTCCTAGAGGAAGATGGAGACATGCCTTTTCTAAGGGCATTAGCGCAAAGTAAACGGAACAAAACAGTATCGAGCTAGAATTGAACTAGTTACGGCGGATTCACTATCCGCATCTCATTTATTGCGAATATAAGCTCTCTAAAAGAAAAATACTAAAATTTTGCAATTAATCTGATATTCTTATGCTTGAAGGGATTGTTTTACGTCAGTGTGAATAGAGGCTATTTAGATGTATTTAAATTTGGATAGAAGCTATTCAAAACAAAAATACTTCAAAATTCTAGTAAACATTGGAATAAGAAATGCGATATTTACATTCAAAATGATCAAAGCGAAAAATAAATAGAGAATGTATAACTATGTTTCACAGACTGCACAAGAGTATTTGATAAGGTACGACTCAAAGGCATATTTGAACTTCTAAGAAGACTTATTGTTAAAGGAATCCAGAACTTTTACTGGTACAGGTAGAAATTGAAATGAGCAAGTATTAAAAAAACATAGATGAGGTAGCAGTGACAAATTTTCTAATTTTGTTAGCAGTGTTTATCGTGTTTATATTGGATGTACCAAAAGTATTTTAATTTTTTTTCCAAACTCTTATTTTAAATTTATCTCTAACTGTCTTTTGTAACAAATCCAGTTTCTCCTGGAAAAGTTACGCCAGTGGGAATTTCTTTAAATTAGTAAGTGCCAGCTCAAATAATCATTCTGCTGGGAACTTTTGTTTAATGGAAAAATTAGAGTGCCATGGATAAAATTCTTTGGTAATTAGAGGGAAATTAATCATGCCGGTAATCGCATTTAGTAAAAGACATTGCAACTCTAAAGATTAATGAAACCCCTTTTTTATTGTTGTTGTTGTTGTTATTATTATTTGTCAGATTATTATCAGTACTACTAAGGTTTTTAGTATACGGAGCTTTTTCAAAACTATAAATTATGCGCTCTTCCACCCCACCCCACCAGAAACGGTAACTAAGGTCCGCTCACATCTAGTGTAGACTTCAGGTGGACACAGTGGGTTTTGAATATATACAAATGTGCCAGTTTCCTGGCAAATATATATACCAGGAAACGAGAAGCTGGTTATTATTATTATTATATTATTCATTTTCCTGAAGTTGATCTAAACTGTTTCTACAATTTTTATTTAAATTAAAAAAAATAATAATAATTTTATTACCGAATAATTTACGTAAAAAAAAAAATCAATAAAATTTCATAATTATTTGATTTTTTTAGGGTTTTAATTTTTTTTTCTGCTCTCCAACTTTATTTTATTGCTCAATCCAGGATATAGGTTGTCCAGACCTAGTGGGAGGGGAATATATTTTAAGAGTGTCTTATTTCGAAATCAGTCAAATTATTTGTGCCTGTGTGTAAAGTGTACAGGTAAGTCACCCATACACAACACAAACATATGCACATCAATAAAATTTAAAAAAAAAAATGATTACGTGCAGACAGTGTGTGACGGACAAAAAAGGGTTTTCTTTTATAACAGAGATATTGATTTTTATCTACTTTTCCAAGTCATTGAAAGATTTTAACTTACAGTAAGCGGTTGATTTATCGGACGAAAAGTTGATGTAAGGACATGCTCATTAAAGTTTTAAATACAAATGTAAACTAGGTGACATTTTTTACTAATTGTCTTAATAAAAAAAAAAAAAAAAAAAAAGCTTATATTCTTCGATAGAATAAGTCAATAGAATAATTTTAAATTAGTCAGGATATGAATATTATTAGCTCATTAACTGCGGAAGAAATGTCCGTCATCCGCAGTTGGATCATAATTCATTATTTCTTTTGTTTAGGAAAACTGTATCGAAATTTTCCATAACCAGCCAAAACTGCGGTTAAACCAGACCTCACTTTTATATTAACTTAGAAGCCTGAGCACATCTCAAACCTATATTTTCCGCAAAAAAATTCAGCCTGGCTCACGTACCACACAGCATTGTGATAGAGTCCGTTAAATCTGAAATCCGTTATACCGGATATAGACATGTTAAATAGAGGTTTTCCTTTTTTCATGATTACCATTTTCTGTCATTATTTATTCTCTGCTTTTTGTTTTCGCTCTTTAAATATTTTATTTTGAAAAATTAACAGGAAAAATCGATTTTCATTGCTTATTTTAGAAAAAATTCAAGTAAAATCTGAGTTTACTCAATGCAATATTCTTTAAATTAAAATTATTGAATTATGCATATCTTATAAGGTTCCAGCAGACTCTTTACACATCTGGTGCATAGTTTTTAATTTTAAATTCAATAAATAAAATAAACAAAAAAGGGAAAGAAGAAATGCGAGAGAAAAGAAAGAAAGAGAAGAAAGGTAAAAGGGGAGAGGGAGAGAGAAGAAAGGGGAGAGGGAGAGAGAAGAAAGGGGAGAGGGAGAGAGAAGAAAGGTAAAGGGCAGAGAGAGAGAGAAGAAAGGTAAAGGGCAGAGAGAAAGGAAAAAGGGCAGGGAGAGAGAAAGGAAAAAGGGCAGGGAGAGAGAAAGGAAAAAGGGCAGGGAGAGAGAAGAAGAAAGGAAAAAGGGCAGGGAGAGAGAAGAAGAAAGGAAAAAGGGCAGGGAGAGAGAAGAAGAAAGGAAAAAGGGCAGGGAGAGAAAAGAAAGTAAAAAGTGGAGCGAGAAGGAAAGTAAAAAGAGAGAATGAAGCAACATTACTCGAAATTTACAAATGGTGTTGACTTAATATCCTAAAACAAAATTTTTTTTTTTTTTTTTAAATCTGTATGCCGTAAAAATGACCGTGTCATAACTATGAGGTGTGTTGAAAAGTTTTCAATTCGATCAAAAAAGATTTCAATAACATTTTCTAATGTTTGCTAATTTGGTTAGATTTTGAGAAGGTGGTCGGATCGAGAACTCTATATCACTTCCTCATAAAAAAAAAATAGCATTTTCTAGTTTTTTTTTTTGTTTTTTTTTTTTTATTTTTTGTTTTTTTTTAAATTCCATAATTTCCGTTAAAGAAAATTCATAATTTTAATACATGTTATTTCGGATGATCTGAAAATCCTGCGCAGGAGGGGGTTTCTTTACTTTCTCCAGACCTTAATAGTGTTGCTGCCATAAATTTTTTGTGATATATGTGGATGGTAGCAGCATCTCTTCATACTAAGGGTACCGGGTTGGAAGTTTCCTGGTTACTGTTATCGGCTTGTAGTTAGGAGCACAAATTCTTGCGTAGCATCTTGAGAGCTTCTCGGATCAACAATTGCATAATATCAGGGTTCTTGTTGTGCCATGTCGCTCTTGGGATGGTGTCCATGCAAGCACCTCCAGTGGTCAACCCCGAGGCCACACTATATTGCTGTCTGCGCCAGTTCACTTCCTGTACATGTTACATTAGACGACCACTATTGCTGCACTACGCCTTTCCTTGCCAAAACAACACACCATGATTATAAGATACTAAAGGTAAAAATTTTAACCAGCTCAACAAATCACCTAAACCCCTAACCCTTTCTTTCTTCAACATCCGTGGTATTCGTACCAACTTCTGCAATGTGGAATCTCTTCAAAAAGCCTCCGGACATCCTAGATCTCTGCGAAACTGATCTTAACTCTTCAATCCCCTCCTCTGATTTTTCAATTCCTGGGTATGTTCCTCTCCTTAGGAGGGACTCTAATGTCCACATGCATGATCTGTGAGTTTATGTCCGTGAACATCTCCCGCTGGCTAGGGAACTCTCTCTTGAATCTCCACACGACTCTTACATGTGTCTCCGTCTCTCTCTACTAAACTTAATCAGCTATCTCTTCTTTCTCTACCGTCCCCCCTTCCTATCATGAGTTGTGTGCTAGATAGTATTTTTGATAATATAGAAAAGGCCATCTCCTTACACCCGTTTGCAAATATATTTGTTTTTGTGACTTTAATGCTCACCATGCCAGGTGGCTTAAACACTGTCACTGACCCCGCTGGCATCTAAACCTTTAAATTCTTAATCAATCTCTCACGCAAGTGGTGAGCTTCCCCGCGCGTTTCTCCAATAACCCTGATAGACACGCTTCTTTTCTCGATCTGTTTTGCCTCTATCCTGGATTCAAGTCGTTCTATGCAGCTCTGTCTTCTTGGCAACTTTGATCATGCGGTAGTCTGTAAACATCTTTTCTCCGTTCCTCTCACCACCAGCAGAATGTTTTTCTGTTATCAACAAGCAGATTGAGACTCGTTCGGTAACTTCCTTCGTGACGTCCCCTGGAGTGCAGTTTTTAACCATCCTGTTCAAAAATGTGCGTATAAGGTCTCCTCCTGGGTGAAAGCCAGCATCGATGCTTTCATTTCAGCAATACCAAGTTAAACCACATTCATTCACTTGGTTCTCACCTGTATGCTCGTCCGCTATAGCCCACAGGAATCACTTCGTTCGGCTGTACCAGAGCGACACGTCTGATTGCAACAGACGTCTCTTTGTCTTACTGTTTGCTGATAGAATGAAACAACGTATAGCATCTCGCACGTTCGGTTCTAGAGAATATTGGCGGCTCAGCAAGAGTGTGTTGAACAACAGCAAGTCATCAATCACTCCTATATTCAATCAATTCGAAGTCCTGCCATCTGCATCAGATAAGGTTGAAAACTTTGCTCGGAAATTCTCTTCCAACTCAACACTCGACTCATTTGAAGTATCCACACCTGATCCCCGCCCCCAGAACAGAGGCTTTATTCAGTGATATGCGAATAACCCCGTCACATGTCTGCCGTTATTTCTAATTTAGACTATGTTAAGACAAGTGGAAGTGACGGGATCCCAGCTGTCGTCATAAAGAAATGTCCTTCCGAGCTGGCTCCAGTTCTCTCGAAACTCTACAACTATTGCCTTGAAGGTCGTTTTGAACAGGCTCGCTTCCAGATCCTTTCACACGAACGTGGGTATCCCTCCAAGGCTCTACCATGAGTCCTACGCTGTTTCTGGTCTTCATCAATTATCTTCTTGGTGTAATCAGTTCCCAAGTCGGCATTTATGCTGATGACACTATCATTTACTCCTGTCTCAACAGCAAATCCGTCAGTTTTAATACCTTCAAAACGGAACTGCTCTCACTTAACGAACACAGAAACTTTCCTGCTTACCAGCAATACGGCTGATGCTAGACTCATGAAAAGCAACACACTGCGCCTTCTTGGCTTCTCAGTTTCAACGAAGCAATAGGTGCATCTACTGCTAGGAAAGTTGGGTTACTGTGTCTGTCAGAAGGTTTTTGTCGTCAAAGTCCATCTTGCCTATTTACAAATCTACCATTTATCTGTGCATTGAATACTATATTTGGTCAAGTGCTCCTGCTACTCATCTCGAGGAACTTGACAAAAATCAAAGAAGAATCTACAATGTAATTGAACCTGACTTGTCATCTCGATTTCAGTCACTTTCTCACCAACATGACGTGACTTCCCTCTGTCTTTTCTACAAATATTTTCATGGCAACTGCTCAGACGATTTTTTTCTCCCTGGTGAACAGACTACGTGAGTTTAAGCGTGGTACTAGATTGGCATTTAGGTCCCACCCTTTTACTGTTGACAGTTAAATGTAATCGCCACTTCTACTTCAACAGTATATTTTCTCGCCTGTGGAACTCCCTTCGTTTCCTTGCTTTCCTGATAACAACAATTTTCAAAAATTTTAATGCAACTTCAATCGCCATCTTCTATCTTCTTGAACCCCATTCAGCTTTTATCCTTTCTTCGGCCCCCTCTATACCCAGTCTTTTCTCTCACTTTCACTCTCTGTAATCCCCTGCGTTCTAGTGGCATTCCTGCCTTGCTTAGGGGGAAATGATTAAAAAAAAAAAATGAATACAGTACAGACATTTCCTATTACTCTGTGCACAGAGTTCAGAAGATATGTGAATATATAAGTATTTTCTAATTCCAAAACTCAAGTCCCGCTGTTAAAGTAGGATTTTTACGAAATCAATACCTTTCTCAAGAGTCTTTCATTAGGACGAAGTCAGACCTGACAGACATTGGTCCAGCTAGGCTGGGATGAGCCACTATACACGCCGTACTCCTCTGGCCTCCGGATGACCCACTACACACACTGTACTCTCTTGATTCAATGCTTCAATTCTCGAGAAACCTATAAGAACTACTTAAACCAGTTCATCTCCCTAAAAGATGCTAAGTGCTAGGAAGTGAAAAAATGGTGGACGGTAGTAGAACACATATCATATATGTGATTGTCTAAATCTGTGTCAATCAGTTAAGTGCCATACATGTTAAACGTTTGGGCGATCATGTCTCTTTCGATCCACGACTGACTATGCCGTTGCCGTTTCTTTCCGCTGTACACTGCTTGTCTACCAAGGCTATAGGACCCAGCCCATCCTGATATTTAACTCATGGCTGGGAGCGAAGGAACGAATTCATACATTTCTCAAAGATATTTGCGATTAAGTGAATGTAACGAACCCGACTGGAGTTCGAACTTGGTTCTCCGATATTTCATTCAGATTCACTATTCATTACATTAAAACGTATATCATAGGTGCAAATATCTAAATATCATCCTTGAAATTTCAATTAAAAATACTACCACGTTTCAAACCGACCCAATATTTGTTCATAGAGTAAGAAGAGTCATTCCTTTGTGGAAGGTAAGGTAACATTCGGGAATCTTTACTGGATTGAGTGATTGCTTTATTGATTCCTTTTTTACGGTTTATCAACCCTTTTGCCAGTTATTTAAAACCAGAATATTTCTATAATAATGGTTCAGTAACACAAGTTTTAATAATTAAACCATAGCTGAGGGTAGAAGAGGTGGATTTATACCTTGCCCTTAGGCATGTAAATATAATGAATCCAAAGGGATTTGGAATTCAACTCTCCGATCAGTAATTCCGAGCTATTATCCATTACATCACCCGCACACCCAAGCTTACAGCACCTTTCCAAGCTGTCATCCTTCGAGGTACTGAGCAGGTTCGACGTTGTTTAACTTCGGTGATCGTACAGGAACCGATGTTTGAACGTGACGCAGCCGTGAGGAGAGAATTGGACGACGGCTGGGATCCCGTCACCTCCACTTGCCTTATGAGAGTCTAAATTAGAAATAACGCCCGAGACATGTGACGGGGTTATGCGCACATCACTGAGAAAAGCATCTGTTCTTGGGGGAAATCAAGTGTTGGTATTCTAAATGAGCCGAGTGTTGAGTTGGAATAGAATTTCCGAGCAAAGTATTCAACCTTATCTGCTGCAGATGTCAGGAATAAACCGCCTGCATGGGGACAGAAAAGCGAATTGATCAAGTACAAAAAAATATATGTAGAAAAGGGTTTAAGACAAGAAAGAAACCCCCACCTCACCGAGGCCAGGATTTATTATTGGGAGACACAATCTCCACAACATCAGATACACAGACGATAGTGTGTTGCAAGAAATATGCAAGAACTAGACACTGTAGTAAAAGAAAGGAAAAAAAGCTATCAATTGTAAGAAGACAGAATGTATAGTCATTAACAAAAGAGGCACCGCAGGATGCGAGCTACGAATTGGGGACATCAAAATCAGAAAGATGTTTGGCCATCTGGGAAGAGTTGCAACAGATGGCAGAGAACGTAACAGAAATACGAAGACGTATTGGAATAGCCACAGATTATTTTTTCAAAAGTAAAGGTATTAAAATATAGGAAAATATCATTAGAAAAAAAAAGAAAAAGTGCTGAACTATTATGTAATATCAGTCCTCATGTATGGCAGTTAATGATGAACAGACAAATGAAGATGAAGATGAAGAGAAGACATGAAGCAACAGAGATGTGTCTCTACAGAAGATTACGAAGAATACCATGGCGAGAAGTGCAACGAGCTCCATTACTTCTGTATTTAAAATACTTTTCATCCCATGTGGACATGAATGATTTTAATAGTATTTTTTTACGGTCGTTATATTGTTCGGTCTTTAAACCGTAGGATTTAGGTTTGAACAGGAATGGAATTCCCATCCTACTTTGAGTACACAAAGTTCACACCTATTCATCTTCATACTATTTTTTTTTTCCAACTTTCTCCGTCATTTGTTTATCCATTTTTTTTATTTTTATTTTTTTTTTTTTATACTTATTTTACATTCTATAATTATCAAGCAGATAGTACAGATGAAAAATAATGACTCCAACAAAATTTGAATTCGCATCCACGTTGGGAGCCTGTCTGACTTACAAGTTAAGAATTACGAATTACTACGAATTACCAATTAGGCTACAAAAGTTAAGCAACCAGCGACATTCAATTTCATTTTTTTTTTTTTTTTTTTTTTTTATATCTACTCATCTGCCGGATTTATTTCACGCTATATTGTCTGTTTATACCTTGTTGTAGCCGATAGAATGGTCTTGAGTTGTCCGAATATTTTTTTTATTTTATTTTTGAGGAACCATTTTTAATATCTTTAAAAAAAAAAAAAAAAAAAAAAAAAAACGTTTATCTTTATTGATGATTTTGTCGCAATGCTTAGATCGGTATTCATTGATCGTTAATTAAACCTTAAGAGCTTGACTGGCCGGGGAAAGCAACAAAAATGAAAGAAAAGCTTGATTAAGTAAATAACTAATATAAATTCGAACAAAAACAATATTATTCCAGACTGCAATTTTTTTTTATTTCGGATTATTGCCTCCATCTCTTGTTACAATGTTTCAGCCGTTGTGCCTTCATCAGGTGTATAATAATAATGGCTACTTTATTTCATTATACAAACTTACAAAATCAACTGAAAATGTGTGTGTGTGTAGCAATAACGAAATCAAATTTTCTAATTTATTTCTAGTCTGTGTTCTTCGAATCATTTCTTAAGAGGGAGATAAAAAACGGCCCTGACTTATCGTTCTTTTTTCTATTTTATTAAGAGTTGGAAAATATCAGAGGATAGTGGGAACGAGAAATATTAAATGGGCACCTGTGAGCTTAAGCACAAATCTGCTTCAGTTAAGTAGAGCTTAATTTTGGTACAAGGACTCAATTATGGGGGGTACCTCGGGAGGACTGAACTAGTCATGGTTTGTGAGGTAGACTTTCGAACGTTATTCCATGGCAAGAGGCCTAATCTCTAGCATTATCTATTGAAGAGTTATTTACAAATTCGAAATGTATCGTTTGCAATCAATGTTGCAAATTATCTCTTTAAATACAAATAAAAAAAAGTTTTCAAACTTTTTCCTTCAAATGTTAAAATGTTCTAATAGAATTTTGACCACTTTATTAGTAGTAACCTAATCGATAAATATAATCGATATTGATATATAAAATATAATCGATAAATAAAATCACATTGCAAATACCGGAAAACTGAGTGTTTGGTGCAAATATGTTTAAATTGACAGAATTAGCAAAAACAAGAAAATTTTTTTAAAAATCTCCCGAAAATGTTCAGAAACTTTTAATTAACGAAAAAATATTTTTTAAATTCCGAAATTATTCAGAAATTTATTTGAACAAAGAAATTCAAGTTTGTTTTATTAACGAACATTGTAAGAAATGGCAATCAAAAATACAGTTTAAATTTCTGGGACACGTTATGAGGAAAGAAAGCTTGAAGAATTTGATACTGACATGAAATATTAAAGGCAAGACGAGTAGAGGGAAACAGCAAAAAAAATCTAACAAGTTTGTGTATGCGAGTGGCAGAACATGGATTCGAAGAGATTGTGAAGGACAGACACTGCTTAGAGCTACGAAGGATAGGAAGTTGTAGAGAGCCATGATCGCCCTCTTCTTAAGAGATTATGCACATAGAAGTTATCCTGATTTTATTTCCTTAGGTTTCCGGAAATGCACGGTAGGATTTACATTGAAAACACTGAAATCGTCATTTTTATTTTTTTATTTTTTTGTGGTTGAGAACAAAAATTCATATTTATCATTTATACAAGTTTATTTCAAAAGTACTTTAATGCAAATCGGGGCTATTTAACAACTTTTTTTTTTCTTTTTGCTTGATTATAAACATGTGGCAGGTAATTTTGGAAAATGTAACTGTTCTTCCGTTAAAGATTTAATAACAGGTACGTAAATAGTTGCGCATGCAGAGAGATCGAAAAATTATGTTAAAAAAAGAAAACGGCTGAACAAACAAAAAAAAAGGAAGAAATTTACACAGAAAATAAATAAATTACGAAAAGATGAGGAGGCAAAATAAATAAAACGGACTTTAATGTTTGAAGGCAATTAATTGCCTTAAAATTACTTTTTTTTCTTTTTTTTTTAAACGAATGACAACTGACAAAAAATCATAATTGAACGTCTGGAAAAACAAAAATTAAATAAAAATCGAAACTAATATTTAACTCAAAAAAGGCAGTAAATATTAAATAAGTACTTTTAACAGTCACACACACCCAAACACACGCTGTCGGTCCGCATAAACATGTATGCAAACTTTATGAAAACACCGCTTTCTCAGCCGATCGACTGACGAAATATGCTTGCATTAAAAGTGTTTTTGTTTTTTTTTTATGAAGAAAATAAAACAAAATTAAAAACGATAATACATTTCAGAATGACAACAAAAAAGAAAATAATTATGAAAAAATAAAATTAATGAAACATCCCAAACCAACAACTTGTGTATTGGAGGAAAGAAAAGAGACCTACCTTCAATTAATTGAAAAACGTCCGCTTTCTGCTAGACAACCTGACGTAATAGTCGGCTATGTCACAAAGGCCTTGACTCTAGCGTCACCTTAGGTGCACACCACACTAATGGTCCTTTGCAGAAGTGTACACTATGTAAGAGCACCAAATCTTTTGGAAGTAGTAAACTATCCAGTGAAAATCCTCACACATTATCTCGATAGAAGAAAGCTTTATTCGTCTAAGCATCGTCTTCTCCCTCCCTGTCTGCATTTCGGGGAGGGTCTTTTTTTTTTTGTTTTATTATTTGTTTGCTTTTTAGAATTTCCTCTTTGACACTTAAACGTTGAGCGCCTCTTTTAAAAGGCGTATTTTCTTTTTCTTCCTAATTTAGAAAAAAAAAATGGAAATTAATTTAAAATTTCTCAATTTGTTAACATCAAAAAAATTTTTCTTTGTTTTCAATATACGCTGAAGTTATTTCTGTCATTTCTCTCCCCAAAAAGAGTTTACTAAGTGCTTATTAATTCGTTTTTTGTTTTGTTTTTTTCAATTGATAGACGCACTAGAATTTTTAAAAAAATAATTTCTAAATAAAGTACATGAGAGAAAGAAATAAAAAAAAGAAAACAGAATTAAATTTAGGTAAAAGAAGTGTAAAGTACTATCTTCATAGTAAATTCATTTTTCAAGAAAGTACCGAGTCGATGTGTCTGGCCATGACGGGGACGCCGATGATGTGGCTGGCTTTTTACCACCACCACCAGGAGCAGCGACGGCAGCAGCAAGAACAGCTGCCGGGCAGGGTTCATTGATGGGAAAAAGGAAAAGAGAAATGGGAGGAGTAAAAAAAATAATAAAAATAAAAATAAAAAATAAAAAAAATTTAAAAAAAATGGCAAGTGAAAGAGAAAGAAGGCTTTGGAATTAAATACTAGAAAAAAATGGAATTTAAAAAAAGTGAAACACAGAAAGATGTCAGCAACTAGGAATGAGTGAAAAGAGAAAAAGAAAAAGTGAACGAGTGTAAAAGAACAAAGAAAGACAAAGATATTCGCCTGGGTGAGAATGAGGCAGTATAAATAGAAGATAGGCAAAGATGTTATAGAGGGTGGATGTAAGAAAGTAGAGGAAGAAAAAAGATAACTTGGGTAGGATAAGTGAGTAGAAAAAGAAGAAAGAAAAAGATGTTCAAGGGGGTAGGGATAAGAAAGCAGCAAAAGAAGAAAGGACTTTCTTAGTGTGTGTGGGATTAACCAGTAGAGAAAGATGAGTGGAAATATGTTAGTAAGTGGCGGGAGTAAAAAGAAAAGACAAAGAGTTGAGAAAGAAAGAAAAAGGTTTAGCGAGGCTGGAGTGAGGACATCGAGAAAGAAGAAAAAGAAAGATGCTAATGAGACTGGAAGTGTGTACAAAATGAGAATGTTATCAGGGGACAGAAAAAGGTAATATACAGTAATATAGAACAAGGAAGAAATTTGTTCGTGAAGTTTGACTGAATCTATTGATCAAAGTTGTCAAATATTAAAGAAAATCAAGTGCTTAAAGACAAAATACAATGTGATTAAAAGACTTGACACTTGGGAAGGCGAAAACGAAGAATCGAAAGTGATCAACAAAACCAAAGAAAAAATCTACATGATGGATGGGCAGCCCAACTGATCGTTTCTGTTAATTCACCTCTAAATAAAAAGAATTTATATTTACTAAAATTCCCACCAAATTCTCCCAGAGCGAGGCCCTTCCATTGCACTCCGGTTGAGTTGATGTTTGCGATCCCCCCAAATGTGGGCGACTCGAGTGCGCTATGTGATTCCCTACTTTTTTTGGTAATTTTTCATTCTTATAATTTCAAAAACGTGACAAAAAAAATCATTTAATTTGAAATTGATTTAAAATTTATAATTTCTTGGGGTGAAATGATATCTGCGATAAGTAACTATATTGAGGTGAATTAACAGAAAATATCCCATCTAACAGGTATGGAATTAACCTAGAAATATTTTCAATGAGTTCCAATCAAGAGATACGTAATCGAAATTCACAATAGAATGAAGTATCTAGGTCTTTTTAAACGAATCTGAACCATGATATTTTTATGGCATATATATTATTCAACACTTGCAAAGACACCAGAAGTGTTGAAACAAAATGGTTATTTTTGTAGTGATTTTATAACATGTTTAGGTTATAATTTTTGAATAAATAATATTTACTCTACTCAGTATTGAGCGCTCTTTTAAGAATAGTGTCTTTGTTTATTGGAATTTTATTCCATCTACACCATATACACACACATATAAGTAAATGCACAACGCAAGCAACCCCTAAGACTGTATGCTAAAAAGGTTTACCGGAGAAAAAGTATACGATACCAAAATGTCTGTGCATTATATTATTTTTGTTAATTATTTTCCGGTGTAGAAAAGCATTTTAGGTACTTCCAAAGAAACGCAATACCTTAGGCTTAAAATTAACTTTTAAAAATTAAAAATCTTCCTTAAAGACTTTATTTCAGTTTTAATTTCAAGCTAATAGAATAAATTTAATATTTCCAATAAGCAAAATACTAAAAAGTATTTCAAAATGAATTTGTTGTTTTTTTATCTCTAAAAATGGCTGATTATAGCCATATTTACAAATCTGTCAACACAACGTAATTATCTTCATAAAAAAATTTTCAAAAATAAAATATAGTTTTTTGAATCTTTATTTGAGGAATATTAGCTGATTTTAAGTTTAATTAATTTGATTTGAAGCAAATATTACTTTTAGTTTAAAGTATAGCAGAAAAGTATGTTTTTAACAAGGAGGGGGGTGTTTTCATGAGGTTTTGATAACTATCTTGATAGACTTATATTTGTATATTTTTTCTACGAAGGACATATCTGTAAAAATTATTTGAATATAACGTGAGCGTATTTTTATAATTTTTTAACTACCCAGTAATCTTTGAAATTTAGGAAAATATTCTAAGTAATTTATTGTTTTATTGAATTTTAGGTAAAATTGACACGTTTATACATGCAAAAAATGAAATTCTTTTTAAAATACTGGGGGTCGCTCAATTTTAGGAAGCTTTTCCATTTACGATTAGTAAATATAGTTTTTACTTAATAATTAAAAAAAAAAGATATGGATTTTTAGGATTAGACGAGACGTCTTTAGACATGGGAAGTGGAACGAGAACAGTCTAGCCCGTAGATTAAATAAATTGTTCATTTTGGGATTCCCTGTAGATCGATCTACACATGATGAAGGCCGAAGGACACAGCATCCAAAACGTTGTCGTAACAAGATGAGGTCAATAGTCTGAATGTAAATAGTGTAAATAATAATTCCTCATCCCAGAATTTGAGACAGAAATTATAAAATACATATAATAGTATAGCTATCAATATCGAGAAACATTACAAGGGTCGTCCTACCTGAATTTATTATCGGTGAACGCAACCCTAACAGATACGAAGATGACACTTTGATGCAGAACGAAAACTGCAGGAACTCCGAGACAAGGTGGTATTGGAAAGTAAAAGGACTAACCGCCAATGGTAAGAAGGCAGAACGTACGGTTGTCAGCAAGAGGAACAACTTAAGATGCGGGCTACGAATTGGAGAAATCAGAAATGTGAGACATAGAAAACAATCGGAAAATGTGAGACATAGAAAACTGAAGGTGCTTTGAAATAGCGAAAGATGCTTCCGAAAAACTAAGCAAAGTATTAAAAAAAATAAACAAGAAAATGTCATTAGAAACAAAGATATCAATCATCTTATATGTCAGTGAATGCTCGACTATTTCTTCATAGATGCAGAGAAGACTTGAGGCAACAGAAATATTCTACAGAAGGATGCTGAGGATGGCATAGTCGAAGCATATAAACAACAAATAATTTTCAAAGGAAAATGAAGACTTATACTTAGAATCAGAATGAGAGAACTGAAATATTTGAGACACATAATGAGGAAAGAGGATTGGAGAATTTGACTCTCACAGGATATAAATGATTTTTTTATTGATTCGTTTTCTACGGCTTATTAGTCCATTGCAGGTTATTTAAAGCCAGAAAATATATATTTATATTGTAATATTTTTAAAAGATAATGATTTAGTGGTACAAGTCATAATAATTAACTCACATTTGGAAGAAGTGGTTTCATACCAAGGCCGTAAGTGAATATAACAAACCGACCAGGAATTAGAACTCGGCTCTCTAATTAACAATTCCGAGCCATTATCCATTACACCACCACACATCCAAGCTTACAGCATTTGGCATTCCCAAGCATTTACATATTGAAGGCAAAAAACGCAGAGGAAAACAGCAAACCAACGAGCTTGTGTAATTGGATGGTAGAATGGAGAGGGATGGTAAAATGAAACATTGCTACAAAGGTGGGACGTTGTGGAGAGCCATGAGCGCTCGTCCTGACGAGACACGGCACATGAATAATGTTGCGTATGTAAATAGAGTGTAGGATACAGAAGGCTATTATCTCTCTCTGGTGGAGATAAGTCACATGACGGCCACTTAGTGACGTCATTCCAAACAACGACAAAAGCAGCAATCAAATTCAGTTTGCCTACTGCATCCGCCGCGTGGGGTTGTATTCTTTTAAAAAGGAGCCCAGGCTCAGGCTAAATCTGCCTCCTCCACATAGTGCCGTTTTACTTTTGGAATATATCATTCCCAGATATAGAAAAAACTTCATCTCACAGTCCTCAATGTTCGCGGAATATGTCCTCGTCTGGGATATAGACAAATATGGCCCGTTTGAGTCCTAATTATGACTTCTCCAAACACAGGAGTATCTCTATATATTTATGTCAGACCCTAACCAAAGACACATGGACCAGTGAATAAAAGCGTTCGTTGAAGTAATCCAAAGAGTTGAGAGTTCAATACCTGGCCACATTAGAGGTGAACAGAAACTTTGTCGAGTTGAGTTACTAAAGGGAAATAACTGAAACTGAAGTATCCAGAAAAGGCATGGCACGTGGAACGAGAACAATATTGAAATGCATTTAGACATACGATTCCAATGGAAAATTCCAACGTATATCACCTGAAGATAGCCTGAGCGTACAACGGCCGAAATGTCGTGAATATGACAATAAAAATGAAGACAACAGTCCAAGCAATGTAAAAACTAAAAATTCAATTTTAGTGTTACAGACCACAAATAAGAAGCTTTAAGCTAATGAGTAAATCCATACAAGACATTCTGATTCAGCAAATCTGACTATTGTACAAGAAAAAGCTTTCAAACACATTATTGAAATGCATTTCGAGATACGATTCCAATGGAAAATTTGACAAAAAAAAAAAAAAAAAAAAAAACCTTGATTCTCTTTGTATCAGCGGAACTAGTAAAATAACAATTTTTAGCACTTTTTTTGTATGACACACATTAATTTGGAAAATCTTGCAAAAATAAAAATAATTGTCGGATGTTAATGAAACTTTCAGAAACTATTCACAGATGATCGAAATTATTATAAATATGTTGTTTTTTTTTTGTTATTAAAGTCATGGCAGAAATATTTTTTTATATTTATTACCCCCGCCCCCGCATAACTAATTTTATGTAAACGCTAGAAATTCGATCGCATCGGGTTTAGTGATTACTATAATTAAAAGCACAAGACTTTGAGGAATGCAAATCATGTTTTTTTTTTTTTTTTTTGTAAATTGGATCCGCACTACATGAAAATCAGCTCTGAATTGTAACATACAAAACTCAATAAAACAAATATATTATTTAATTTCAAATGCTTTTATTTGCTTTTAGTTGTTTTTATGAATATGGACAATATTTTCTGAAAGCAAAAAACTTTTTCGATGAAAAATGAATTTTTAATACAATTATTTGTTATTTCTTTAATTATAATATATTTTTACATTTAATATTATAAAATTAATTAAAAGCCGCATCGGTTCCTAAGTGAGATAGATCTTTTTTTTAGCGCGTTGTAAATTGTATCATTTTGACGAATCAGAAGATCCACAGTAATTAAGAAATGTAATTTTGTGTTTATAATCGGGCTGTAATTATAAAGTACGGAAGACGAACAAGAATACAATTAAAATATAATAAATGTACATAAAATTATAGTATTTTATGTACACTTCTGATGAGATTTCATAAGAAAGGTACCTATAAATTAATTAGATACCTTTCTTATGAAATATGAAATTTAATTTCACTCTTAACAGACTTATTTTAATTTCTTTATAATATATTTTCCATAAAGCATCGTAAACGTAAAGGTGAAAGCTAAGTACAAAAAAAAAATTTAAGCACTGAAAGTTTTCCTTTAAAATAACGAAGTTTGTTCACTTAAATCTAAATAACTTCACTTTTCGGCTTCCGTAGAACAAATTATGATCACGTAAATACGTCAATACGTCATTCATCACCTGTCGAGTGAGGCAAAAGTTTATGACCTGCTTTGTTTTATTTTCAAATTACATTTTTTCGGCGTAGAAACTAAGTCAACCTTGGTTCAAAATATTTTAAATAAACATTATAATTTCTGATTTTCTTAAAATAACTTTTGAAAAAATGATAATTGATTTTTAAAAGAATTTCAAAGTGAGATTTTCATTTTTTTTATAAAATGGAAAAAAAATCGATGCCATAATCTGTCAATTTTGCTGACTCAAAAAAAAAAAAAACAAGATTTTTAACGAAAATTTCGGACGTGCTCGGAACGATTAAAAAATGTAAAAAAAATACCCCCAACATACTTTCATCATTCCTCTTAATAATAACAAACATTTAGACGATAAAAATTTGTTTTCGTCAAGTTTGGTGTCTCTTTCATCATGCTATGCTCTTTTTTAGCGATCTCATGGAGGTTTCCTAATTTAGGACCAATTGTAAATAAAAACAGATTTCATTTAGTTTGCATAATAAGACCTAACACCGCTAAAAGTACTCATCAATACTTTTTAATTAAGATAGTTACTATAAATTGAAATTTACACGATATATTGTTCACTAAAATATCTCTTAAAAGTTTTATTAACGTCAAAGGGTTAATATCAATTTCATTGTGAAAACACTTCTTTGTATTTTTTTTTAAAATCTGACGGTATAAATGCAATGAAAAAAATATTGCAAAAAATGCATGTTAGCAAAACTTGTAATTTTTTTTTTTTTTAATTACAATAATATCATAATTGCAAATCGACCTGATTGAACAGCCAATACGTCAACGGCCAAAGTGTTAATGACAAGCAGATAGAATTGCGGCACGTCATAATTTATAAACGTGTTCGTTTTTATGAAAGTGAAATATCCTAATAAAAAACTGTAATTCTCATTAAAGCGAAAATCGTACGATTTTGTAAGGGGAAAAAAAAAAAGAAAAAAGTGGAATTGAATAAATCCAACTTGACTTTGATATGGATATTAAAATGTAAACGGTAAACGGAAAGGAAAAGTTAAACAATATTTGTTATGCAAAATTCTTTCAGGGAACAAGGAGGAAAGCATTAGGGAGAAGACGCGGGTGAGGGAATGAAGAAAAAGAGGACGAAGACGCGGGTGGGGGAACGAAGAAAAAGAGAACGAGACGCGGGTGGAGCAACTAAGAAAAGGTGGACGAAGACGCGGGTGGGGGAACGAAGAAAAAGAGGACGAAGACGCGGGTGAGGGAACGAAGAAAAAGAGAACGAAGACGCGAGTGAGGGAACGAAGAAAAAGAGGACGAAGACGCGGGTGGGGGAACGAAGAAAAAGAGGACGAAGACGCGGGTGGGGGAACGAAGAAAAAGAGGACGAAGACACGGGTGGGGGAACGAAGAAAAAGAGGACGAAGACGCGGGTGGGGGAACGAAGAAAAAGAGGACGAAGACGCGGGTGGGGGAATGAAGAAAAAGAGGACGAAGACGCGGGTGGGGGAATGAAGAAAAAGAGGACGAAGAGACGGGCAGTAAAACGCGGTGGAGAAACAAAAAGGACGCGGTGGAAAGAGAAGAGTGAGACAAAGCCTGGAAAGAAGAGAAAAGCAGGGGGACAGAGCCAGGAAAGAAGAGAGAAAGTTTGGGCTATTGAGCTTTAGCGAGAGTGGGTAAATGGAGAAAAAAAAAGGATGATGGAGAGAAATAAAGATAATCAAACCCAAATGAATGACTGTTATAGAGACGTTTTATATCTAAATTGGCCATAGTAAAGAAATGAATGTCTGCACTGCATTTTCGCCGTCACAAGTGAAAAAATGAGAAACTGCTTCTCAACGAAATCATAACCTAGTGTAAATCTATAAAAGTTCAAATTTATAAGGCAAAATTCGGTAAATAAATGTGACCTTGTAGAGCGAGGCACACTAATTTCAGAGAGTGGGGATCACAGGCACGAGCTTAATGGTTGATAATCGCTTTTAATCAACCAACCGGAAAAGAGAAAAAACGCTTTAGAAAAAAAAAAAGTGATATCGTTGGTTGAGAATTCGCTTGCTTCGCTAAGTGAGTGAAATAAAATTTCAAAGAAAGAAAAGCCTTTGTATGTTTTATCACGGACTGAATCCGGGATTTAAATACCGTTAATGTTGTTTGCATTCTATTTATTTTATTATACTCGTTTTTGATATTTTCCCCCTTTATTTTCCCTCGTCTAAAGATGTTTCGACCAGTCCATTGAATTGTTGATCTCTTCCCCTTACACACTAACTCACCAAGTCTCCTTTTGGTAAATGGACAGTATTTGTAGTTTCCTCATTGTGTTTTTATTTTCTTTTTTCCCTACGAGCACAGTTGGCAAAAGCAATATATTTACAACTCAAAGAGTCAGTAAAAAGCACCATGGCAACAAGACTACACGCCGACCAAACTCTAAGCAGGATTCAACTAACTAAAAACAATTCATCGGATAAAAACTCATATTAGAATCATTACCTGAACTTTCACCTATTTTCACATGTAAATGTAAAACTTTTAAAAAAAAAAAAACTAACATTTTAACATGTACTATAACTTCAGCGAAATAACAGAAAATGTTATTTTATATTTTCTTTTAGGGCATAAGTGATCATGGCTCTCCACATTTCTTTTTCTTTATCATTGGATTACCATGACTCCCAGAAAAATATAGTAGAGTGAATTCCAGATGTTTTCTACACGATTCTGAACTCAGAGTTTTCCTTCCAAACTGGTTGCTTACTAAAACTACAGAACCTAATCTACTTTACTATTTAACCCATAGCTGGGGTGTAGAGAAGAAAAGGATTCCCAGTAAGATTTGTGCATAAGTAAACCCGGAATTTGAACTCGGCTTACATATTCCCAGTTACGCAACCAGGCACACACTAACAGAGAATAGAGATGCTCGTCGCCGTTGACATATTTCGAATTTGTCACTAACTTTTAAATTGGACGTATATGGAATACTTAGATGAACCTCTCGTTGATTGCAGGTTTCGGTTATTTACCCTACTTCTTTTCACCATCTGTGGACGCTTGTCAATTCGGTAATAATCAGGAAGGAGTTGAAATCAAACATCCAAAGCTACATTTTACATCTTTTTAAACCGAGTCAGGTATTTTATGAAAGAATTAGAACGAAAATAAAAATATAATTCCCGCACATGTATATCTATATATCCATGCGCACATACAGCTACATATAGACACGTAGATAATATAAACTCACACTCTTACACACACTCTCTCACTAATTCACACGTATTAAGTTTATTACTTAAATGTTAATTTTTTTAGTCGATACCTATAATTACAGATTGCGACATCTATCAGCGAGATGAAATTTATTTTTTTTATGTTGAAATATTTATTTAAAAAAACACATCACCAGATAGCTATTAATGTCAACAACTGAGCACAAATAGTTTCAATTGAACAAAATTAGTAATTAATGTATAATATTATCCATAACTACATATACAAGAATTTTGTTTTTGATAAAAGTTAAAAAATAACCATAACTACGTAAAAAATGCGTATATTGTCGAAAATTCCTTTTTTCACAATTATAGTTATTTGTGTTATGTTATAATGCTTATTATGTAAACAATAATAATACTGAATAATTCTTAAACATTAAAGTATATTTAATCACATCTCCCTAATAGCTGTCGCGATGTTAAATAGACGCTCCATTTATTTATTTTCATCTACCGGCCTGAACATTCGAGAAATCTTATTAAAAAAAGAAATATGCGCTCTCCAACAGGATTCAAACCCATGACACCTGGACAGGAGAAACCGTCTAGATCCGACGTACTTTAGAACTCTCGTCCACGAAGTGCGTCGATGATCGAGCAAAGTTGAATAGTACTTTATAAACGCAAATCTTTCCCAGGCTCTCGAAATATATATATCTGCTTAGTTGCGTCTGCTCAAATATGAGTATCCACTAAAGTAATAATATCTGTCGGATTAATAAATAAAAACCCATGACTTCTTTAGAAATTACACGTAGTCGTGTAAATTACAGGACGTAGAATAATTTTTTAAACAAAATGATCGGACACAATTCAAGGACCACAAACGATAGAGTAATGGAAATTACATTTATTTACAGGTAAAAGAATAAAATTTTAGGATCTGGAGCCATTTAGTCTCAAACATGAACCAAAAAATGTCAAGAGGAAGCCTAGATTATATGCTCCAGATGTCCGCTGTTTAATTGAAGGCACCGTTGAGTGCAAAGTTGTTGCACATTCTTCCTGTGTGATCAATTGAATCTTCTCAGTGATGGCTGCTTTCAATGCAGCAATGGTACGAAGGTTGCCTTGGTAGATGTTGTCCTTGAGGAACTCCCACAGGATGAAATCTGGGGTGGTTCAGGTTAGGCTAGTGAGGTGCCCATTCCACTTCCGCTTTGCGGCTGATGAGACGCTCCCCAAACCTTACACAGAGCCATGCCGTGGTAACATTAGCAATGTGAGGAGAAGCACCAACTTGTTGGAACCACTGCTGCTCCTCATGCCCCTCGAGCTCTCCTCATCTGAGAGGCCGCTGCTTTGTTTAAACAAATGTGAAACTCCCTGTAGTATGGCATTGCGTACTAGTCAACGCCAGTTTTCGAGTTACATTAAAATAAGAATTGTGAATGCTGATTTTCTAAATCACTGTCTTCAAATATTTACATTTTTTTTTTAACATTCAGTCAATAACTTCATGTTTTATCAGAACGTTTCGGTCCTACGTCCTTGTCGATCGGGGCAATCTTCAGGGAATTTTGAACCGAAATCTTTATGTATTTTGTTCTTATTTGTAGCTGCTCACTTTATTGACTGCCCTGCACTATCCAGGCCAGGGGTTGAACTAACAATTACAATGTTACCAAGTTCACAATGCAACAAATGAATCCACAAGGCTACTGTCCCGTGGGATAACAAGATTGTAGAACTTGGAGGCATACATCTAATATACCTGCTTTGCTGTGTCACTCTTGGCTGCATTTATTGCGGTTTCTCTTCTTACTGTCGCTGCTTTTTTCTATTCATTAATGGTTCCCATATTGTATTTATTTCTATGCTAAGCCTGCTGAAGAAGCACTCCTAGTCTGGCATAGGTCCGACTATCCAGTTTTTCTTGTTTATTATTATATATTTTTACCTAATTCCACAGGAGTTGGTAACATTTTTTTTTCATTTTATATATGATCAGTCATGTCTGATTTCATTGCCTCGATCCTAATTACGACATTTCGATGTCCCATCTAGATTTACTTTTACAGTGGCTGGTTTCCCATTTGTATTCTTTGCAATCTTATCTCAATTCCTCATTTGACAAAGTATGGATCACCCTCTACCGAGTGATGATTAACCAACTTAATCTCGATAATTCAATCATCACGGGCTGTATCACTATGTATTTGTAGCAGACTAAGATAAGCACCATAAATCCCTGTTTGTAAGAATACGGGAGACGCTCCGAAAGTAATGCATCTTATTTATTTCCGCTGAAACGACAACAAATGCAGTGAGCACAATAACACCGTCGGATAGTTTTAAGTTTTAAGCTACAAAACAATAATATCCCCCGCCACATAGTCACTACCCTTGACTATATATTTTTATTAGCGATGACCAAGAGCCTGTTTACGACCATATCACTTTGCAACACCAGTTCCCGTACTATCAAAGTTAAACGACGTCGACGCTGGTCAGTACCTAGACGGGTGACCGCTTGGGAATACCAGGCGCTGTAAGCGTGGGTGTGCGGGTGGTGTAATGAATACCAGTTCGGAATTGCTAATCGGAGATACAAGTTCTTTCCCGTTGTGCTAGTTATATTCACTTACGCGCAAATAACGTTGAGAAAGGTTGGACCGTTAGGAAAGGTATGGATATATACCTTCTGACCCAGTTATGGGTTAATTATTAAGACTTGTATCGCTAAACCATTAATATCGAAAAAAAAAAAAAAAATACTTACAATCTAAAAATATTTTCAAGATTTAAATAGCCTGCAAAGCCGTATAAAACGGATCAATCGAAATAAAAACACAAAATGCATGTCATGAGTTGACAACTATAGGGACACCCAGAAAATTGCTTGTCACACACATCACTGGCGCCATTCTCATTAATCACAGACTAACTATGATCGAACCAACTGTTTCGTCTCCATAAACATTAAGCAATAATCGTTAAAAAGGTCAATGGGTGTAATTTTATCCACATTAAGGAATACAATGATATACATCTGTTTCGTATACACTTTCGTATCAGACACCATTTGGGCAGACTGCCATTCGGCTGTTATTTGTAACAAGGTAAAAAATAAAAACGAGTGACAAACGGGAGGATTCACTTACTTCCATACGACAAACATCTGTATTTGCCATCAGAGACCAACGTAATATGGTATTAAAGTTAATACGCATGCGTAATGTTTTAGCTTAGTTTAGCAAGGAAACAACAGATGATGAGAAGATTGTGCAGCACCAAGACTGGGTTGCTTAGAAACATCGTTTTCACCTACACTTAAATACTGACAGAGTTCTGAGTCGTGAGAAAGTTGTCTCTACTATTTTTAATAGTGTTTGTGAATGTAGATTCAGATGGAAGATTGTGTTGTGCCAGTCCTTCTACTTAAATTGTATACTCTTTATTGTTCCAGGCCAATTGTTTGTTTGTTTGTTTGGGTTTTATGGCATATCAACCACTGTGGGTTATTTAATGCTAAATCCAGTTTATATATATATATATATATACCAAATATATGAATTTTAAATGCCTATTTTGTATGGAACATTTTTAGCAAGCTAGAGCTTATTTGCTAGCACACTGCAAAATAATCCGAGATATTTTTTGTTTAAGTCAAGAATTTCCATTTGATTGTTGATTGTTTTGTTTAACGGCATCTCAACCTTAGTGGTCACTTTATGCCGAAATTGATTTTGAGTGACTTTAAAAGTCAAAAACGCATAGCTGGCAACATAATTTTTTTTACAAAAAACACATAGCTGGTAACATTATTTTTATTTTACAAAAAACATATAGCTGGCAACATTATTTTTTTTTTTTTACAAAAAACATAGCTGGCAACATTATTTTTTTTTTTACAAAAAACATATAGCTGGCAACATTTTTTTTTTTTTTTTACAAAAAACATAGCTGGCAACATTATTTTTTTTTTTACAAAAAACATAGCTGGCAACATTATTTTTTTTTTTACAAAAAACATATAGCTGGCAACATTATTTTTTTTTTTTACAAAAAACATATAGCTGGCAACATTATTTTTTTTTTTTACAAAAAACATATAGCTGGCAACGTTATTTTTTTTTTTTACAAAAAACATAGCTGGCAACATTATTTTTTTTTTTACAAAAAACATATAGCTGGCAACATTATTTTTTTTTTTTTACAAAAAACATATAGCTGGCAACATTATTT
The DNA here is from genome assembly GCA_963932145.1 of Acanthosepion lycidas. Classification (NCBI taxonomy): domain Eukaryota; kingdom Metazoa; phylum Mollusca; class Cephalopoda; order Sepiida; family Sepiidae; genus Acanthosepion; species Acanthosepion lycidas. The sequence continues at coordinate 72,098,945 of OZ010579.1, read as the reverse complement.
TTTTTACAAAAAACGTAAAGCTGGCAACATTATGGTTTCAAAAAAACGTATAGCTGGCAACATTGTTATTTCAAAAACGTACAGCTGGCAACATTGTTGTTTCAAAAACGTACAGCTGGCAACATTGTTTTTCCGAAAACATTATCTGAGGCCTTGCTGTTGGATGTAGTTTATCGCCATACCCAGGACGATGTTCCAGGCCAAAGATAAAGCTTTGGAAATAGAACCTCTGGTACAAGTGAGCAAATACTTTTATGCACATTTCTAATCAGTCATTCATATGGCAGAAATTTATTAGATACAGGTATTTAAACAAGTCTACTTGCTGAATTCCATTTCATGCATTAAGAAAAAGATATTTTTGTGACTTTGAACACGGCATGGTCGTTGGTGCCAGAGGGAGGGTGTGAGTATTTCAAATACTGCTGGTCTATTCGGAGTTTAACGTACAACCATCTATAGGGTTTACAAAGAACGGTTAGAAAAAAAAGAGCTGTTTCAGTGAGCAGCGTTTCTGTCGGCAAAAAAAAACCCTTCTTCATGAAATAGGTCGGAGGAGAATGGTTATACTGGTTCAAGCTTATATAAAGGCAACAGCAGCGTAAATAACAGCTCTTTACAAAGAAGGTATACAGAAAAGCATCTCTGCACACACAACACATCGATCCATGAAGTAGACGGACTCCAATAGAAGACCACGCTGGGTGCCATTCCTGTCAGATAAGAACTGAGTCTACAATTCGCTAAAGGTCACAAAACCCGGACAATAGAAGATTGGAAAAACATTACCTGATCGAATGAGTCGATTTCTGTAGCGACATCCGGAGAGCAGGGCCAGAATTTGGCATAAACAACATGAATATATGGGCCCATCCTGCTTTCTATCAGAGATTCAGGTTGTTGGTTGTGGTTTAATCGTATGGGAAATATTTCCTTGATCTTTGGCATCAATAAATAATAGTTTAAATGCCGCACCTATGTACTATGGATAGCTACATGCCTTATGACCACGATGCACCTCTTTAAGCTGAACAGCGTCATGTATAATAAATAAAAAATTGTGGTAAATTGGTTCATGAAGTAATGAATTTTCTGTGTTTACCTAAACAGCCACCGGATTTCAATATTATTGAGCACCTTTTGCATATGGTGGAAAGCGAGAGTCGAATCTTGGATATGCAACCAACCAATTAAAAGAATTGAAGAATGTCATATTGTTGGTACCTGCTCGCATCCGAGCATTGGGTCCGTCATCCTCTTTCCCTATTCCCCTTCTCTCTCCTGATACAAGCGGTGGCGGAGATTGCTGTGAATCAAAGAGTTTGACGTTGCCATTCGCGTGAATTTGATTTTGGTAGACAAACTCTGCGCGATGGAGAAGCCCACACAAATGTCCAGAAGCGCCTCCCTCGCAGGTGAAAAGGGGTTGCTGACAGGCGAGATCTGGTGAAACCTGGTTGCATCGGGCTGTCGGATGCTTGGTCTGTCATGGTCCGCCTTGGTTACGCCAGCCCGACCGGCGCTGCCTTCTTCCACCTGTTTGGCCGTTGAGATTGTGTAGATCTTTGCCTATTCCGTCGTCGAGGGACTTCGGTGGTTGGTCGCGTTCTATCTGGTCTTTCCTCTTCGACTTTATCGTCATGGATGGCCCGACAGGAGTAGAATGCCATAATAAAAGCATGAAACCAAATTTCAAAAGAGCTCTTCAAGAAAGTCGTCAAGCCTATTCTACGAGGCCCAAACCGGTTCTAAAAGAATATACACTCGCCTGTCAGTTTATCAGCTATAATATTATTAGTTATGTGTCTCAGGAAGACATTCCGTCTTGATGATTTAGATCTAATGAACAAGGTATTATGTCAATAGAACAGCTGGCCAGAATCAACAAACAAAACCAACCAAGTAGAAAGAAGCTCTGCTTTTCCTGGTAAAAGCTACTCATTACCACTGACGTAAAAAATTGCTCCTCGAACTACTAATCTTAAGTTTTACTATTACTCAATCTTCAAAAATACATTTAAATATATTTTGTTTGGTGAACGAAGGTGACCCAGCTCTCTAACGTGTACTTTTGTACAAGACAAGTGTCAGTCACCTGTTATTTCTAGTATAAGACGAAGTCGGGTGTTTCTGAATCAAGAAATCAATTACATTCACCAAGAAAACTGTCATTCTAAATTTTTGAAGTTTATAGAAAATGGATTTGTATATTTTATTTATAATCTTCGACCGTAAACTATTTACGGTCAAATCACGTTGAAACACCGGTTCCCGTACGACCACCGAAGTTAAACAACGTTGAGCCTGGTGAGTACTTAGATGGGTGACTTCTTGAGAATACCAGGTACGCTAAGCGTGGATGTGCGAGTGGTGTAATAGATAATGGTTCGGAATTGTTAATTGGAGAGCCAAGTTCCAATTTCAGTTATGTTCGTTATATTCACTTACATGCAAATGCCCTTGGTAAAGATATAAATCCACCTCTTTTCCCCCCAGCTATGGATTAATTACTGAGACTTGTATAATAAAATCATTATTATCTCAAAAACAAAAATTAAATTCAATCAAAAATATTTTCTGGCCTTAAATAACACGTAAAGGGTTGATAAGCCGTAGAAAAATGAATGTCATTCAATTTTCTGAAAACAGCAAACAGAAATAACAAATAACAAATGAATTCTGCTTCGAACACCCAACAGAGATAACCAGTCAAGTGATATATCCACAACGTCAGCGTTCTTCAGCTTTAGTGGCATCATAAAATATTCCTGCATATTTAAGCTTGTTAATACTGTGAGCGCTAAATAATAAATCCTGGTAGGAATTCTAATTCTCTCAGAATCACTTCACTGTAATGGTTGAATAAATCCGGCAAGAAGGCACATCATTGTCTTACACCACTTTCTATTTTTGTATGTTCATTGAATTCATTTTCTATCCTCATGAAGGCGGTTTGCTCCAACTATGTTCTGGGTTTTTCTAACGTCCTTGTCAAGCTAATCTCGCATCCCAACAGTCCATCTTTATCAAATAATCCATGAAATTGCATTTTTATTGCTCCTTCTGATATCATTCTGAACATAAATATCACCAGTTCTGGGTATGACAATAAACTACATCGGCGTCCTGGGTAAGACGATAAACTATGTCCAATAGCAAGGCCTCTGATCAGGGGGTTTTGAGGTGCGTGGAGCCACCTCTTAATTGCCGGTGTTCCCAGGTCAACCCTCACCCGGGGTGGTAACACCTGTTAGGGTACCACCTATGGGCAAATAGTTAACTCCCAAACTGGAGTCAAAACACCATGAAAGTGTGAAAATAGGTTTTAATACCAGAAATACTTTGTAAAAAATTATTACCACCAATAAGTTTTTGATGAAAAAATATTACCAGCAATACATTTTTGGAAAAAAAATATATTACCAGGAAAAAAAATATATTACCAGCAATAAAAATTTGTCGGCACAGAATAATCCATTGAGGTTGATATACCGTAAAACAAAACAAACCAAACCATAAATATCGTATTCCTTAAAAGAACGAATACTTTCTATTAGTGTATTTAAAACTCATATGGGAAAACGTAATAATAATGTTAAGGATTTAACAAAATCATCATTGTTAATGGCTAAACAAAATATGCTGATTTCACGCCATTACACAGCGTCCAAAACATTTCCTGATACTCGCCAAAATGTCTAACATCTTCTACACGGAACGTCAGCTAGGCTGAAGCCCTGAATGCCAAAAACAAAATCTTTACCAAATATTACAATACTTTATACTGTAAAGCAAGAAATTTCAACACAAATACAGTTACATCATCTTATCATCAACGTATTGTGCAGTATATTTTTAAGTCGACTTGTACACGATAGGATACAGTAGAATCCGGAAGGACATTCTTCCACTAAATGGTCAATCTTGTTCTACTAAAACAATTTTCAAAAATAAATAATTTTGTCTAATTGAATTAAATTTCGGCGAGACCAGTAATTCGTATAGTTATAACCGAAAAATGGCTTGAAAAGACCTTTTGGTGTTACGGTCACGAGTGCCTGTATTTTTGGAGTTTATCAGCTAATTAAAGTTTCATCATAGCGCATGCGCCAATCGACAGAAAAAAAATGAGGTAGTGAGATTGAAGGTAATGAAATAGGGTACCTAATATCATTAGTGAAGAAACGCCAGTTTGCGATAAGAACATTCTTTGCAGCTGGAAAAAAAAATTAAAAACAAAATATTTCTTCATAAGATTCATGTGGACAATTTTATTCTGACAGATCAATTTTCAATTTCTTTCTCCTTACAACTTAGGTGTCTAATACAAAGGAGGTCTTAAAAAATCGTGGGGGTTCGATTTTCTCTCAACGTGCAATAAACGGGTGGTCTTAATAAAAAGTAGGATAGGAAAAATCATCCAATGGATAAAAAAAAAGTGTGAAATTAATAATCGGGATCGTCTTGGGGGGTCGGAAAATTTATCTAAAAAAATCGACCCCACATCCGTCAATTATGCAAAAGCAGGTAATAACAGACAAAACCATAACCAATGTGCATCCCTCGATAGAACTTGCCTCGCCATAGAACAAAGGTTAGCAAGTTAGTCTTGTAGACTTAAACTATTGTAACGAGTTCGATCCTTATTGAGCGGTCTACTCTTGTAGTTAGATACTTGACAATCCAACTTATAAAATAAAAGGAAACGCCTTTCGTAGGTTCGCAAAACTAACGCTAAAATTTTAAAATAACCATAACCTATATCATGAAAATATGGTACTCACCTCGCAAAACAATCCACTATTGTAAAAGTTCGACTATATATATATATATGAGAGAGAGAGAGAGAAAGCGAGAGAGAGTGAGAGAAAAAGCGAATTCTTTATAAATCCATGTTAAAAGGTAACTTGCAAGGTTTTATTTTGAAAATTGGCCACTTCCTCTAATTGGTCAGAAATAAAGCAGGGCATACTACAATCATGACTAATTTTCCTAACAATTTTAAACGAAACTCGTTTACTTAAAAGCACCCATATATATATATATATATATATATATATATATATATATATATATATATATTACACATTTACCACAATCAAGAAGCAGGTTTTTGTTGTTTTGTCTTTTTTTACATGTTCTGACTAATCCAGCGTCATAAAAAACAATTTAAAAAATATATCTAGTTTACAAGAAGGAAAATTGTGTTACGTTAAACTTCTAAACTAATTAAAAAAAAAAAAGTTATAGAAATTTGATTTCACTAATTTAACTAAGTTATTTCTTTTTAATTTTCACACATTCTTTTACTACTAATTTAGTAAGAAATTGAGATATAGTTACTTTACCTGGCCGTCTATTAATCATAGGAGACTCTTAAATTATAGTACTTTCAATGTATAGGGTATTCGAAAAGTCACGCAACAACTGGCAGAAAACATAAATTTGTGAAATAGCAATCAGGGAAAATTTGCATGAGGTCATCTTCCATAATTCGACCAATAAAATTTCTTAATATATTGTCACATACAGAAACACGATTCTATTTAGTAAATAAATATAAAATTTACAATGTTATCAAAGTTAATGAGACTTCTGGAACACTCTGTATATTCGTTTGAATAAATTGTAGACGTTCTTTTCTTTATTAAAAGGCGCCTTTCAGATCAAAATTGTGATCCAACTGGTTTCTATGAAACAAGAATTGTTAAACCAAGTATTTGATATTCGCAAGGTGTTTTCTTTAAAACTTAGGATATTTTTGGAACTTTTCTGTTAATTCACCCCTAAATAAAACGAATTTATATTTACTAAAACTTACAAATTCTCCGAGAGAGAGGCCCTATCATTGCACTCCAGTTGGGTTGGCCTTTGCGATTGCTCCGAATGTGGTTAACACGGATGCGCTATTTCTAAGTGTGGCGGTCTACGTCACGTTCAACACGATAAACAAGTCAAAGGCAGATTTTGTTGTTCTTTTTTCAAATTATAAAAAGATTCCTTATAAGTACCTCGAATAAACAAATTTTGATTTAAAATGTATAATTTCTTGGGGTGAATTAATATTTGCAATAAGTAACATTACCTTATTTGTGGTGAATTAACAGAAAAGATACGCATTTTTTATATTTTCATTATTAAACTACTACTGATGAAAAATTACCGTATATACTCGCATATAATGCAACCTCTTAATTTTTTGCATGAATTTTAAGGCAAAAACTTCCCTGTATGTAGTGCAACCGGTCAGCGAAAATGCTTGATTTTTAACCTTTTCAAAAAAATTATAAAAAAAAAAAAAAAAATCACAAAAACTCGCACTAATACTCTATGTAGGTAACAGTTTTACAGGGATTCGAATTTGAACTGTTTTTGAAGTGTGTGATCATTTTTATATTAAGACCAATTCATTGTTTTTAAAGCTCAGTAGTTATAAAGTTTGCAGATAATAAAGGGTGTTCCAATAACTTGGACCGATTTTAAATGTGAATTAAGTTTCATTTTCTTTCAGATTTGGCGAACATTCAGGCGATATTATTTTTCACGCATAATTGCCATGACTTAAATAACATGATCCAATAGAGAAATTTTCACCAATAACACCGATTTATTTACTGCTGACTTTGTATCCGTCTTAATGAAACACCCTATAATGGGTCTATTTTCTTTTTCAGTTTTGTGGATATTGTATTCTTTAATTTTAGCGTTTTAGAAGAATTAGGATTGGGAGGATTTTAAAGTATTTTAATGAATTTTCTTCGTCTAAATATTGCAGGCCACCAATTCTAAGGTCGCTTAAATATACGAGGGTAAATCAGAAGGTTAAGGTAATTTAAAATTACGCGGTAAAAATCAACCGGGAAGTGCTAACGCGTGACACAACGAGTGCGCATGAGATAAAGTTGCTTTATTTGAGTTCAGCATTGTTCTCCGCTGTTAAGGCCTTTACCTTTGCGAAACGCGTGTGGAGAAGTTAATTTGATTCTTCAATTTCAACTGAGAAGGGTACCTACAAGTATCAGTATCATCATATGAAATTTATATGATCTTATTTTTATATTAATCTCAGTTATGACATTTTTCCATAAATGAAATATCAAAATTAATAATAAAATGAATGGAAATACAAATAACACAATAAAATGTAATAAATGTACATAAAATTTTAGTATTTTATGTCCACTTCTGATAACATTTCATAAGAAAGGTACCTATAAATTAATTAGATACCTTTCTTATGAAATATGAAATTTAATCTCACTCATAACAGTCTTATTTTAATTTCTTTATAACATATTTTCCATAAAGCATCGTAAACATAAAGGTTCAAAATATTTTAAATAAACATTATAATTTCTGATTTTCTTAAAATAAGTTTTGAAAAAATGATAATTGATATTTAAAAGAATTTCAAAGTGAGATTTTCATTTTTTCATGGTTGCCATCTGTCAATTTTACTGACTCAAAAAAAAAACAAGATTTTTAACGAAAATTTCGGACGTGCTAAGAACGGTTAAAAAATGTAAAAAAATACCCGCAAAATACTTTGATCTTTCCTCTTAATAATAAACATTTAGACAATAAAAATTTGTTTTCATCAAGTTTGGCGTCTTTTTCATCATGCTATGCTCTTTTTTTAGCGATCTCGTTGAGGTACCTATGTTATTATTTCATTTCACGTTGCTGCTCTATAAAGCAACTCCTTGCACGCAAGGTGTTATGTTTAATTACTTTTTTGTCAACTTTTTTTTCAACTATTTTTATTTTTTTTTTAAATTTACTTTTAGCTTATTACAGAAACAATGGCGTCATCTAATAACTGATAAGCTGACCGAAATAATACTTTGATTCAATTTTATCCTGTCATTTTTTTAAGCATACTCTGTCAAAAATATAAGCAATTATTTTCGAAATAGGAAAGGAGAAACTGGCAGATTGTTTAACCTTTTAATCACTGCATGGAATCAGGCTGGGAAAATGGAATTATAGGCGTTTAATAAAACAATAGTTCGCAATTTCATCAATTCACGCATAAAGGTAAGGTCAATTATTCCGGAAAAACGTTGGCTCTGGCATAACGGTTATTGTAACAAATTCGCTGCTTCTCACTGGGTGCCACACCAATAATAAATAAGTATGGTCTACTTCGTGAATGAGACAGTTTGATACTTTTGATTATACTCAATGTTCAAGCCTTACTGAAAGTAGATTAGGAATACCAATTTTAAAAGGCAAGCCACTACGAGTCCCGTAACCCATTTGGGTCTTTGAGGCACCACATGTAACAGTGGTCCGTCTTAATCTTCTCCAGGCTGGTTTGAATTTAGTTTTTTTCCCCTAGAATGGTTGCCAACCAAGTTTCAGAGGGCGCAGTCATATATATATATATATATATACATACACACACACACACACACACACACTTAGTTTTTAGATATTTCTTTAATAAGGATACTAATAGTTTTACATAGTTTTTTTTTCTTTTTAAAAAATATTTAGACATAACTTAGTTACCCCCTTGATGTTTGCACGTATTTGTACATGATGAAATTTAAAAATTCTTCCGTAGATATATTTAGCGTTTTTCACTTAGCACGTAAAATTTTAATTTTTAGATGAACACAATTTTGTTTTCAAAAAATACTGAACACAACAATTTTTGTCTTAGAAAAAAAATAACAAGACCCTGATGACGAAATTGTGCTAATGTCGAAATTACTCGGAATAATATATATATATATATATATTCAACTCAATTGTATGCATTCAACTACAGGTAGAATATATTGTTGGTAATTCTACTATAAAATTGTTGGAAATTTTTTTTATAAATAGGTATTTTTATACGTTCATAGTGTTTTGTTTTGTTTGTTTTTTTTTGTTTTTTTTGCTTGGGAGATCATTTTTGCCCGTAGCTTGAACCCTAACAGGGCCTACTACCCTGGGTCAGGGTGGACATGGGACTAACAGCAATAAGATGCGGTTCCACTCTCGCCGTAAAACGCCTTGCGATCGTAAGATAGGAAAACAAATGTTGGAACTCGATTGGTCTATTCTACCCTAAATAGCCATATTCAGATGAGCTTTACAACTGCCTACTATTACCTTTTTATGATCGCCGTAAAACGCATTGATAGGGAAAAAACTTTTTCGAATGAAAACCAGATTCAAGAGTTCGTCGAAAATTCTTTCACACCAAATTCTGCGGAATTAATTGGCAAATAATGAAGAATATTTAATTGAATAGAACATCATTGTATAGGTTTTGAAGAATAAAGCTTTTTCGATCATTTCACCCTTAGCAAGGCAATAATGCCACTAGGACGCAAGGTATTACTGGGAGTGAAAGAGAATGAGAAAACTTTAGTGAGAAGAAAGAGCAATAAAAGAACAGGATTCAGAAAGACAGATGTCGATTTACGTTGAATTTAAATTATTGAAGTTTGTAGCAAAACACCGGAAGGGAGTTCCACGGGTGAGCAATGCAGGAAAAGAAATTATTAGAATAGAACATCCGGTTGCATCTAATTAGTTCAACAGTAAAGTGGTGAGACCTAGTTGCCAATCTAGTAGCACGCTTAAATTCCTGCAGTCGAGGCACTAAGGAGAAAAACTCATCAGAAAAATTACCATGAAAATATTTGAAGAAAAGACAGACGGAAGTCACGTCACGTCGGTGTGAAAGTAACAGAAGTCAAGATGCCAAGTTAGGGACGATTACATTACAGACTCTTCTTTAATTTTTTTTTATTTTTTTAAGAACCCTAAGATGTATAGTAAAAACACCAAGCCAGATATGGCAGCAATATTCAATGCAGGGACGAAAGGTGAACTTATGTGCCAGACTGATTCGGACGAAAGAAATTGTCTGACACAACACAGTGAAGGAAATTTTCTAGCAGTAGACCTAGAAATTGATTCAATGTAATCACCCCACTTTTCAGGATAGATCTAGTCTGAGGAGAGTAACTGGAACCCCAGCTGCACAAAAACACAAGTGATGTTAAAGGGCGGAGGAACTCCTCAGACTCAACCACCATCCACACCAACTATGGGTTAAACAGCCTTTCCGATATACAATTGACCAAGCATGGTGAGTACGGCTATGTCCCTGAAGACATTTGTCAGTCAGGGAGGGATTCCTCCAATAGGAGTGAATAGGCTCTGAATTTGGATTTTCAGAATATTACGATCAATAAATAGTCGCTATCTCCCGTTTCAGAATTGCTTTGTCGGGAAACAAACTCTTCATTGACAAACTCTCGAATAAATGCACTTATTTCACAGCTATTAGCCGACCAGTTATGTTTGTTTTCTGAGGGTTTCAATGTACCCAGTCATCAGAGAACCGGGTAGAATATCTCAATAGAAACTGAACAACGGTATTATTTTTTTTCATACCAAACTGACATGTTCTTCATGACTCTGTTGTTTGACTGTAAAATAATACTTAGCCGACAATTGCCGCTTTGAGTGTCAAGTACATAGGCAATCAATAAGAACTTGTTTTGAAACTGTCAAAATCTTGTCGCAAGGATAAGGTCACTGCCATAATTTTTAAGGTAGCAAATTGATTAGGTTTAATCATTTATTCTTGCAGATAATTGATCCTTCAGGGTTGTTTTTAATTTATTATTCAGTGTCGCTGGCGTCTTAGAACCGATATAAAATAGACAGTCGATTAAGTATATCGACTGCATTGGAGAGTCGAAGCCGCTTGAATTTCACAATGAGTGGTTACCAAACCAGCCAACCAACTACCTTCGTTGGGTCCAATACCCCTCGGCGTCGACAGCATTATCGATAATCGCTCTCCGGTGGGATTATATATAGTTGTTGAAATCTATCTTGTTTTAGTTTTGCAGACAGTATTTGCACCCCATGTCTAAGATAATATTTATACTGCTTCAGATAGCTAAGTTTAAATTCGTTATTCTTCTCCTAGACTGGTTGCCAATTACGGCTAGCGAATCAAGTGTACCTTGATATTTAGTTCATACTTGATTAGATGAGAATGGATGGATTAATATATTTTCAAAGAGTATCCGGGCAAAATGAATGTAAAGAACTCGACCATAATTCGAACTCGGATCTCCGATTTCTCGTTCCGAACTGCTATTCATTACATTATTTGCACATCCGAATCACCAAGAGCTTTGCACTGGCTCTTTGCATGGCTAATTTGTACAAATTAAACTAAAATTAGTAAATATCTGTATGTAAGGATATCATGAGTATAATGTATTAAAAGTTATGTCAAATTTTTCGCTCTCAGCTCATTACACAGCAGAACCGGATAACAGGTAAAAAAAATGAAACAATGACTGTTGTATATTCAGCACTGACTGTATAGGTAAGCAAGATTTTTTTTTTTTTTTTTTTTGTTATGGCCCACCGTCTTTGCCATTACACATTTTGGCTGTTTCATATACTTAAATACTTACAAGCACTTAAGTATAAGATATATTTGACCAAATTTTAGCAGTTATTCTGAATGAAACGGATTGTCAGCTGTCAGAGACAATATGGAGTAATTGTTATTTTTTTTTTATTCAGCATTCTTTCGGGAAGTGGGCAATTATGGCTCTCCGCAGTTTTCCTTTTAGTTGCTCTAAGTAGTCTTTAACTCTTTACTGTTCCTATTTAACCTTCCTCTATCAAACCATTCACACAAACACGTCAATTAATTTTACTCATTGTTTCCCCTCCCTTTTTCTCTCGTACCTACAATATATTCTGTTCGTGTCAAATTCTCCAAGCCCTTCTTCCTCTTTGTGTCGCAAAAAATTGCAGTTGTTTCTTACTGATTGTAACTATAAGATCCGTGTAATTCTTATTTTTCTTCCTCGTTGTTCACATGTTCTGTCCAGTGTAACCCGGATATAAGAGAAACCCGGATATAAGAGATAGTTTCCGGTCCCGACAACTCTCTTATATCCGGGTTACACTGTATTGGTATAATATAAACAATTGGTATAATATGAACAATGATTGTTCAAGGCTCTCTCATAAAACAGATGAGTAACGCCCATCATTTAAAGGCCTGCGTGTTAACCAGATTCAAGAAGTAAACCTTAATTCTACCCCCCCGTATACACACCATTTTTTCTTAGAAACCTATAACACCGGATTTTACGGTGGGCATTTTTAATACCATGTCGGTTTAAGACATAGGCGATCATAATTCTCCACAAATTCCTTTTCTTTATTGGTTTTGAATTATCATGCATTCTTCAAAAATATAGTCAACCATTTTCCGGTTGCCTTCTCCACAGTTTGGAATTCAGAACTCTTAGGCTGGTAGCCATCCAAGGCTAAAGATCCCAATCTACACATAGCTAGAAGGAAAGTGCCTTTCCATTTGACTTTAGTGTAAAAATGAATGCAGCATATCGGGTGAATATTAAGGGGTTTTGTGTATTACTCTGGGTTTTTCTCCCCTTATATTGACGTTTTAGGGACAAGACTAAGCAAATAAGTGCCTAGAAAAATGATTGCTGAAAAGCTGATACATTACAAAAGACAGATATGTGCAAGAAAGAAGTGATCAAAGAAAAAACAGTCAAATCTGATTAAGAAGTGGGTCTGTTTCTCGTGAAGACAAATCTGGTTACCAAAGCAAATGAAATCAAGGCAATTTAGCATTTCATAAATTTTGAGATTTTGACAATAAAATCAAGGTTAGCGACGCCCGACTGACCAAAATTAAATAAAGACTGTCAATTATAAAAGGTCTGTCCAAAAAAATATCCAACCATTTTAATATCTCGGTATATAAATATATATGATTTGCGAAGCCTTTATGATTTGACAACTCATCAAAAAGTGCTTTATTGCGCATGCGTAAACAGACGTTCTCTGTTGTTTACTCAGTAGCGAAATACCATTGACTAAGATTGTATACTGTATAATCATCATACTAATCGAGGCAATGCGTCCGACCCTTCTCTACGTCTCATTTAGGGATTTTCGACAAGAATCACGTCACCCAGATATGCAAGCTGCCCTAATCCAAATTTGACCCCGTTCGACTTCTGGCTTTTCCAATATATAAAATAGCTTTTTAAAAACGGAGATTTCAAATCATGAACGAGATTGAAGGAAAACAACAAAGCAGCTGATGGCGATCACGAAAGAGAACTTTGTAGAGCGAAAAGGAAGCTAGGCTAAATGTCTAAGGTGACAAGTGAAGCTACTATGAAGCTATTTTCATCGTTAATATTAAAGTAGCTAGGTACTTTTCTAAGAAAGGATTAAACATGAATTGAAAGAAAACAAAATAAAAACATTTTTAGCAAAAGGCACAAACCAAAATGCAAATTACAAATGGAAGATACCAAAATCAAACAAGTGAAAAAAAATTAAATATCTGAGAAGTGTTTTAACAGAGAAAAAGTGCGACACTGAAATCCAAAAGTGCATTGAAATAGCTTTTGAGATGCATCTTTCGCTAAGAAACAAAAAAGTGTACTGAACTGTTATAAAATATCAGTCCTTCTTATGGCAATAAATGCGAGACAATCTCCGCACAGATGTGGTTCTACAGAAGGATACTGAGAATACCATAGACCGAACATGTGAGCAACGACAACGTTTTAGAGAAAATGGAAACAAAAAGGATACTTATACTTAACATCGGGAACAGATAGTTGAAATAATTTTTAGAGCGCATAAAGAGGCTTAGAAAATTTTATTGAATGACAAAGGAACAGAGGAAAAACAACGCATGACATAGAGAGCTTACGCAAATGGATGGCGGAACAAGGTTTAGAAAAAAACAACAAAAGACAAAGTTTATTAAGAGCTACAAAGAACCGGAAATTATGGAGAGCCATGATCCCCAACGTCTTGAAGGGATACGGTACAGAGACGATACTTTTCGAACAGAGTTCATATTAGTTGGGCGTATAGTGAAATTTAGTATTACAAACTAATTTAAGAAATAAAAATTAAAAATAGCGTCCAAAATAAAATATACTTTATCAAATTTTTAACAATGCATTAAACAATATTACAAAAATTGACATTTGGGTCGAATAAGCTCAATGAAACAGGAAAATATTCTGAAATTTCTTAAATTAATTTTAAGCAATAAAGTTCAAGGACTTCTTGATAATTGGTTTGGGTGATCTCACAACTTAGAATAACTTGCTATGTGCCGACTTGGTTCTGCTAATACGTATTTTTATACAGGTCAAGGTCAATATACCTGTTCTACAATATGTTTTATATAGTAATATATATAATAATATATAAATTACATTAATAGAAACAGACTGTTTTTAAAAGAATTTTCAAGTTTTTATCATTAATGGGAATCTTGCCTTTGCATGGTCTTCGCCAATTGCTCAATATCGGCAACATACTTTGTTACTTTGAGTTCTACACAGATGAAATATCTCGGGAGAGATGTCCAATATTTGAGAATAGCAGCAGACTTTTCTAGATTTTTGTCTTCCAGAGACTTCCTTAGTTCAACAAATTTTGATGTTCATAATTCTGAAGACTTAAATTCAACCTGTTGCATTTCAAACTCATGAATATCTATCCAACTAAAAAGTTCTAATTGGGTAATTGTTAAATCAAGTATGTCAGGCTTTTAATGAGGTGTGAAAATAAGGATCCATGAATGTGGAAGTCTTAACTTCGTTTATCAGATTCTGTTTTTAGTGCTTCAATGTACTCCTGAAGCTCATTTATATTCACTACAAATTGATTTGAATGATTCTTCACATGTGGGAAGTACTTGAATGCGTTGATGTTAATTTCACAGGTAAAATGTCGAGTTTCATTGTAAATGATTTTCGATAGCTGAAAAGAGACTGTCCTTGCTATTTCAAATTCAGCTCATTTAAATGTGTGTTTATGTCAGTCAGAAACATTAACTTTAACAACCAGTTTTCATCATTGACTTCAGGATAATGTTTCTGTTTTTCATCAAGGAACACCTTAATAGCATCAAAAGAGGACGAAATCTTCTAAGACTTAGAGGATCCTATGCTATGCATGGAAAATTAACAACTGGCGCCCTTCTGCAGTAACAGATCTGTACTACTGGATTACAAGGAACACGAAAAACTTTATTGCGACACGCCAGTGATGTGGCCTTTAAGATATCTGATGATAGGACAGAGAGATAAAGTTATCTTTTCCACAGGTTTTAGTGCGCGTTGAGCACAGTAGACACAACAAAGATTCGATCGCGATAGCCAAATTCAGTTTTCAGCTCCATTAAACATTACGCCATTTTGCGCCAGTATTTTTCACGATTAAATTAACGGAATGACAGATTGATTGGCTTATTAATACTGTTTCACTTCCAATTACTTATAAACAAAAACAAAAAAAATAATTGAGCCCGATAAACTAACAGAAACAGGATGTAATAGTAATTGCCTCTTTCCCTTTGACGGTGCTACAGAAAAGTAGCCAATTATTCTATGTGACGTGTGCCTCCAGAGGGTGATAGATCATGGTTCTCCCCAACTTCCTGTCCTTTGTATTTCTTGATAAAGTTTGTATTTTCACTATCCCTCCTCTGTTTTGCTAACCATTTGCTATTTCTCTGTTTCTCTTTTCTTCAATATGTCTAGTGAGTGTCAAATTCTCCAAGCCCTCTTTCTTCATTGTGTTTTGCCAAAATTTCACCTCATTCTGATTTTAAGCATCAGCGTCCTTTTTGTTTCCGTTATCCTTAAAACTGTCTCCTTACTCATGTCCAATCACGATCGGTTCGATATGATCATAATACGTAGATTACGAGGAGCATCAATTCTGCCTCTTATTCGCTATGCTACAGTTCGATAATGAAGCTCAGCTCTTGAAATATACGCTGATTTAGAGTTATTTTTTATACAGCTACAAATATTCCACGTTTTCGAAAGTTCGCTTTCCATCACTTCGCTTTTCTGAAAAACCTACATTAATACAGGTATCCGAAATGGAGAAAAAAGTATTTGTCATTAATTTAGAGCGATATATATAAGGTTGGTGCAAAAATAATGACGTAATAATGTCGTTTTTTGACGTTAAAAAATACGTCAAAAAACGACATTATTACGTCATTATTTTTGCATCAACCTAATATATATATATATATATATATATATATATATATATATATATATATATAATTGCTTCTTCGCTTTACACAATTGCGGCTTCCGAAAGTTTATTTGGATGTTCTAATTTTTGAATAGGGGAAGAAACCTGTATCCTATTTGCGAAGTACTTGATCGATTAACTAATAAATACACAATCATTTTATTTTTGTTTCAGATCTATTTCTTTCTAGTGTAAATAATATTAATCGATGAGACACCAGCATTTATGAATTTTGTGCAATTTTTCTATGCAAGGAATGTAGACAATTTCTTAGTCCATCCAAGATGAGATTCCAAAATACATTCTTGTATTTGATCGGATTTATGGAATTGGGTTGAACTGAAAAATTTTCAGCACCCCCTTCGTATTTGCATGTATGAATAATGATTTCCTTTAATAAATCAATCTGTCATTATATTAATTTAACAGAGTATGATACTGGCACAAAATGGCATAATGGTTAACAGTGTGGGAAACTGAATTCAAGGATTGCAATTGAATTCTGGCCGAGCCTAGGGTGCTCCATGGGCACTAAAACTTTTAGTTAAAATATATATTAAGAACTTTCTTATTTTTCAATAACTGTTTACTTATTTTAAACTCCACTATATTAAATTTCCAAATATTTAGACAAAATTATATTTTGTTTAAAATTTATTCTTGAGAGATGAAAAAACTCTGTAACAACCGGTAAAATAAGCTATTTTATTAATGATTAGTGCAAAAGTTTTTAGTGTCCACTTTACTTTAAAAAAATTCTATGTGCCGTGTCCATTCAGGACGTTGGCGATCATGGCTCTCCCCAAATTGGAAACGTTTATCAATCTAGCATAGTTCATTTTAATTAAAGTTTCAGAGAATATGATATAGAATTTTTTTTCTTTTGGTTTTCATAAATTAAACAACATTGTTTTATCAAATCGAATGCAAGTGAAACATGATTAGCCAATGAAATCGAAATAAAACAAAAAGTAAAAATACCAGAATTTCTTTCTCATTCTTTGATGAAGCTTTAATAAAATCGAAACATATTAGATTAATAAACATATATATATATATATATATATATATATATATATATATATATATATATATATATATTATCTTTTAATATTGTACAACCTAACGGCACACAGCGAGATTGATATCCAGGTCATCGGACTGTATAGAGATGACGGGCTCATGATGGTGAGGAGTTCCACTAGCTTTAAGATAGAGAAGATCCGTAAAATTATATTTAGTGAATTTAAAAAACTTAACTTAAAGATAACAGTCTCTTCTAAATTGAAAAAGGTAAACTTCCTCGACGTAACCCTAGACTTACCGAGCAACACGTACCAACCTTATAGAAAACCAAATGCTAACCCCTTATATATACACCCGAAGTCAAACCACCCTCCATCCACAATTAAACATATACTCTCATCAGTAGAAAATAGAATTAGCAGTAACTCCGCTAACAAAGTAATATTCCACCAACATAATGACTTCTATAACACTGCCCTAAAAAGTAGTGGTTATAAAAATGCTAACATTAAATATAGGGACAATTGCAATAACCAAAAGAAAAAAACAGGAAAAGAAACATCATTTGGTATACACCTCCGTTCAACCAAATGGTTAGTTTTAAACTTGGACAGAAGTTCTTAGCTCTAATCGATAAACACTTTCCCACCAAAAGTAGGCTTAGTAATATATTCAATAAGAACACACTAAAATTGAGTTATTGCTGCACTGAAAATCTAGAAGGTATAATAAGAAGACACAATAATAATATCCTGAACAAACCCCCTTACCTGAATAGTTTTAATAACTCTACACTTAAATCAGATAATGATAGGAAAAAATTATGCGATTGTAGAAACCCGGTAGACTGCCCATTAGAAAATAAGTGCTGCATCAAATCTGTGGTATACCAATGCACTATATCATCCACGGAGAACCCTAACAATAATATGATGTACATTGGGTCCACGAAAAATGCCTTTAAAACCAGATGGAGGCAGCATAAATGCTCCTTCAACAACATAAACTTTAGACATCAGACCTCTCTATCTAAATATTTTTGGCACCTGAAAGAAAAAAATAGGACACCTAAAGTAAAATGGAAAATCATTAACAGGACTAGAACTTGCAAAACTTGGGATGACCCATGCCCTTTTGTGCCTCCATGAGAAACTACACATTATTATTAAGCTTCTAAACAATAAAAAACCTATTAAACAACCGGCAAGAATTAACGGTTTTCTGCCGACACAACCGAACTTACGCTCTGAATAACTAGCTAAAAACACGCATACAAAATAATAAATAAATAAATTTTAAAATCCATAGCCCATATACATAGTTTTAATAACCTACAAAAATTGATAACCCTTTATGAAGTCGTCAAATAACAAACGTTACGGCCTTTTCATATACACAAATCCCTTTCATAAAGAGATATAATAAAAGAATAAAATTAAAATAAATAAATAAATCTCCGTAGACGCTCAAGCCAGACTATGCGAAAACTTCCTCCGTCGTAAATTTAGCCACCCCCACCTTACCGTGACCCGGCATCTATGAAAGTAACTCTATACTGATACAAATTATTAACACCCCACCCCTGCCGATTCTAAACAATCCGCCCTTGATGTTACCATGGAAATTTTTGATTTCAATTCTGACCATACTATTAAAACTCGTAAATTTCAGAAATAAGTCATTCCCAAAAAATTTCGCTTGAAGATGGAACAGAGCCTACTTTAACTCAAGGTAATTCAAATATTATTTTGAAGTTTTCGGCTCTTGTTTTGAAACATGAGACCTCTTATGTAGCGAGTTGGAATCATATTTTTAAATAAATAATTATATTTATGCTCTACTGTCGTATCGAGCACTATTTTTTAAAAATAATTACAAAAATACTAAGGAACTTTGGATTATTTACCAAACCAGTTTCTTTCCTATTTTCTACAATATTTTCACACACATATATATATATATATATATATATATATATATATATATATATATATATAAATGGCGTATCAAAAATACTTTTACAAACTATGGAGGCGGGTTCCTCACACCAATTCAAGGACAAAAGTCCATATAAACATATGTCCTCAAATCCTTCGGTTTTGAGTTATTAAGTTTCTAAATTAAGTTTATGGGAAATGACGCTGTGGTGCCATGTAAACTAGTTTATATTTGTCATTCGTGTACATTTCTGGCTAGCCTGCCTTTAACGTGTGTAGTAGGGAGTTAACTGAGAAGAGTTCCGTTTAACAATGGTGGGGTTTTCCTATCGTGAGCAGGCAGATTTGAATTTTTATATAAGGCCACTCGCATGGCTGTATCTGATTGCGTTTCCAGACCGAAGGCAGCAGAGTCATCCAACCTTTTGCTTGCTGAGGCAAGATCCGTGACGCCACAAACTATCGATCGAGTAAGACCGAGATCCGCTCATACGTCTGACCACGAAGAACACATTCGACAGGCTGTTGGAGACGATCCAAATATCTGCACACGTCAAGTGAACCTAACATTTCGTATATCTCATAATACCGCATGGAGGATACTTCAAGAGAAGGTCGTATATCTCTATCATTCGCACGTGTGCAGGGTCTTTCGCCCTATGATCCCTCACCACGGGAAAAATTTTGCTGATAGTTTATTGCACAATGCCGATCTGTTGCCTATTTCTTCAGTCTTGTTTACAGATGAGGCAACATTTGGAAGAGATGAAAATTTACGCAACCAACATTTGTGAGCGGATCATAATTCCCATGGTAAAATACAGGCTAGGCACCAGCATCAACTTACGATTATTGCGTGGACTGGAATTGTAAGTGACTGTCTGGTAGGTCCATATGTTTTCCCAGCACATCTTACAGGAGCTGTCTACAGGGACTTTATTTCGAACACACTTCTTGACCTGCTAGAGGATGTAACCCTGCTAATACGAAGACGCATGCGGTTCATGCATGACGGCTTCAGAACATTTTAGTCACATAGTGATGCACTGGCTGATATCTACCATAAAAGATGGATACGTGGGGGAGAGCCGGCTCCACGGCCTGCACGTTCTCCTGACCCCAGTCCTTTGGATTTTTATCTGTGGCACCACCTAAAACGGTTGGTTTATGCAGCAGACATTAATAATGCCGAAATGCGTCATCAACGATCCACGGAGGCCTGCGAAACCATTCGACACCGTGTGGGAGTATTTGAAAGGGCTCACCAGTCAATGATCCGATGCGTGCATGCTCGTGTAAAAGCAAGCGGGAAACATTTTGAACATTTGTTTTGAGTTGTTGTGTTGAGGTACAATGATGGCCTTTTGGACGTGTTTATATGGACATTTTACCTTGTTTTGTTGTCAGAATCCCGCTAGGTAATTTTGTAAGAAAGTATTTTGATACATTCTACACACACATTATATATATATTATTTAGCAAGCTGGGCATTTTGAACACCTACAAGATAGATATTACGTATGTATGAGAATCGACAGCTGATGATTATATATGTAAAAATCAAAGGAAAACTTTTCTATAAACGTGTTTATGTACATAAAAAAAGATCTATGTAAGAATTTATCCAGCAAGGTCGAACTCGCTATGGTCAGCGAGACAAGCTTGATAACCATCACTCTAAGAAAGGTACCCAATATACTGTGTTTAATGCCTTTAACCTTTAGGTCTCATTCTCAAAAGAATTGTCGCGTAGTAATTTAATGAAGAATCCCAACATGCCAGTTTAATTTTGTCCTAATGTTTTTCGATGTACGTACTGAATTTACCGAAACCAAAAAGTGACTAGCTTTTCTTTCTTTCTTTTTTCCTCCTCTCATCTCGATCTCCGATAAATTGCTTGCTATTTTCAGAAGGGCCATGAGTAACCATCTCACGTTAAACATGTTTTCTCGTTTCATTGAGTAAATGAATGAAATAGGGTACCTGCTGTAAAGCGGTGGTGAGCAAGGTAATCTACTAGTAGGAATTTGCAGGGATCTTCATGAATTTGGTTTATATTAGGTTGGTGCAAAAATGTCGTTTTCTTACATAGTAACATATGTGAGAAAACGACATTATGTTTGCACCAACCTAATATCTAACAAATACCAACTTCGGTATAAATATTATATATCGCAATGCTCAACAAGCTCGTCTCAAAAATAGATTTGTTTAGTAGAGAGTTCAATTCTCATTCAGTACACAAATATTATGGACTTGAAACTATGATCATGACTGAAATAGTTAGGGACTACGTTCCACCAATGCGAAAGGTATGTGTTCGAGCCCAAGTATCAAAAGACCATTTTCAAAGTAATACATTCTCCCTTAGAAAAATTGGCACGCCTTCTCAATTTGTAGTACAGTATGAAACCAATTTTCAGGGATAGTAAATGCATAGAAGTAAGAACAATGCAGTTTGTCTTTGATTCGACTAGAGAACGTTAGTTTTTAACTGACTTAGAATTATCGAGAAACTTGTGTCTTGTTAGTGATATCCGATAATTAGCAAGTTAACTATATTTAATACTAAAATTATACTCTGAAATATATTTTTTCAAGAATTATTGTTTGTTTGAGCTTCCTAGGCAACCAAAATACTAATGCCAATGGTTTTGAAGTTGTCTGAAAATTTTACTATATTAGCATAAGTATTTCTTCAGATTCTATTAAATAAAAAAAAAGGTAAATGTGTGTGAAAGCTAAGATAATTATAACAAAAAAATGGTGAAATTTAATAATTATTTATTACAATATAATTACAATTTTGGCACAAGGCCTAAGGGAAAGTGGGTGAGGATGGCCAACTATCTTAAACCTAACTAATCTGATTCGCGGGCCATTTATTTATTCATTATAATTTACACTATCACCACAAGAACTCATCCATTACCATTCCATCCAACATATACTACAAAACCGCATATTCAAATGGATCCTACTAAAATACCCATGATATAAAAATTTGATAATACAGTGTAACCCGGATATAAGAGAGTTGTCGGGACCGGATACGAAGTCTCTTATATCCGGGGTTTCTCTTATACCCGGGTTTGGTCTATTTTGTTTAGGTAAGTATGGCTCTAATTTGGGACCAGATACAATCTCTCTTATATCCGGGTTACACTGATAAAAATCGTCTTTCTTTTCTTTTTCTTATATAAAAATATATGGCCTGAAATTAGTGAAAGGATAAATAAACCGAATAACGAAAATAAAGTACAACCAAACATTCAAAAAACGTGAAATAAAATAAAATAAAATATGTTAGTAGGACCCGGCCACCCCACAGAAAAAATAAGAGTGGCCACTATATTCTACCACTAAGCAGAATCAAGCAGCTCGCTCGATAGATGTTGGTGAAATGATATGTTCACTTATTATAAAAAACTGAAAAACTTAACAGCAGTTGTGTCATCCTGTACCGATCAACAGCATTTATTCATAAAACCCCACGAATATATTAGTCATCGTAGGACCGAAAGGGCTTCCCATTGACATCCCGTCAATCTGCTTGTACATCACAATGTTGAAACTTAATTCAACAGTTATGAGGGGCGAACTTGAGTTGAATAAAACAGTTTCAGAAATACGAACAAGATAAAGCTAACTGCGATACAGAGCACCAGCACAGATGTGTATGGTCTCCTGAAGCGGAACACAAATAAATAGATTACTGATGTCGAATGAACACATGCATTTGTCGTCAGAATTAAAGTAAGTCTACACAGACATCTATATGCACAAAGGCTGAGTATCATCTACCATGTACTCAATTGCGAAAGCAGAATAATATAATTTCTATTACTTCAAAGCAGACAAGAAAATAAAATTTCTGCATTAAATGACCCATAAGGAGTTGATATGCCATTAAACAAAAACAATACATATTGATGTCAAGTGGTGCAAAAGAAGGAGGCACAGGTAAAAACCACCTGGTGAGTCTGTTTGGGTGGATGGTAGAGCGGGGACAAAGAACGACGGTAAAAAATTAAACCTTACTTAGAGCTACAAGAAACACTAAGTTATGAAGAGCTACGATCGCCCACGTCCTAAAGGGGCGCGGCACATAAAAGAATATCCTCACATCAGAGAGGCAAGTCGATTTAGGCAAAATAGCAATGTCACTGCAGTGAACTTTATAAATATTTACACTAGGAGGAGTAAATCAAGACGATAAATATGACACTATTTGTACAGGGGTAAACATTTATATTACTGGCATAAAAGATTGTGTAGCGACTATGATTTCGTGTCAAGCAGTTATTTTTGTATATTTGATATGCGGCACACATTCAAAACAAAATCTGTTTTAAAAAGATTCCGCCATTTTAAAGTGTATTCTCGTGAGTAAGTAAATAAATAAATAAAAAAAACAAAGGGGCTTCACGAATGCAGACTCAGCTCGACTGACGACCAAACTAAACGTCGAATGAAAATTATTCCTACCAAGTCGCAGACTCCAAAGAAATCTTCTAACGTTCCTACTTCTAAGGGTATCACATATTTTACAACAACGTAAATCTACTGAACATGTGGTCAGATTTAAAAAAAACAAAAAAAAAACTGGAATACTACCCGCCCATGGGTTCAAAGTAATATGAACATTTCTTATTAAGTGATTAATAAAAGTGCAGTATTTTTTTTTTTTTTTTTTTTTTTACTGTGACAATTACTCCGACGTGAAGGCAAATGTTAACCGATTAGTGTCGGGTATTTGGGGTAAGACACCGGATATGTAAGAAAGCTAGACTGGGTGGAAAAGTAGGGGGTGCTCCAATTAAGTAATTAAATGAAGGTGTCCCTGGCGCCGGCAATATTTTCCTTTTATATCTTTTTCGGGTGACTGAGAAGAAGAAAAAGAACGTTTTTCTTTGGATATACCAGTGGAAAAACTTGTGCAAGATTTAATCTCGCTTTCAGACGAATCTCATCACGCTGTAATTAAACAGATAATTTGTTGTTTTTTTTTATTTTAAAGCTTTGTCTCCAGATTTATTTTTCGAAAATAATCAGATTTCAAATTATATTTTATATTTAGATAATAATAATTATTGGTTGTTTAATAAAAAAATTTAAAAAAACTAATGTAGAAAAAAAAAAAAAAAACAAAAAAAAACGGAGAAAAGCTTTTTTTTTTTTTTTTTCTACGTATGTGTCATAATTTCAGTGCACATTAACTAGGATCAAAGTGTTACAACGTGTACCAATTCCTGGAATCAGAGTGTAGAATCTGTGCGCACTGTGAACAATATTAGAATCTATTACATTCACTTACTTGGGAAAGGTATTAATCCTCTTTTCCCTCCAGCTATGGGTAAACAGCAGGGCAGACTGGGTTCTATAGCCTTGGATGGCTATTTGTCTAGGAAAAGGACAACTCAAAATTCAAAACCTGCGAAGGGTCGTTTGGGGACCTTGTGACACGTAGTGCACCAGGTATGTGTATTCTGCCCTTCAAAAAGCGTGGTTGGTCCTGCACAAAGGCTTCACCACTATAATCAAATTCAAATCATATGTCCTGGTGTCTGACTATCGGTCTCTAGAAACTGAGTTGTTTGACTCTCATACGTCGAATACGACTGGAGAGTTCATTATTATATATGCATGTGTGTGTGTTTGTGCATCTGCAAAGAAAACCGATACCTTAAGTTTAAAATGAATTTTTTAAAAATGGAAAACCTTTGTTGAAGCTTTTATTTGAATTTTACATTAATAGGTTAAATTTAATATTTTTAACAAATTTAAATTGATTGGAATCAGTTTGTTTTTGAACACCCGAAAAATGACTGATTTTAGTCATATTTACAGTTCTTTCCACCTAATGTAATTCTCTTTATTAAAAATAAATAAAAAGAAAAATAAATAAAAAGAAAAATAAATAAAAAGAAAAATAAATAAAAAGAAAAATAAAATATACTTTTCTAAAACATTTGAAGACGATGAGTTAAAGTTCAATCAATCTGAATTGAAACATTTTTAGTTTAAAATATCGCAGAAAAACATTTTTTTAAAACGGAAGTGGATACTTATGTGTTGAAACATAACTTTTATTTGGAATTTTTTCCTACAGGGGACATATCTATAAAAATTACTTAAATATAACCTGAGCACTTTTTTAATATAATTTCTAACTACCGAGTAAACTTAAAAATTTAGGAAAATATTCTAAGTAATCTAATGTTTAAGGAATTTTAGGTACTTTGGCTTTAAATTTATAGCTACAGCTCATATTTTCTGATAATATCGTTTATTGACGACCGTTTTTACAAAAATCGGTAAGTTTATACACATAGATAAAAAAAATAATTGTTTTTAAAATATTGGGTGACGCTGAAGTATAAGCTTTTCCATAGTTTTTACTTAATAACAACATCACCTAACCGGTACAAATTAAGAACGAATTTTAAAGCTTTATAAATTATTCTAATCAGAAATTACAAATTCTTGTAAGAAATTAATTATTCATCGAAAACGAAAAATAAAATAAAATAACTGATTTTCAATAACTGGGGGTTCTTTTCTGAAAAAAAATATGGTTTAAATTTTACAATTTCTGTGTATATAAAACTTACGCGGTAGAAAAATGGATTTCTCTAATCGTAAAATCAAATGAGGTGGGGGCAAGAGAAATAAAACAAAAAATTAAAAATTTTACCATAATTTTCTATATAAATATTTCTAAAATAATTTTATTCATTTGCGAATACGTCCTGAAAGTTTCATTAAATTCCTACAATTATTTGATTTTTGCACGATTCTCAAAATCAACGCGTTTTTCACAGCAAAAAGACGCTATAAGAATTTAGAAGGTTTAATTTTAAAAGAAGGTACATTTTAAAAGATTTAGAAGGTTCTAAAAATTATTACAAAATTTATTTTAATAATCATCGATTTTATGCTTAATAATAACAAAAATTAAGTTTTTATTGAGTTTGGGGTATTTTTCTATCATGGCAAAATTATTTGTTTTACCAAATCTTAGGTATATATTGTGGAGAAATTGTTTTCTTTGGGTTGAAATTTTCTCGACTAATATATATATATATATATATATATATATATATATATATATATGTGTGTGTGTGTGTGTGTGTGTGTGTGTGAACAAGATAAAGAAATTAGCTCGCAATTTCTTGAAGATTATCAGATATACATCTGAAGAAGGTCAAGGAACATGCTAGCCCAAGTGTTGTGTTCGAAACAAAAATTAAGACTTGAGTAAATAAAATGACATTTTAAAACTAAGGACCTTAAAAAAAAAAAAAAAAAGCGTTACTCCAGTCGTAATTAGAAAAAAATATTAATATTACAACCAGGAAATTTGTTGAGATTTATTTACGAAGCCAACAAGTTGGCAAACATGAAGAGACTGAATCCATTTCAAATGCCATACGTGGTATTGGCCTTCTTTTTTTTTTTTTCTTTTTTCATTCATAGTAGTATCGCTATTTCCAGGATACCCTGCTGCTTTTCTAGTAAGAACTGGACCAGCAATTGTTAGCACTTTGCCAATTATTACGCCGGACATTGATTAGTAATTGATACGGTTGCTTTATTGTGCGAGTCATAGAGAGAAATAAACTATTTATAGCGTTTCCGTTTTTCATATATAAGCAATAAATTACATTCTCGTTAACCCATTTAATGTCCACGATAAAATCCAGTATCAATTATAAAAATAAAATCCCGTTATTAATTACAAGTTAATAAAAGGAGATATGATATTACTTAACTATTTACACTATTCACATTGTTCGGACTGTCGTCCTCATCTTTATTGCTAAAATAAAGTTTGAAATTCCAAAATATCACCTGAAGAAGGCGGCAGCATACAACCGCCGAAACTTTGTGGATATAGCAATAAAGATGAGAACAACAGTCTGAACAATGTAAATACTTCAATAGCTCATCTCAGAAATATAGACAGATGTTGATGGCATTACTTAACGAGTGATTTGTTTTTACGGCTTATCAACCCTTTAAAGCCAAACAATATTTTTAGATAGTAGGAACTTTTTGAAGATAATAATAAGTCACAGCTGGAGAAAGAAGCGGATTCATGTCTTTCTCAAGGGGATTTGCGCCTAAGCGAATATAACGAACCCAACTGGAATTGGAACTCGGTTGTCCAATTTCCAATTTCAAACCGTTATACATTTCACCCAACCCACACATCGAAATTTACATCACCTGTTAGTTCCAAGCGGTCACCCATCTAGGTACTGGCCAGGCTCGACATTGCTTCGGTGATCATACGAGAACCTGTGGTATTA
>OZ010579.1:71901563-72066563 GCA_963932145.1 Acanthosepion lycidas | reverse complement strand
TCCAGTCGAATCCATTACATTCACTTACGTACAAATACTCTTGAGAAAGGTATGAATCCTCTTCTCCTCCCAGCAGGACAGACCGGGTTCTATAGCCTTGGATGGTAACTGGTCTACCGCAGAAAGAAACGGCAAACTACTGGGGGGGGAAAAATATCTGCCTCGTCAGTCAGGTATCGAAAGATACATGATCGCCTACGCGTGTACCATGCATTTGTTTTTTTGTGGGTTTTTTTTTCGTCGCAGTTCTGACGCTTACTCCTTTTTGAAATTCATAGCATATGACGAAAGGCATTCATTCGTCGACAAAACATTAACATTCAACAAAGTCTGACTCGAAAATAAACGATGCAAGGTTTCAATCTAGACCACACCAGAAATCAGCTCCAAAACGGTAATTTTGTATTAACAATGAAAATTGAACACAAACTTATGCAATGATCTTATATCGTTGTTCCACACCAATCGATGCTAGTTAAAGCTATGAATTTTTATGACCTATATGTGCCTCGCGCATGACAGTTCAAGTAATGAATAATGACGTAATAATGTCGTTTTTTGACGTATTTTTAACGTCAAAAAACGACATTATTACGTCATTATTTTTGCACCGACCTAATAACATTGGACAGTAAGTAACAACGATATAATGTTTTAATATATATATATATATATATATATATATATATAAAATATTAACTGTATTCTTCTAATCGACCAGTGTTTTTTTTAAATCTTAGCACTCACTAACCACTATATAAACACACACATTTGTGTGATGGCTGGTATGTGCAGATAGTACGTGTAACTAAAGAGAAAGTAATGTTATAATCAATATAACTTTCCATATAACCATAGACAAAAGATTTGACTGGAAACTCCCATCAGTGCACAAGAAGAACGATAACAAGGAACTTGGGAAGTATAATTTTTTGAAAAACTTTTAAGAGAAACATTTTATAAATTTCAACTGACACTAACGATGTCCAAGGTTTCCTCTATGAAAACCGTTATTTTCACCATTAGTAAATACCGTTAACAAGTTCGTCTTGCAAACAATTACTACTGCCAGAAGGTCGATACCCGCTTAAATGATGTCACACATATGTTTTTGGCTGTACTGAGTTCAATAAATATGACAGAGATAGACAGAGGGAGCAATTATGTGCAACAGTTTGAAGTCACCTGAAGAAAAGAAGTGATTCGAATTTGAACTGAAAATGAATTTCAGGGAAAGTCTTTCTTTAGAGGGGGAAAATAGTGGATGAGAGTAAATTCCGATTTCATAATTGTCGTACGAAAGCCGTTATGACGATTATGTAATTTTTGTTTCCGCTTTCAGAAGCAGAAGGGACTAAATATAAAAGGAGGTAAATAAACAACTTTCCTCCCTCCCCCGACAGCAATTTTTCATTCGCCTCCCAGACGCAAAAGAAGTGTGTGTAGAAGGATTTCCAACTTTCGTCACGTGACGCTTCACTGCCCAGGTACGTTAAATCAATGTTATCTGAACATAATAGGTTGGGGACGGGCTAACTCAGATACCCACATCCATCATCTGTTTGCTTTACAGACATTCATTTCTTTCCATCTCTTTACCTGTCTGTGATGCTGTTTCTGCTACCTACTCGAAGAGGAAGCTGACACAAAGAAAAAGAAAGAAATTATTATGGCTTTTCGTTATCCTTTCACAGTTTTCTCAAAACATAACCAGATCCAATTTCAATAGAAATGCTAAAATGTAACGGTTTAAGAAGCATTTGAAAGTAATTAAAAATAAATAGTTTCGAATTTGGCGTATTTTTTAAAAAATATACACTGAAGATCATAAATGCTGGAAATCCAGTACCTTGTACAAAATCTTTAATACGATAGTTTTTTTTTGTTTTTTTTTTTTTTGTTTTTTTTAGATTTTCTAAAGCCAAGCATGACATTTCATTTGCTTCTCTAATATAGACCGGAAAATATGATTAAAGCCTCAAAGATAGATTGAGTTACAGAAAAAAGATTTTAGTTTAAGATATTTTTCTTGCCCGCTTTCTTTCTCAGCGTTGTTACATCGTCTCCGATATTTGGAATTACAATTCATTCATGTTTCCCCAAACATCAAAATCATTTTTTTTTATTTGCCTTTTATTTTTTTATGCCTACAAAAGTTGAAGCTCAACCTACTGGATCATTTACAAAACGTAAATACGATGAATTATCGAAACAATTGTCTCGATATATAAAGCTGCAAAAAAAAAAAAAAATTTAAAAAACTCCAATTTATGTAATTAGAGCCATGAAATGTTAATAATTATGGGAAATGAACCGTGGCTCATCTCGCAGAGATGTTAGTCTTTTATCCGCCATCTAAGCCTAAACGTGATAAATATAGGCCCCGCCCATCCGCTCAAAACTCGAAGAAAAAAAAATGTTAAAAATTAAGGTCTTTAGCAGACGACGCCTGATGATATTTTACACAATTAATAAGTAAAAAATAAAATCTTATAACTAAGATTCGTTTTTCGCATATGTAAATTATTATTTTACGAAGACTTAAAGTAAAAGGATGCGTGTCTTATCTATTCAAAAAATTTAATTTAATTTCACCGACAAGAACAGTCTATTCAGCTTTTTATTATATCTTTCCCATTTTTGAATGGATCATCGGGATTGAAATTATGAATAAATTGTCCAAAGCTCGGAAAATGGAAAAAGATACTATTTTGAATAGTCTAACCTTATCGGTGGAATTTAATAAAACTTGTTTGGAGAAATAACTGTTGGTGCCTAAATACACACACACACACATTATATATATATGTGTGACTAAATGCATTATATGCGGAATTTGCATAGAATAAAAACTTTCATTTGAAAGTAGATTTGTTTGCGAGAAATATGATTTTCTAAAGCCAAGTTAATTATAGAAAATGTCTACTCTTGAAAATCATATTTCCTACAAACCAAAAAACATGCGTATTTTGTATCAGGTCTGCTGTTACCAATGGTGACTTACTCAAGCGACAATTTGTATATTGGAAAATTTGCTAAAAAAATGTTCTTAAATCAACCATAGACGTAAAGTAGGGCATTTTTAGAAAGACTAATGTAACTGGAAACAAATGAGCTTAAAACAATATCTTGGAAAGAAATAAAGACTTTCTTATATGTTACCCAATAATATTTAAAGAAAGAAAAAAAAAAAGACAGTTTTAATTTTTTTTTTATACAGAACATCAGAAATTTATTTACAGTGTAACCCGGATATAAGAGTTGTCGGGACCGGAGAATGAGTCTCTTATATCCGGGTTTGGTCTGTTTTGTTTAGGTAAGTATGGGAATAATTTGGGACCAGAGAAAATGTCTCTTATATCCGGGTTACACTGTATTTTTCATTGCTTAAGACTTGATTTTTATCTCCATTATATCGTTTCTCAGTTCAATACATTTTACTGAAATTGCAATATTCTTTCAAGTATCTTTTTCTTTTACTAAAAAAGAAAAAAGTACTTTTGGTAAAATCCTTGTTTACTCCCGGGTAAAACTATAAGTTAATATAATATGAAATTATTGAATTTCAACACCCCTTATGTTTCAGACTGTTTACACATCTGATACAAAAATACTTGTTACATTAAGTTGTATGAAAGGTGCATAAAAAAAAATTAGCCGCTATTATATGAGAGAGAAAGTGTCATTTTATTGACGATTATATATTTCAATGCTATGAGGAAAAAGTTAATCTTTAACTGCTATTTTGTTGAATGACTAACACATTTTTTGCAATTTCCCATTAATCCCCTGCCAGCAATACCCATCCACGTTTAATTGCTTCTAAAGTTCTAATATGAAGACTGAATTGTGTCTCTCTCTCTTGATTGTCTCTTATGTCTGGGCGTCTCAGATCATTTTTTTTTTTTTTTTAACCACTTTTGAAGTGTTTCCAACTGAACCCTAACCCACTGAACACCCCCTCACATCAATGACAGATCCGTACCATGTCCACCGTAAATTTAACGACGAGATGTCCCTATTGCTAATTTTCATATTCACACCATGCAATTAACAGATTAGAAATAAAATATTAACGGAAAATTCCTTTGACTCATTTTGCCTTTATTTTTAAAAATTGAAATTTAATTTATATACACCAGCATGGCATACAGTTTTAAATTTTACAAAAGAAATGTTAAAAAAAAAATATATATATATATATATATATATATAGAAAGAACCAGATCCCTAAACGAATTTAAATAATAAGAGGAAATCCAAGAATTTCAATTTAAAATATTTGCTTCAGGGAAAAGGGATTAGTTTAAATACTTCATAATCGTAATCCTTCATATTGGAAATTTACCTATAAATTTTTAATCCTTAACCAATTTGGGTGTTTAAAAGTTTATATGCATATTCTTCGGTAGGTTTAACAAAAAATAAAAAAGAAAGTATATTTCTCCAGCTCATTTTTAAGTAGCCTTAGTTTTTAGAAACAAACATTCTAGCAAATTAAGAATAATAAAGTTGAAAACTTACCGTAGAACCGAAGGAAGGAAATGTTTCGTAGTCTGTGATAATGCCAGTGAAGCCATTCTGGTTAAAACAAGCTCATTCCGCCTGACATTGTCTTTTCTTTTTTGCTTCACCAGTCAGTATTACCGCCAACACCTGTAATTTTACCTTTTTTTTTTTCCTTCTTAACTGCCACAAATGTTACAACATCTATTACTGCTACTGTTACAAGATGTAAGGTTCGACATGCTATGACTAGTTTTATTCTCAGTATTACAAATGGCACACCTGTTACTACTAATTTCTCCCTCCTCGTTTTGGGTTGGTGTTTTTCCAACTTTCTGTTAAGTTTATGAATCAAGCACAAACAGAAAAATGAAAAAAAGAAATTAAAAAATAGGGTGTCAGGCGCTTTTTGCGTAAGGGAAAGACAAAAAATCGAGTTTCAATTCTTACGGTTTTTTCACAATATCCATAAAAAAAAAAAAAAACTACGCCTGTTAAGTGTCAGGACGATAGTCTCTAGAATCATGGGTTCTCCATCCGAAAGATAAACACATCGCTAAGTGGAATCAGATTTTAATTCCGGAGTAAGGATAATTCAAGTAAAGACAAGTTAACAAAAATTATATTAGCAAAAAATAAAAAATATATTAGGTTGGTGCAAAAATAATGACGTAATAATGTCGTTTTTTGACGTATTTTTTAACGTCAAAAAACGACATTATTACGTAATTATTTTCGCACCAACCTAATAATAATAATGTAGTAGCGATAATAAGAATATTTTTTATATTATTATTATTATTATTATTATTAATAATAATAATAAATAAAAATATCTTCGAGGAAAAATTTCTACTTTCAGCCCCCATCCCAAACACTGATCCAAGTTGTTTCTTTCTTATTTTTCTTTTTTTGTTTTATCCAATTTGTCTTTCATTTATTTTTCAAATTATTTGTCGATTTGCAATGAAGTTTAATCCCGAAATAAGGTGCGTTATTCTAAAGACTTCAATAAAAGAGGTGCATTTTTACCAATGTACAATATAATATTTTTCGAATGGCTGGTGTTGGACATAAATTAATATTTATTTATTTTCGCCGCAGTCGGCCACATTTTCCTTTTATCTTTCAAACAATAATTTATTTTGCCTAACAAGAGAAGAAAATCAAGTATACATTCATTTAGCTACGATTAGCTAGTTTAATGCTTACTTTATTGTTGTTTTTTCTTAATGAAGGATATTTGGGTGCCTCTCATCCATAATTTTAAAGTATGAAAACAGATAGAAATAATAGAAAAGAGACCCATAAATATACTTTTTTCTTTTAAGACAAAAATCAATAAAGTGAACCAATAAATATATCACTGAAAAAAAACAAAAAAACAGACATTGCGTTGAAACGTGGAGTAAAAAAGTCACAATAGCATCCTACAATCAGTCAAAACAAAAGCGAAGTCCTAGTCCGAAAAACAGATTCGCACTTCAAACCTGACCACACTAAGTCGAAGATGCCGCGGAAACAGAACATATACCAATATACATCCGAAAATTACAATGTCTGCCTATGAACATAAATAACAAACTTAATGGTGAGGAATTAAAGAAAGCTATTAAAAAAAAAAAACCTAAAAAATATAAAGCATCAGTTGACATTGAGGCTGCGATTTTGAAAATAGCGTATCTTCGCCACGAAACAATTTTCTAAATTTCATTAAGAAAGTCTGAAATCAGAAGCGCATCTCCAAAAAGTGTGGTGTATCAATGCACTATGGAAAGAAATTGGTAACCTCTAAGACCTTCATACATACCAAGGTATTTTAATTGGATCTATTATGATAAAGGTACTCATGAACATTGTATTAACTAGGATGACGCCGCTCTATGAAAACCAACTCCTCACGACCCAATATGGCCTTCGTTTTGGCAAGGGGTGTAATGATAGCATATGTATCATCAAAAAACACCAAACCATTGCTTACCCGTCTAATAGAAAATTGTATATCTGGTATGTAGACCTCACAGTAGCATGCGACCACATCAATAGTTTTCATCTTCTCGTCCATTAGAAACCATATTCCAAGCTCCGAATCTACTGAATACCTCGATAGAAGACCTATTCCGGTTCATAAAATCATGCATGTTAGGCGAAGACCCTAACAACGAAATATTCTAAATCTAATGTGAATTAATTTCTTCATAGAGCATTTTCTGTGCATATACAAGCACAGGTGTAAAGAGATGGGCACTGATCCCTTAAACATGCCATACCATATCCACAATGTATCCCGAGAGCAATGTACAAAGGGTGAATGGATGGCTATGCCGATGACATAAGCATTCATAGTTGCGACAAGAATGACCCTAAAAAACAAAAAAAAAAAAACAAAAAAACACAGCATCCTCTCGCAAGTATTCCAAGAAGTAATATTCAAGATAAATCTTTCTGAAACAGAAACTAATGATGTATAATTGGAATGAAAGGAGTAATGGTGTGTATGCTGAATCCATAAAAATTTAGAATTAGTAAATACTAAATATTCAAATACCTCAGTGTATGAATCCTTTACAACAAATTTAGTATAGAAGATAAGGTAATTGGACATAGAAGAGGCTGTGCTAAGAGTCAGTTAGCCATGTGCCATGCGTGATACACGCTTAGGCGATCATGTATCTTTCGATACATTTTCCTACAGTAGGTTGACATTTCTTTCTGCGGTAGACCATCTGCCATCCAAAGCTATAGAACCCAGTCTGCCCTGATATTTACCCATAGAAGAAAAGGATTCATACCTTTCCCAAGGGTAACCTTTCCCAAACGTAAATGAATGTAATGGATCTGACTGGAATTCGAACGCGGCTCTCCTATTCCTCAATCCGAGCCGCTATCCATTACTCCACCGTACTAAGAGTAGTTTTGCCAAACACTGCAAGCTGTTACAAAACCAAAATATTAACCTTAAAACTAGTCATATTCTTAGTCTCATCAGATGGAGTCTTTCATATGGATGTCATGCATGGCACCAAACTCATTCAGAAATATCTAAACTATTGACTGTTTACAATGACTTTCTCAGATTGATGGTTAAACATGGCTCCGAACAATGAAGCGTCTAGGTCTTCGTGGTGACCATCCGTCTTCAAAGCACCTGACTGGTGTAACAGAACTACAAACAAAGAACTATACCAGATAACAGAAACCACATCACCTGAGGACTTTCAACAGCAACAGAGAATAATGGCATAAAGATGCTGATGTTCCACACTAGCTCAAACGAAAGGCAAAGAAGGAAGTCTCATCAATACTGGAAAGGGCGATAAAAGCTACTGTACTTGAAAAATCTATTTTCCTGAAAAATTGTTTTAAGAGAAAGACTATAATACAGCTTCCCGTCGGCTGACTTGCTGACTACAAGAAAGTTACGCGTATTCATAAAACAACGTAAATACGTGACTCTTCTTATGTAAACATATTTCTTCTGTTCGTTGTATTGTAAAAGAAAAGATTCTTTGTAATGGGTTTCTTTCAATTTGAAAGAAAACAAATGCTCAATGATAAAATTTATTTAAATTTGTAGAGCCGTATTTGAAGCTCCTTTATTTCTTCGCTTTCACCTCTACATAAGTCAGTACGCCTCTACTGACACTGAAAATAAAAATACGGATTCATCATATACAGATCTGCTACTTTAACAAATACGTTTTTCCAAGTCTTTTTAAGATTGGGTGGTATAGTTTTCATAGATAAGATTCAGTCAAATGGACCTCTAAAGAATTTTTTAAAATTCTTGGTGAAATATATATCCCACCCCATTAAAATCAGGAGGAATAAAAGATAATAAAAAGGGCTATTATATACTGTTTATTCTGACTAATGTCCTCAGCTTCATTGTTTTAATCAGGACAAAAGACAAAAACACTGAATTAAAACAATCGATTTAATGTGTATTTTACGTTTAGGAAAATCTCTAAAAATGTTCTTGAACCAAAGAGAGACGGATGGTCACAAGTTTAAGAAATTGAACGCCTCGCCCCACCATCCCATTTCTTTATATCAAGGTGTGACTCCTGTCAAATTTATTCTGCCATCATAAATCAATTCAAAACTTTGAGTAATTTGAAAAGAAATTTGAACATCGGATATAAACATCAAGAATTTAACGTCGAAATTAACTATTTAACATTATGGTGTATATATATATATATATATATATATATATAAGTTCTCGAGAATAATGAAACGAGTTACTGTGAATTTTTGTAAAAGGATAAATAGAGCCTTGCTAGGCTGTGACTGTGCGGTCTACTGCACGCTGGATCAAACGGTGGTTTGTTTTACAAAAGGGAAAACACACAAAAAGAAATCACTATCTAAAATAAAAATAAATCATATTTGAAGTAATTATATTTATATATATATATATATATATATATATAGAGAGAGAGAGAGAGAGCTCTTGCTACTACTCAAACACATCTTTACTCTTCTATGGGGTCAACCGATTTAATCAACAGGTATATTATTTTATTTTTAGTGCATTTATTGTTACCTATATTATTTATGAAGCTTTTCTCATTATTATTAGTAGTAATAGTAGGAGCAGTTGTAATAGTCGTCTAGTATAGGAAGAGAAATAGAGACAAAAAAGGATTAAAAACGATCAAGTTAACATGAATCTTGTTGAGAAACAATAATGAAGGTGTAAAACAATTTCTACCCTTAAATAAAAACAAATTATTATTATTGAAATTATTTTTGGACGTACCCAGAAATCGATGAGGCGTCAAAGATTCCATGCAGAGGTATTAGGTTGCTGCAAAAATAATGACGTAATAATGTCGTTTTTGACGTTAAAAAATACGTAAAAAAACGACATTATTACGTCATTATTTTTGCACCAACCTAATAGATGGTCTAAAAAAATAAAGCGATCCCTGTTATAGACGAAATTCATAGCATTGAATTCTCCGATACTGTTTTAAGTTGCCGAGGTAATCAAGCAGTAGAAATCCTTTTACATAGTTCTACAATTCAAGACACTTGCTGGTTTATTATTCATGTTTACGAGTTCTTGAACACAGGTTCCAAAATATTTTTATGGACGCCTTATCTTGTAGCAACGGTTATCAATCTCGTCACACAGATCAGTACAGATACACAATCTCTTAATCAAAAAACACAGAATCCGAGATATTTCGAATTTTTCATAATCGCAGTAACTGGTAGACATAGATTGTTATGAGATAGCAATGTCTTGTAAATTATCTTCTAAATAGTCGAAATAGGTGAGGTAAATTGATTATCAATAAGTTAACAGTTTATTTGTACAATGGTAATATTAGCAGTTTCCTTATATGGAAACATTCCTTATTAATTGATCGAGCAGCCAGTACTAATTTCGGTTGACATTCATAAAATCTTTCTCTTAAAACTATTTTTCAGGAAAATAGCTTTTTCATGTCCAGTAACTGTTATTGATCTTTCCAGCATTGATGGAGCATTCTTCCTAACCTTTTGTTTTGAAGTAATGTGAAACGTCAACTATTTTCTAATGTCATTATTTTTTAAATCAAATAAAATCAAGATCAACCGTAAAAATCGCTGGCATATTTAATGTAAAGTAAAGAAAAAATACCAAAAATTAGCATTTTTCCACGGAACCAAACAGTTCGGTTTTAGGGTATTTTCAGTTTTTATCAGAATTACAACAAATCCAGGAAAGTAAATTATTTCTTAGTATTTCCGAATATCGTAGTTTTATATCAGGAAACTTAAAAAAGACTTCCAAGTAACATTTGAAAGTCATATGAAAAACTGTTTAATTAACACTGAACATAAAGATCGTTCAAACTACCTGTAATATTGTAGAATTTTCGAATATATATTAATACATTACGATGATGATAATATCTATGATAGTAAAACTTATGGAAATCAACAGTGGAATGAGAATGCTTTCCGAATATCAATAAGTAGCCACTTTCAAACCACGGGTACTGATGATTTTACAATCAAATAATATGAAAACAATCACAAAGAATTTGATATCTATACGAAATCTCTATTACAAGACAAGAGACATTTCGGAATTTTTCAGAATGGTATGAAAGGTAACATATATCAGGTAGACAAGTCGAGTGTTATGGAATGGCAATGTGCTTGTAATTATAGAGATATTCCCAAGAGGTGGAGGAAAAAGGCTAGAAATGAGTTTACAGTGCAAAATCAAAGGGAATCGAAATCGACCATAAAAATTAATCATATTTATTGTAAAAAAAAAAATTTTTTTCGTGGAAAAAAGAACGCTGGAAAGTTCTCGGCCCAACACACTTTCCCAAACTCTCCCAGTTATTTTATGGTCGTTCCAGATTTCCTTTCATTTATCACAGTAAAACGTAAACTGTAACACCAATCCGAAAATTCTCTTATCCCATAAAAGATTATGTGTATATATAAAATTCTTTGTAAAAAAAAATAGGTGAATAAAAATTAAACTTTTGAAATTTAAATATTTTTTCGGAGCTTTTCAGTTGTCTGAAAAAGAAACTGTGCCCGGACTATTATGCGTTCGATCCTTACTAAGTCCCCCAAACCTTTGCAATCTACCAGGTTAATTTCTGTCTGAATTTCTGGGATGAGGAATTATCATTATATACATTACTTACATTCGAATTATTGTCATTATCTTTTGTTATTATTACAACGTTTCGGCACTGTACCCTCTACTCAAAGAATTCCAAACATCGTGATCAGAGCTGTTTCAACTTGAAAGCACAATGTAAATCAGTGGAATTTCTCATCTTTAGCATAGCTGATCGTTTCCAGACATCTATTTACGCTGGACCATTTGTATTTCTTTAACACTCACAGAGTTAAACTGTGGTTTATAATGCAACTATGCTGAGCAGACCTTAGCTACAGTTGAAGTTCTACACTAGAGACAGATACGGTTTGGAATTCAGAATTGTCCTTCTATACAAGTTGCCGATTACAGCTATAGAGTTCAGTCTGCCCTACTATCATATTCGAAGGGGGCGAATAAATGAATTCATACTTTTCCCAAGAGTATTTGTGCGAAACTGAATATAACGATCCCAACCGGAAATCGAAATTGGCTCACAGATCTCTCGTTCCGAGCCTTTAACAATTACAGCAGCTGAAAAATCCACTTTCAAAAAAGAACTCTTTATTTAATCTACGGGATAGGAATTCTCGCCTTGAGGTATCTCGTCTTTATTTTTATACTGCTCAGTAGTGAAGAAGTCCGGATGAAACAACGGCCGAAACGTTGTGATAGCAACAACAAAGATATGAACATTAAACCGAACGTAATTGATGAACCAGAAAAAGTTTAGTAGATTCGTAAAATTCTGTATCTGGGCGACTTTGATGTTGAGTAAAGAGACACGGAGTCCTTACGATGATGTGATTGTTAATGTGGTTTCTGTAACTAGTAGTTTTTGTTTGTTTGTTTTTTTAGAGACGCTAGCCTCATGTCCAATCTGACCGCCTTGCTGTGTAGCAAACTAAACTTACAACCTAATGAATGACTTCAATCCTTAGTAAATGCTCCTCAGTGGCCTTTTGCCAGACTAAGCTTCAACTGTGAATTCTGAGAATCGTATTCAATTTTGTAATTCCCTTCTTTCATATGCGAACATTTAATCAAGTGTTTGGAGCTACAATAATTGGAAAACGTCGAGTTGAAAGATTCGTACTTATCAAATATTCAAAAGTTTACCAGCTGAGACTCATCTTCCCTTCTGTAGAATTTAATTCTAGTGTCAGTTGGTTTGCCATCGAGTTGAGAATATTTGTGTTCAATTGGTGCATGTGCCGTAACAGTTAACTCAACATGGTAAAGGAATCGGCAAAGCAATCTTAAATTCCATCTGAGACAATTTGCATTCACTTTATAGTAATGACCTTTAGAAAGGCATGAATCTACATATCCCCAAAGGTATGCTTTAAATGACAAAGCAACCTGGACTCTACTCTTGGTCAGTTGGCAACAAGTCTAGATGGATAAGTCTGAATTCAAATCTGTGGAGAAGTCATCTCACTTCTTTTATGTGCCGTGGATGATGGTCCACCACAACTTCTTCTTTATTCCGTTAAGTAACTTTTGACTCTTTATCATCCATCTTTGTCTTTGTTCTACCATTTATTCACGCATACTCGTTAACTGGATTACTCACTGTTCTCTACTGCTTTTCTTGTCTTCGGTATCTAAGGCGACTCTTAAGTCATCTTGGCCCTTTTTCCTCATCAGAAAGTTCCGGAACTTTTTTTTAATCGGATTTACCCCAACAAACAGTAAAGCGACTAAGACACAAAAGGCTATTGGGCGTGAAAGTGTTAGACAACAGAATTGCGAGAAAAGAAACAGTTAGCATAGAAATTATGGTTACCTGAAGCCAATTCAGCTGTAAATTGATGAGTCATTGTTCCCAATCTAGTACTGTCTTTAAATTCACAAAGTCTAGTTACCACAGCTCATCCGAACAGTTACCATACAAGTATTTATAGAAAAGACACAGGGGAATAACTTTACGGTGGTTGAAAAACGAAAAAAAGACCAATAATATTGCTGATTCTTCTTTGTATTTTAGCAAGAATATTTAAATATATCGCAAGAGCACCGTACCGTATATGGCGGCAATATTCTAAGCATGGACAGATGGTATATCTATAAATATGAAGATAGATTCTGGGGAGAAAAATTATCTAGTACGACACAATAAACCAACTTTCTTCGCAGCTGACCTAACAATGAATAAAATGGTCTTTCAACTTCATGTCAGCTGAGAAGACGCAATGAGTCACTCTCCTGGAGGTTAGCATCAGCCATGCTGATGGGAGACAGAAAGGGGTCTCTCAGATGTTTATTAAAGAGCAGTTTCGTTTTGGAAGTATTAAAATTAACAAGGCATTCTATGTCCCTGTTGACAACAGGCTGTAGGTCGTCTTTTTACATCAGCCGCTAATTATCGAACTGGTCAGACTTACTTATCGAGACAGGGTTAAATTTCAGCTCTTTCTGATTGTAATCATAAGTGTTCATTCGTATTTTTCTTAAAACTTTCTCGTTGCTCACATGTTCTGTCTTTGATATTCTTAACATTTTCTTATAGAACTACATCTCTGTTGCTTAAAGCCTCTTCCTCATCTACCTGTAAGGAGAGTGCCCCGCATTCGTTACCATAATAGAGATTAGATATTAAATAACAGTTCAGTTTTCCTATCTCTTGATACTTGATTTCTGAAAAGCATATTTCACTATCTTTAACCAAACAGTTATGGCAATGCTGTTGTTGTGCCGCATTCAACGAAACGGTCAGTCTAGTGTCAAAATTTAATAATTTATAAATTAGCTCCCTTTTACAACTGGCGTTGCTATTAGAAACCATGACATCACTCGTAGGGAGAATTTAAGCAACAGTGTATCAAATTTCACTCTCTTGGTTTAATCTACAGGGTGCAATGGGTAAATTGTCGCCATTTTGCATTTTAAATTTCGCGCATGCGTATTTTTTTTTTATTTTGTTGACTGCACAGTATAGTAGGATCACCGTCTGTGAGAAAAAGAGCACCATGACACAATTCACTCCTCCAGAAATTTGGAAACGACATGTTGCATTACTTGGAAGCTCCAGTACGAACATTTCGGAGTTTTGGGGTGGGAATCTGAAGACAGTGCAGAAGATTCGGAAAGAGTTGGATGAGTTTAATGGTGATTATGAAAGTGTTTGGAGTGATCACTAGTGATGGCGACATTATGCCTCCATTCATTTTCCCCACAGGGCTTCAGACTCAACACGGAGGCCTGCATCAAGTGCCTTGAGAATGTAGTGCTGCCTTGGGTCAGCTGCTGGAAGACCCTGTGTCTGGCAACAGGACTCTGCACCATGCCACAGAAGCAGGAAAACCCAATGATGGCTGTCTGACAATTTCTGCGACTACATCACACCTTACATCTGGCCATCTAACTCCCTAGACTGTAACCCCCTAGTCTATTATATGTGGGGCGTATTTGAGCGAGAGACCAACAAAATTCCTTATAACACCAAAGATGAACTGTAGGCAAGGATTATAGAAGCATTCACCAACAAGGAGACCATCCAGAAGAGATGCAGGAGATTCCAAAGTCGTCTGGAAACCGTGGTTGAATCCAATACCGATTTTATGGAATAAATTTACTCCATTTTCTAGGATAAGGAGTCATCATTATTTACACTATTTACATGCTGATAATCCTCATCTTTGTTATTGTTATCAGAAAGTTTCCCTAGTCCGTGCAGGATCCTTCCCCAGACGTGAGGATATGACAACAATATAACCCCGTAAATTAAATAAAGGATTCTTTTCGAAATATCAGCTAGATTACCCCGACTGGCATACACCTGATGAAGTATAGAGGCAAAATGGTTTGGTTTGGTTTGTTTTACGACATATCAACTTCAATGGGTTATTTAATGCCGACAAGATTTTTATTGTTGGAAACATTTTTTTCCTCAAAAATGTATTGCTAGTAATAATTTTTTCTTCCAAACTTTATTCTTGGTATTAAAACCTATTTTTACACTTTCATAGTGTTTATCCCCAGTTTGGAGCGTCAACTATTTGTACAACGATCGAACAACAACAACGAAGATGAGGACGATAGAACGCATGTAAAAAATGTAAATATTATCTACTAGCTTAAAAACCGCCCTGTTTGGCGGCATTTAAGCTAGCTCCTGTGGAGGATTTTTTGATTGGGCTTTCATCGCCATAAGTAGGGAGGAGTAGATGAGATAGGCAATAATAAACTACAGAAGAACTCAAAATTGATCACTGCATTTAAGTATTGCATTAATATTTAAGCTTACCTTTTAAAAAGGTAAGCTTAAATATTAATGCAATACTTAAATGCAGCGATTAATTTTCAGTTCAACGAAGGAGATAAGCTCTTCAGTCTCTTTAATTGAAAAAATGTGACACACTGACATTGGCATTTATTATATAGAATGAGAGGAGCTATTGAGAGTTTTTTCCCTTTAATTGAAAATGTGTGACACACTGAGTCTGGCATTTACTCTAGCAAAAATAATCTGAGGACACACGCCGATTTATTGTGCACATAATTATTGTGCACATATAATTAGACTGTTTCGAGCAAATTTTATATGTCATTCCTATCAAGAAATATATGCACTATACAAATATCGTCTGTGCCGTGTACTTTCAGAACGTAAGCGATCATGGCTCTTTACAGATTCATGCCCTTCGTAGGCAAGTTTGTCTTTTTGCTATATCTCCTATTCCCTGTTCTGCCAACGATTTACAAAAGCTCGTTTGGTAGGTTATGCGCTGCTTTCTTCTTACCTTTAATATGTCCTGTGTGTGTTATGTTTTCCAAGCCCTCTTTCCCCATTATGTGCCCTAGAAATTTCGCTTATTTCTTTCTGATGCTACGAATACATTTACCTTTTTGTTTCCATTTTTTAAAACTTCGTCGTTTCTCACATGTTTCAGTTTATGGTATGCTGAGCATCCTTTTGTAGAGCCACATTTCTGATGCCTCAGGTCTCTTCTCCATCTGGGATCTTCCAATATTCACTGCCATATAGGACGACACATTATAGAACAGTTCACTGCTATTTTTTGTTTTATAATGAAATTTTCCTCTTTATTAACACAACATTTTTAAGTAATCTACATTACTACAAAAGAGAATTTTCATGAAGACTTTA
Source organism: Acanthosepion lycidas (assembly GCA_963932145.1). Lineage (NCBI taxonomy): Eukaryota > Metazoa > Mollusca > Cephalopoda > Sepiida > Sepiidae > Acanthosepion > Acanthosepion lycidas. Next base: position 72,050,322 of record OZ010579.1, on the reverse strand, counting down.
TTTTGGCATTTTTCTTATTCTGTCTTCCTGTGCCGTGTCCCCTCAGGACGTAAGCGATCATGGCTCTCCACAATTTCTTGTCCTTTGTAACTCTAAATAAATTCTGTTTTTCTCGTTATTTCTCCCAAGCTGTTCTGCTATCCATTTGCGTCAAGTATGTTATGCGTTGTTTTCCTATCCCTCTTGCCTTCAATCCTGTGAGTATCAGATTTACCAAGCTCTCTTTCCTCATTATCCGCCCCATAAATTACAAGTGGCTCTTCTTGATGTTAAGTATAATTTTCCTATTTGTCTATGTTTCTGAGATGAGATATTCAACTATTTACATCGTTCGGACAGTTGTCCTCATCTTTGTTGCCATATTAACGATGTTTCGGTCATTGTAGGCTTGGGCCTGCTTCAGGTTCGGTTCCAAATTATACCACCTGAAAAAGGCCGGAGTGTACAACGGCTGAATCGCCATGAATATGATAATAAAGATGCAGATAACAGTCCAAACGATGTAAACAGTATAAATTTTCCTATTTGTTTCCATTTTCTCTAAAACCTCGTCATTGCTCACGTGTACGGTCCATGGTATCCTCAGCAGTAGTTGCTTCAAGGATGTTCTTCCTTATCAAGAAAATTGTCCAATATTCACTGCCATATATGAGGACGGATATCACGTAACAGTTCAATACTCTTTTCTTTGTTTCTAACAAAGTTTTTTTCTGTCTCTTCATACTCTACTTATTTTTTTTTACCTTTACTAAATAACTGTTTCTTAATATTACATGCACTAAGTTTAAATAAATGCTATTGCTCCGTGGTTTCTTTTCTTGTATTGTCACCTTTAAATATTTAAACTTTTTTAGTTGCAGTTGTTGAAGGCAGGACAACAACTTTCATTCCTGAAAGTGTTATATGAAATAATTTTTCTAAATATTGATTCTCTAGGTTAACGATAAATAAGTTTAGATATCTTCTTTTTTGTAACTATGTCACTTAACCCTCGACACCATCCGCCATATTTGTTTTACTTAACATCTCTCAGAAAGCTTCGTGACAATACAAATGGTTAATAAATACCACCAATTTTTAGCTACCGTATATACTCAAGTATCATGCGACCTTTGAAGACCTAATTTTGAAAGTGATTTGACTACAGTAAATGGATATATAGTTTGGTCAACGGCGTGGCCAGGACCGGCAGTAAATACGCTAATTTCAATATCTAGTGTATGAATCGACCCCCTTAAAATTAGCTTCAAATTTAAGTCTTCAAAGTCGCATGATATAAGAGGATATATGGTAATTGATATTCGTCAGTTAACAGTAATTATTATAACCATATCATACAAGAGCTACGAATATTAGTTAAAACAGTTCATTATTTAACAGGCAGTTTCTTTTATGTTACATATCCCTGGACGTAAACAATGATTGCTATCCACAGTTTCTGTTTTGTACATCTGAGCAATGCTTGTCTCATTACTATGTCTCCCAGTTCAGGTTCTGGCATCCATTCACACAGTCATGTTAGGTAGTTTGCTTGCTGTTTGCCTTTGCACTTCTTGCCATCGATATAGATATTGTGAGTCTCAAATTCTTTAAGTTTTCTTCTCTCAATATGTATCACAGAAAATTCAACTGTTTCTAAGTACAAATGTCCTTTTGGTTCCCATCTTCATTAAAACTTCCTCTTTAGTCACATGTTCCGTCCATGGTATTCTCAGCATATTTCTATATAACCACATCTGTTGCCTCAAATCTCCTTTTCATCTATGAGGAAATTGGGCGGAATTTACTTCCGGATAGGAGAATTGATATGACACTGCTGCTCAACAATCTTAACTTTAAAATAATTTTCCTGTTTCTTAACATTTTGTTTATTAATTTTGTTTTTATCTATCGTATTTTAGTTTTATTAATTAATTCTTAAATGCCATAAGCAAGTAGGTGTTCATGTATTTCCATATCTTCCTATTGTTAACAGTTTACAGATATTGAAAATAGAAAAAGAAGCTGTGAAGATCCATGATCCTCTGCTTCTTGGAGAGTCATGGCGCTTAAGAATAAGGAACACATATCAGTCTTCTTATTCTTTCACGATAAATAAAAACGAAGTTAAAATTTATTTAAAAAAATACTATACACATCGCTGTGAACTTTGTGCAATCAATTATATCTACACTGTACAATTTCCTATTTATAAACACTGCTGCTAAGAACTATTTTCTTTCAGCAGTTAAAACGTAAAAGGCACTAAAAACATCCAGACAGGAAAATCATAAAAAAGACCAAAAATAAACTGGACATATCATGCGAATGTTTTCTTCTTTACAAACTTCTTTATTACTTTATTTATGTCTGTTTACCAGCCTCGTTTCCAGCTGTTGTTTTGTTTCGTTTTTTTTTTCTTTTTCTTCTTCTATCAGAAATGTCTTAATTATCGTATTTCTTTCACCGCTGACTTATCAGAACGAATGACAACTTACTTAACTGGTAACACTCATCTGCGCTTATTTCCACCTTTACAACTATTCCCAATCCTTCTCATTTGTTTAGATCAACAAATGAAACTATATCATGATCCCTAAAACAAACTGAGTACAAACACCCAAATATTGAATTGTCAAGATGGTCATACGTAAATGTAATTACCGTATGTGGTTCTACAGAAGGATACTGAAAATTCCATGGACGGAACGACTAAACAATAAGAAAGTCTTAAAGAAAAATGGCAAGAGAAAGAACACAGACAGAATCGGAAAATTGCTTGGACCCATGAGGAAAGAGGGCTTTGAAAACTTAATCCTCACGGGGTATATTTAAAGCAAGCGAGATAGGGAAAGGCGGCAAGACACATGACGAGCTTGTGTGAATAGATGGAAGAACGGGTTTGGGGGCTTTAGCAAAGAGAGGAAACTGCTAAGAGTCACACGAGGTAGAAAGTTGTGGAGGGTCATTATTGCCTATGTTCTGAAGGTAAGAATGGCATAAAAAGACGGGAATATTCAGGAAAAAGATTTTAATGTAGTGCTTAAAGCAAATTACAAAATATAAAAACACTGACTAAAGCAGAACATTACTGTATATAAAAAGCAATTTAAAAAAGCAAGAAATCACACTAGTGGTAATAGCCTACATGATTACAGTAATAAAAAATTGCAACAGAAAACAAATCAGAAGACATTTTATAAAAAGGCAACTGCGACCACAGTTGAAAAAAAAACAACCAAAACACAATGAGCGAACGGGAAAAGAAATTTCGTTCTCTGGAACAAAATATTATAATTCAGCTTGTTTCTTAATTAGTACGTATGTTACGTTCTGCCAACACCTCATTAAATAATACTCTATTCCGTTTTGATCGCGAGGAAAGATAGAAAAGACATATCAGAGACGCTGTTTGGTTTCAGCGAGAAAAAAAGAATGAATAAACGAAAGAAAGGAGTAGCGATAATGCTCCCAAGCGTTTAACGTCTGCTTCAGTGAAATGAAAAAACTTGTCAATTTCAAATATATTTCTTTGTGCCCTCTTACTACTTTAAATAATTATATGCATTCATACCTTTAAGACTTATTGCGATATCTTGTTAAAGTCGTTAAGCTAAAATATCTAACGATACAATAGGGAAGATTTCCATGGGCATTTGATAGTCATTGAATTTGGAAGGAGCTTATTCAATCATTAACATAAGAATTAAAATTCTTCAGAAATTCAAAAACTCTGAAATTTCCACATTTATTACTCGTGATTAATGACTTTCAAAGCCAGTAAAAGTTCCACCAACAAAGACTAAAAACTCGTGGCCACTAGTACTGTTACGACTACAGATATCATTGTCTTCAAATAATGGTCCATCTTCTGTCCCAGCAAAAGCACTGCTAATTACTTTTACACTATCAATAATAATAATAATAGTGGTTTACTAAGCGTAGCTTGTATGTGGCACAAAGCCCCATGTCTGAAACACCCAGTGACGATCGAACTCATTACTCAGTCGTATTTGATCTAGCGATACAAACTCGCTAACCATGACAAAACGGAGAAATGCCCCAATAATAATAATAATAATGTCGTTTTAGTAAATATTATTGTGTCTGGTTAGATAGAAGTGACCATTTAAGGTAAGAGTATAGCTTATTGTACTGATCGGTAGGGCAAAATTAGTCTACGGAACTCTCAACTTTACACGTAACGCACGGAGCTACTTTTTAGTCATTTTTTTTTTTTTTTTTTTTTGTAAAATTTTGCATCCTATATATTGCCAAATACAAAAATTATTATAAAAACAAAAAATTATCTAGTATCCCATCGCTTCAGACGTCTGCGCTGCTTGGCACTGCAAATGTTCTGCGAGAAGTGCTCTCTGTCTGAGTTTGTACGACTTGATGGATAGCCGCCATAATGAAAGATCTCTGGTTTAAAAAGAAAATCGTACGAAAAAAAAATGGTGACAACAACATGGTTTCAGTAAATAATATTATGGAATCGGCCTAAGTGACTTTCTAATGCAAAATTATAGCCTTCGGCAGTAAGTGTTTGGTATAGAATAAACCTGCGGAAGGCTTCAAATTTTCCGTCTTCTGTTGCTACACGAGCCAGTTAGTCAAATTACTGTACCTGTTTGATTTTGAAGTTCTCAAAATATAGCTTCAACTTTTGCTGTCAACAATCTTCTAGCTAATAATCCTTTCTTCTCGCTTTTCTTTACTCCCTTATCTAAGAGTTTTTTTTGTTTTTTTTTTTGTTTTTTGGAGGGGTCAGTTTCCTTTCGAATCTGCCATCAATACAGTGTCATCCGCGTATCTTATGTTAAGATGATGGTAATAAATGATGGTAATGCTAATAAATCACGTAGGTCACTGTGTATTTAAATAGGTTATAGTATAGTTAAAGAATTTCCGGTAAGAAAACATCCTTGAAATACATGAATCCTTCGATCAATGCGTTTTCGATTAGTGCGCTAAAATCTTTATATAACAAAATTCGATTAATGCATACATAATACTCGATTAGTGCGGTAAAACATACTTTAGTTTAAGCATAGTAATTGAAAGTTAATTAATTTTCTCAGCTCTGTCGGCTGGGGCTTTAGAATACACCGACTGCACCTCTGTAGAGGTGTAAGACCCCCTTCAATGAAGCGTCCTGGGTATGACGTTAAACTGCATCCAACAGCAAGGCCTCTGATCAGGAGGTTTTGAGGAGCGTGGAACAACCTCTTAATTGCTGGTGTTCCCAGGTCCACCTTGACCGAGGGTGGTAGCACCTGTTAGGGTCCCAGCTATGGGCAAATAGAGAACTCCTAGTTTTTCCAAGTCTTACACACGTCCTGGGTATGACGATAAACTACATCCGCGTCCTGGGTACGGCGATAAACTACATCCAACAGCAAGGCCTCAAATAATGTTTTCGGAAAAATAATGTTGCCAGCTATGCGTTTTTGAAACAATAATGTTGCCAGCTATACGTTTTTGAAACAATAATGTTGCCAGCTGTAAGTTTTTGAAACCATAATGTTGCCAGCTATGTTATTTGTAAGAGATAATGTTGCCAGCTATACGTTTTTTGTTAAAGATAATGTTGCCAGCTATACGTTTTTATTCCATACAAAATAGGCATTTAAAATTCATAGAAACTGGATTTGGCATTAAATAACCCACAGTGGTTGATATGCCATAAAACCCAAACAAACAAACAAATAAAAATTTTCTAAAATTTAAAAATGAAAAATAGGTAACTTTTGTTTGTCAAGTATTACGTTATCTTAGTAATTACAGTAGTGTTAAAATGGACGGTTATAAATAGATATTTTTTATAATATAACCTGATAATATAAATACATATTTGAATATTTGTTTCTGTTAAAATTCTCTTAATATTTTGATTTTTTTCATATTTATTTTGAAGGTCTTAAAAGGAAATTTCTGAGTTTTTGTTAAAAAAAAATATGAACGATTTCATTAGATACAGAAATTTACATTTGTTAAGAAATATCGAAATATAAAAGATGTATGCATTTACTATGGAAAGATAAAATTTTCAGGTTAAAATACTATTGATTATATGTTTGCAAAATTTCCAAAAATAGAAAATATATACCTATATTTTAATTAAACAGTACGCAAATGAGAAATTAATTGTGAATGAGACTAAAACTGGAGGTACAAATTACATCATTTCCTGGAAGTTATTATATTCGATTTATGCGTTTTCACTTAGTCCGTATGTTTTAAGGTACACATTAGCCGAACTAATCGAGGGATTCCTGTACTTCTCTGTCTACATGCAAACAGTTTGTTTCTAGTAACGTACGGATTGCTCGAATATCTTCCTTAAATAAATCAAGCTTTCCTAGTATTTCAAATAGGTCTTTGTGTCACACCTTATCAAATACTTTTGATCAAGACCCAAGCTAAGTACAGCTAAACATAAAATAGAAATGACATTGTAAACACACATATCCCTACACCAATTATTTATTTTGAACTATTTCGTATGGCGGACATATTTCTTTTTGTCTTAGATGTTATTTCTTTTTGCATGTTAGTCCTTTACCAATACCAGCATTTCCTTTCTTCTGGAGCTTCCAGTTGGTTAATAATAGGAGGATGTTAAGGTATATTTATAATTTATATTTATTTTAGAATGTCACTGGTACTTTGTTACGAATATTTCACTGTCGATTCATACATTTGCCGAAGGAATTAGCGCAAAGTGAGAACAAACAATCTGAGATGGAATTCGAACCCGTATCACGGAATTCATTTTCAACGCCGACCACCGTTCATCTACCCGCTCATTCAACATGAAGACACGCAGAAACGCTGAAATAAACAGTTCGATATGAGATAGGGTAACCTAGACAAATAGAAAAATTAATCAGAATAGAGATAGTAAAAGGCTGAAATAAATATGAAGAAGATAAACTTCATTATATATATATATATATATATATATATATATATAGTTTGTGTTGTATGTATATATATATATATCTATATATATATATATATATATAGTTTGTGTTGTATGTATATATATATATATATATATATATATATATATAGTTTGTGTTGTGTGTATATATATATATATATATATATAGTTTGTGTTGTGTGTATATATATATATATATATATATAGTTTGTGTTGTGTGTATATATATATATATATATATAGTTTGTGTTGTGTGTATATATATATATATATATAGTTTGTGTTGTGTGTATATATATATATATATATATATATATATATATAGTTTGTGTTGTATGTATATATATATATATATATATATATATATATATATATATATATAGTTTGTGTTGTGTATATATATATATATATATATATATATAGTTTGTGTTGTGTATATATATATATATATATAGTTTGTGTTGTGTATATATATATATATATAGTTTGTGTTGTGTATATATATATATAGTTTGTGTTGTGTATATATATATATATATATATATAGTTTGTGTTGTATATATATATATATATATATATATATATAGTTTGTGTTGTGTTGTATATATATATATATATATATAGTTTGTGTTGTATATATATATATATATAGTTTGTGTTGTATATATATATATATATATATATATATAGTTTGTGTTGTATATATATATATATATATATATAGTTTGTGTTGTATATATATATATATATATATATATAGTTTGTGTTGTATATATATATATATATATATATATATATAGTTTGTGTTGTATATATATATATATATATATATATAGTTTGTGTTGTATATATATATATATATATATATATATAGTTTGTGTTGTATATATATATATATATATATATATATATATATAGTTTGTGTTGTATATATATATATATATATATATATATAGTTTGTGTTGTATATATATATATATATATATATATATAGTTTGTGTTGTATATATATATATATATATATATATATATATATATATAGTTTGTGTTGTATATATATATATATATATATATATATATATATATATATATATAGTTTGTGTTGTATATATATATATATATAGTTTGTGTTGTATATATATATATATAGTTTGTGTTGTATATATATATATATAGTTTGTGTTGTATATATATATATAGTTTGTGTTGTATATATATATATAGTTTGTGTTGTATATATATATATATATATATAGTTTGTGTTGTATATATATATATATATATATATATATATAGTTTGTGTTGTATATATAGATATAGTTTGTGTTGTGTATATATATATATATATATATAGTTTGTGTTGTGTATATATATATATATAGATATAGTTTGTGTTGTGTATATATATATATATATATAGATATAGTTTGTGTTGTGTATATATATATATATATATATAGTTTGTGTTGTGTATATATATATATATAGATATAGTTTGTGTTGTGTATATATATATATATATATAGATATAGTTTGTGTTGTGTATATATATATATATATAGATATAGTTTGTGTTGTATATATATATATATATATATAGACATAGTTTGTGTTGTATATATATATATATATATATATATATATATAGATATAGTTTGTGTTGTATATATATATATATATATATATAGATATAGTTTGTGTTGTATATATATATATATATAGATATAGTTTGTGTTGTATATATATATATATATAGATATAGTTTGTGTTGTATATATATATATATAGATATAGTTTGTGTTGTATATATATATATATATATAGATATAGTTTGTGTTGTATATATATATATATATAGATATAGTTTGTGTTGTATATATATATATAGTTTGTGTTATATGTGTGTGTATATATATATATAGTTTGTGTTGTATATATATGTAGTTTGTGTATATATATATATATAGTTTGTGTTGTATATATATATATATATATATGTAGATATAGTTTGTGTTGTATATATATAGTTTGTGTTGTATATATATATATATATATATATATATATAGTTTGTGTTGTGTATATGTATATCTAGTTTGTGTTGTATATATGTATATCTAGTTTGTGTTTTATATATATATAGTTTGTGTTTTATATATATATATATATATATATATAGTTTGTGTTTTATATATATATATATATATAGTTTGTGTTTTATATATATATATAGTTTGTGTTTTATATATATATATAGTTTGTGATATATATATATATATATATATATAGTTTGTTATATATATATATATAGTTTGTGTGTGATATATATATATAGTTATATAGTTTGTGTGTCATATATATATATATATATAGTTTGTGTGTGATATATACAGAGAGAGAGAGAGACATAGTAAAAAAAAATAGAAACAAAAATAATAAGCATTTCAAATTTAAGTGTCCTTGAATTTTGATGTTATGAAGTTAATGTCTATTGTTCTAGATGTTGAATTATTAGGTGGGTTGCAATGTCTGAGTACTGACAGTGAAATCTGATCGATGCAATAACATCTGTAGACATTGTTTTTATTCACTAAAAGATAGTTGAGTTAGTATTCATTATATCAAGATAAAACAACAAGAAAAGAAATAGACCGACAGTGAAGAAAAAAGTTACTGAACATTTTAAGATCCATTGGCTGTTGAAGAGACGTTACCTTAATATGTTTGTTTATTCATGGCCATACCCGTAGATGTTATTTACTTTTACTGTAATTTTCTGTCTAGAAACGCCTAAAATATTCCTATTATAAGCATTAAGAACAGAGTAACCTGGCTTTACTCCGGGAAAAACGATATTCTAAGATATTTTCGTGCTATTATTTTCATGTTTGATGCTTTAAAATATATCAGCCAATATGTTTTTCAGTCATCATTAGATTGTATACTTAATAGGACTTAATATTATAACGTTGTACTATGATGGTGTGATAGAATGGGGCATAATAAAGTGTGTTCCAGTAAATGGGAACCAGATTATGGTACTAAATATAAATATTTAAATAGTTTCTTTTCTCACACTAATCGACTGTGGAACTTCCTTCTGGCTTCTTGCTTCCCTGTTACATACGATTTTCACAAATTTAAATGAAACATTAATCGCCATTTTCTGTCTTCCTGAAACCTGTTCTCTTATTGTCCTTTCTCCTTACAAACGTTTTCTGATTTTCTTTCGCACTCAGAAATCCCTTGCGTCTTAGTGGCTTGATTCCCTTCTTTGAGGTAAAATTAATGCTGAAAAATCAATAATTTTGTCACGGCTGACTTCATGCCAATTATTGGATTTTGCTTTCAACTTAAGCTTAGACTGTATTTTCTTATTTTGCCTCGGTGTTCTTCCTTCCACGTGCCGTGTTCCTTCAAGGACGTTGGTGATCATAACCGTGTTATATCATCCATTTACACATGCTTGTTAGGTAGGTTATGCTCCGTTTTCTTCTGTCCCATTTGATTTAAATCTGTCAAATCAAATCCACTTTCATCATCATCCCCCTAGATATTTCAACTCCCTTTCTGCTATTAAGTATAATTCTCCTTTTCTGTTTCCATTTTTCTAAAACTTCATCGTTGTTCCATGGCATTCTCAGCATCCTTCTGCAGAACCATATTTTTGTTGCCTCCAGTTCCTCCTTCTTCTATCCAGCATTCAATGCCCTACAGGAGGATTGGTATTACATAACAGTTCAGTACTCTTTTCTTTGTTTTTAATGATTCTTTTTCTATTAATACTTTGCTTAGCTTAGTTTTCGGAAAGCATCTTTCGCTATCCCAATGCACCTTCGGATTTCAGTGTTGCACGACCCATCCTTTGTTAAAACGCTTCCAAAATATTTAGATTTTTGTACTTGCTTTTCTATGTCGAGCTGTTCTTTTTGCTGACAACCATGCATTCTGTCTTCTTGCTTTCCTTTACTAGCTTCTTGTAGTTTATTTTCTGTGTCTGCTATCAACACTGTGTCATCTGCATAGTTTATATTGAGACTGTGGCCGTCAATAATAACTCCTGGTTCTTTTCGGATCACTTCACTGCAAAGATTGAATAAGTCTGGTGAGAAGACACTTCTTTGTCTTGCACCCTTTCTATTTTTGTATATATATACTGAATTTTTTTTTCATCCGTATGTAGGTGGTTTGCTGCCAGTATTGGTTTTCGATTATTCAATATTCTTCCCATATATGACAAAGCTATCGAGGAGTCCCAACAGTTATATCTTAATTTGCCTAAAAGATCTCTGCGTGTGTTGATAGCATGATCAACAAGAACGGTTATTATATATAAGCATATGGTGGTCATCGATTCATTCAATCTAAGGAAATTAACTCAAATGAACTTAAGACAGAGTGGAAATAATTCATATATATCAGGGTTGAGAATCAGACTCGTAACAACGAAATTTATTCAGTTCAATTCCCGTTGAAGATAAGAAAATTTAGTTCATTATTCACATTCAGGTTTTAAAATGTGATTCGATATCTGAAAAGTTCAATAATTCCAACTGATAATCCTCACAAAAATATTTTATTCATTTTTTAAAAATGAATAAAATCACTTTGTTGTAACCTAGAAAGGGTTACTGAATGAGGAATAACCAAAACGGAGGTTGGAAATGAAATGGTAATCTTTATAACATCAACAAAATACAATACTCGCCAGCGGCGTGAAGTAGGTAAACCACTGCTAGTGGTGGACTACTTAGACTGTATATTATCCCCACTTACAATAATGTCCAACGTATTTATGAGGATTGGGACATAGTAATTAGTGTTCATAGGTACAGTATATAACACACCCCAAGCAAGGCAGTACAGCTACTAGCACGCAAGGGGTTACAGGCTGTGAAATTTGGAACAAAAACATTAGTAATGAGGAGAAAAAGCAATCGCCTAGCTCAGCTGTAAACTAATGAGATCTCACCACCGGTCTAGTATTGCGCTTAAATTCATAGCGAAGAGATCATGCGAACAATCACCATAAAAGTATTTATAAAAAAGGCACAGAGAGGCAAGTTTACGGTGGTGGGCAAGTGACTGAAGCCGAGCCGACAGATTAGAACCACTAATATTGCTGATTCTTCTTTGGATCTTATCAAGATGCTCAAAGTAAATTACAAGGGAAACGGGTCATATATGACAGCAATATTCTACGCATGGTCGAATGGTTGACTTATAGATATGCAAGATAGATCCCGGAGAGAAAAACTGTCTCGTCCGACAGGGTGAAATGATTTTCTGAGCAGCTGATCTAGCGATGGATTCAATGTAGTCTTCCTACTTCATGTCAGCTGAGCATGTTAGCCAGAGAAGGCAGAATGAGTCACTTTCTTGGAGGATAGCATCAACCATGTTGATGAAAGGCAGAGTGTGGTCTCTCAGATGATTAATGGAGAGAAGTTTAATTTTGGAGGCGTTAAAATTGACAAGTCATCTTTTACCCAGTTAACGACCGTCTTGAGGTCGTTTTGTACATCGGCAGCCATTTTGACCTTGTCTGACTGATCAGCCTTACTATTGAGGCAGGAGTAAACGGTAGAGCTTATATGGGGGAGGTCGTTAATGAAGATTAAAAACAACGTAGGACTAAAGATGGGGCCCTGAGGGACACCCGTGTTAGTATGAAAGGATGTAGACGAATGGTAGTTCCGGACGACTTTCATTTTACAATTAGATAGGAACCACTGGATCAGCTCAAAAACGTGCTCGGAGATACCGTAGCTTTTCAGCTTGTGAAGAAGAACTGAGTGCCAAACCATGTCAAATGTTTTCGAGATGCCCAATGCTACAGACCAGGCTTCACAGTTTTCATCTAGAGCATGAGAGACACTTTCTGCAATTATCGTTAGTACATCAGCAGTTGATCTGGAGAAACGAAAGCCATATTGCTTGTCTGAGTAAAGGCCCTGTGATGAAAGATGACGAACCAATTCAGCATTGATTAGAGCCTCTAGGAGTTTCCCCAAAAGAGACAGTAAGCTAACAGGCCGATAGTTGGATGGGTCAGATAGTTCACCAGAGTTCTTAATACTTGGAACAACGGACGATGACTCCTAACATGCAGGAGGCATCTATTATACAGTTTAGAGAGAACAGGAGCTAGTTCGGAAGCACACTTCTTGTTGACTATTACAGGGATGGTATCGGATTCACATGCTTTGTGGGGATCAAGGTTAGAGATGATAGCAGAATCAATGGAAGGGGTTATATACATATCACTCAGCAGAGAATCAGTTCTAAGTGGGAAGTTAGGCAGGGATACTCCAGATTAATCAAGAGTAGAGGATCATAACACCTCATATCGATTAAAGAGTGGAGAATATAGACCTTTCACTTATATTAGTACCCGGTTACAGAGACGCCATTGTTATGATGAGAGTTGCTACGCTGGTATAGCCGGAAATAGCAGTTCCTGTGTGCTATGGCGGCCGAGCATGCTTGTGTGAACAATGGAGAGAATTATGGTTTCAGCTACTGTTTCCGAAAAGAGATAAGTGTCCGTGCTGGCTTTGCCCCAAGAAGAAAGTTCAGTAGTGCAATTTTCAATTGGGAGGTTGAAGATGTCAGTCCAAGGAGCGTCACAAAGAAAATCCAGGAATCAGTCTCAATCAGCATGCTGGTACCGAAAAGAGGCTTTATGAATAGGGGGTTCATGTTTAATGGATGCTTGGAAGGAGATATCAATAGTTACCACAGAGTGGTTAGAGTTACCAAGAGGGCAATATTGTGAAGCTTGGCAAATTGTATATGTATGTGTTTATAAAGTTCCCTTCTTTTGCGTATATGAACTTTTATTACGCGAGATTATGTTGAAAGCATATATGTATATGTAGCAACAGTAGCAACTTTGATATAACAATACGATCGAAAATAATATAAAAATTATGTAGTTATTTTTAAGCAATACTGAACGTCGAAAATAAGCATGGGTTTAATTTTCTTTAGCGGCATGTCAACACCTCTATGGGTTATTTAATGCCAAAATTTAAATATTTTGTACGTATTTTATGCTTTCAACTACAAATATTTTCTACATAATTTTATACTTTCAAAGCAAAGATAAGTTTATATATATATATATATATATATATATATATATATATATATGTTTGTAGATCATAAAACGTATTGTTAATTTTACTTTAAAATTTTATTTTTTAGTGTTGCAGTTATTGTTATTTTGCTATAGAAATGTATTGTTGCTCCTTTTGTTATTAAAAAATATACTGCTGATTTTTGTTTGGGTGTTCACCATTGCTTTTACCCTAACATGTGCTGCTACCCCTCGAAAATGAGTAATCTGTAAAGTTGCGAAATCTTTACCGAAGACAGGATTACTAAGATTAGTTATTAACATTAGCAGAAAATAATAGACTCAAAACTTAGATACCTCCACGAGATCGCTAAAAAAGAGAATAGCATGAAGAAAAAGACGCCAAACTTGACGAAAACAGTATTTTATCGTCTAATTGTTCATGTTATTATTAAGAGGAAAGATCAAAGTATTTTGCGGGTATCCTTTTACATTTTTAATCGTTCCTAGCACGTCCGAAATTTTTGTTAAAAATCTTGTTTTTTTTTTCAGTAACATTGAACATTTTTTTCCAATTTATAAAAAATCTGAAAATCTCCCTTTTAAATTCTTAAATATCAATTATTTTTTTTCAAAACTTATTTTAAGAAAATCAGAAATTATAATGTTTATTTAAAATATTTTGAACCAAGCTTAACTTAGCTTCTGCGCCGAAAAGATGTAATTTGAAAATAAAACAAAGCAGGTCATAAACTTTCGCATCACTTGACAGGTGACGAATGACATTGACGAATTCTGTGAGGATTATTTGTTCTACGGAAGGAGAAAAGTGAAATTATTTACCTCGTTATTTTTAAGGAAAAATTTCAGCGCTCTAATTTTTTTTTTTTTTTTTTTGTACTTAGCTTTCACCTTTACGTTTACGATGCTTTATGGCAAATATATTATAAAGAAATTAAAATAAGACTGTTAAGAGTGAAATTAAATTTCATATTTCATAAGAAAGGTATCTAATTAATTTATAGGTACCTTTCTTATGAAATTTTATCAGAAGTGTACATAAAATACTATAATTTTATGTACATTTATTACATTTTATTGTGTCATTTGTATTTCCATTCATTTTATTATTAATTTCGCTATTTCATTTATGGAAAAATGTCATAACTGAGATTAATATAAAAATAAAATCATATAAATTTCATAAGATGATACTGATACTTGTAGGTACCCTTCTCAGTTGAAATTGAAAAATCAAATTAACTTTTCCACACGTGTTTTGCAAAAGTAAAGGCCTTAACAGCGGAGAACAATGCTTAACTCAAATAACGCAAATTAATTGTATTCTGGTTGGTCTTCCGTACTTTATAATTACCCGATTATAAACACAAATTACATTTCTTAATTACTGTGGGTCTTCTGATTAGTCAAAATGATACAATTTACAACGCTCTAAAAAAAGATCTATCTCATAAGGACACTTACGAAAGTGGATGCGGCTTTTAACTAATTTTATAATATTTTAACAACTTAAATGTAAAAATCTATTATAATTAAAAAATAACAAATAATTGTATTAAAAATTCAATTTTCATCGAAAAAAGTTTTTGCTTTCAGAAAATATTGTCCATATTCATAAAAGCAAATAAAAGCATTTGAAATTAAATAATATATTTGTTTTATTGAGTTTTGTACGTTACAATTCAGAGCTGATTTTCAGGTAGGGGTCTAATTAAAAAAAAAACAAAAAAAACATGATTTGCATTCTTCAAAGCCTTGTGCTTTTAACTATTGTAATCACTAAACCTGACGCGATCGAATTTCTAGCGTTTTCATAAAATTAATTAGGGGGGTAATAAATATAAAAAAAATATTTCTGCCATGACTTTAATAAAAAAAAAACGTATTTATAATACTTTCAATCATCTGTGAATAGTTTCTGAAAGTTTCATTAATATCCGACAATTATTTTTATTTTTGCAAGAATTTTCCAAATTAATGTGTGTCACACACAAAAAACGTTCTAAAAATTGTGTTCTTTTACTAGTTCCGGTGATACAAATAGAAACAAGTTTTTTTTTAATCAAAATTTAGAATGTTCTAAAAAATAGGAAATTTTTTTTAAATAATTAAAATAAACTTTGATCTTTCCTCTGAATAATAATATAAACATTTAGACGATAACATTTTGTTTTCGTCAAATTTGGCATCTTTTTTAGCGATCTCATGAAGGTACCTACTCAAAACTGAACCGAAAAATTGCAATTAGATAAAATGTATATTTAGCTAATTGTTTACTGAACAATTCAAGAGGGAAAAGACACGAAGATATTTTTTTATAGTAATTTGATATTTCACTTCTTCCAAAGATCGTCTGCAAGTATTAGAAAAATGTAGCATCTTTATTTCGTGGACTCTCATTAAATGAAAAACTAGAAAATGTAACAATTCAGATGTTTGTATGTCTGGAGTTTCTTTTTGCATAAAAATAAACTTTGCTACAATTCTCATCTTTATTTCATCATAAAGCCCCAAACTGTATACACGCCAGATTTCTGTGTGTGTATCAAATTCGAAAAATTTGTGGATTCCAACAAAATTCTTTGTTTTAATCAAATATGTCCGAAATGTATTCATTCGTTGTAACTATGAATTTAAAAATTCGATATGTGAAAGTTTAAAAATTAGAATTAAAAAAAAAAAAAAAAAAAAAAAGGCCTATGTGTAAATTTGACAAAAAAAAAAAACAAAAAAAAACGTTGCAGCCATCTTTATTCACAAAATCGGAAGAAATCGCTTATATCATCCACCGGATGCGGCAAGACGAGTGCCACTGTTTGATGATAATTCGTCCTGATTGTTAACTTTCCAGAATTTTCACTTGAAACACATCTGTTTTTTCAAGTGCACGTCAAACGTTAGCGAAACTTACGAGACTTCTGCGCGCTCAGTCTGTCTGTCAGTTTGACTATCTCGAAGGGCCGACATTAAACCTAATGGAAGCACCAGAGAGACAAGACAGACAAGAAAAACAACCGAAACAAACCAGAATTACCCAGTAGCCGTTTGGAATATTCGGAGCATTTAGTGTGTTTAAAGGTTGTTTTATTTTCTTACAGCTCGATTGGGAATAGGGGAAGAGATAGTTTTTAAGGAAATGAGCTTCGTTTGGAAGGGAAACACTCAATATTTTAGTGGCCTTTTTTTTTTCCTTTTTTTTATTTTTTTGTTAATAAGCATCTCTTGAAAACGTGTCTGGGTAAGTAAATTCTACTTACTATCGCCTCGAGGATTTTAAGGTTCATTACTTCACCGGAAAGAAAGAAAAAAAGAAAAGAAAGATAGAAAGAAAGAAAATAACCAAGCAAACGCTCGTTGGCTGATTACAGTCAATTATCTTCAACTGCTGTTGAACATTTGTAGCAATTTGAAAAGGTATGCCTCGAGAAAGACAAAGTTCTATAAAATTCACTTTTCAAGCATTAAAAGGTATAGAAATATTTTTTTATGTCCTGTTCTCATTTACTTGAAGAGCACTCACGAGATTTTGAATGAGTAAAGATTCTTTCGTTTTCTTGCGACTGTTCTTAGAATCTCTATCTAAGCAGGTGTTTTTGATCCCTACTTAAATGCCTGATTAGATAAATAAAAAGAGGTGCGGACATTTGGTGAGCAGATAGATGAGAATGCGGTATTTACTCATTCCCCGACGAGAATGAGATGTGACACAAGGTCGGATAAATGTGGGGACCCGAGCGCGTACACTCGGGCAGGAACAAAAATTCCCCTCAGCCCCCGCAACCGTCGGTTGTGCTGGCCTCGGTGCGAGCACCGACCCCCCCCTCTTGTGCAATGGGAGGGCGCGGCCCCGGGCAGCTGTTCCCCAGGGCTAGGCACCTCTTCAGTATAGTTTTCCTCAGTTGCCCCTCTGTCCTCAGACAGAGAAGCCCCTGAGCGCACTCTGTCCAAGGACAGAGACGCAACTGAGAGATGATAAGCCTGCATTAAAATCCCTCCAAAGAGGGATTTATATCATAGATGAGAATGCTATTCAGTCATAATCACACGTGCTGGTTTTCAGGAAATTATCAACTGAGCACATCAATGTTATTTGGAAGAGTACGAAGATGTGCCACAGCAAAGAATAAGAAATTACTGTACGACCAATATATTTCCTATTGAAGTTGGATGCCGATGATTTTTACCAACTCGAAGTCCGCATACCTGTAGGAGCTAGGACCGTCACTGTTAAGAATAAAAAGGGGCTACCCTGGGAGGTTCCAAGATCGAACAGGGAGGCTATCTCAACTTTAAAGATTGTCGCACTATAATATAAAGATATTTGATTATTTGCTGTATTAATTTGAACTTAGATAGAAATATTATGAACATATCTAGCGTTTAACAGCTATATATAACATATCTGTCCGCAATGTGTCTAGCTATATACATGACTGATTTTTTTTTAGGGCTTATCAATCATTTGCAGGTTATTTAAAGCCAGAAAATAGTTTTAGATTGTAAGAACTATTTAAAGATAATTAGCTGGGTGAATAAGAAGTGGATTCATACCTTTCCCAAGATAAGTGAATATAACAAACCCGGACTTCCAATTCAGGGTCGTTACCCATTACACAACCCGCCCATCAAAGCTTAGAGCATCTGGTATTCCTAAGCTGTCACCCATGTAGTTATTGACCAGATTTGAATTTGCTTAACTTCAGTGATCGTATGAGAACCGTTGTTTCAATGTGATATGACTGTCTAGCTATTTCGACGATATCTGCCCTTAATATATCTATTAGGTTGGTGCAAAAATAATGACGGTTTTTGACGTATTTTTTAATGTCAAAATCCGTCATTATTTTTCCACCAACCTAATAGATTGATATATTTTATGATCGATATCTTGTGTTTAGCTAGATAAATTTATCCCGGAGAGACGTCTCTGATCAACAGGGTATCCCTCTATATTCCAGGTTCACACGTGTATTGTTATGCAGACATGATTAATAAAACAAGGCTGATAAATTTACTGATTATTTTTAAACCATCTAACCACCCCCAGCAAAGCCACTAAGACACAAGGGGTTACTGAGTGTGAAAGATTAAGAAAAAAGGGAAACGTTATTAAAGAACAATAAAAGAAGTGTAATCAAGAAGACAGCAGATAACAATTGACATTGCATTTAAATTTTCGAAGATCAAAGTTGGCTAGAAAGCATGGAGCAGGAAGAGAATTCCACAAGCGAGAAGTGCGAAACAAGAAACTGTTTACATAGAAATTACGGTTACATCTAACCAATTAAACTATAAATTGATGAAACCTTCTTACCAATCTAATCAGTCGGTTATGTACCAAGCGTGATACACGCGTAGGCGAGGATGTATCTTTCAATACATGACTGACGAGGCAGATTTTTCCCGCAGTAGGTTGCCTTTCTTTCTTTCATCCAAGGCAACCCGGTCTATCCTGTTATTTGCCCATAGCTGGGCGGGGAAGAGGATTCATGCCTTTCCTAAGGGTATTAGCACGTAAATGAATGTAATGAATTCGACTGGAATTCGAACTCGGCTCTCCGATTCTTCTATTCGCGCCGCTATCCATTACTCCATCGTACCGTGCTTAAATTTATAAATCTGGGTACCATAATGTAAAGTTCATTAGAACAATTACCATGAAAGTATTTAAGACACCGGATATTACGGCGGTGGGAAAGTGACTGAAGCAGAGATGCCAGGTCAAGACCAATAATATTACGTTTTTTGTTATATTTTTTAATTTTTTTGTTTTTTTTTACCTTTATCAAGAATATAAATATATAGCAGGTAAGTTACGATCATAAACAGTACTGAGAACAGTAGTCTCTTATTATGGCCCTTTCCTGCAGACAAGATTTCAATATTCTGAGAAATAAAACATCAAAGAGCCTAAGAAATGACTACCAACTGGAATCACGCAGAAGAGTTGCCAAATGCACTCGTTTCAAATGTGAACGGGTGGCACATGTTCAGAGATCAGCTACCCTTGTATCTAAATTGGTAAACATGAGGTGTTCTGCACTTGAAGTTCTCCGGTCCTGACGGTGACATTTGAAGAATAGTGGGTTTATTCCGGAGGTTATAAAGATAGGTGAGAGAGACGGGCGGAGAGGAAGGAAGATTCCCCGCCTCTCGTTAGCGGGTGGAAGGGAGAGATTTTAGCATTGTAAAGACGCCAAGAACAATAAGTAAATTTTCAGTACTGATTAAAAAAATATTCTTGTATCCGTCAGTCGAGGTTTTCCGCAAACTTTACATTACATAAACCACACCATATTACACATTTTACAAGTACATCATTGTAGTTACAGCTAGTTAGATAAGAAAATTGTGCAGCACAAATCCTCTATCTAGTAACCATGCCATATAAAAATAACTCATCTTTATTTGTATGCTTAAAAAAAATGATCTCATGCTTTGCATTCTTAAAGCACTTTACGTTTGAAATTAATCGAATAAAGGAATAATGTTTTATTAATCGAATAAAGAGGGAATGAAATTCTTAAACAATTTTTGTGGTAGTCGACCGACTGAGTCTTAAATATCAAAGCTGCTGTTTTCACAGTCCATTTGATGAGATGATTACATGTGCAGTACTCAACCACATATACTTAAGCAACTGCTTATGATGTGTGTGTGTTAGCTTTCTGATGAAACTGACGAAATATTAATGCATATAGTGGGAAAAGAACAGCATTTAAAGAAAGAAATCTGCTGGAAATTAACGTCTGAAACAGAGAGAATGAAAAAAGAGAGAGAGAATGAAAAAAAGAGAGAGAATGAAGCAAAAAAGAGAAGAAAGTACGGCATTGAAAGAGATGATATTTAAACAGAAAAAAAGGGGGTGAAAAGAAGAATGAAGCGGTTTCGTCTAGACAATTTGATTAAAAAGGACGCTTCCAAAGACTTTTCGTTTGTTCTATCTCTTTCTTTTATCTTCTTCGAAATTCGGACGTTAATTGCAAAATGTTGCTTGTTCGGAAGCAATTTGGATAGATTCTGACAGGCAACTATCTATTATCAAATATGAAATCATTCTTCAAATTGATTGTAGTGATATCAATATGGTTAACATTCTAAAACAGAAACCACAAGAATAACAGTTTAAATAGATTTTATCCGTAACTAGCAACGCATCATTATCAAAGATCTTGATTAAAAAAAAAAAAAAAAAAAAAAAAAAAATACACGGAGAACCTCCTTCTGGGATAGAGCGCAGGAATATGGATTCATGCTTTTCCAAGGACATTAGTGTAAAGTAAACTGAATTTCGTTTGCCTCTTCTATTATCAGTTCTGATATATATATATATATATATATATATATATATATATATATATATATATATATATATATATGTGTGTGTGTCTTAAAAACCAGATGTTCTTAAAAGTATTTAGATATTAATTCATTTAAGTATTTATTGGTAAAAGCCTGAAAATCTAAGAGTTTCGAAATCTTAGATGTTTTAGTCTTTCGGGACAAGTTACCATATGTTGTTCTTGTTTCACTTAGCTGAAATAACGCTGGTATTACACCGAAAGGGTTGTTGGCTGACACCCTGACGTTCCCCTATCCTCTGATTAGATCAAATAGGAAAACATTCACCTGAAAAGATAGACCTTCTCCACCCACCCAGTACGAGGAATTTCAAGCGATGAGGGACTTCTTTGAAAAAAAAAATATCATCTGTTATTTTGATTATCTTTCAGTAAGGATTAACCAAGAGCTTGCCTAACATCGGTAATCAAATGGTAACCGCTGTTTTACAGACTGGAACAGTAAACTTAACCTATTAATAGCCGCTGTAAAATCCGGTATTAACTATAAAACGTCTATCTGTCTATATTTCTGAGATGATGCATTATATACACTATTTACATTATTCGGACTACTGATCTAATCTTTGTTACCATATTTATCAGAACGTTTCGGCCGTTGTACGCTCCGGCCTTCCTCGGGTGGTTGCAATATTGAACTGAACCCTTTATTTCGCTCGCTGAGGTAGACAGTTCTAGTTCCACGTGCCATGTCTAATAGATGTCAGTTATAACCAACGCCTTTAGCCACTGTGCTGTGTCCTTAAGGACATCTATGTATGAATTTCTGTGACTTATAAACTTAATGCCTTCATCAACCAGATTTACCAGTGCTCATATTGCAATTTTTGCTGTTATCATTGCATGTTTTTTACCAGAGCTCATATTGCAATTTTCGTTGTTATTATTGCTTTTCTTTGGCACTCCTTATTACTGGTTCTCATATTGTATTCACTTCTATGCTTGGTCGGCTCAGGAGATTTTTGTGATCTAGCACATGTGCTGATTACTTAAGTTTACGAATTTTCCAATAATGTTCTTTGTCTATGATTTCAACCAGAGGATGGTGATCTCTCTTTTCTCTCCATATGTGGCTGACCACATATGGAGAGAAATTTCTATTTAAACAGTGATATTAACGCCTACTCTCCTAGATCATCGAGAGTCTTATTAAAGGAAATGTACCTCTCAGTTTGAATCGATCCTTTATTTAATTTTCTTTCTCGGAAACCACCTTTTAGCTAGGCATGCAGTTACCGTTTCGAGCGCACAAGACCTTACGACAAGCAAGGACTGCATTATTAAACTTATTAAAACTTTTTTAAAAACTTTTCACCTTCCGTTGCTACTGTTTTTATACTGTCTAACTTATATTTTCGTATTCGAGATTATAAACAAAAAAAATAAGCAATTAATGGATTATTTTTTCAACAATATTTCTTATTATAAATGCTATTTTAATGAGTAAATGTATTTGAGTAGACATATCGGTTTATTTACAGTTAAATTAATGTATCACGATAGGTACATTTTTTTTAATAAGACTAGGCCGGTAGATGTTAATTTCACCGACAAGACATGTAAATAGACAAACCCAGCTACCCACTAAAATAACTTTTATAATAAGAAATATTCTTGGATTAATTAGCTTTTAAACCCGTTATTTTTTTTTAAAGATACTCACAGCATAGATTGAAAGCAAGAGGGACGAAGGAAGACAATGTATAACCTACCTTTAGGTTTGACGAAGTGGACATTTTTAATCAATATTTTCATTCACTTTGTTCGCTAAACAATTTGCAGGTAGCGTACCGGCTATAGGCGCGGAAAGTGAAATCGGCGAGCCGTGTTCAAATCCTTTATCTCACGCATCCAATTTCCCCTTGCATTAATCGAACTCTTTTTATATTTTTTTTATTATCATTAAACCCCAAGCAAGGCAATAAAGCCACAGACAGAACAAGAAATGAACGAAAATTTCGACAGAAGATAATGATTGGCAAAAGTATTTACACTTTTGAAAATCAAAATCGACTGGAAAGCAAGAAGACAGAAGAGAAATTCACAAGCGAGAAGTTATAGGATTAAATAGCAGAGCAAACTGAATATTCTTGCATTTGGCAAACTCTCTAAGAGAAGGTGAACTTTGAATCCAAAACCGTGGAGAGAGCAACAGAAAATCACTCCACTATTTTTCCAAATAGATTATAGTAAGTCACAGATAATAAAGAAATCTGTGGAGAGCTGACGTCATGAAGGAACACGGCATTAAAAATACAAATAGGAATTACAATTTTGAAGTTTCATCTTTTAAAATCGTTTGATTTTTTTTTTTTTTTTTTTTTTTTTTTAAACACACACGTGTGAGTGAGTATATGTGACTCCTCGCCTTTGCCAATCTTTGTGCAGCCGCTCTGAAAAAAAAATCCCACTTGTTTGTTTGGCGTGGTTCTTTACAGCTGACAGTAGAAATCCTCGTAAATCTTGGCCCTTGGGTGTGTTTCATAGAATTTGACAGACAAGGAAAATTTTATAAGGTGTTGTTTTTATTAATATTATGATTATTATGATGATTTTCTAGTGTTCTCACAGTTTTTCTTTTATGAGGACTAAAAGAGTGTAGAAAATGTTCGTAATTATTATCGTCCTTTTGGCCAATTCATTTATCATTTTCAAGGAGTTTGTTGTTAGTATATTTACCTGTGTTTATGTTCTGAGCTGTTTTGTGTAAAAGTAGTAGTATCAGTAGTAATTCTAAGGCGTGCTAAATGGGAGTACCAATAATTTCATGTTGGTGTGCGTTTAAAACACCACTAAAACGTTCAGACTCATTTAAAAGTAGAAGATATGGCCAAGTTGGCTTAAACTGCCTTATACAGAGTTGGGTTTTTTATTATCTTTAAAGGTATTTTACAATTACAGGATTTAGAATGGCAAAATTTTCTCTTACGAGGGAATAACTGAGTAATAAAATCTTTTATACAGTGTAACCCGGATATAAGAGAGATTTTCTCTGGTCCAAAATAGAGCCATACTTACCTAAACAAAATAGACCAACCCCGGATATAAGAGACTTCTTCTCCGGTCCCGACAACTCTCTTATATCCAGGTTACACTATATATATATATATATATATATATATACACACACCGATTATTTAAGCTTAATACAAACTTTGTTTATTTATTGAATATTATCTAAAAACGCATTTTTCGAGAGGTGGGAGATATATGCACAAAAAAGAGTTTAAAGAATGCAGAATATAGCAAAATTGAATGATCGTACAAAAGAAAACAGTTAAACCTGTAAATATTTAAAGATGTTTTTTATAACTTTTATCTTTTAGTGTGGGAGGGCAGAAAACAGAAGCCTGAGAAGTAAATCCTTTCAGGGTAGTCATGGTCACCAATAAATCTACACGAGTAGAAATGGAACTACTAGAGACATTTAAGTATAGTTTTTAAAGAATGGCGCCGGTACAAAAATTGCGATAAGCTGTTGAAAATGAAAGATTAAAAAAATCCATTACTCATAATTGGATCTTTTCGGGACAAATCTAAATTGCCCATTACCCTGTCGACTAAACGTTTTGCCGCGTTATTTTTAAGGAAAATTGTTTTTTCGTTTACTGCCCTCGCGACTAACCGCTTTGTTGCAAAATTAGATTACAATGATCGGATATTGGTTTGTTTTTGTGTTTGAAGTTTGGCAGCAAAACAAGGCATCAATATTCACATCTCTCTAGCTGGAAAACTTTATACTTTATTTCATCTCATGAAACGCCGCGGTCGTAATTAACAGCCAGAATAAAAGATTGCGTTTCTGTAGATGTTCATTTGTCTATAGAAAGGCGTAGGGACTGGCTTAACTTGGACGCTAGCCTGTTGACCATTAGGCTTTGATTGTTGAACAGGAATTTTTTTCCCGTTTATATTTTGGCTTCTTGCTAGTGTTTCATGGTTTATCGAGAAAATTACTTCCACATGCACGTGCGTTAAGACTCCCCCCCACACACACATACCAACATAATATTATTTCAAAAATATGACGAAAAGTTCAGAAAACGGTAACAGTAGTCTTCGAATTCCGGTTAAAACAATTTGTATCAATGTGAAACCATACCTTTTGAGAGAAATAAGAAGCAACCTTCCCCAACTATCGTCAGTTATTGCAACCGGGGTTTTATCATTAATATGTCTCGAGAGTAAAGCAGATAACAAAAAGAAGTATAAGTAAACAACTTTCATAACTACATTATCTAATTAAACAACCATATCGCTGCTATATCCACTATAAATTTTAACAGATGAAAATTAGTTCATCCTTAATTCCCAATATTTTTAGAATTAAAATTAGTTTCATAAAATTTTTATAATCGTTGTAAAAGCTTGGACCTCTCTCTCTTATATATATATATATATATATATATATATATATATATATATATATATAAATAATACAAGATAGTATATTGTAAAAGGAGGCTCTAAACAGCCGCGCTTAAAACGTGCAATCAAAAAACCTGCCTGAGGAGACCTAACGGTCGAAACGTAGGTAACGTGAGTTTTGGTGTTAGGTTGGTGCAAAAATAATGTCGTTTTCTCACATATGTTACTATGTGAGAAAACAACATTATTTTTGCACAAGGCCGATATTAGGGGGTACTCAGTGAGGATCGAACTCACTACTCATTCGTAATTGTTTTAGCGAGCCAAGCTTGCTAACCATTACACCGCCTCGAGGTGCCCTCTGATATCCTGTATATGTGCTTCCGCATGACACTTATCCATAGTACTACCTTCGTGTTTTCTCTGTATGAAGGGTCGGTATTCTTCGATTGAATATCAGGAGATTGATAATATCTTCACTGAATTTCCTCTTGGCCGGCTTTCACATATGCGGTGACTTCAATATTCACAACAAAGAGTGGTTAGTCCACTCGAACAAAACCGATGAGGAAGGCAGAAAAAGTAGACATTTTCAGAAACGGAGGCATCTTACCCATTTTCTTTCAAACCATTGTTTTCTGACGTTTTCAGTCGCGATAAGCATCAGTTTTGAGCCACCGATTAACTTGATTATTCATCGACATTGATTGTTATTAGCGGACGGAAATTCTGCTTCATTCATTCATAAAAAGAAATATAACGAAAAGGATTAAGTTAGCGCCACTTGTGATGTTTGACCCAGACCAAATGTTCCGAGGATCAAACAACACCAGTAATCATACACCAAGTGGAAAATTATTTTGTGTCATGCTGTTTAGCCAGGAGGAAGGAAGGAAAATAACGGGATAGTGCAAAGGGATCTATATTTAATAGAAAAAGGTTCAATAAGTTCTTCTTTAGTTATAATCTAAAAAAAAATAAAAAATAAAAAAAAAAGGAAAAAAAAGCTTCATTGTCTGTCGCGTGCGCAGTTTTTCAGTTTGTATCCTTCTCCCACTTTCTGTCTCTTCCACATTCTTTGCATCTACACACATTCACACACATAGATACACTCATATATTTCATTTTTACCAATAGTACTCCATTAGTTTATACGAAGTACGCCCGGAATTTATACAGCTGTATCTCGATAACTGATTACGCGACGTAGATGTATCCTGGCAACCAAGTAGACAGGACCTTACTGCGCATTCGTGAAAACAGACTCTCCCGTGGGCTTGCTCACTCGACAGTAAGCTTCAACTGAGTGGTCTCGTTTTCTGTGTGACCGTCGAATTCGTAAAATAAAATAAAATAAAATAAAAGATTGATTGCGTCTCGTACAGGTCTTTAACAAAAGCTTCCTGCGATTGCTGCCTTCAATATTCACAACAAAGCTGAAATTACTGTTGAAACTCAGTGGACGAGATTAAGGAGAACGAGGCGATCTCGTAAAAAGCCTTTGTAGACATCTTGGAAAGTGGAAGGGACGCTGGGATAAGTATATGAGGTCCAAAGGCAATGCAGTCTGAAACGAACTAGGGTGTTATAGATTGGCTATTTCTTTAATATTGAATAGGCTGAAATTTATCAGACAGACCATCCACACACACACACATATATATATAAGAAAAAATATCGAATGCTGCAAAATGCTAAGGAAATCTTAGAAGTGTCTTTGAAGTCCCGTCTGCTCTTTAATGTTTGCACGCGTATACTCTTTAACTTGTTTGATCACTCTACGAGTGCTACTGGTATCATGTAACCTAGTACTACCTGCCACATAGTCAGGTCATCAGCAACTAAAGGGTTCTCCCATCAGGTGAGCAGGATAGCTCGGCACATAGCTCGATTAAAAACAAAATATATTAAGGGGGCGGATGAACCTTCTTATAAGACCAACAGCCATTTAAACAAAACGAGATAGACTGGGTAACATAGCTAGCTATATATATATAGTCAGTGGAGTGATGAGACGGCATCGCTGGCCGGTGAGCTTCCTAAATTGAAGTGAAAGGCCAGAGCGAATCAACGGCTAAGTGTCCGTGACCAAGACGAGGCTTCAAGTTAGAAGACATCAGCTGAGGTTTGACTTGGAAAAAGATGGGCTCCGCCAGGTTTAGTCGCCCAAAACACGATAGCATGAATGAATATCTATCAAGCTTTCGATCCAGATATGTGGCAAAACTGGTCAAGTCCTACGACCACACCCGATCCTGAAACTGGTGATGAGGACTTAACATTTTAGCCGTTATTTGCGAAATGTGAATAAGTCATTATTTTCCTTTGTGCTGATAAGACGTGGCTGTCGTTATTGAATATTTAATGAATAGAAAAGTGCATCTCGGCAATGTAACATTAAACGGTCATGATAATGATGCAGTAGGTGCAAGCATGTTTAGTGAATGGCTTGTAAAGTTAGACATGTTGAGCACATATGTGAATTAGCGGTACATTTATTTGAAGGTTATTTGAACACGAACAACCAAAAAATCGGGCGCATTAAAGGAGAAAAATGTGTTTCCTGGACAAGGAAATCAACTGGTAACTTGGGTGCATTCCAATATTCGTCTTCATGTTACAAATTCGATGCAGCAAGGCAGATGTGATGTAAAGTTCTTTCACCTTCCACATATTTTGCAGACTAGTCATCTTCTGACTATCACTTGTTTTTGGTTCTTACAACAATCAGTTCAGCATATTCGAAAAGATTTTGTAAGATCAATCCAGGAATAATGTTTTGATGACTGAATCATGATGCTATGAATTTATTTGAAACAAGATTTAAAAAGAAATTCTGGAAACTTTAGCATCAAACTAATACAATGAAACATACAATTTAGCTGAAAGTTGGCACAAGGTCATTAAAAAACAGGTATATTACCTTGATAATTGAAGAATGAATTTATATGAATCAAAGATTTTGTTAAAAAATTCTGGAAATTTTTTTTGAAACCTAATATAATGAAACGCAATTTAGCTGAAAAGTAGCAAAGAAAAAGGAAATACATTGGTGACTGAATAATGATGCTGTTCTCTAATTCAACCCTTGCTCTTCCAATTCACTAGTTTTGCATTAGTTATTTTCCTCTTACTAACAAACTATTTTATGATTATATTCTAAATTTTGTAATTAATATTTGAATTTTGCTTTGTTTCTCATTCTGTACGTTTGTCATTGAAAATAACTGTCATGATGTTGACTTAATAATAATAATAATAATAATAGGAAAATATTTATTATTAAGGTACGGGTTGCGGTAGAAATACCTCCCACATTTTAAAGGTTGACAAAAAGACCAAAATAACTACTATAAAAAATTATTTCACTTTTGTTTAAACAAAGCTCTATAGCAGGGGTCGTCAGACTTTTGATAACTATGTGCCGACTTAGGGTTTTAAAATCATTCACACTATTTACATTATTCGGATTATTGTTCTCATATTTATCACAACGTTTCGGCCGTCTTCAGGTGGTTGGAATGTCGAACCCTTTATTTCGCTCGCTGGGGTAGACTGTTCTAGTTAATTCCCCCTTCCAAGTTCTCCACCCACTTAACCAGGTATTGAACTCACACTCTTTGGGTCCAACCACTGGATCTAACTAACGCCTTTATCCACTGTGCCACGTGTCCTGGAGGTCATCTGCGTATGAATTTCTAGGTATAATAAACCTAATGTCCTCAGCAAGCATTTTTTACCAGTGCTCGTATTGCAAGTTTTGCTGTTATCTTTGCATGTGTGCTTACCAGGGCTCATATTGCAATTTTCAATGATATCATCGCTTTTCTCTGACACTCCTTATTACTGGTTCCTATATTGTATTCATTTTTATGCTTGGTCGGCTCAGATTTTTGTGACCTAGCATATGGGCTGATTGCTTAAGTTTATAAATTTTCCAATGATGTTGTCTATGATTTCAACTTGATCCCACAGAGGGCAGTGATCTCCCTTTTCTCTCCATATGTGGTTAGCCACGCCTGATTTTCCCACTTCCTCTCGTGTTACAGCTTTCTGGCGTTCTTACAACGGCCGAAACGTTGTGATAAATATGGCAACAAAAATGAGGACGATAGTAAATAGTGTACATAATACCTCATCTCAGAAATATAGACAGATAAAAAAGAAAATTGAACGCTTTTGCATCAATCTATGATAATAAAAAAAAAACTGAAGCATTATTGAGTAAATGTGCGATAATTATCTTCGATAGAAATTTGTGAATATGCGGATATGTGCAAATCAGTCTCTTCCTTATAAGAACTACTCTTTGTATGGAAAGATATTCTGAAGTGTAATTTAAATGTGATCATTACTGCATTTCGTCCTAAACATTCTCTATATATACACTATACAGCTGTATCTCGATAACTGTCATCCTTTCATCCAATACTCGTCTTCATGTTACAAATTCAATGCAGCAAGGTAGCTGTGATGTGAAATTCTTTCACCTTCCACATACTTCCAAATTAAGGTGGTAGCCAGTCTAAGGAAAGTCTGAATTCAAAATTTTATAAATAACAGGGTAGGGTTAAATCTTTCACTCTGCCTGGGTAAAGTCTCGGAGAAGGACAATTGAATTCAAAATGAACTTGAAGAGGACTTAGATCCGTCAGGCTATCTTGCCTGAGAAATACACTTGCTGCTACAGTTGCAGTACATCTAATACCCCTACAAACATTATGAGTCACAGAAATCGAGATCGAGAGAGTTCGAATTCTGGTAACTGCAATTGATTCTACAATCCTATTGCTAGATATTTTAGCAGAGTTTCTCAACGTTGGTAAAATATAACAGACGAGGAATAAAGTTTGTTTGTTTTTTTTTTTTTTGTTTTTTTTTTAAGTGGTTGAAAGATGAAAATTGATATTTAACACGAAAATAGCACAATTCACGATTTTCACAATGGACAAGTAGAGGAGAGGTCCAGATGAAGTGACAATAGATCATTTCTTGACTATCATAAAAGATTTTTTTTACTTAAGGAGAAAAATGCTTCATTTCTTTAAGTTCTAACACCATTCTTTATGATGTGCTTTCATCTTATATAATAAATTCTCTCAAAATCAACTGTCATTTCGAAAAGAGAACTTAAGTGTTGCATACACACACACACAGGTTCTCTTGATACTTAAAATTAATCTGACTGGTGAGGACGCGACATTCTAAAACCACGAACGAAACAAAATTCGTACCTACAGACACAGCCCTAACTCTACACACAAATTATCTTTTAATAATGGCTCCCGAAATTGACGTTTAAATTCACCTCTGAAGCCAAAAACCTTGACACAATGTTAGAATTTTTTTTAAAGCATTAAAAGAACTTGCGTTGGTCTTTACCCAAATGTGCATAAATGAAAAATATTAAAAAAAATATTAAAAAAATATATATTCTGCCAAAATTCACTTAATATAAAGGGTATCCAAAAATGTTGACATTATTTAAAATGTGAATTTCTGAGTAAATACATGTTCCAGGCAAACGAAATTAAATAAGCTTCATGTTGAACAATAAAAGATTTATTTATCAAAATTCGAGCAAGATATTCACAGGGATGTAGATTTTAGAACCAATTTCACAAAGTTTCAATATGCGCACCATCTGTGACACTATACACGTCAAGTTGGTAGTCCATCCTACCAAACACGCTGTAGCATGTCTTGCGTAATATTCTCTAGCGCCGCAGTGATTCTCTGCTCAAGTTCCTCTAGGTTTGTAGGAAGAGGGGGATATATACATGTCCTTTCACATAGCTCCATAGGAAAAAAAATCACAAGATGTCAAGTGAGGTAAACGTGGTAGCCATTTCAACCGCATATTGTCATTATTACTGGCACGCCCGATTCATCTTCCTGATAGATTCTCATTGAAATAAGTCAGCACAGTCAATTTAGTTAGATTTTATACATTGTTAAATTTTGAGATTATTTGAACGAGAATTGATTGTCATTAGACTTCAAAATGATATCAGTTTTTTTTGTTTTTTTTTTTTTGTTTTTTTTGTTTTTTTTGGTGGAGGGGGAACCCTGTATAAATGGTAATGAAAATACTGATTTAGTGAAAGGGGTCTGTCCGAGAACATTTTGGAACCCGACCACAGGTTGTAAAACTACTGGATGGTTTCAGACTAAATTTGGCGCACACATGCGTTTTCAAATCAGAAGTGTGATGGACATAATTAAGTGATCGTTATATCTTTTTGACACTTTGGTAATTTGAAAGATTTGTGAGAAATAATGCATTTTTCTTCTCTAAAATATTTTACCATTGAATAACACAAATTTTGATTATTTTCGGTCTTCTACTTAAATATCCCATTATGATAGCAGCAAAGAATCTCTTGTGAGTGTCTTAGTTTCTATTCGAAAATAAAAGTTCATTTGAATAGTCAGTCAGTAAAGTGCCATACGTGATACGCCCTTGGGCGATCATGTCTCTTTCGATTCAGGATTGACCAGGCAGATTTTTCCGCATCAGGCTGCCATTTCTTTCTGCGGTAACCAAAGCTATCGAACGCATCCTGTCCTGCTATTTAACCCATAGTTGGGGGAAAGAGATGAATTCATACTTTTTCCAAGGGTATTCGTGTGCAAGTGAATGAAACAAACTCTAGTCGACGATGTCCCATTCCGAGCTGATATGCATTACAGCAAAACGCACATCATTTGAAAGTACGTTTTCTAATTTTTAGAAAGAACTATGTTTGATAATAGGAGTTCCACTGCACCTTTTTTTTTTTACTCCAAAATTTTAAAAAAAACTAAAAAATAAAAACGCAACTTCCAATTTTAAAGAAATCTGAATTATCGTTTTGAGTGACCAATGACTTGTTTAACTTCAAGAATGCTTTTAAAAAGTGTTCCCTCAAACTTATAGAATGTTAATAATTACCTTGCTTAGCATTAGACTTGAGAATAGGCTGTTTAGAATTACCAGTGTTTGATGATGAATACCAGCATTGATAAAGAATCTTTTAATATGGAAGAGTCAAAGAGGAGTTAAAAGAGACAATAACAAGTGCCATACTGATCAGTCAGTCAGTCAGTCATGTGCCATACGTGATACACGCTTAGGCGATCATGTACCTTTCGATACATGACTGACGAGGCAGATTTTTCCAGCAGTCGGTTGCCATTTCTTTCTACGGTAGACCAGTTGCCATCCAAGGCTATAGAACTCGGTCTGTCCTGCTATTTATCCATATCTGGGAGGAGGAGAATATGATTCATTATTCATACCTTTCCCAAGGGTAGTAGCACGTAAGTGAACGTAATGGATTTGACTGGAATTCGAATTCGGCTCTCCGATTCCTCGATCCGAGCCGCTATTGATGTTAAAAGAAAGGTGCTTGCTGCAGCTGAGAATGGGGTCTGGAAGGCTAATGGAGTTACAGAGCAGACAGCCTATGGCTGGATACAGAAAACTGTTCAACTTACTACGACCACAAGCAAGCCACAGGGAATTATTCGATTATAGAAAGTTCTACCTCACCACCGAACGAGTGTTGGATTCGTTAAGTGATAATCTTTTTTATACCTTAAACAAAGAGAAATTTTCCGTTGAAGAGCAAATATACGTGTCAACTATGACAATCCACAAATAAACTGGAAAGGCAATGGTATAGTGTTAAAAACCTACCATCATGAACTCTATAAGCAACAGAATTAAGCGAGGGGCTTATATGCAACTTATAATGAAATCAACTGGCGAAGCAAACTACTTATTTATACCGATGAAAGTAACTGTAATTAAGTAATTTGATTTTACAGCACTCACGGAAATCTAATGGGGTCAAATATTGTGTTAAGTTAGCTTCATCGAAAGGTAGCAATATACACAGCATTAGAACAATCAGTGAAATCACTGGTCTGCTGTGAGAGGCAAAAACGATGATTTACAAAAGAAAAATGCTAACGAATAATTTAAAAAAAAACTCGGTCAGAAGCATTTTCGACACGTGAAAGTAAAAAGAAAAAAATATATTTTATTGAAATTTTCAGCACTTATTCCTTAAATTGATATAGAAGTTGTTTTTTGTTTTGTTTTTTGTTTTGTTTTTTTAAGAAAAAAAAAAAAAAAAAAAAAAGAAAGTTTGGAAGTATTTTTCCAGATCAGTTATACCCCACTTTAAATAACGTGTGGTTAATTCGTACTAGTGAACGAGGATGTTCTTCATTTTTACAAATCTAAATCCTCCGAATGTTTTATACCACGAGCAAAAATATTTAACATCGACTGCGAACACATCGAAAATATGGTTCAAAATCTTAAAAAATTCAAGAAAACTAAAACATTATTTTTGTTCAGTGTTGTTAATACATAATTTTAATAAAATAAAGATGTGTTTGAATAATCGAATAATGTGTAGTTCAATGTAATTTTCAAAGGTGACATTTTTTTAATTAATTTAATTTTTTCTTTTTACAACTACTTGTTTTTTAGGTTTTTTTTTTATTTTGACATAAAGAAAAATTAACGACTCTTTCTGTGGCGGCCCAAATTATTGACAGTTTTTAATTAATCTACTCGTACTGTCGATTTTATAAAATTACTATTATAGAAAATATTGTAAAGTTAAATCACTTGGATAAGTTTAGAATCTGTAACTGACCTGAAAAATATTTTCAAATTTTTCGCACCAAATAATATTTTTAAAAAAAATCATAAGTGCTGAAATTTTCATTAAAATCGGATAATTTATTGATTTTTGATAAATCTTTTAAAATCTGTGAGTAGTGTTTTCATATAAATATGCACAATGTGTGAGGGTGTCAAATGTATGACAATAACGAAAAGGCATAAAAAAGTAAAGGCAAATTACTGATCATTTCAATGACTTCGTTATCAGTTTTTTTATAGTGTATTTTCTTCTAATAAATCTTCATGTGAATATATTTAAAAAGGCTTCATTGAGTGCAATGAAATACTTTGACATCAATATTATCAAAAATAATTATAATGGGTAAAAGTATTACTTAACTATTTTTGTTTTAATCTTCTCCCTCATTTTTGTTTTGGCTGTATATTCCTTTTGATAGTGGGGACACCTCGACGTGGGGAAATGGTTAGTAAGCTTGAACCATTATAACTGAGTAATGAGTTCATTAATCACTGCGTGACCCATCCTTTTGGTTTTGTGCCACATCTAAGCTGTGCTTAATTTTTTAAGAAATTCAAAATTGTTTATTCAAAGTTTCCTAAAATTTGTAAATATTCGTAAATATTTTTGTTTAAAAAAATGTATCTATGGCGCGAAATTTTAAAGTAAGGGCAGTGCTATAACAAAGCTATTGACTTTTGAACGTGTTGAGAAAAGAAAACATCCTGCTAGATAAATGTATTTTCGTTACTTTTTTAAACAAAATTTAAATATTGTTTTATAAAATCTATTTCATTAATCCACAAACTTACTGTTTTGCAGAGAAAGATATTAAATTTATTAAAGATTTTAAAGGTGTTTAAATTCTTTAAACATCCATCAAATTAGCTAATCAAACTGTGCGAAAGTGAGTTTACTTTTTCGTCTTTTCTTGTGAAAATTTAAAATTTCACTTTCTGATACTAAGTGTAAGTGTCCTTTCAGTTTCATTTTTCCTCAAAACATCCTTGTTGTTTACATGCTCTGTCCATGGTATTCTCAGCGCCCTTCTATAGAAACACATCTGTTGCCTGAAGTCGCCTCTTCATATGTGAAGAAAATTGTCGAAAATTCACCACTAAAAATTCCTTTCTGACTATGCTTCTTTTAAAGCGAAGAAATTTATTTTAAAAATGATTTTATAAAAAGACGGGGTCAGCTGTCACTTTCATAGAAATAAATACAATAAGTTACTCATTCAACTTGTAAATGCTGTTACGTCGTGTGTGTGTATTATATATATATATATATATATATATATATATATATGCAAAGGATACTTTTCAAGTTTAATATCACTTTTTAATGGCTACCAGATTTTATTAGACATTCCGATATTTTTAAAACTGTAAATATATGCCTGTATTTCATTCGAGAATTCCCCTAAAGAAAATTCGTTTTAAAAGAGGAAATCCCCGTTTGTCTCGGTTTGTTTTAGACTTCTGACAGAAAAACTAAAAAAAAAAGCAGCGAGCCACACCGCACAAGCTTGTTTGAATGGATGGCGGAATTGGGGAGGGAAGTTATGGAGAGCCATAATCACCCGTGCCCCGATGGTACAGAGCACATAGAAGAATCACTGGGTACCCGACGCACATTCTCAACACTTCCGCCACTGTCCAGAACAATCTTTGGTGCAAGCAATGTGCCTACCACGTGTTTCACGGCACGCATACGTACATATCCAGTTTTGAATCTAGAATTTTCGTCAGTTAGAGATCTTAATATATTCTGCAGTAGTGCTAAGTGGATGCAAAAGACTTGACCGGAATTTGAAATCGGATCGCCAATTCCACTTTATGCGCCCCGATAACGATCACGCTATACCCCCCACATCAACACACACACAACATTATGTCCTCAGTAATGAAAAATGTGTTCATTCTACGCAAAAAAATATTTTTCAACAACCTCCTTCCTGTTCAATACGCCTAACCGGGCGCCGTTTCATTATTCAGAGAGATCGAACCTTATACAATAAAAATGTCAGATCAAAATTCAGCTAATACCTGTGCCGGTCTACAGACTTATTAGTCTACCTTCAGCCTTTATTTTATTAGTGGAGTCTTGGTTAGTAAAGTAATTCGTGACAGAAGAATCAGTGTGCCACATCTAAACTACGCTTGGTAAAATCACTATCTCGTAGGTCCACTGTGAATATGCAGGATTGAGAGGTGATGGATGAGTTCTTGTGATTGAGTTAATTATAATGAATGAATTGATCGTGATTCAAATTAACTAGAACAGCTGATGAAGATCAGCTTTACTCCACTTCCCCTGCAGCCTTGTGCCACAATTTCTGTATAATAGCAGAAATAAATAATCTATATACGAGATTATAACTTATACAGCAAACACTCTTCATTTCAAATATTTGTTTGTTTTTTTTTTTTGTTTTTTTTTTATTCTTTTAATACTTACTTTCGCTACACTTATGCACTTTTGAATTTCTGTATCACACTTTCCATCGTCTGTTGAACTATCCAAATAGTTAAATTTCAGCACCTTCTTGATATTGGCGTCTCCGATGCGTAACTCACATCTTGGGCTAGACCTTTTTGCTCTGAATTTGGGAGGCATAGTGTGTTGCAAATCGTCTCTTCCCTGTTATTCTTTGGCGAAAAGTTGAAATTGTTAACTTGATGCTTGAAGTAACAGTAAATATAGTTGAAGAAGTTGATATCCGCGCGACAACCACCCAACAGAATGTGACACAAGATCGAAGTTTTAATGTGGGCTGTCTGCAAAGCCGATGAAAAATTGCTCAAGGCCCCTCGGCACTTCCCTCCTTTGAGGACGTCACAGGTGCCGTATAATGATCCCATCCCACACCCGAAGGAGAGGTAATGCCCGTGGGATGATCCTCCGGAGCTTGAGCTAATATTATTTTCAATCTTCCCGACAGGAGCGAACTCGAACGCGTAGAAAGTATAACAGTCCAAGAAATAAATTATTTGAATAAGCCTGCTATTAAGAATAAAAGGTCAACAGAAACTTATTTTTTTTCTTTTAGATATTTCAAGATAGACAAGGATTTTGTATCTTCTTTTATAATGATGTTGGATTTTACAAGCGCATGAATGCATTTATAATGCTCGTTTTGTAAGGATTCTCGTTTTATGATCTAACTTGATTGTCAACCGAATCAATCGCTGTACATACTTTAAGTTAATGGCCACCAGGCTTTGCGACATAAAACCGGATGTTGTGATTGCAATTTTCAAAAACTGACTTGCTGGTTTATCGGATCACGAGGCAGTGTTTCTGATAATAAAAAAAGAGTATAAACTTGTTTTCTTTATCAGAAATCGATTCTGAGTAAAATATATAAAGATAAAATTACAAAAATAAATAGATTATAGAACACACCGGTAGTTTACGAATAAAGCGTAAATCACTCTTAAAAGGCAACTGATTACTGGTGCAGAAAATTGCACACAATCGCCATCTTTTTTCTTTTTTAACGTCTCATGATATTGACAAGATTTCAAGAAGTGTTTTATATGTGCAGGATGTATGAAATACACAAGGATATTCTCCGGTGTCGTTAATGTTGCCGTTCGTTAGATTCCTATAACACAAGAAAAAGAGATTGAAAGTAAACTAAATCGATATGGTCGCTTTTGTGTTGATCTAATTTCATTCTAGGTTTTAAAGGAAATTAATACTGAACAATTTGAGTGTCGTATTAAAAACTTCGTTGCGAAATGTGGAAAAGAAAATTCTAGTTTTCGCGTTCCGAAAATTAATTTCTTAGGTATGAGAATAAAAATATTTTAAGGCATGTTATTTGTTCACCAATTTTTTGATTTCAATTTCCTCATTTTAATTTTCGAATGTGGCATCTTTCATTGAATTTTCAAATTTTAACAACAAAACCTTTATGAAGAGAAAAAAAAAATCAAATTAAAATCGGTAAAGTTTGATATATGAAAATACAATAATATAAAAACAAAACAAAATATAATTCCTGCAAAGTATTTTAAAACCTTTCATCTGTTCACACAAACATTTTACAGATTTCTTGTTTGTAAAGATTAAAAAGATTTTTCCTTATTGCTTAGATCTTTGAATATTTTCCTCTGATACCCATAATCGTTGTTCGAATATAGGTAAAAAGCCAGGATTTAGAATGTTGGTCTTTCAAGTTAGGTAAGCGAGTCCTTGCCTACTTGAAAGATACGTGCTTTCTACATCAGTTACTCTCAATTGCATGAAAGATCTTGTAACCGACTCTGCATCAAGTCATAAAAAACTGACGCTTTCATTTTATATATATATATATATATATATATATATGAGGGGTGCTAGAGTTTCGGTCAGATCCACTTCTCGAAATCAGAACAAATGACTAAACATCTGTATTTTGGAAACGAAAAGGCTTCTGGGTCAGACCAAGAACTTTTTAGCACCCCATTGTATATGAAAAGCATAGAGAAAGTTAATCAAATTAAACAAAAAAAAAACTCGTTCGAAAGTTAATTTTCACCTTCGGGCTCTTCAAGCTTCGACTACAATATATTACTTCAAACATTATTCAAGTGGTCACTCGTATTCGAAATTTCTAGGATACACAGTCCGATAGACGAAATAAACACTTTAAAATAAAAGTAGGGCGTATATTTCAAACACGAATGTGCGTTAATAGGGTTTAAAGTAATAAAAATATCGGATTATGTGTGTGTGTGTGTGCGTGCGTGCGTGTGATTCCATTAAGTGAGATCGGATTTTCTAGCCTTGGTTAACAAGAGATCAAAGAATATTAAAATTCTTAATTCAAACTTGAGAGAGCTGTTTGGAGATTTCTTAGTATACTGTGCACCCTTTCTGTTATCAGTGCTTCCAAAAAAATGGGTTCTGTTCGTGTGGCATTGTGGAAAGTCCACCACATCAAGGCACTTTATGTCGGCCTCCGTTTTGAGTCCTGAAGCGCAGTAGGAAGATAAATGTCGCCATCACTAGTGAGCACTCCAAATACCATGATGTTGTCTGGATATAAACTCCGAAATGTTCGGATTGCATTTTTCGGTGCGAGTGTCAAGCAGTACTGCATACCGTGTCCAAATTTCTGGCGGAGTGAATTATGTCATGGTGCTCTTTTTCTCGCAGACGGTTTCTAACTGACTCTACTGTGCAATCGACAAAAACAAACAACACGCATGCGCGAAATTAAAAATATAAAATGGCGAAATTTACCCCTTTCACCCTGTATTTGCTAAGTTTATTTTAATCTCGCCCAACGCGACAAGCATACCAGATTCAC
The DNA here is from genome assembly GCA_963932145.1 of Acanthosepion lycidas. NCBI lineage: Eukaryota > Metazoa > Mollusca > Cephalopoda > Sepiida > Sepiidae > Acanthosepion > Acanthosepion lycidas. Next base: position 72,010,621 of record OZ010579.1, on the reverse strand, counting down.
TACAGCAGTTATAATTATCTTTTTTTTTCCATCTGGCATTAACAGAAGTGAACATCAAACTCACTACAGTAGTAATAATGTGTAGCATTAACTTGTTAATGGAGATGAATAAATAACAAGCATTAAAATATTTTATTTTTAATACTTGAGAAATTCATTTTCGAAAAACAAAAGCATAAATTTTAATTTTATTACGTAGTTAAAAAAATATAATTTTTTTGTGTGTGTTTTTTTTTTTTTTTTTTTTTTTTTTTTTTTGTGCCAAGAATATAATTCATATAATCAACTCCGAAATCAAAGATGGCTTACTAAATGTTTAGCTGAATTTTCATTTATAAAATAATACGGATCCATATGTAGCGGTCTGTTTTTGCTGTGATGCATTAGTATACAATTTTATTAATTAACAGTAGAGTAGTTGCAATTTCCACGGTCTTTCATTCTTGCGCACATATATATTTTATGCTATGTCTCTTCAGAAGGCAGGAGATTCATGGCTCTCCACGGACATCTTTATTCTCTGTAAATTGTCATGACCTATGAAAAGACAGTGAAGTGGTTCTCCTTCTCATCACCCAAGGCTAGAAGGTCCTGCTATTTAACCCATCGATAAGAGATGGGTTCATGCCTTTCACAAAGTCAGGATCTTTTATGTTAATCCACCAAAATAAAAAGAATTTATATTTATTAAAATTCACCCCAAATTATTCCAGACTGAAGCCCTTCCATTGCACTCCTTTTGGGCTGACCTTTGCGTTCGCTCCAAATGTTGGCGCTATTTTTGTAGGGTGTAAGGTCTATGTTGGCGCTCACTCTGATAAACAAGTAAAAACACATATTTTTCGGTCTTTTCTATTAGAATTACAAAAGACCTTGTAAGTGCCTTGAATATCATATTCACTTACGAAAAGTGAATAAATCCCTGATTTTTGGTAATTTTGCTTTCTGAGGGTTGGTGTTATCGCCAGGCAAGCTAAACAAATTTTGATTTAAAATTTACAATTTCAAAAGAGTGCCAAAAATTTAATAAAAAAATAAACAAACAAACTTTGATTTAAAATTAATAGTTTCTTGGGGTGAATTAATATGTGCGATAAATAACTTTACATTATTTGGGATGAATTATTAGAAAATATACCAAATGCATGCGTGCGAAATTGAGCGGAACAGACTCACTTTCCATGGCGATAAGCGTTACTCTGACAGTACATCCCATTTCGCATATATATTTTCGTTTTGCTTTTTTTTTAATGTAGAAAGTTCAAGTCTTGTCCGAAGCTGTAGTTTAATCTACCAAATTCGAAAAATTCCTGAACGAAGCACGACAAATATAAAGCTACTGAGATGTAAAAATAATGTAAAACTAATGCTATAAATATATATATATATGTGTGTGTGTGTGTGTGTGTGTGTGTGTGTGTGTGTGTGTGTGTGTTGACGGAGAATTGGATTTTTACCAGGACGTATTTCTGACCTGCCACATACTTCCAGGCAAGTGAATGTGTGTAAGTGGCTCTTGAGCATCGTCCTCACTTAATAAGCTTTTCCGCTTTTTCTTATAAGAATTTATTTATATCAATGGCATACACCTCTATCACACATTTGTAAACGTGCGTGGAGAAGTTACAGAAATATATTTACGTATACATTGACACACGTATACATGGGTAGATATGTAATTCAAATATGTGCGTGTATGAGATGGCACATTTCCTTCAGGATACAGGAAACTCAACACTCGCATGTGTGAGTGAGTGTCAGAGAAAGAATACGTCTGTGTGTGTGTGTGAGAGAGATTATATGTGTGTGAGAGAGATATGTCTGTGTATGTGAGAGAAATTATATGTGTCTGTGTATGTGAGAGAGACAGTATGTGTCTGGGTGCGAGGGAGACAGTATGTGTATGTGTGTGAGGGAGACATATGTGTTAGAGAGACAGTATGTATATGCGTGTGTGTGCGAGAGACACTATGCATGCTAGTGTAAGAGACAGTACATGCATGAGTATACGTGTACGAGTATGTGTGTGTGCGTGAGTGCGACTATGAGTGTGTGTATATGAGTATGTGTGTGTGCATGCGAGAGAAAGAGAGAATATATGCGTGTGAGAGACAGTATATGTATGCGTCTATGTGTGAGAGACACTATATGTATGTGTGTATATGTGTGCGTGTATGAGTATATGTGTGTGTGCGTGAGTGCGATTATGATAGTGCGTGTGTATATGAGTATGGGTGTGGAATGAGAGAGTATATGTATGTGTATGTTGTCGATGGGCACGTGAATTCAACTTAAAGGTGTTTTAATGAAAGTCGCGTAACAGTTAACGACGTGCAAAGCAAGATTGACGAACCGAGTTCAGTTTCCGGTCAACACGGTTTTCATTTATTTCGATCCTTGAAAAAAAAAAAAAAAAAAAAAAGACATCCATCTTCTTCCAGCTATGAATTAAATAGCAATGCAGGCTGCCATCTTTCTTTGGTTGGCAGACAGTCTAGGAGAAACTAAACTGAAATGTATTTCCGAAGTAGTTCATATTTAAATACATGGTTGTCAGCAAGAGAAACGTCCTAAGACGCGACCTACGAATTGGAGACAACAAATTCAAACAAGTACGAAAATTTAAGTTTTAGGAAGTGTTTTTAACAGAAGACTGGATATGTGACTCCAAAATCCGAAGGTGCATTGAAATAACGAAAAAGTATCTTCCAAAAGCTAAGCAAATTATCACGAAACAAAGAAAAAGTGCTATTAAATGCCAATTCTCCTATAGGACACTGGATGCTGAACAATCTCCCCACTCAGAAAGAAGGCTTGAGGCGACAGAAATATGGTTATACAGAAGAATGCTGAGAATACCATAGCCTGAACATGTGAATAGCGAGGAAGTTTAAAGACAAATGGAAACAAAAGGATGTTTATACATAGAATCAGAAAAAGACAATTGAAATTTCTAGTTGCACATAACCAAAAAATTGGAAATATTTGGCACTCACAGGGCAAATTGAAGGCAGGACGGGAAAGGGAAAACAACAAGTAACCTACTTAACGAATTTGTGTAAATGGATGGTAGAACAGGGAATGGGAGTGACTGTAAAAAGACAAATCTTGCTTCGTGATAATTAATATTTACAAATAATTATAATATGAATTTTATAAAATAGTAACGTAAAGCGAATAAATGATATATAATAGAATATATTATATTAGGTCGGTGCAAAAAAGAATGACGTAATGTCGTTTTTTGACGTATTTTTACGTCAAAAAACGACATTATTACGTCATTATTTTTTGCACCGACCTAATAATAAACAACACTTTACTCGTAATTATGCGATTATTCTCAACTGAAAAATTGTGTGCACACAAATGTATCCAATTTAACGGCTTTATTGGTTCAAATTGTTCTTCTACAATTCATGCAATAAAAAGGCGATTTGCTGTTCCAGGAGGTAATAACCAACCCTTCAAGTGATATTCGACAACTGTCCAGTACGAACGCCAGAACTTGCATGAGACATGATGGAACTAAACCTGACTAATTCGGTTTGCCCACCTGCAACTATTGCTCATTGCGTCAGCAGATGCAAGAGATGTGGAATAATGTTTTTGCTACCTATACTATCATATGTATGCGAAATTACAGACAAGTGTTAACAGTATATGAATATGGAAGGGTTTTCATTCTGTCGATATATCACTTATTTTGGAACATGTCTATGTATTAATTTGTGTATATGATCACTTACTGTAATCAAGCTGTATTATCTGTATGCTTAATCTGACGTAAATCATGTTGCGTAATTTTATTTTCCTTCAGTGTGTGTGTGTGTGTATAGCGTCCAAAATTACAGAACAAAATTATTTTTTTTTATTAAAAACATGGTTGTGTTCCTTAATTTTGGACACATGAACATTTGCGTAAAGAATTAAATGAATGATCTCTCTCTTTCTCTCTCTCTCTCTTTCTCTCTCTCTCTCTCTTTCTCTCTCTCTCTCTTTCTCTCTCTCTCTCTCTCTCTCTCTCTCTCCAAATAACTCACAAATTTAAAGTACAACTGAATTGCCATTTGTTTACATTTAGTGACAATTTCAGAAAAATTGGGTTTCTAATTTTTCGAGATATCGAAGTTCAATTTTTTTGTTCCTTAATTTTGGACGCTACTGTATATATTGGTTAAATAATTTAGACGTATTATGTCTGTTTTCTAACATAGTAAAATGCGACGGTGTTTCTATGGGTTCCTTCCTGGAGCCAACATTTAACGACATTACATTACTAACCTAAAAAAATAACATACTTAATACCACAAAAAAATTTCATTTACATATATGTATGACATACATTTTAGTCAAAACATAGTCGAAATACAGGAACAACAACAAAAAAAAAAAAAAAAAAAAATCCGTACTTAATTTCACATACGAAATTAACGACAATAAAATCCCATTTCTTGGTGTATTGATAGAAACTAACAATAATAATACATTTACTACCTCCCCATATAAAAAAAAACAACATAAATATGTGCACTCTCAACTTGAAAAGATTAAGACTAAAATAAATATACATAATACACATAAGTGCTTGAAGGAAAATATGCTGCATATAAAATAGATAGATAGATAGATATGGTTTTAAGGTATGCTATATTTATGTGTAAAAGTGCTCAATATTATGGATAGAGCCTATGCAAATATAAAAGTGGACACTAATGTCGACTCGGGCAGTGTTTCAGGCTTGAACGCAACCTTCATGACCTGAAGATTGTGTTCAGGTATGAAACAGACTCTCTCCAATCAGCGTTGACAGCAGTATCCACTTTTAATTTACGTTAAAACCTCCTGACGAGTGAACCGAGCAATTACAAAAAGTTTCGTCTACATATACAAGAATACCTCGATTAGTGCTGCTAATGTATACACCGGTAACTACAAAAAAAAACTCAATTTTCAATTACTATGATTAAACTGAAGAATGTTTTACCGCACTAATCGGGTATCATGTATGCACTGATCGAAAATGCATCAATCGAGTAATGTCTGTATAATACTAATCAGCTAATTGATAAATTTGATTTACATTAGTTATATATAATAGTGGGTAAGTTGTTGCCATTTTATATTTTTAATTTCGCGCATTCACGTTGTTTGTTTGATTTTGTCATCTGAACAGTGGAGTAGGGTCAGGTGGGCACCGTCTGTGAGAAAAAGAGCACCAGGACGCAATTTGCTGGCTAAAAGTTTAGAAAGGGCATGTGGTACTGCTTGGCATTCGCGCCAGAATCTTCAATACGTGCATTTCAGACTGGGTGTCAAACTGAGCACAGTGCAGGGGATTCAAAAAGAGTTGGATGAGTCTAATGGTGATTACAAAAGGTGTTTGTATTGATCACTAGTGATGGCGATGTTTTACCTCCATTCACCTTCCCACAAGGCCTCAGACTCAATACGGAGGCCGATATCATGTGCTTTGAGGAGTTAGTGCTTACTTGGGCCAAGAGGGTGGATACTGGGAGACTATGTCTGGTAACAGAACTCTGCACCATACCACACACTCAGGAGAACCCAGTCATGGCTGTCAGAGAATTTTTGCATCCACATCACCCCTTACATGTGGCCACCTAACTCCCTAGACTGCAACCCCTAATATCGATACATTTGAATAAAAACTGGATAAACTGCCCAAAGTTCATATTTTTCTTTTGTTCTTTTTTTGTTTTGTATTTTTTTCTAATACTTTCGATTGACTCAGTCATTATCAAGAACTAGACGTTTTCACTATGAAATACAAGATTCTGATATCTTCATTCCCGTATTTTTGAACGCTATATACGCATATCGCGTCAGTGGTGTCGTATGTAAAACGGTTTTTCAGAACTCGACTACACCAGAAAAGAATATATCAAAATGTTTATACGTATTATTATTTTATACGCATATTAAATAATTTTATACACACCTTTCACACAACACCATATTTTAACTGCGAAAACACGGACTTGTAAACGACTAATATAGTGAACTCGGCAGAATATTGAATGAGAAATCGGAAATTTTTTCAAGTGTAAGCATGAAAACGGGTATCTTCTCTGCTACCACTAAATAAATGATCATAGACTCCATCTTTTATTTTCTTAAAAACCCAACCCGAACGTTTTAATATGCGCCCAATGCGGCTAAGCGTGAAACTGTCAGTCGCACTTAAAAATTATTTTTAATTTTGTATTTTTTACAATTCTATATGTTCTAACACGCCTTATATACCTATCAATTTACAGTTGAGCTGGCTAGATGTAGCCGTAAATTCTAACAGTTTCTTTTCTTTGCTCATAGCACTTCCTTCCAGCTCCATGTTTTCCAACCAACAAATCTGCAAATATTTAAATGCAATATCAATCACAATCTACTGTCCTCCTGATTACTCTTTTGTCTTTCCGCTCTTTATTAATATTTCTGTTTTTAATTCTTCCACACCTCGTGTTTTAGTGGCTTCACTGCCTTCAATAGGGTGATACTGATTTTGAAAAATACAATTGTATATATGGAATTTTCAGCCTCTATGCATTGAATAATTTAACCCTTCCTCAAAATAAGGCAATGTCACTGTTTAAGTTTAAATGGTCTAAATAGACTGACAAGTGAAATGTTTTATGTTTAAAATCTGTATACAGAACAAATGAAGGTGTTTCAATGAAGGCATGCACCTAAAGAGATTAGCGAATGTCTTCAAGCAGAAAGTTATCTATCAACTGAATCATTTTCTGTTCCAAACAAACGCCTCTGTCGGATCCTCTTTAGTCAGACACGAGCACTCAGCTTATAGTTTCGTCTTGTAACTTCGCTCCATTCAATTACACAGTTGTACTACCATACTGCATACCCATCCCACTGCTATCGCAATAATGTCATAAAAAAAACTCATACCCTCTTAAATGTGGTCATTTTCGTTGAACTGTGAAGAAATCCAAGTGTTAACACAATCTGATAAGATGAATAGAAATACAAAATCTTTTAGGAGAAATAGAGAAACATTGGAGCTCTCTCTCTCTCTTTATTCTCTTGAGATATTATAGAGAAAAATCTTTTGATATTAATCTATAGGGTTTAGCAGACATGCATAAAAAAGGAGCGTTTAATAGTTGAAAAACAGCACTTAACCCAGAAACGTAGTTTTTACTGCTGTCCTTGGAATTACCATGATGAAAAAAAAGAGCTCAGCGCGGATTGGAAATCGGTTTAGATTTGAATCTGCAAAGTCAAACTTGATAGCAAATGGTAAAAAAGTTGTAAATGTAATAAAAAAAAAAGTAATTGTCTTACTAGATATGACACCCCCAAAACAAAGACACTAAAACACAAAGGGTTACAAGGTGTGGAAGAATTAGGAACAGAAACATTAATAATGGGCGGAAAAAGAAAATAGTAATCGGGAGGATAGTAGATAGTGATTGATATTGCATTTAAATTGCTGTAGATTAATTTTGATTGGAAATCATGGAACCGGAAGGAAGTGCCATTAGCAAGAATTTACGGCTACATCTAGTCAGCTCTACCGTAAACTAATAGGTATATAGAGGGTGTTAGAACATATAGAATTGTAAAAATACAAAATTTAAAATAATATATAAATGCGACTGCTAGTTTTACGTTTAGGCGCATTTGGAAGTGTATGTGGCATGACGAGTTCGAGCTGTGAAAATCTGGACAAGGTGGATTTGATTTTTGAGTTTAAAGACATATCAACCTTCGTTAGGTTATTTCATTCCTAATAAGATTTGAGTGGGAGTCATAGGTTTTGTATTAAATTTAATTTGTGAGTAACATTTTAGTCTCATTTATTTGAAAGCGATAAAGTTAATTTTGTTATGAAGTTTAGTTGAAGATTATTTTATTTTGTTTATTTAACTATTTGTTGATATTAGTTATTGCTTAATTTCTTTTAATATATATTGATTTCCTTAAGGAATTGAATTATTTTATTTGGATCAATCCTGTTGAAGAGGACATTCATACTGTTTGTTCTTTCCAAAGACGGGACTTAAATCTAAACATTTTATAAGTATGAAGATTTTCTAAGCGTAGCGTAGATGTGGCACAAGGCCGAACGTGGCGACATCCAGTGAGGAACGAACTTACTACTCAGTTGTAATTGATCCAGCGAGACAAGCCCACCAACCATTACACCACGTGTAAGTGCCCAATCCATGGATTTTATGTGTTCCGCTGTATATCGTTCATTATATGTATAGCACATAGATGGATCTTCCTTTTTTAGTATGTAGCTGTGGGTAATAGAAGTGTGGCAGAGTCAGAGTCGAATTTGTACTGATTCCTCTTTTCTTATTGTTTTTCTAAAACCAGTTTGCCATTCTTTGATATCTGAACAAGTTACAAGGTGAATATAATTCGCCCGAAAATCTGCCATGAATAATATCGGTAGAATATATATATATATATGATCGAAATAAAAGTATAAAACTTAATATTACGAGACATATTAAAAAAAAAACGGGTTTAGCAACCGGTTTTGCTCCCGCTCTTCAGCCTTCAACGTGAGATTTAAAATTGACACAGAAAAATGTACAATAAAAGGAATTGTAAAAAAAAAAAAAAAAAATGCAAAAGGAACTAGAAACAAATGACAGCGAGTCCCGAGATTGGTTCACCGTGTTGTCCCGGTCTCACTCCTTATTTCATCTAAAGGTTCTGAAGCCACTTTACATCGGGTCTCGTAAGCCTTCTTTGTGCTTTACACCAAGCTAGCTCACATATATGGTCTCGCCAAAATTCACAAAGATGGAATTCCGCTTAGGCCGATTGTTAGCCAATGTGTTCTTTGTGTGGCAACCTCTGATTCGCTATCTTGTGAATATAATTGACCCATTAATAGGGAAGTCCTCTTCATATGTCCGAAGCTCCGCCCACTTCGTGGAAATAATCAAATCTGCTCCAATCTTATCCGACCAGATGGTGAGTTTGTTCACCAAGGTACCTACGAAGGAGGCACTATCGGTAGTTAAGGAAAGACTGATTCATTCCTAGGAGAACCGACCAGAATACCAATAGATAACCTGATGCTGACTTTCTGTACACAAACAACACGCTTCAGAATGGGATCGGACGTATATCCACTGAATGAAGGTTTAGCAATGGGCTCACCATTATCCCCAGCAATGGCAAACAATGGAATCTACATCACAAAATCCAACCCTATGGCTAAAATACGTAGATGACACCTTCATACCCTGGCAACACCTGCACCATGTGAACTCAATAAAATCATTGATACAGTTCACAATGAAGAGAGAAAACAACAACTCACATTCTTGGATCTCGAACAGAGAATGGGCTCAAGACATCCGTATACGGCAAGCCAACATTCACCGGACAATACCAACTTCAGCTCCCACAACCCATGTGTAAAGAAAGGGGGTCATCCGCTACTTACAACATCGAAAAATTCATAACTGGCGACCTAAAGACATATGAACAAGAAATGGTCAGTATAAGCAGTAACCTACAACGTATCAACTACCCTGGGTACATGGCAGCAGCTTCGACAAACTGAGATAGAAGGGTACAAGAGCATAACACACACAAAAAAACAGCTTTGGTCGGCGTACCCTATGTCAAGGGACTATTGAAGAGAATACAAAAGATCTGTAATCCATATAACATCAGTACAACCTTCAAAAGTGTTTCGACACTTCGCAGACACCTCTTCCGAGTAAGACCCCCACCCTATAGAAGAGAACATGACTAAGGACTGTGTGTACGGCATAGCGTGTAGCTGTGGTAAGAATATATATATAAGAAACAGCCCCCCCTTAAGGTAAAACTGCAAGAATATGGTAAAGTCGAAACACGAGTGACAATAGAAAAATCAGGCGTAGCTGACCAAATATGGAGGGGAAAGGGAAATCCCCGCACCTTTTGGGATGAGGTTGAAATAGACAGAGAACATCACTAGAAAATATAAAAACTTAAGGAATCAGCACATATGCTAAACCACAAAAATCTTCTAAGCTGGCCAAGCATAGAAATGTATACAATATAGGAACCAGTAATACGGAGTGCTGGAGAAAAGCAATAACAAAACTGCAGTATGAGCTCTGGTAAAAAAAAAAAAAATGATACTGTGACTTTATGTCCCAAAAATTCATACAATGATATCATCAAAGCCCAGCAGATAAAAGCGTTGGTCGGATCCAATGAATTCACCCAAAGAGTTGTGAGTTCAATACCTAGCTACTGTAGTGGTGAACAAAATCTTGGCGAGTTGAGTTAGAGATAACCGAAACTTCCAGAAGAGTCGTCGAACTAGAACAATCTACCCAGGTGGACGAAATAAATGGTTCAGTTCGAAATTCCAATCACCTGAAGACAAGACGGTCGGAGCATACAATGGCCGAAACGTCGTGAATATGACAATAAAGATGCGGGCAACAGTCCGAACAAAATTATATATATATACATATACACACACACACACACACACACACACACACACACACACACACACACACACACACACACACAAGAAAGAAAGAAAGAGAGAGAAATGGAGCGCTGTTGTCATATTTGGTCGGATGCTGCACAGTCTTCAGTTTCCAGTCTTGATAAAGTTCAAATCCGTCTCCGAGTCCTTGTGGGTTACGAATTATTTTTTTTCCTCTCTTTTTCTCTTTCTTTTTCTCTTTCTTTCTCTCTCTCTCTCTCTGGATGTGGCGAGCCTCTAACTGCTCTATCGCTACTTCCACGGAAAGTGCTCGGGGGGAACTATATTCCTTGGTTTCGCCAGGTCTAAGGCAGCCATGCCACTTACATTGTAGGAAACCACCCACATCCCTCTCATTCTATCGGTGAGAAGAAACCTCCACTCGAACAGCTTCTCTCCGCGAACTACTGCTGTATGGACTCCCAAGAAAATGCTTCCCCCAGCACTACAATGTTAACCTGTTCAAGTCTAGAGTTAACCGTTATCTTCCCTCCACCCTCTCTGTATATACCACTTAATGTAACCATGTACTTCGAAAAGCCCCCGGGCCTTGTACAGGATGAACCTTACTAGAAAAACCAAAATTTATATATATATATATATATATATATATATATATATATAAAAACGCAATCGTCAGGCCGACAGAAGATTGCATCTAGCATGAAACAATCTGTCGCCTCTGAGTGCTGACTTCAATGTTCACTTTTATATTTACATACGCTCTATCTCTGATATTGAGCACTTTATCTCATAAATATAGCACATCTTAAAACTATCACATACATATATATATATATATAGTGTAGCCCTGATATAAGAGAGTTGTCGGGACCGGAGAAGAAGTCTCTCTTATATCCGGGTTTGGTCTATTTTGTTTAGGTAAGTATGGCTCTAATTTGGGACCAGAGAAAATCTCTCTTATATCCGGGTTACACTATATATATATATATGACCTGCTGAACATCCAACTAAAGACTTTTTATTTTTTTAATTCCCACTAGTTTTCCTTTTCAATGAAAAAAAGGCATTTCTACACTTTGCTAATACGTTCTCCTTCTAGTAAATAAAACTATCATTTACTTTCTTCAGATTTCTCCCAAGTCTTCTTTATTGCAAATGATTGGTAAATATCTGTTTTTGATGGATAGGTATTACCTAGACCACCCCTATATATTTAGTAAACCGGACAGTCGAATAGATAAATCGTTTACCTTGTGATTCAAATTATGTTTCGACTTTTCAGATTGGCGCAGCACACTCTATCCCAACATTCACCAAACAGTTACTCTGTACTAAATTTCGCTATCGATAAAGTGGCGCTTGATTTTGTTAATTTCCCAGTTACGTTCAGATTTCTTAATACATGGCAATCGATATTATCCTCGCAATACAAAGTACCGGGTAGTGAAGAATAAAAACTGTCATGAAAAATTGTAGATAATCAGGACAAAGCGAAATCGTCATTAATAAACGGAAGCATGGAGTATTTGTTGTTTGAGTTGCGTTTCAAACTAACGCTGCCGTCAACATCTTTCTGAAAAAGAGAACCCAAGGACCCAGGCAAGTACATTGTCGATATTGGAGATCGCCGTCTGTCATGCTACACTACAGATGTTTGCATAAAATAATAACGACTCACTTTCTTGACAAGTCTTGTTACTCAGGAAATGAAACGATGTTAGTAAACCACACCAGCTTTTAGGATGTGCATAATGCTATAATTATTATAATACAAAAGTATTTATTTCAGCAGAGTTTTCTTAACCGATATTTTTCCAAGTACCAGCTGAAATCTTAATTTTTACTCTCAAAATACTTTGAAATTCAGAGCTGAACTATTATTATTTCATGAACTTTTTGAACTAGCATCTGTTTTGTTGTTTGGATCATGCCATTCCCCCCGATGTGTTTGTTTTTTTTTTTTTTTGTTTTTTTTGTAGTTCTGGAATAATTACATTATTATTCCTAGATTCGAGTATTAATGTTTCGTTCGTACTGATACTAAAAATATTTTTTTTTTATTTTCATTAGCTGAAGTAATGACAGCCATTAACTTTTGACGAATATTTTTTCATCTTAATATCAGTTTATTTACTAAACTAGTAATATGATTTAAATTAATTCGGTGAGTATTGTCAATCATTAATTTTTGAATAGTATGTCTTTCATTATAATTTCACTTTGAGTAGTATTAGCAGTCGTAATATCTTGGTCTTAATTACATGAAGCATTATCAGCCATTATTAATTTGACTAAAATTTCTTAATTGCTTTATTTACACTATTCGTATTAGTTAAAATATTATCTTCACTTTATTAGATGAAGTATTGTCAACCATCATTAATTTCTGGCGAGTATTTCTTTCATCTTAATTTACGTTGTTTTACATTGCAACTTATTTAAACTGTTCGTCTACTAAAATGAATAAACGACATGGAACAGAAATAAAGAATAAGCACCAAATGAGACTAATAGAAATTCCTTTTATCTCAAGATGACATCCTATGGACGTCAGCTTCTCTACTTGACAGAAGATGAAAGAAATTTTAGGCTAAAACTGCTAATGGTTGACAATGATTCATCTAATTCTAATAAAGTTAGGTACCTCTAAATATTTGCTTTAATAAGAGGATACATGATGAAAAAAATGCACAAAATGTAATAAAAAAAATTTATCGTCAAAACTTTTGTGTTAAGATCAAAGGATTTGAGGTAAAAAAAAAAAAATGTTCTCCTTTTTTCGAACCTAGGAAATTATGGTTAAAATTCACGGGACCATAAGTTTGTACGGGAAATTTGAACGCCTTTTTGTGGTGAAAAACACAGAATTGGAAATTCTTGCAAAAATTAGATAGTTGTAGGATTTTAATAAAAATTACAGAATTTATTCAGAAATTCATTTCTTTCAAAAAAAAAAAAAAAAAATATATATATATATATATATATATCTTTAAAAATCTTTTTTTTGCATTTGTTACCTACCACTCAATTTGATGAAATTGAGAAATGATTTTTTTGTATCGCTTAGTTATAAGGACAAATCCTTGTAGAATTTAAATCATCAAATTTTTTGTCAAATAGTTACAGAAAATTGCTCTGAATTGTAAAATAAATGTAATAAAAACGATTTTATACATTTTACCGATAATAAAAAATTTCAATCAATCTAAATATCTTTTTATCTTTTTTAAATTCGTTTTAAGCCTTAAGTATCGATTTTTTTTTTTTTTTTTTTTTTTTTAGGTATCTAAACAAAATCAATATAATAATGTTACTAATACTACTAGTGTGAATAAAGCAATCAAAATTAAGATAGAAGAAAAAACAGTCAAAAATTATAAACTGAATAACTTGCTTCTCTTCTCATTTTCCTCTACAGATTTTCTTTGCGATTGTTTACAAATGGTGAGCATATCTCCGAATATGTGTTTCCTACGATGTTATCTTCACGCTAGTGGTACAGACAGGATTCAATAAATTATTGTAAATAACCAGAACAGAGGTGAATCCCAGTATCTTCCATAGTGTTTCCGATTTGTTGTTTGATACGATCCTTCACAAAGTTTTTTTTTTTTTTTTATTACCAGAAACCTGAGGCAAAGAACGTTTTCCTCAGAAAGTCACTGAGCAGATTTTTTTTAAAATACTTGATCGCTGCTCATGAGGACAATCTTTTGTCTCTCCGTGGTGTTCTTCCAAGCGCTCGTATTATTATTAAAATTGTACTTGTTAAATGCTACGTTCTTGCAATTTCTATTTCAAGGTCACCATATATTGAACGTTTGTTAAATTAATATCACTGAGATTTAACTATGTATGAATTAGTATTTATTTTGAAATTTATTTTTATTGTTACTCCTAGTCTGCTGGCTTGTTTTGTCCTGTGGCAATATATGGGGAAATATCAGAGCATTTTTATCATGTAACATTGGAGGGAATTAGGATTCATATTATAATATAATTATTAGTAGTATTGAGTGAGAGGGCAGTGTGCAAAAAAAAAAAAAAAAGACATGAAGAAGTACAATATACACATCATGACACAGTCCAAAGCATGCTTCGAAGAAAGAAAGAAATGTCGAAGAAGGAAGGAAGGAAGGGGCGAAGAAAGAAAAAAGGAAGGGACGGCGAAGAAAGAAACGAGAAAGGAAGAAAAGAAGGAAGTGACGACAAAGAAAGAAAGAAAAGAAGGAAGGGACAAGAAAGGAAGAAAAGAAGGAAGTGACGACGAAAAAAGAAAGGGAGGAGGGGACGACGAAAAAAGAAAGATAAAGGAAGCAACAACGCTATCTGGCGTTTAAAATTTACTTCAGTAAAATGAGTGGAAATTGTCAGTTTTTAATCTTTTCAGTTGTACCCTCATATTTCTTAAAAAAAAAAAAAAACGACCTGTTTTCATAATTATAATGGCCATTGCAATATTTTCTTAAAGTTAAGCCTTAATATTTAACGATGGAATTTCCACTGGTATTTTTAACCTTAGAACTCGCAAGGAGCTTTTTTCAAACTTATGAATTAGGATTCATCAAAATATTCAAAACAGGAAAACCGTCAAATTTTCACGAGTACTGTTAGTAAAGAATAATGCTTAGAATAACGAAAATGTTTTATCTTAGAACTTCAGGTCACTTGTTTGGCCCACACGGGTTTTGTGGGGGGGGGACTGTATTATACAGGAGTCGCTGTACCACAGATACTTTATCTTCATCATAGTAAATGCAACTATAAATTGTACCTCTGATAACAGTTTAGGCATATTAATACTAAATATTGAAAATTGGAGCCATGTAATTTGCTATTTCGTAGGAGAAAAAAAAAGGAGAAACTAAAAGGTAATCAAATTGGAGACAAGGTGAATAAAATGTACAGAGGAAGTAAGTAATTAAGTGATAACACCAGTAAGTAACGGACGTTTTCTTGCTCTCCCCTCACAACCACCATCCTCCGTTCCTCAACAGTAATGTCTTCCATCATTTCTTACTCTGTCCGCCTCCACTAACTTCTTCCTCGTCGTCAGGACTGCGGAGTAGAACAAGTCAAGAAACAAAACATGTAAACAAAACAAAAACAAAACCCTCCCTACCCGACCAAAAAATATCTAAGGCGTCAAGAGAAGCAATTTAAAAGTGTATTCATTCCTCCTGACTGTGGCCCGACCCACGGCACCTGTGTTTCTGTTAGTCTGTCACACTTCCAAAGTTAACAAAAGTATGGCTGACATCCGATACAAACACTTGGTTACTGCTGCTGCTAGGACCAACCGACTTATTCCTACCTCCAACCCTTTTTTTCCGTCACCATCTTATTCTCTTAGGAACTGGAGAGCCGAGTTCGAATTCCTGTCGAATCCTTTACATTCACTTACGGGTTAATACCCTTGGGAAAGGTGTGAATCCTCTTCTCCCCTCACCCAGCTATAGGTAAATAACCGGACAGACCGAGTTCTATAGCTTTGGATGGTAACTGGTCTACCGCAGAAAGAAATGGCAACCTACTGCGGGAAAAAGTTATGTATCGAAAGTCATATATCGAAAGATACATGATCGCCTAAACGTTTATCACGTATGTCACATAAGGACGTAGACAATCATGACTCTCCACAATATTCTGTCCTTCGTAACTCTTAAAAAATTTTTTCTCCAAAACATTGTTCCACCATACAGTTATGCATTGTTTCCCTCTGTCCCTACCTTTAATCTGTCCCCTGAGTATCAGATTTTCCACGTCCTCTTTCCTCATTATATGCTTTAGATATTTCGACTGTCTCTTCCTGATGTTAAGTAGGTTCCTTTTTTGTTTCCATTTTCTCTAAATCGTCCTGGGTATGACGATAAACTACATCCGGCAGCAAGGCGGTCAGAAGATTGGAAGTTTTGAGGAGCGTGGAATCATCTCTAAATTGCTGTTGTTCCAAGGTCCATCCTTACTCTGGGTGGTAGTACCTGTTATGGTCGTAGTTATGGGCAAATAATGAACCCCCAAACGAAAATAACAGTACCTTTTTATAGCAAAATGATAATGCATCACAAAAAATATACATTTTAATAGTAAAATTACGAAGAACACATTTTATGACCTACAAAATATATCTAAAAAAACATACCTTTTACTCTATATTGTTCAGACTATCATCCTCATCTGTGTTGCCATATTTATCACAACGTCTCGGCCGTTGAACGCTCCGGCCTTCTTCAGGTGGATGGAATGTCGAACTGAACCCTTTATTTCGCTCGCTGGGGTAGACTGATCTAGTTCCACGTGCCGTGTCTAATGTCTTGAAGGACACATGGCACAGTGGATAAAGGCGTTAGTTAGATCCAGTGACTGGACCCAAAGAGTGAGAGTTCAGTACCTGGTTAAAGCTACAGAGAACTTGTAGAGGGGAATTAACAGGAGATAACTGATAACTGACACCCATTAGACATGGCACGTGGAACTAGAACAGTCTACCCTAGCGAGCGAAATAAAGGGTTCAGTTCGACATTCCAGCCACCTGAAGAAGGCCAAACGTACAACGGCCGAAAACGTTGTGATAAATATGGCAACAAAGATGAGGATGATAGTCCGAACAATGTAAATAGTGTACATAATACCTCATCTCAGAAATATAGACAGATACCTTTTACTCTGAAAGTATAAAATTATATACAAAATACCGAAAATGCCGAAAGCATAAAATTACGTACAAAATATTTAGATTTCGGCATTATGGTTGATATGTCGCCAATTAAAAAAATTAACCAACCAAACAACCAGCTTAAAAGAACTATTTCGTGACGTTACTCCATATAATATCCTACAATTTCTTAAAGAAATCAAACTGTATTCCAAAATATAACTTTAACAAAACTGCAACATAAAATACATATATGACCGTCTGCAGTAATTATGTCCACACAAACATGTATATGCACAAAAGCTGAGTATCATCTACCATGTATTCAATTGTGAAAGCAGAACAACATTTTTATTACTTCAAAGCTCACAAGAAAATTAAATTCCGGCATGAAATGTCCCATAAGATGTTGATATGCCGTTAAACAAGCCAATCAATCATTTTCTCTAAAATTTCGTCGTTGCTCACATGTTTGATCTGAGGTATCCTCGGCATCCTTCTGTAAAACCACATCTGTTATAATTTCATATTAATATCAGTCTTAGCCCACTGCCCACCTATCTAGTGATAACTATCTAATGATAATTATCTTTGTTCATTATCTATTGTCTCTCCAAAAGCAACATAGTATCCTTCCATCATTGAACAGAACCTGAATCTTCACCTATCATGACGAATAGTTGCTCTCTCAAGGAGGTCTCTTGCCCTGAACGCCTCAAGTGGAATTCGTATATAAAATACGATGCTGGAAAATGGTCGGTTCCTTGTAAGCACCTGACTTCTATTATTCTCTATCTTTACAATCGCCGGATCAGACCAAAAATGGAGCACCGCTGCCATATCTAGGCTTCAGATGCTCATCCTAATTTGCCAGTCTTGATTAGAGTTCAAAAACGTCTTACGCGGCCATGTGGGCGATTATTTTCCATTCTAGAACTCCTATCCCACTGACGAAACGTCACAAGCCTCTCGCTAACCCAACGGTATTTCCATAGAAAATGTTTAGACGATCTACATTCTTTATTTCCACCAATTCTGACCTTCACAGCTAAGGCCAGCCATGCCAAGTACCCTGAGAAGAATCATCCCTATTACCTTTGTATTCCGTTAGTAAGAAGTTCCACCCGAATAGTTTCTTCCCAAGAACCGCTACTCGATGCAACAGACTCCCGAGGGTATGTTTCCCTGGTCACAACAATATTAATCTCTTTAAGTCTAGTATTATCTTTTATCTTTCCTACATATCCTCATAAATTTATCTCCTCCTAAACGACTTCATTCAGTAACCCTTTACCTTGAGTGGCTCTTGGGTCTTGTATCAAATGAACAATTAGTTAAAAAATTTCACTCATTTCATATCTACTAACTGTTCCGTATATCCGTATTTATTTAAACTATTTACATTGTTCGGTTTGTTTGGTGATTGGAAATTCGAGACGAACCTTTTATTTTGTCCACCGGAATAGATTGATCGAGTGACTAGACCCAAAGAGTTGTGAGTTCAACAGCAGTGGTGAACCAAAAAAAAAACTTGGAGTTGAGTTAAAGGGAAATAACTGAGACTTCCGTGAGAGGCATGGCACGTGGAACTAGAACAATCTATTAGGTTGGTGCAAAAATAATGACGTAATAATGTCGTTTTTTGACGTATATTTTAACGTAAAAAAGACATTATTACGTCATTATTTTTGCACCAACCTAATACACCGTTGGACGAAATGAAGAGTTCGGTTCAAAATTTCAATCACCTGATGAAGGCCGGAGCGTACAACGGCCGAAACGTTGTGAATATGGCAATGAAGATGGGAATAACAGTCCGAATAATGTACTGTAAATTTAATCTTGAACTCATGTTAAGGATCAATCATAATCCATCCTCATAATATCAACTTGCAATCACCCTTTCCTTCTATTCATATCACACACCTCATTCATCATTACAATTTCGACTGCGACTACCTTGAATGTCTCCTGTGCCTTAAAAATCTGTTGTTCCGTTTATCCGATTATTTCCAAACCTACAGATAAATGTACATTATCTCTCTTGTTTTTAGCGTATCTTTATCTTAACGTCTGTCTTCCTATCTATCTATCTTTCTACCGAATGCTCGCAGTCTACTCGAATCTATGTAAATACCCTATCTTGCTCTTTTCGTATATTTCTCCCTCGGTATGTCAGTCTGTTCGGATCTATCTATATATACATTCTACTTGTCTGGCTCTCTTCTTTATCTACTGATGCAGATCTTGACATGTTCGCTTTTCTGACGTCCGGGTTTATTTCGAAGCATGTCACTAATTACTAATGCTTTTGTGCCAATAATGGTATTCCCCTTGAGAAAAAAACTTCCTTTTTATAAAAGTATTTTTGTTTATTTTCTTTCTTTTTTATCGTTCTTTTTTTTTTTTTTTTTTTTTTTTCTTTAGCGTTTCCTCCGCTTTGTTCTGAATGATATTTTTTGTCTGCTTTTTATTTTGTGTGTGTATGGTGGGGAACAACGGTCTTTAGAAACAATTTTTTTTCCCCCGCTTTTTTTTTCCTTTACTTACCTCGTCTCTATTTTTGTTTCAACACAATGTCGAAAAAAAACAAACTGGTCAAAACAGGGTGAAATAATACACACATGCACAAGTTGAATAAAAAATAAATATTAAAATAACTCATTTTAAAATCTCATACAAAAACACCTTTTCTTCATTCTGCGTGTAAATAATAGGGCATTTCTAGTAAAGTTTTTTTTTAAGCCATGTTTTTCATCATCCTCACCAATAATCGTTTCTTACTGATGTATAAATACACTGAACGAAAATTCATCCTCTCACTTAACGTTCAGACAACGTGAAAATTTTTACTGTGGGTTGGCTTTCTACATAGGTTGGCACAAGGTCACAATTGTAGAGCGATTCATGCAAGGAAATACCAAAGGTCTGAAGTTTTAAAAAAAGAGTTTATCTGTGGTGACTCCAATATGTACAGTTATTTTTCCAAGAGCCACTCAAGGTAAAGGGTTACTGAATAATGTTGTATGAGCGTAAGAAAAGGTGATAAGTGCAGCTTATGAGGTAACGTAGGAGAGATGACGGTTAACACTAGACTTGAAGAGCTAACGTTGCAGTGATCGAGAAAACATCCTCCCTGGAGACTGATCAACAAAGTTGCAGTTCTTGGGAAGAAGCTTCCGAGTGGAACTTCCTCCTTACTAATGGAATAGGAAGGGAATAATTGTGATTCATCTTCGTGTACGTGGGATGGCGAGTTTTAGTTGCAAAGGTTTGAACTGGTGGGACTTGAGAAATGCAGCTCGTCAGAACATTTTCCATGGAAATAGCGATAGAATAGCAAGAGGCTTGCGACGTTTCGTCTGTGGAGAAAGCGATAGCAGGGTGGAAAATAATCATCCAAAAATCTGCGTAGACGCCTTTAAACTATCAAGACTGGCAAGGGAGAGTGGGCAGCTCCAACCCAGATATGGTAGCAATACACCATTTTTGGTTTAATCTGGCTATTGTAAAGATTAGTGCATGTCAGGAGGAGTCATATCCTTACAGGAGCGGTACAAATGAATCGCCGAGCGAAACACCAAAAGATTTGCACTGTGTCACCTCAGAATCTCAAAAGATTAAGTTGTCCCGAAGATTGACCTAGAAAGCACCTCAAAAGAACCAAATGTAGAATTGGGCCTCAAAGAACGTCGGTGGGTGCTCCAAAATAAACAAGGAAGTGAATCCAGCTGAACTTAAGATATACACACACAAGTGACCTGGATAAGAGGAAGTTTTATAAACATGAAAATTGCATAAAGATTTAAGACCCGAAATCACATATTAATCTATTCGGTCGACGTGAAAAAACAATTACGTATGAAACATTTAGCTTCGTATTCTTATCAGACGTTACTAACATAGCATTACATAATAATGACGCACCAGGCGAGGGTCAGATTCACTAAAAATGCTATGACTTGTGATTGATTTACCACCCTCCCCACGATTGTTGAATGTAAGATAAAGTCAATCCTAAAGTGAGGTTCCGCACGCGTATATGCAGGCAGTTTCAGATGATAAGACTAGCTTGTAAATTCCTAGTCTCTCTGTCGATCCTTATCCACTGTTACCGATCTCATTCTTCACATATCTTTTTCATCAGTCAGTTTGAATCTCTAGGTGAATCGAAGAACATTTGTTTCTTGTCTTCCTTGAAACTACGCATATATTTAGACACAGTCTTTTCAGGAACTCTCAATGTCACAAAAATACAATATTCTATTATGCCTGAAAAGTCAATATGTCTTTCGTTTCAACTTCAAAAAAGAAAGGATATAGTAATTCTAAAGCAAAGACGTCCTGTATGCAATATTGATCTTACATATATGCAATTAGTAGATCGGGATGAGAAATCGTGGGGCCATGTTCGAATTCCAATCGAGTTCACTGCATTCACTTACGCGCAAATACACTTGAGAAGTGTATGAATCCATCTCTTCTCCCCATCTATGGTTTAAATATTAAGGTAGACTGGGCTCTTTAGCAGTGGTTGATAAAGGACAAATACTAGGAGAAAGACAACTGTATTCAAAACCGGTTGGACATGTAGCTAGCAAGACTTCATCCCAGAAAAAACCTATTACTTGCTATGAAAACCACAGCAACAATGCCTAATTCTAACAGCTGTGGGCCCCATATTCCTTATTATCTAAGCCATCTTTCTTCATATGTCACAGAAATGACACCGCTCTTTCTAGTTCTAAATGTTCCTTTTTCTAACCATTTTCCATAAAACTTCGTTGCTCGTGTGCTCTGTCCATGCTATTTTCAGCATCCTGGTGTGGAACCACATCCTTCCTGTTTTGGGTCTCCTCGTTATCTGCAAGAAAACTGTCCAGCATTCACTGCTAAAGTTGAAGATTGGTATTACATAGCTGTTCAATATTTTTCTTTGTTTCTAGTGAAATTTTCCTAATTCTTAATACCTTGTTTAGCTTTTGGAAGACATCTTTTTCTATTCCAATGCACTTTAGGATATTTGTATCACATTTTCCATAGTCTGTTTTCCAAGTATGGCGATCGCATCATTCAACAATTTTGCCAGTGCGCAGAAAAAAATGGATTAACTTTAAACTCAGCCAGTAACTCACGTTTTCGCACCTATCGTTTTTAACTTTCACTGAATTTGAGCGGCTTTTCCGGCTACAGCCAATCATTTTACTTCAAACACACAAATCCTCTTGGGATTATACTTTTAACGAAGAAGCCTTTACACGAAGCTTTTATTTAAAGTAAAGAACATTGTACCAGTCCTACTCTCTGAAGATGTTCTCAGCTCGATGAAAACGGGATTCCTAAGAAAATTAATTCTGACGTTTCAAAGTTCAGGAACTGTGTTAGGCTGAATTTTTTTTTCTTCAGTATCTTCACGCGACAAGGCATATCGGACTATGTCTGCTTTCATTTTTAACCGTATAATTTGGTTCCCGGCAGATCTATCGCTGTTTCGACACTACTTAAATTGAATGGTTCGGTCGTAAAAAAAATGGAGGAAAATTTTAGAAATAATTTTTATAGAATAGCATTCATTGGATATTTCTCATGCACATTTGACAGAATCGAAAAATATTGATTTTTTTTTTATCACTTTAGAATATTCATAATATAAATAGTGTTAAATCAATTCTTAATTTTTTAAAGAGTTATCAGCACTTTATTTTTATTTACAAATGTCAAGCTTGCAATTGTGCTTACGTAATTGATAACTACGTGTGACTGATATTGTCCTATTCTTGAATATGTTCCGGCGAAACAGATTTTTTTATTATTTGTTTTAAATAAAAAACACAAATACAATTAAATATAGTTAAAATAAAAAATTAAAAAAAAAAAAAATGACTAAATTTAAACCTTTCAAAAATTCAAAAGGATAAATTTAACATCAGTTGTACGCAGATGTCATTGATGTAAACAGTTTTAAACATTTGTAAATAAAAGCAAAGTTCAGATAGCTCTTTAAAAATTTGGAATCGATGTGACACTGTATGGTAAGCACGACCCTTTTTCTAATTTGATTATATTTTTTTTATTATTCTAACAAATGTCGAAGGTATAATAAATACTAATCTGCAAGAATTGTTCCATTCAAAGTTTTACCCCCATTTTTTTTAAGAGCGAGACAGTCAATTTAATTGTGGTGGTGGTGGTGGTCGGAACGCTAACCCAACGCCCAACCGTTTCCATTTCTCACCTGAGCTTCAGACCACCTATAATGCTGCATTTTTATGTCAGATTTAACTCTTAGTTGGTGTGAAATAAACAAGGTTAAAAGGTCTCCGAGTGACCTGCTATTTATCCATAACTAGAAGAAGTGCGTTCCTGCCTTTCCCAGGAACGTTAATAAGCATAAGAAAATTCGATCGTCTGAAATAACATTCACCGCACGTCAATATGGATTGTATTGAATAAGGTTTTATTCTAGTTGGATCAAAACTAATAATTATTTCCCAACATTATGTTAGTCTGGTGCAAAGCGATACTTAAAGAGATTCAAAGCGACTAACACTGATAAAAAAACAATCAAGACCGAAGGTAAATCGTCTTATTTTGTATAAAGAAATCTTTTATGAGCGGAGGTATTAATCATATTAATCGCATTTGAAATTGCTTAACTATCAAGTTTTTTAAAAGGACTTAACTGACAAGTTTAGGAACAATGGCGATCTGACAAATGTATTTTTTAAAAGAATATGAATTTATAAAAAAGACTGTATTTTCCGTATGCTAAAACGCTACAAGTCTACATCTGTGAGGTGTTTGAACAGTATTAATTGCCATATAGGAGGACTGATATTGGATACAAGGTTCATTATTCTTTTTTTTTTTTTTTTTTTTTTTTTTGTTTCTAACGAAAATTTTGTTTTTAATACAATGCTTAACCTTTTGAAAGGCAACATTCCCTATCGCAATGTAAGTCCAAATATAACGATCGGATTATCAAATAAAATTAACCGAAATTAGAACATTAATTCCTAAATTGCTCCTTAATTTTATGATGTTTATTACTTCATTGGACTTGTGTTTCTTATATATATATATATATAACGTATATATAATAACATATATATATAACGTATATCTATAATAAATATATAACGTATATAATAACATATATATATATATATATAACGTATATAATAAGGTATATAATAACATATATATATATAACGTATATAATAAGGTATATAATAACATATATATATATATAACGTATATAATAAGGTATATAATAACATATATATATATATAACGTATATAATAAGGTATATAATAACATATATATATATATAACGTATATAATAAGGTATATAATAACATTATATATATATATATAACGTATATAATAACATTATATATATATATATAACGTATATAATAACATTATATATATATCATATATATATAACGTATATAATAACATATATATATAACGTATATAATATTATATAATATATATATAACGTATATAATAACATTATATATATAACGTATATAATATATATATAACGTATATAATAACATTATATATATAACGTATATAATAACATTATATATATATATTATATATATATATAGTATATATATATATATATATATATAATATATATATAACGTATATAATAACATTATATATATATATTATATATATATATAGTATATATATATATATATATATAATATATATATAACGTATATAATAACATTATATATATATAATATATATATAACGTATATAATAATATTATATATATAAAGCCCTGTCGGCTGGGGCTTTAGAATCCGCCGACTGCACCTCTGTAGAGGAGTAAGACCCCCCCCCCCCAATGAGGCGTCCTGAGTATGACGTTAAATTGCATCCAACAGCAAGGCCTCTGATCTGGAGGTTTTGAGTAGCGTGGAACCACCTCTTAATTGCTGGTGTTCCCAGGTCCACCTTGACCCTGGGTGGTAGCACCTGTTAGGGTCCCAGCTATGGGCAAATAGTGAACTCCTAGTTTTCCAGGTTTTGCTCACGTCCTGGATATGACGGTAAACTACATCCGCGTCCTGGGTATGGCGATAAACTACATCCGCGTCCTGGGTATGGCGATAATCTGCATCCAACAGCAAGGTCTCAGATAATGTTTTCAGAAAAATAATGTTGCCAGCTCTCAGTTTTTGAAACAATAATGTTGCCAGATCTAAGTTTTTTTTTGTAAAGTAGTGTTGCCAGCTATACGTTTTTTTTGTAAAAAAGAATAATGTTGCCAGCTATACGTTTTTTTGTAAAAAGAAAATTAATGTTGCCAGCTATGCGTTTTTTTTTTCTAAAAGAAGAATAATGTTGCCAGATATGCGTTTTTGTAAAAGAAATGTTGCCAGCTATACGATTTTTTGTAAAGGAATAATGTTGCCAGCTATACGATTTTTTTTTGAAACAATAATGTTGCCAGCTATACATTTTTTATTCCATACAAAATAGGCATTTAAAATTCATATAAACTGAATTTGGCATTAAATAACCCACAGTGGTTGATATGCCATAAAACCCAAACAAACAAATATATATATAATATATAACGTATATAATAACATTATATATATATAACGTATATAATAACATATATATAATATATATATATATATAACGTATATAATAACATTATATATATATAACGTATATAATAACATATATATAATATATATATATATATAACGTATATAATAACATTATATATATATAACGTATATAATAACATATATATAATATATATATATATAACGTATATAAATTATATATAATATATATATATATAACGTATATAATAACATTATATATAATATATATATATATAACGTATATAATAACATTATATATAATATATAACGTATATATAATAACATTATATATAATATATAACGTATATATAATAACTTATATGTATATATATAACGTATATATAATTAACATTATCAATTCAACAAGGCAAAGACTTTGGACATAAGAACAAGACTTATCCAAAGACATAACTGAAAGTTTTATATGATCAGCGTTCCGTTTAAACATGGTCACGTTGTCGTCAAGTGGACGACGCTGTCAAAATGTATTCCTAAAATTTGAGTATTATGAATGAAAAATAAAAAAAGTCTATTTTGATCTAAAATTTACATATACGCTTGTCGAGCATTAATCTCGCTAGAAAAGGGGAAATACTAAAGAAGCCAGGTCTAGTATTCACCGTGCGTGAGATGGATATTATGCCTGCTTCATAAATCCTCCTAAGATTTTTATTACGAAAATATTTTAAAATCTTGACGGAATCAAAATCGAAATTATGATCTGCTTTAGTTATGTGTACAACTAAAGGATTGTTTAAATTTCCGAGGCGAATATCTCGTTTATGTTCGAAAACACGAGATTTTACGGACCTACATGTTTCACCCACATATTTTAAGTCACAGTTTTTGCATGAGATTTGGTAGATGCAAGCATCGGATGTAATATGTTGTTTGCTGGGGCTATTTAATAAACTACGGATAGTTCTATTAGGTAATATTGTAGTTTTAATTTTTAACGCATTTAAATTATTGGAGATACGTTCGGTCAAATGTTTATTTGGTAGAAAGATGCGACCAAAAGAATTATTATCAGGGGCAGCTGAAAATGTACCTTTTACTGAGGTAGTTGTAGTGGCCTTCGAGGTGACATTTTGTGCTGATAAGTGAATTTTCAATGCTTTATTTTTAGCTCTCAGTAACAATTGTCTCAGATACGAAAGATTTGAAAAGGTGTCCTCAATATATGTGAATTAATCATCTAAATATTTTGCTGAACAGATGCGAAGAGCCCTTAAGTAGAATCCAAAAATAATACCCCTCCTAGAGTTAGTATCATAACATGTATATATAATAACATATATATATATATATATATATATATAATAACATATATATATAACGTATATATAATAACATATATATATAACGTATATATAATAACATATATATATATATATATATATATATATATAACGTATATATAATAACATATATATATATAACGTATATATATATATATAACGTATATATAATAACATATATATATATATATATATATAACGTATATATAATAACATATATATAATAACATATATATATATATATATAACGTATATATAATAACATATATATATAACGTATATATAATAACATATATATATATAACGTATATATAATAACATATATATATATATAACGTATATATAATAACATATATATATAACACATATAACACACACACACATAACATATATAACACATATATATATGTATAACATATATATATATATATATATGTATAACATATATATATATGTATAACATATATATATATGTATAATATATATATATATGTATAATATATATATATATAACATATATATATATATATATGTATAACATATATATATATGTATAACATATATATATATGTATAACATATATATGTATAACATATATATATATATATGTATAACATATATATATATATATGTATAACATATATATATATATATGTATAACATATATATATATATATGTATAACATATATATATATATGTATAACATATATATATATATATGTATAACATATATATATATATATGTATAACATATATATATATAATATATATATGTATAATATATATATATATGTATAATATATATATATATGTATAACATATATATATATATATATATATAACATATATAACATAATATATATATATATATAACATATATAACATAATATATATATATATATATAACATATATAACATAATATATATATATATATATAACATATATAACATAATATATATATATATATATAACATATATAACATAATATATATATATATATATAACATATATAACATAATATATATATATATATATAACATATATAACATAATATATATATATATATATAACATATATAACATAATATATATATATATATATATATATAACATATATAACATAATATATATATATATATATATATATAACATAATATATATATATATATATATATATATAACATAATATATATATATATATATATATATAACATAATATATATATATATATATATATATAACATAATATATATATATATATATATATATATAACATAATATATATATATATATATATATATAACATAATATATATATATATATATATATATAACATAATATATATATATATATATATAACATAATATATATATATATATATATATATAACATAATATATATATATATATATATATAACATATATAACATAATATATATATATATATATATATATAACATATATAACATAATATATATATATATATATATATATAACATATATAACATAATATATATATATATATATATATATAACATATATAACATAATATATATATATATATATATATATATAACATAATATATATATATATATATATATATATAACATAATATATATATATATATATATATATATATAACATAATATATATATATATATATATATATATATATAACATAATATATATATATATATATATAACATAATATATATATATATATATATATATATAACATAATATATATATATATATATATAACATAATATATATATATATATATATATATATAACATAATATATATATATATATATATATATATATATATATATAAGGTATAACACACATATATACATATGATATATATAATATATATAATATATATATATATATATAAGGTATAACGCATATATATACATATGATATATATAACGTATATATAATAACTTATATATAAGATATATAATAACATAAATAAGATATATAACACACACACATATATATATATAGCATTGTTCATCAAACATGCGCATCCACAGGTTGGTGTGACTTAGAAAAGTTGCGATGCGCCGAGTGGTGAAAACATGTCTTCTTTCAAATTCAGTATTCGACATCTTAGCACCAAACCAGAATTTGACCGCGAACTGCTGGCGCTCTTGGAAAAAATGCAACTATCTCAATCATCAAGTATTTATATCTTTGTTACTAATATCGCTTGATCAGAATTTGTTTGAAATTTAATACGAGGGTTACTCTGAAAAAAATGGCACCGGTTTTATTATTTTGGTCCCCGATCGCCAGATACTGATATTGGTAGAATGACAGTGGAAGTTGAACCTTCAGATTACTAACATTTTTTGCCTTATTACAGTTAGAAGTTGAGTGGCAGTCAGGCAAAATAGTGTCTAACATGAAAGTGCGTACGCAATAGTGTGTCACTGATTTCTTTCATCCGGAAAAAAGAGCACCCATTAAAATTCATCGTAATTTGCTAGCTATTTGTGGAGACCAAATAGTTAATGTGAACACAGGTTGTTGGTAGTGTGTTTCAACAGTAGTAATATGTATGCGTGTTGCAAAAGAGAGACGCTTCTGCTCTTGCAGATTTTTTTATTATTATTATTTTACACGAATATGGCATGTAGGTTCGTCGCTGGTGAAAGATGCCTAACCACTTATGGTTGCTCAATGGGAATATAGTGTTTTGTAGCTGAAAACTTACTCTATCTAAAGGTGTCACTTATCTTTGTATCCGTTAAAGGTTTCGTTCAAATAAAATAGGATACGTTACTTTCGGAGCGCCCGCGTTTTGGTTTATTTTTTCAATTTCCGAAGTAGGGTGTCTTTTAGATACTCAGTTCTGATTCCTTTTCATTTTCAAGAATTTCTTGTTTGACCGCACCCTCTGCCAACCATTTCCCCCAACACCTGTCTCGTCTGCTTAGACCACCCTCCTCTCAGGTTTCCCTCCATCCTTATCAATTCATATTGCCCCTTGTTTTATCTTTTCTTTCATCTCTGAGTAACATTCGGATTTTTTTTCTTTCTCTTCAGTCCACTTAAATTCCCACACCCATTTGCATTTTGGAAAAAAAAAGTTCGTTAGTAAATCCGCTCACAGAAAAAAAAAAGTTTACTTGATTTACTTATTTTTATGTTTGTTGCTTCTTATGTTCTCATTTTTAACTTGTTGTTTTGTTTTGTTTTTATTTTTCTTTTATACTTACCCCGGAACAAAACACACTAAAGTTATATATATAATTTTCACGCACACCTTTACATAAAAGAGGAAGATAGGTCATGAATTTGAGACTCACTCTAGCCTAAACCTCTACACATATTCAAATAATTGCTGAAAAGTTCTCAACCAACCGAAAAGAAATTACTAACAAAATTTTGAAGTTTGGTCATTTAGTCAGATTTTCGAAGTGGGTCGGATTGAGAATTTTCAGCACCTCAATTTCATTGAATATGGGTCGTAGATATGTAGGTGCTATGAATAAAATACATGATGCACACTATTACTTAAGAACAAATTTTGAGGAATAATGAATCTTTACAAGAATTGTGTTATTTATTTTAATTAGAATAAATTATAAACTTTAAAATTTGTAAAAATTCTGTTTTCTTTTGTGACGGTCAACGGATATTGTTAGTAAATTAGAATTTTATTTCCTAATCATACATGGAAGAGCTCGCAACAATTCAACGATCCTAGAGTATTTCGAAAAGAATTTTGAATTTTTTGAATTTTTCATGCGTATACATTTGTTGAATTTTTGTAAATCCCTATACGACATTATCAAAAAACAAGAGCGGTACTATAGAAAATTTATTGGTAATTTTACATTTCCTAAACAAGCGTCTTCGTAAATAAGGCTACCGAGCCAAAGTACTTAAAATTCAATAAAATATTACAATGCTAAAATTATTTTAATTTTTTTTAATATTACTGGGTAGTTTGTATACGTCATATTTTTTCATTTATGTCCGCTTCACTTAAATTTCCCAAACATATCACAATTACTCGATGTTAAAATCACCCCATCTCTCTTAAAGATGCATTTCTATGATATTTTAAACTAAAAGTAATTGATATTTGTTTCAATTAAGATTAATTAAACTTCGAATCGGCTAATCTTTCTCATGTTTCAGGAAATTTTTTTTTTAATTTTTTAATAAAGATATTTATGTTGTATTGTCTAATCTGTCAAGATGGGTGAATTTGTTTATACATTTTACTGATAAGGTGAAAAAGATTCCAATCAATTTAAATTCGGTTTGAAATACACCAAAGTATTTTGCTTATTGGGAATACAGTGTAACCCGGATATAAGAGAGATTTTCTCTGGTCCCAAATTAGAGCCATACTTACCTAAACAAAATAGACCAAACCCGGATATAAGAGAAATCCGGATATAAGAGACTTCTTCTCCGGTCCCGACAACTCTTATATCCGGGTTACACTGTATTAAATTTTAACTATTAGCTTGGAATTGAAACTAAATTTAGTTTTAATGAAAGATTTTTTTCCTTTTCTAAAAAGGACTTTTAAACTTAGGTACGGCTCCTTTTTTTTCTTTTTTTGATATATCTACCTTTTATTAAAAAAAAATAAAAATAAAAAAATAAACGCTTAAATGTCCCGTACACATTTAAGGACTCGCGTTGGCGCCTGAAAAACAAGATTTTTAGCCAAAATTTCCAAGCTTCTAAAAAGGATTAAAATTAATTTTTACATTTTTTTTAATCCTTTGATTTTGTTCTCTTTAGTATAAACTTTTTAACGATAAAATACTGATTTTATTAAGTTTACAGTATTTTCCTCCTGTATCCTTTATTTAAATGTTAAGTCATAAAGGACTAAACATCAATTGCAAGAACACAGAATGCATAATTGTTAGTAAAAGTGATAAACAATAACAATTTAAATATCTGAATTGTTTTAATAAAGGACGAAAAGTGTGACACTTAAATCCAAAGGTGGATTCTAATAGCGAGAGTTACCTTATAAAAACTAAGCAAAGAATCGGGAAAAATCATTAGAAACAAAGAAAAGAGTACTGAACTATTATGTAATGGCAGTCAATACTGGACAATCTCCTTACATAATGAGGAAAGAGAGCTTGGAAAATTTGATACTCACAGGACAGATCGAAGGCAAAAGGGACAGCGGAAAAACTTGTGCAGAGTGCCAAAGGAGAGTGTTGAACGGACAAAGGACAATATATTAACGGCAAAGTCTTATTTTGAACAACATGACTATGACTGGTATATAATTGATTTCCAATAGCAGCCGAATTAAATGTTATATAAATCCGAAATTATGACGTTTAAAACTGGGAGAAATAATTGAATTTAGTAAATAAACTGAATTGTTAGATAGGCGCCTATTTATAGTCCTTAATGAATATATATAAAAAGACTCAATTCAATTTGGTAAAAAAAAATAGAGCGTAATAAATCGAACTGATGATTATGATGGTTTAAATACTTTTAAGGCTATTATTCATTAAACGATGCCAAAGCTAAGCAATAAAAAGTTTAGAATAGCAAAATTGATTATTCGAACCGAGTTTTTAAAATCATGACGACATGTTCGTTTTTACTTTGTTCAAGATTTTTGTCCTTTTGAAACTTTGTCTTTTCGACATTTAATCAGTTTGATTATTTTTCCGTTCAGCACTTTGTTCGTTTGACATTTTGTCCCCCGACACTGACCTACTACCGAGGAAAACAACACATAACCTACCTGACGAGCTTCAGTGAATGGATAGCAAAACAAGAATTAGGAGAGATTGCGAAAAAACAACATTTATTGAGAGCTACAAGGGGCAGGAAGTTGTGGAGACCCATGAAGGGAGTCGGCATTGTCATAGCATATATATATATATATATGTGTGTGTGTGTGTGTGTGAGAGAGAGAGTGTGTGTCTGTGCGCGCATGTGAGTGTGGAAGTAGTAATGGTACAGCGTTAGTAAATAGATAAATATTAAACATTTTTTCAAATAATTCTTTTTACTATTATTCGATGCGTATTATCTGCATTAAATATGACCCCTATTATGGTTACCTATCTGAAAGCGCTCAACGAAAACATCGACTATTATTTCCCGTCAAAGTAGGATTGGATACGAAATCCCTTGACAAATATCCCTTCTAATAGTGGGCTTCAGTTACGTGAAGAATTGGCCACCATTTCTAGTGATTGAGGGTTCAAAATAAAACATTGGACGGTACCCATTGATAAATTTTGGATTTCAATACAAAAGGAATATCCCCCATTAGCTAAAATGCCTTTATCAGTTCTACTTATTTATACAAATTAGGCTTCTCCACCCTGAAGAACATAAAAAAAAATAAGAAGCAAGAAGACTACGCTCAATTGAAGAAATGAGGGTCTGCTTATTGCGCATTCGATCAAACACTGAAGAAATCGCGAGGAAAAAAAAAAAAAAAAAAAAACACACACACACACAATACAACAAACAAACGCCGGTCACAGGTTTAACACTAAAGAAGCTACAAAAATAGTTAAATATTAGGTTGGTGCAAAAATAATTTCGTTTTCTAACATATGTTACTTTGTGAGAAAACGAAATTATTTTTGCACCAACCTAATAGAAACCTTGAAATAAAGTAAGTTCGTTTTTTGTGTGCGTGTTTAAATCTATGGTTTTATTTCATAACATTTAAATGTATACCCTTTAAAATATTTGCTAGGTGTGCACAGCGGTTGAGAATCACTGCTGCAATCGAAAAGCGACAATGTTGCAGTAATATCTTTTATTTTGATGAGATATTCATTTCTGAGTTCCACCTTCACGGCTGACCCGCCATGCCACGCACATTTTAGCAAACCACTCCCTTTTCTTATGTATTCCGTTGGTGAGATGCAAGATCTACACGTGCAGCTGCTTTCCCCCGATCACTACAATCGTAACCTGTTCAAATCTAGGGTCAACCGATGTCTTCACCACATATCCCCATAAACTGTACCTCTTATTCTGTAACACCCTACCATGAGTGGATCTTCGGATGTGTACAGGGTGAACATCATTTTAAAAAGTACTCTAGATCATCATCATTAGCAATTTTTTTATAAGATCCGCATTGTTTATTCACTGTCAAAGAGTTGAGGTTCATGTGGTTGATTTTCCTTAATGGCCTGTAAACCTTTTGCTTATTTAATGCCGAAATCTAAATATTTTGAACGTAACTGTATGCCTTCAACTACAGATAAAATGTATGGTTGACAATTCTTACTAGAAAAATGTATTTTTATATTTTCAGATTGTTTTGTTTGGGGGATCACTAATTGCCCATAGCTGAAATCTGGGTACAACAGCAATTAAGAGGTGGCCCAACGCTCCTCAAAATCTCCAATCCCCCCGATCAGTGGCCTTGCTGCCAAATGTAGTTTATCGTCATGCCCAAGAAACTTAGTTAAGGTAAAAGCAATAAGAATCGAGGTAACAGAAGTTACTAGTCGAAATTTACTAACAACGGTTGTATCAATACTTATATGCACCAAATACATAC
This sequence comes from Acanthosepion lycidas, assembly GCA_963932145.1. Taxonomy (NCBI): domain Eukaryota; kingdom Metazoa; phylum Mollusca; class Cephalopoda; order Sepiida; family Sepiidae; genus Acanthosepion; species Acanthosepion lycidas. The sequence continues at coordinate 71,976,012 of OZ010579.1, read as the reverse complement.
GCCAGAACTATTAAACTATTTTTTTCAATTCCTCCCCACTGGCACGGTGTTTATTTAGTACAGCACGTTTTTTTTTAATATTTTCCTCCGCTGTACGATTATTTTATTCCACGTTTCCGAAAAAATCCCACAAAGCAACCAAGCTATAGTTAATTCCCGTAAAGTTTGTTTGTCCTGTTCGATCGCTGCTATTACCTATAATTAAAAAAAAGTTTTTTTTTTCCATATGAAATACATCACAATAGTTAGAATAAAAAATGATTGAATAGACTTAACGTCAATTTATAAAGTGACACTAAGTAACACTACTATGAAGTGTAAGTACGTGAACTTAAACTGGACTTTTTGTTGTTTTTTAATGAATTTGATAGCTGCCATGATAATTGCCAAATTAAACTGTATTAAATCTGTAAACAACTTTGACATTGTTACAACCACTCTTTGGGGAAATTGTTTGACTTCATAGTATTTTATTTCATAAAGTATTATAACATCTTTTGAAAAAATAATTTCTGGAAGTTGTTTTAAATCGGCAAGGCCATGCATAAATATATTTAAAAGAAAAACGAAGAAAAACCTAACATTCACTATGAGTTTTGCCTCCCGTTCCATACACAATGTTACAGAAATTACTTCAGTATTTGGCATGGCACTGTTATAATATGGCCTACTTCGATCAGGCGAAACTTTCGTAAATATCGTTATAATTATCATATTTACTCGCTGATTTTCTATTATAGAAAATACTCTAGTCCTATTGTCGAAGCAACTGGTCCCTTAATGCATAAAATAATCAACTCATTACGCTTTATGAATGACCCTTTATTTAAAAAATATTCCATTTTTTTTTTTTTTTCATAGGGAAATTAGATAAAGTAAAGTAAAGCTTTAAATTCTGAGGAGCGAACTCAAAATCCATTCGTAAGAAAAATAATGACATTCTCCAAACTTACGTAATACGTACGGACTACTTGGTAACAAAAATAATTGCACACCTGGTAACCCTCGACATGAGTTAATCGCTAGCAAAGTTGACTATTACTAGGCGCCACTAAAATGGATGTATTTTTCCGAAATTAAAGCAAAAAAAAAAAAAAAAAAAAAAAAAAAAAAACAACGTTACCTAGTCTTAAAATATTTGCCAATTAAATTATCCGATTCAAACAAAATGGATTATGGATTAATGAATGAATTGTATATTGAATAGGTTATTTTATTAGAAAACCTTTTGGAAACACGGGGAGTGAGATTCCTCCACACACACAAGGGCACCTCGACGTGGTGTAATGGTTAGAAAGCTTGTCTTGCTAGATCAATTACGACTGAGTAGCGAGTTCGATTCTCACGGGGGGCCTCCATACTTTCGGCCTTGTGCCACATCTAAGCCGGGCTTAGAAAAATCATAATTCCTCCACACACAAATACTTTCGATATCTCGTGTGTAATTTTTAATTTGGTGGGTGTGTCTTGAACTCCAAGAAAGATAACTCGTTTTGTCGAAGCTCCAAATAATCAACGGATTAATTGAAAAATGTAAATATTTTTTAATTAATATACTTTAATAAAATTTGCAATTATTATTTATTATATATATTTAAAGTTATAATGGATTGTTTATTATTTCTTTCACCTTTTTCCACTGTTACCGGGTTCTTTTGTATTTGTTTTTGTACAACTAACCTGACGATCTTTTTGTCTTATTTCTACTTTTGCTTGCATAAAGTTATAGAGTGTAACCCGGATATAAGAGAAACTTCTCCGGTTACAACAACTCTCTTATATCCGGGTCACACTGTATTTATCAACTTTGCATTTTCTACGCTTTTTTTATTAATTGATGTTTTAGGTGTTCGTACTGTCAAAAAGGTAATACAGTGTAACCCGGATATAAGAGAGTTGTCGGGACCGGAGAAGTCTCTTATATCCGGGTTTGGTCTATTTTGTTTAGGTAAGTATGGCTCTAATTTGGGACCAGAGAAAATCTCTTATATCCGGGTTACACTGTATAAATGATTTTATTGTATGTTAAATAATGACTTCCTAATCTCCGAGTATTCTAAGCTTAAATCTCTCTCTCTCTCTATATATATATATATCCTCATTTTGTTTGTTTCTTTCTGTTATCTTTTTTAAATCAAACTTTTCGATTTGTGTTCATATCGTAATTTGTCTTCCTTTGTAGTGTTTTTGTTTACCTAACGTTTTGTAGTGGACCGTGGCTGGGATGTTGTTGAGCAGACGTAGAAGAACACATGTGGGTTCAGATTTTTCCTGCTAGCCGGCCCAACTACATGAGAAAGTTGGACTTTAATTAAGTCCAAAGAAGAAGGCAAAGAAAAACAAACACAAGACCGATAATACATGTATACAAATATATATATATATAACAAGTTACATGGAAACGGTTACAAAGGACAAAGTGTGTGTGTGTGAATATTCTGTATGTGCATGTGCGTGTGTATTGTGCTTAACGTGTTCCCAGCATTTGGGAAACGCTATCCCTATTAGCGCTTACATTTTCGAGGTGGTAAGGCTGAAAGCCATAATAAAAAAAAAAGAGATTTACCTCCAGGTGTCGGCCCAAAGGCCTGAGGGAAAAAGAGAAAGAGGCGAAGAGTCAGCGACTATTTATAGTCAGGGAAGAGCGACCACTGGTGAAAGGGTTAACGAACTAAAGGAGGAGTTAACTCCGACAGTTTTGTATATTTAAAAACTCGTTAATGTTTTTTAGAGTTTCTAAAACACGTAATGTATGTAAATGTTTATACGTGCATTATGTTCCAAAGGTTGTCAAAGCCGTGTGTAATAATGGGAACTTGTCTCCATTGTTTACAAAATGTTTTCGTGGAACGCGTTTCAAATAGCCTCTGGCAACTAAAGACCAGATCCAAGCCAGAAAATGAACGAAGGCGGAAAACTTCCGTCGCATAACTAGCTGCTTCGGGTAGATGGAGCTCGACAACGTAAGAAGAAGGAAAACCCTGATTTTGAAACCTCTGCTGCCTTGTCCAAAACACAGAAAAGGCTATGGAAGTAAATCCAGAGAGAAAACCTAACCTACAACTCCTGCAGTCAAGCCGTCCCCAAATGTAACGCCTTGTATTCCTTTGTCGGTACGACCAAGAAGAGGGAGCATATAGTCTGGCGATGGTCTATGGAGCCGGACTAGCCTGTTCAGTCTAGAAGGAAAACTCTGAATTCAACCCACCTGATGTCTTGTAAGTCTTGACTAACTTCTTAAAGGAAGCCTCTTCTGCCTTTAATGTCACCATGAACCACAACAATAGTCAAATAGAAAGGAGTAGTGGCCAGTGCGGCGCAAAATGCGTTAGTGAACTGAATAAATGATGGTGTTCGTGAAATTGTCTTAGTTATAAAAAGAAATCTCTGAACGTGTTATTAAAATAACAGATTTATGAAACAACTGTGAACATATTGAAAATTATCCCCGAATCTTACCAAAAATAATTCAATAAAACTTAAATACTTTTTTTGAATTGATGCTTGCAGAAAATACATTTTCTTTTAGAATGAACAGAAAATCTACAATTACGAGAATTATTTTTTTTTAAATTAAAAAAAGCAATAATTTTTCAGTGCGATTTTGAAATTCATCCCGTTGCTGTTTGTCAAGAGTTTATTTTATTGAAGACATGTTTAAGGAATCGAAAAATGTCAAGTTTAATGCTATTTTCGAGTACTAATCTTTTTAAATTTTTCCTTTTAGCAACGATAAGATTTGTTTATATGTAGTAAAGGGTAATAATTCCGATTTCTCACTTTGAACATTCCAAGTTTCATAAAAGCATATAGAATAAAAATTGTATTCTTAAACTATTGCTTATACATAAGTACCTCCAAAAATTCGTATACCTAATGTTTTAAATGTATTTTTCATAAAGGAAAAATCCTCTTTAAAGCTTTCCCCCCAAGGATTAAATTTTATAATTCCATAAAAAAAAAAAAACCTGGAGTATTTCAATTAGAAATTTCAATGATTTTTAGTCGATTCTTCCGAAAAAACCAATCGAAACGGTCATTATTTACATCATTCGGACTATTTTTCATCTTTGTCGCCATATTTATTACAACGTTTCGGTCGTTGTACGCTCCCGTCTTTTTCAGGTGATTGGAATGTCGAACTGAACCCTTTATTTCGTTCGCTGGGGTAGACTGTTTTACTTCCACGGGCCATGTTTATCAGTTATCTCCTGTTAATTTCCCTCTGAATGTTCTCCGCTGCCTTAACCGGGTATTGAACTCACACTCTTTGGGTCCTGTCACTGGATCTAACCAACGCCTTTATCCACTGTGCCATGTGTCCTTGAGGACATCTATGTATCAATTGCTGGGCATTATAAACCTAATGTCTTCAGCCACCATTTTTTACCAGTGCTCATATTGCAATTTTTGTTATTATCGCTTTTCTTTGGCGCTCCTTATTACTGGTTCCCACATTATATTCATTTCTATGCTTAGTCGGCTCAGGAGATTTTTGTGGCCTAGCATATATGCTGATTCTTTTAAGTTTACGAATTTTCCAATGGTGTTCTTTGTCTATGATCTCAACCTGATCCCACAGGGTGGTGATCTCCCTTCTCTCTCCATATGTGGTTAGCTACGCCTGATTTTCCACTTCCCTGGTGTTCTTGAAACCTTACATTCGACATTCCAACCACCTGAAGAAGTCTGGAGCGTACAACGGCCGAAACGTTGTAATAAATATGGAGACAAAGATGATGACAATAGTCCAAATAATGTACATAACACCTCATCTCAGAAATATAGACAGATACTGAAACGGCCATTATCAATGTTTTTAAAGAAATGTAAACGAAATTTATTTTTTGGTTTTGAAAATCCCGCTAAAATAAAATTTACATTTCTGAAACGTTACTTTTGTAAAATTAGATTAATTTAATTTTAAATTTGCTATTCTGAAACAAATATCACTTGCTTATAGCCTAAAATTTTCAAGACAAATAATTCTTGACCTCGGGGTCTTTTTATTTTCACGTCCCCATCGATAATTTGATGCTTGAATGACAGGTTTGGTATGGTACACCAGAACTGACATCATTTTACGAATTCTAAGAACTTTTTTCTTATAATATCTTATGTTTCTTATAATAATTTAAAATACTATAAAAATGTCTCACATTATTGAGTCACCTCTATAATGGTATTTCATCATTTAATAGCTAAAATAATGATAAATAATTTATTAATAAAATTATTACTATTATATTAATAATAGTCTCCCTCAGTTATTAAATTAAAAATTAAATTATTAACTCACTCTCAGTTATTAAATTCTTTACTGAGAGATTTATATTCTTTATTATTAATTGCTATACTTTGATGGTTATGAATTGTTAGTTATTCAACTCGCAAAAAAAAAAAGAAACTTAAAATAAATTAAAAACAAATTAAATTATTTTTAACTAAGTAAAAAAACTAATAAATAAAAACAAATTATGCACGACACACACTATGAAAAGTATACACACTATATAAGATAAGATGAATACATAGTGAAATAGGGAAAAAAAAAAAAAAAAAAAAACTTTAGAAATCATCCCCTCACGATTTAAAAAGAAGCCTGTTTAAACGTAGGGACGATGAAACACGGAAGTGAAATGAGAGTATTGTCCGCAACCGAAAACCTTTTATGCCAAGGTGTTTTTCACTGGAAACTGCTATTAGGTTGGTGCAAAAATAGTGTCGTTTTCTCGCATGTTACTATGTGAGAAAATGACATTATTTTTGCACCAACCTAATAAAAATGTCCATTACCACAAATCTTACAAAGTTGAACAAAAAAAAAAAAGATTTTTTACCCAAATTTAGAACGTGTTAGAAAGGAGGTAATTTTTTAAAAAAACTAATTAATAAAAAAAAATACTTTATTTCCTCTTACTAATAACAAACATTTTGAGGTTAAATCTTTGTTTTTATTAAGTTTGAGGCCTTTTATCATCATGCTATACTGTTTTTTTTTTTTGTTTTTTTTGGTGGGGGTATTTTGTTTTGTTTTTTAAGCGAATTATTGGAGGTACCTACTTATATAGAATTATAATTTTACGGATAAAATAAAGGTATTACTTGGATGCCAGTGAATAATTAAGAAAACTCAAAGTGAACGAAATCAGTTAACATTATCAATTCAATAACTCTTTACCATTTGTGTTCATTTTTTTGTTAGTAGCAACTCCGTTATTTTAATACATTTTCTTAAATTTAAAATAATTAAAAAAATATTGGGTGCAAATATTTTAAGGCATAAAACAGCTAAGAAAATATTCAAACAATTAAGTATCATTTAATTAAAAAATATTTCTAATGTATTAAAACTAAAATCATTCATTCTGCTAAGTTTAATAAAAGTGTATAGAATTGTTTTTTTTTTTTTGTTTTTTTTAAGTGTATTTTTAAACTATTGGTCGGGTAAGAAAATTTGGTTTAACATACGAATACCAATTTCTTGAACATTGCTGGTTTTCTGTATTTCTTGAATTTTAACTTTTCGCGCGCTTTTTCTTAAACACTGAGCCAACAGGTTACCGTATGTAGATAAACACCATTTTCATTAAGTTAAAAAATCTAGTTAATTCTTAACTTTACTAAATGACATCAAAACATACCTCCAGAATAAATATTCGATTTGTAAGAGACTTAAATTTGTTGTCGACATTTTTCGTTTATAATGTCTATATATTTCTGAGATGAGGTATTATGTACATTATTTACATTATTGAGCGATGAGCGAACGTTCCAATGCTTTATATAAATGCCTAAAAAGTTTACTTACATATATTAACTCATTTTTTTCTTTTTAATAAGGTTTAGGTTTAGGCTATTAGCTTTCAAATAAAACCAAAATTTAACTTAAATTATTAAAAGATTTTTTTTTGTTTTTCATAAAGTCTATGGCGGTATCTAATAATTAATTCATAAACATCGATCCTCACTGTGATGTTTTCGTAAAAACGAAGTTTAAAGAATAGTTGACTATTTTTTTCAACACTAAAATTTAGTGTTCGAACGAAGTAAATACGAAAATTTGGAGCCCTGGGTTTTAAGACAAACTCTCCTTATATAAAAGATTGACGTAACCTCCCCTTTCTCTCTCTCTCTTCCCGTCATCTATTTAGCCCGCTAGTATTAAACTTCGTAAATAGCTATTCTACATTAGAAAGATTCATTTCACTTTCTTTTGCAAGTAAATAAATAAATGATAATTCCAAGCACCAAAATTAAACTTACCTGACTATCTTCGAAAAAGTTCACTCTTAATCCGTTTATCGTTTATAAGGTAATCCAGATAAACTTCAGCAGAGATGACAGGTTGCAGGAGACGTGTGATTGTTTTGTTTGCGGATTGAACAACAAATGTATCATTGGTTTGGAAGCAGAAGGAAAACAGGAAACTAGCCTTCGATCGAGTTAATAGGTCACTTCCGTCCTTGCGTGTTGAGAAGCAGATGTTTCCAGGCGTTAGGGTCCATTAAAATCGAGACTGGAACTTTTTGAATTTTTTGTTTTTTAGTGGTTTTATATTCTGAATATCCATCCTAGTCATTTCTAACAAAAAGAGTCTTCTTTCAATCATAGAAGATTAATATGTAAAGCACTTTCAGGTGGTGTAATGGTTAACAAGCTTGTCTCGCTAGGACAATTAAGACTGAGGAGTGAGTTTGGTCTCAGTGGGTGTTCCACACTTTCGGCCTTGTACCATATGTAAGCTACGCTTAGAAAATCATTTGGGCACATCGCTAGATCAATTAAGACTGGGCACCCCATAGTTGCGGCCTTGTGCCACATGTCAGCTAGCCTTAATAAATTAATAGCACTTCAACGTGGTGTAATGGTTATCAAGCTTGTTTCGCTAAATCAATTAGTAGAGAGTTCGATCTTCACTGTGTGTTCCATACTCGAGGCGATGGAAATGTGGTTCTACAGAAGGATGCTGAGGATATTATGGACCGAGCGTGTGAGCAACGATGAGGTCTCAAAGAGATTGCAAACAAGGAGGAGGCTTATACTTAACACCAGGAAGAGGCAGCTGAAGTTTCTGGACGCATAATGAGGAAGGAGAATCTGATACTCACGGGTTGAATTGAGGGAAAGAGAGACAAGGGAAAACAAGGCGTGACATACCTGGCGGTCTTGAGCAAGTGGATGACAATGTGGTCTGGGGGAGGTAGCAGAGGGAAAGAAATTGTTGAGAGCTTCAAGGAATAGAGGGAGGTGGAGAGCCATGATCGCCTAGGTCCTGAAAGAACATAAAAAAAAAAAAAAAAGTAAATCTCTATATCTGGATCCATGGGGCACTTCAGCGTTTTGCAATGGTTTTGCCTCACTAGATCAATTAGTAAATTATAGTGATTTTCTCTAAGATGTGGCACAAGACCGAAAGTATGGGGCACCCAGTGAGGACCAAACTCATAACTCGGCTGTAATTGATCTAGCAAGGCCAGCTTGGTAACCATTACACCACGAAGTGTAATGTTGAGGTGCCCAAATATGATAGATGCTGCCCGAATCGAACCCCGGTCTCCCGCGTGACAAGAGAGGGATACTCACTACTATACTAACTAGGACGCTTAATAAATTATTATATTTGTAGTTATGAGTATCATAAGAAATACATGTATCATATTTTCATCACATCATGTTTTAATGCGCAACAGATACTCTGCTGTCTATTTAGTTTCATTATGAAGACTTTAGTTTCAGACTTCTTTCAAATGCATCTGGAAATGGTCTCCATTCTTTTTCATAGTCGCTACGAGTTCCGTAATCCATTAGGATCAGGGTTTACTCAGCTGTTCCTGAATATAGAGTGGATGCGCGAGTGGTGTAATGGATAGCGTCTTAGAATGAGAAATTGAATAGCCGAACTCAAATACTAGTCAGAGGCGTTGAATTCATTTACGCGCAAATACCCTTTGAAAAGGCATGAATCTATTTCCTCACGCACCTCAGCTATGGGTTAAATATTAGGACTTGTATGCGATAAAAAAATATTCTCAAAATATTGGTAATACAATATTCAATCGTCACAAAAAAAGAATTATCCTTACAATCCAAAATATGTTTTGGTTTTCGATAATCCGCAAAGGGCTGATAAACCGTAAAAAATCAATGAAACCTGATCATATTTTTTTTATCTAGATCTCAAGATTTCTGCAGTATCTTCCGAGGAGACCAAGATGTCTCATTATATCAGCATATGGCCATATCACGTTGAAACATCGGTTCCCGTGCGATCAGTTCAGCACCTTGATGGGTGACTGCTTGGTAATACCAGGTACTATACGCTTGGATTTAGCCAAACATATTTACGTGGAATTTCTTTAATTTTCCACAAATATCGCAAAATTTAACAAGACTATTCACACGCCATATGATCGTTGATAATGCAAAAATATTCTGATTCAAACTGAGTTCTAAAGAGTCCTATAGTTCCATGAAAAATTCTGGATCTCCATAAGATAGCGTTTAAAAATTGTTTTCATTAAGACATTAGATTCCTCATTTTAAAAATAAGTTATGGGATGATTCTAACAATCAGCAGACTGAATTCGATTCGCCTAATCTTTGGCCGTAATGTCATGAAGATTCTCAGCTAACACCGATTGTCATATGGTAATTCGATATGACGTGAATAAAGTTTGAGATGCTTACGATCAACTTTATCAAAAGACTTTTTAAAAAGTTTTTCTTCTATGAAAAAATATTTTAAATTCTACCCTATAGTTCTAAGACAGAATATATGGTTGCCAACAAAAAGACCATCCCAAGATGCGAACGATGTATTTAAGAAACCAAAATCGAACAAGTACGAAAATTTAACTATCTAGGAAGTTTTTTTTTTTTTGTTTTTTTTTTTTAACGGAGGACGGTATGTATGACATCGAAAGGTGCATTGGAATAGCGGAAGACGCTTTCCAAAAGCTAAGCAAAGTCGTACAGGAAAATTTCGCTAGAAACAAAGAAAAGAGTGTTGAACTATTATGTAATATTAGTTCTCCTTTATGGCAATGAATGTTGGCCAATGTCCTCACAGATGAAGAAAAGACTTGAAGCAACAGAAACGTGGTTCTACAGAAGGATGATGAGAATACCATGAATTGACGATGTGTGTAACAATAACATTTAAAGAAAACTGAAACAAATATGATACATAATACGTAGCATCATATTGTCTCTTTAATTTACATGTTCTATACATTTCAATAATTGCCGCTGTTGGTAGTCCTTAAGTGATGTAGTTTATTCTATTTGATACAGTTCTTTGTGAATCTGTAGCGTCAGTCCACAATATTCAAAGAAGAATGACATTTGCCAAGACCCTCAGGCTTCACTCGTTCAAAGCATTTTCCATCATTGATCTTAGGAAGCAGCTGTATACAGTTGAGAATTTAGATATTTCTGAACGGATTTGGTGCCATGCAAGACATCCATATGAAAGCCTCGATCTGACGAGGCTATTTAAGATCACGAATCAAGATTTTAGGTTGATGTTTTGGTTTTGTAGCAATTTACGGTGTTGGGCGAAACTACCCCTGGCGCAACCTATTACATGTTCAATTTCCTTATTCTTTATACTAAATTTGTTATAACTGATCCATACGCCGCTGTATTTAAAATGTTTAGTATTTACTAATTCCAAATCCTGAATTTTATGATTGATTCTGGGTATGTGCCATCACGATTCCAGATCATAGTTTCTGTTTTATAAAGGTTTATCTTTAGTACTATTTCTTGGAAGACTTGTAGAGGATTTTGATTTTCTGTTCAAATCATTCTTATCCAAACTATGAATACCGATATAATCAGCATAGCCTCTCTCAGCCTCGGTACATTGGCCTCGAGAAAGAAACTAGGATCGTTGTCTTCTATTGATAGATTCTTTTGGGATATGGTATGGGATGCTTAAATGGTCAGTGCCCATCTCTTCACATCTGTGTTTGTAAATGCGTAGGGTATAGTCTATTAAATAGGCTGGGGATCTCATTTCCATCTTGTCATACTCCTTATGAGGTTTGAAATGTTTCCATATTGCGGCCCTCGCCATAAATGTAAGTTTTTGGGGTTATGAAAATTGAAATTAGCTAATATTCAATTAAAAGCTGCATTTTAAGAAGTTCCAGAAACTATTTTCTGATTCGATATATTTGAAGAATTTCCGGATTTATTCTGTTTGAGTTCGATTACCGTTTACAACATGTTTAGGTAAATACGGCTTTTCTAAATATGTTAGCATAAAAACTAAATATTACACCAGAGTGTCTCCTACACTAGATATGTGAATTTAATTATCTAATATCAAACCAAATACTAAATTTCAAGAAGTAGCATTGTTTTTGCATTAATAAGCATAATCAGTTATAATTTTATAACAATAATAAACAGTGTTTTTTTTTTTATTATTTTAGTGTTTGATCGATTCATTCGTTCTCTACAGCTTATCAACCCTTTGCATGTTATTTAAAGCCAGAAAATATTTTTAGATTGTAAGAATTTTTTTTTGAGATAGTAATGATTTAGTGATACAAATTACCCCATAGCTGTATGGAGAAGAGTTGGATTCATACCTTTTTTCCCAAGGGTATTTGCGTGTAAGTGATTATAACGAAACCAACTGAAATTGGAACTCAGCTCTCTGATTAACAATTCCGAGCTATTATTCATTTCATTACACCACCTACACATCCAAGCATACATCATCTGATATTCCCAAGGGGACCCTTATTTAATATTTAATTTATGTTTTCTTTTGTTTTTTAATTTATGTTTGTTTTTGTTTTGTTTTTTTAATTTATGTTTCTTCTATCGCTAAATCATTTTATGTCTTATCAAAATTATTATGGTAGCGGTTGTCCGTAAAATGTAAGTAGGGTTTCTGTGATTTTTGGAAAATCCTATAAGATTACTGGGACAATTATTTTTTTCTAATTTTAAATTAAAAGATTGGAGACAACTGTTATGATATATCTGCAAATAAAAAAAAAAAAACACCAGTTCGTATCACTACGTCTTCAATAAATCACCAATATTTGTGACCTCAGAAATTGTATTAGACAATGTAACAACTACTAAAGATGCTGCTGCCTAATGGTTTGACTCATTATTGTGTTGTGTCCCTACAACATTAGAGCTTACTAATAAAACAATTATTTCTTATACATGGATTTGACATTCGAAAACGCTGAATTCAAATATATATTGTAGTTCAAATAAAATATGCGTATCTATACTGTGAATTTATAGTGAAAAGTAAAAAAGTGTTTTTACAAAATATGGAGAATATTTTAAATTTTTTTTATTCAACGTCTAAAAAATATATTTTAAAAATCACCTGAAATCACCAAGGCAAGTTATACCTTTTAATGGGGATAATTTCCTGTATTTGGCATTTCTTTCACTTGTAAATCAGTTCCGTCTGTAACTCCAATACCAGAATAAAAATGAGACTGAGGATGATTCCAGAATATACAGGGTGTTTCAAAAAGAATACGCCAAAATCATCACGTGATGTGTCAATAACGAAAAAAATTACAAACCTCTAGCATGAACACATGTGTTGTATATACATTCAAGTTTCATTTCATATTTTATAAGTGCTCAATGTGGCCACCACAGGCAGCGCGGACAACATCAAGCCGATATGAGAATTCCTCCCAAACGCGCCTCAGCATGTCACAGTCCACCATGTTGATTGAAGCTGTTATTCGATCTTTCAAGTCATCGATACTTGCTGGAAGTGCTGGAACATAAACTTGGTCTTTAACATACCCCCCACAAGAAAAAGTCACACACAGTGAGGTCCGGGGATCTGGCAGGCCAACCACAAAGAGCAAAGTCTTTAGCACTTCTCCTCCCAATCCATCGCTGAGGCACGTTTTCATTCAGATAAGCTCTAACTCCGAGATGCCAATGGGGTGGTGCTCCAACTTGCTGAAAAATGAAGTCATTCGAATCTGCCTGCGCTGTGAAAATGGCGTTTGTTTTCGCGAACTCAAGCACGCAAAACGCCTTCTGCTGAGGAGTCGCCATTTTGATTGATCTTCCCACAATTCAGCTGTCCCGGAAGTTATACTAACTACAGCGGTGAAACTGACATCCAATCAAACTTTGATAACTACTCTATCAAATAACCACTGATTGAGTCCACTACAATGCTACAAACCTGAAAAAACAGCGTAATGATTTTGGCGTATTCTTTTTGAAACACCCTGTATATGGCTTTGAATATGTTTACGGTTTATCTTCGACAGCACCCATACATTTCTTAGATGACAACGAACACGGATTCTTTTTTAAATTTTTTTTTTTCTCCCGGGGAGTTAATGGGAAATGTAAAAAAAAAAGAACATGATGTTTAGTCTTGTTATTGTTATTATCCTCTTTTGAAGTTGAGAAAGTGTCGAACGTTGACGAACAAAAATTAAAATTGTTGAATTGGTTGAGAAAATACAGAAACAAGAGAGTGAAACAAAACGAGATACAGTGTAACCCGGATATAAGAGAGTTGTCGGCACCTGATAAGAAGTCTCTTATATCCGGATTTCTCTTATATCCGGGTTTGGTCTATTTTGTTTATGTAAGTATTGCTCTAATTTGGGACCAGAGAAAATCTCTCTTATATCCGGGTTTATCTTATATCCAGGTCTCTTATATCCGGCTTACACTGTACAATGTTTTATTCTATTAGGAACTTTTTGAAGAAAAACTTGAACTTATTCTGATGGTGAGTTAAAAAGTGTAGTGAGATGTATTGTCTAATCCATGTGCGTCTATTGCACGGAGCGCTAATTTTAGCGTCCTATCACGGCCTCTGCCCGAAGTGAAAGAGAGAGTTAACATCTTTTGATTCACAGTACGCATGCTACAAATTTGTTCGTATTTTTTATGCATGGCCAAAAGCTGAAAAGAAATTGCTGATGCTGCTGACATGGTTATCAACGCAAGCGTGTCTAGCAAAAAAACAATGTATATCAGTAATATAAGATTAGTCTGACATATCACTGTAATAATAAAACACTAGTAGGGAACAGCACTCACCAACATCAGCTTGCGAAACCAGGTTGCTAATGATTACACAATGCTAAGTGTTGAAATAACTTCTGTAACAATTGTTATTATTATTATTCCTTCAGTTGCCTACTCTATGGGCCGTGTCCCTTTAGGGTGTTGGCGATCATGGCTTTCCACAAAATCCTGTTCTTTGTAGCTTCTAATAAATTTTATATTTTATGTTTCCTAAACGTTTTACTCAAGTTCGCTAGGTAGGTTATGCGTTGTTTTTCCTCTGTTCCAGTCGTCTTCAATCTGTCCTGTAAGTACTAAATTTTCCAAGTCTTCTTTCTGTTATAGTGGAACACACCTATTCTATAGTTAATAGACTCTCCCACCTATAATAAGTAGGAGTAGTAAGAGTAACGAGGGGTCGCTCAGTGAATCGGTCTGAGTTCAGTCTGAAGTCGGACGACCGGCTGACCGGTTGAACTTTCTGCCTTCGGGTGGGGAGGAACACGAACGAGGCTACGTCGAAGGACGGAGTCTCTTTCGTGGAGGTAAACCGACCCTGAACCCGTTTATACAGGTGCTAAGGGCATATTTTTGGCCGAGCCCACGGGCTCGGAGATCCCACGTTAAACCGGCCTTGTGCCACATGATGCCCTCGTGGTGGGGTGACTAAATACCGCTCAGTGAGACGGTCAGTCCGTCGATGTCGGACGACAGTTAGTCGAATACTAAATTATCAGCGACCACAACTAGATTACTCTGCGTCATTACCTATTATATCAAGTTCCTAACGTTTTGTACGTCGAACCTATTTTAGGACCGACTTAGTACAAATACAAGCCTCCACTGTGAAATCACTCCATAACACTTTCCTCATTATGTGCCTTCAATATTTAAACTAAAATTTTCCTGATGTCCTTTTTGTTTCCATTTCCTTTATCGTTGCTCACATGTCCCGTCCATGGTATCCTCAGGACCCTCCTGTAGGACCATATTTCTGTTGCTTCAAATCACTTCTTCGTCTGTGCAGAGATTGTCTAGCATTCACTGTCATACAGGAGGACTGTGTTTTGGCGTCTAAAAAGGTATGAGATTTCCTTTAACTCTTGTCACTATACAACCTATCAAAATGTGTAGCATTAGAGTAGTTTATAAAAACACGTACTAGTGTGATTTCTCATTACATCAGCACTAGTCTTATGACCAACGATGGTCGTAGGGTCAATGTGCAACTGCCATATAACCAGATCACTCTTCATATCTGGGTTAAAAGACGTAGAGATATTCATTCATGAATAGTGTATATTGAGCATGTACACCTGGCCGATCCATCTCCCCTCTAGGTCAATCTCCTCTAACTTGAAGGCTAGCCTTGGTTACGGGCACGTGGCCGTTGATTGCATCGGGGAAACCTCCTGCTCTGGCTGTTAACTTCAGTTTAGGAAGCCCACTGTCCAACGATGTTGTGTCATCACCGCACTGGCTTCATACATATCTATAGAGCCCAGTCAACTCCTATATGCTAGATGATGTATGTGTGTATGTGTGCCATGAACATACTCATTGAACGAGGTTGTGCAGTGTATGAGCGTATACACATGCGTAATTAGCCTCCCCTTATTGGTGGCCAAGTTACACTAAGACGCAATCACTTCGAAAAATATTCAATCTAGCTGAATACTTTTCAGAGTCCTGGGTATGACGATAAACTATATCCAGCAACAAGGCCACTGATTGGGAGATCGGATGCTTTGAGGAGAGTAGAACCACCTGTTAATTGCTGTTGTTCACAGGTTCACCCTGATCCGGGTTGGTTGCATCTTTTAGGGTCCCAGCTATGGGCAAATAGTAAACCCCCAAACAAAAACAAAACACCAAGACAAGTAGAAAATACTTTTTTATAGTAAAATTACCAGCAATACCTTTTTATATTAAAAAGGACCAACAATGCATATCTATAGTAAAATGACCAGCAATACATTTTATTTGTAGTTGGTATAAAATTGTATTGAAAAAAATTATATTATTGAATAAACGAATTCAAAAAATCAACTAATAGTTGTAAATGTATTTTCCCAAATCATATTAAGATTTTATGTTACTTTTTATAGTTGCTTTATTCAGTGACTCACTAAACAAACAAGTACTGCTGTTCTCTTTTCCAGATATATTTATATATTTTTGTTATTTGGTAAGAGGTTTTCTTTGTTCAACAATACACAGTTCTCACTTTGCAAATGGCTGCTCTCAAAACAATATGGCTCCTGTAACAATGTGTCTATTTCTCGACAAGATAGTTTCCGAAAATATGGCTGTCTATCCTATGAAGACCAAGCAATACATTGCTTTATATCGATCATCTGCAGCTTTCCTATTAAAGGAGTGCCCAATCAGAATAAAAACTTGCCAGGCGACATATTTATATTGTCTTGTATGTTGCACACTTTCTGATATGACAGCCGTGCTATTGTAATACCAGACTTTCTGGGGGAATGATATTCCTGTACATCTCTTTCTGTTTTTTAAATCAGTTATTTCAATGAGCCTTAATATTTTGGTTTAGCTTTGCGAATTGAGGAGGATATTCCATGTCATTTGCAAATCCTTCGATGGCTAGTTAGCACCAAAAACAAATGACTGGGTTTCTAATATCGGTTGCAAAATAATGTCTAACAAATGTGAGGAGGTCCAGTTTTACAGTGCCGCTTCTTCTGCTCGTGTTCTGTAGCTTGCTTCGGAAAAGGAGGTTGTCTAGTAAAACTTGAACTACCATGTCTCCTTGTCGACAGCTTCTTGCCCGCCGGTGATAATCAATTACATCTGTTTAACGTATCTCTATATATTTCGACGGATTTGCACCAAAATTTACATGCACATGCTCCAAGTTAGCAGGAAGGCCAAGACCGACTTTGCATTTCCCAACTCCCATCGATAGTGGAAATAATTGATTTTTTCATGCTTCTACGACAGTTTTCATGTAGTTTGAGGCCATTTTCTACTGGCCAGAGTGAGAGCCAATAGCTGGCTGCCACGAATAGACAGGTAGATTCTATTGGCCAGTGTGAGAGCCAACAGCTGACTGATACGAATGTTAACTAGCATGATAGCATGCAAAAAAATATCGATAGCTGCATTCGTCACAAGTGGGAAAAATTTAAATCTGCATGGCACTTTACTCCAATTGGCTCATTCGCTTGCTTAAACTCAACGTTGATTCTGATTCCGCAGAACTGGGTTTGGTGGGAAAAAGTATTTGTTGTTAACATTCTTTTTTCATTCGTTTTTTCCAGTTCCGAGTCCTTTTTTAAAGCTGATCGTTTTGTGTTCATTTTGTTTAGTTCTTTTTTCGTAACAGATTTAATGTTTAGTATGGAGCTTAGAAAAAATTCGCAGTGTGAGATAGGCAAAAAGTAAGGCATGTAGCAACATCAGCACGGCAAATGGCACTCCTTTAAAGGCAAGGAAAGGCAAAAATATTTTAATTCAAGTGATAGCGATTGCTGTATGAATCATACAATTTTTTAATCAAGCACGGGCAACGCCGGGCCATGCTGCTAGTATATATATATTTTTAAAAGGCCGAGACAATTAAGATGTAATCATCAGCAGCAGCAAACTAACAATAATATTATCAGTAGCAAATGCGAATACACAAAAGCAGAACTTTGTATTTATATTGATATAAAAAAGGACACTATACGCGAACCTTGTATTCTCAGTTGAGTAAAAGCTTCTTAAAGCCTACACCTGCGTGCTTTTGTCGTTACAATAACATTCAGGTTTTATATCTTGTTGACTCTAAAAGAGTGGATTTCAGATTTCCCAACTCACTAGAGAAAGCACTAAATTTATTAAGACATACGTGTATAAATAATATACTAATAGCGAAAAAGATATGTGCCATTTATGGGGATAGTGCCATAGCTGAGAGTACTGATCGAAGAGGTTCACTATATTCAGAATTGGAAATGTCGATCTGGAAGACCGAGAACGTTCCGGCAGTCCTGCAATTATTGATGATGCCTAAAAGGAAACGCTAATTTAAAATAATCCAGGATACAACTGTGTTTGTTGAGCAGAAATTTTAACAAAAAATATTTTTTGTTTGAAGACTCAACAGCTAAACATTTAATCATTGAGCTATTTCTAGAAATAATGTCAGTATGGATCTTATAAGATTATATTTTTCAATTATCCCCGAATTTATCATTCTCTATACTCCTGTGGTAATAACGTACCGCTGTGCACGAGCTGAAAATTGTTGATGTTTGCCTGTATTTTCAAAACAATAGCTTGTTATTCATTCATTTACAACTCGCTTGTTACATCGGCAGATACGTCGTCAGTCACAAAATGAACAAACAGAATGACAAAATAGAAATAAAAATATTTAATGCTTTTTATCTTCTAAATGGTTTTCATTACACGAAAGAAATGTCTTATTGATGGAATTAGCAGCTTGGATTGAGGAATCGGTAGAGCCTAGTTCGAATTCCGGTCGAATCCATTATATTTGCTTACGTGCTAATACCCTTGAGAAAGGTATGAATCCTCTTCTTCTCACCTCCAGATATGGGTAAATAGCAGGACAAACCGGGTTCTATAGAATTGGATGGCAACTGGTCTACCGCAGAAAGAAATGGCAACCTACTGCGCGAAAAAATCTGCCCCATCAGCCATGTATCGAAAGATACATGATTGCTTATAAGTGTATCACACATAGCACACAACTGACTGAATGACGGAAATAAAAAAACTTATCATCGGTTGAATCTTTTCTGTTAATTCACCTCAAATAATGTAAAGTTACTTATCGCAAATATTAATTCATCCCACGAAATTATATATTTTAAATCAAAGTTTGTTTGTTTGTTTTTATTACATTTTTGACACTCTTTTGAAATTGTAAATTTTAAATCAAAATTTGTTTAGCTTGCCTCGCGATAACGCCAACCCTCAGAAAGCAAAATTACCAAAAATCAAGGCTTTATTCACATTTTATCAAATATGTTTTTTTTGTTTTGTTTTGTTTTGTTTGTTTTGCTTTGTTTTTGTTTTTTTTGTTTTTTTTTTTTTTTCATCGATGCTGTTTTATATATATCCCACACTGTGACAAAAGGAGATTTGTTAAGAAAGGTGAAATGTAAGAAACGGGACGTAAATTTACCGCGGAAGTCTCAGAAATCAGTGCATTTTCTATACATTTTCGACTTTGTAAATGATTTTCTCTTTTAATTAGATCAGCATTTTTTTAAATCGAAATCAAAAGACTTTTTTTCTTTTTTTTTTTTTTTTTTTTGTTCCTTTTGAAACGTCTTGGTTCCCATTTGTTGAAGCCTGTTAGTTGATACGTCCTCTATATTCATATTTAATGCAAAATACCACAAAATATGAAACAAGGAGGAACACAAAACGGTATTATAACAACAACAATATTTATATTTGTATAATGATGTACACAAGCAGAGGACTTACTATTTTTGTTGGTGTTATGTCCCTTTGTCTGAAATAATTTTTTTTACTAATGAAATATTTTTATCTGAACTCACAAAAGTTGAATTAACTTGTCGCTCAAAATATTTACTGTTAGAGAGTTGAAAGAATTATAAAGCTGAGAATATGTTGAATAAACTTTTAGCTTCAGAAGAGTTGAATATTTCGTAATGTTTGTAATTAAGTTTCCATTGCTTGCAGTTGAATATTCGTAGTTTGAAAAGTTTCGTATGTTTGTAATGTTTTTTTTTTTTTTAGAAAGTTTCGTACGTACGTGCATGTGTGCGTGTGTGAATATGTTTTCAACGTCCGACCGAACTGGGAATCGGAATGCAGTTTCCTTTAAGGCAACATTTTCGTAAGCGAATGAAATCAAGAAGAAAGAACAAATTTGTGTCTGATATTTTAAACAACGTAATCACGTGACGGGATCCAAAAGGCATTGTCAGGTTTTGGCGGAATTATTTTTTTGTCAGGTCAAGAACTAGGTCGATGTTATTCGGACATGATTTAAATATTAAATGACCAATCAGAAGCTGAGATTTCCTGAAAATATGTATGAAGCTTGATAAGCTCTGTGATCCACTTTTTGCACAGAAATAGACATTGATATTCGGGGCATGATTTAAATATTAAGTGACCAATCAGAAGCTGAGGTTTTCTGAAAATATGTATGAAGATAAGCTCTGTGATCCACTTTTTGCACAGAAATCAACATTGATATTCGGGGCATGATTTAAATATTAAGTGACCAATCAGAAGCTGAGATTTCCTGAAAATATGTATGAAGCTTGATAAGCTCTGTGATCCACTTTTTGCACAGAAATCGACATTGATATTCGGGGCATGATTTAAATATTAAGTGACCAATCAGAAGCTGAGATTTCCTGAAAATATGTATGAAGCTTGATAAGCTCTGTGATCCACTTTTTGCACAGAAATCGACATTGATATTCGGGGCATGATTTAAATATTAAGTGACCAATCAGAAGCTGAGGTTTTCTGAAAATATGTATGAAGCTGAGTAAGATCCGTGATCCGCTTTATGCGCAGATTTGTATAAAATTCAACATTGATAAGAAAGTGGTAGCGAGATGCTAAATATTCTTTACGATGAACAACTATTGAATTTTTTGCATTGAGTTTTTTGTTTTTGTTTCTTATGTTTTCCTGTAAAAATATCCAGTTTGTTTATGTCTACATATATATAATTTCATCAATACTTTACTTTATTCTTTTAGAGGGTGGAAAGTGATATATGGAGATTTTTTTCATTTTGTT
Organism: Acanthosepion lycidas; assembly: GCA_963932145.1. NCBI lineage: Eukaryota > Metazoa > Mollusca > Cephalopoda > Sepiida > Sepiidae > Acanthosepion > Acanthosepion lycidas. The sequence goes on along the minus strand of OZ010579.1, from coordinate 71,955,201 downwards.
ATTTAATTATCCAACTTTGTTCTGATATACAGAAGTGTATATATCATATTCTCGTACACAATGGTCTATAGAAACTAAAGTTAAAATAAAATATGTCACTTGCGAGTGATAAGAAATATCATTCAACTTTCGAAAAAAACAGTAGCATTTTTATAAATAAACCCAATAATATAAATTTTATAAATAAACTGAATTTTTAAGAAATTTGTCAATCTGTTTTGTACCAAATGATGCGGCTTATTATTCAAAATAAATCTGGACAGCAGTCGAACCTTCATTCTCAGGTTATAGTCACCGATTTTTTTTTTAAGTACGAAGGATCCAGTCTGAATACCACCATCTAGTCACACTTGAGTGTTACAGTCACGTTATCTATGTTATCGCGGTCACTGTGTGCAATTGCTAATGAGATGTCACACAAATTGAAGTGCCCACTTTAAATAAAAGCCTGCGCAAAATTTCATATCAGATGATGTCTAGAAAATGTAATTCTGATGTTTGTTAGAGCAGACTAACTCAAGTAAAATGTTATATTCAGGAGCGGCTTTAAGCCAGTTGGATACATTGCCCCCAACTGGTTACCGCGCTAGTCTAGTCTATCTAAAAACAAAACAACGTAACGTACGTTTTACAATGAACAACAACTATTTTAATTATCTTTTTATTAAAAATCAGTATCATTTATTTGTACTGTTCATGTTTCAAAAAAAAAATTGAATTTCTGCACTTAAATGAAACGTTTATCTCTCTAGCCCAGTGGTTCCCAGACGGTGCGAGGCGTCTCATAAGTGTGGCAGAAGAGGATAGCGGGTGAGGCGGAATTATTGATAAATAATCAAATATTTAGAAACAGTTTCAAAAAATTCATATGCCAAAAGTAATTATAATTTAAAATACTATTATGGATTACTTGTAATTGCATGCATGAGTCCCAGTATAAATAGCTATTATTGACCGATTTTTTTCATTGTGTTATTTTTGCATTATATCAAGTATTAAGAATATATTAAGAATATAATAACTAGGCTCTGCAAATTGGTGGAGAGAGTTATCAATGATAATGTTCTGACTTCGAATCCGCGGTTATCTCCCTTTAACCTTCCCTCTGTGTTTTATATTTAAATGTTCTTTTTATCACGTAAAAGTTCGTGAGGCATGAGCAAATTTTTATTCCGAAAATGCAGCCCAGAGTTAAAAAAAAAAAAATGCTTGGGAACTACTGTCTAACTTATTGGATATTACTGAATTAATAGGCCTGGAAGTAAATACAAAAATATACTAATTTCTGCATTTCTCCATGCATTCAATTTATTAGTATTATTATTATATATACCCTTGAAAATTTTACGCTTTTTTTATTTGAAATTTCCAGTGAATCTTCTGTTTACCCGTGGAAATTCATCCATTGCGTCGTTAAATATATTCAATTTAACAACTTTAACAAAATACTGAAATAACAATGAAAAATATGAATGCATGTCAGTAGTAAGAGAGTACAAATGAGATAATTTGAAGTTGACAAGGTTTTCCACTTCACTGAAGCCAACATAAACACATGAGAGTGTTATCGTAACTTCTATTAGGTTGGTGCAAAAATAATTTCGTTTTCTCACATAGTAACATATGTTAGAAAACGAAATTATTTTTGCACCAACCTAATATATTTTATTTTATTTTATTCTTTCTTCCTTTCTTTCTTTCATTTCCTCACTTAACCAATCAACGTCCTCTACATTTCTTTACCGTATTTCTTCTTAACCAATCAACGTCCTCTACATTTCTTTACCGTATTTCTTCTTAACCAATCAACGTCCTTCACATATCTTTACCGTATTTCTTCACAATCAAAACAGAATCGTCCGTTATTTATGGGGTATTAGCAGGGGGTAGTGTACATGCTATTGAACTAAGGAACACGTATAATTATATATTATTATTATTATTATTATTATTATTATTATTATTATTGGCAGTGGTGGTGGTGGTGGTGGTTGGTTTTTTTTTTTTTTTTGGTTTTTTCATTACTTTTTGCAAAATGTTAATTAAAGTTCATTTTTTTCTATTTCTATTGAGATTTATTAAATCAGATTTTGGGCCAAGACAAAAGTTCGTGGAGTTTTTAAGTGAATTTCAAACGGTATTTGTACATGGATTTATTCAACCACATATGTACCATTCCACTATCTTTCTCCTCACAGAACCGTGCATTTTCTGAGATATGAACTGGTCTAAATGGTTTTGATAGGTTTCCAGTGAATTAGAGTTCTTCTCATTATGATAATTTTGTAGGGGTCGAAATATGCGGCAAGCTGAACATGCGAGATTAGGTGGATACGATACAGTAGGACACTCCAGCTAAATTTTACCAATTTCTATCGGGTCTGCAAAAGTCATGATGTTTGTTGCTATTCTGATGGAAGACGACACCCTTCCGATTGTCCAATTTCGAGCGCTTTTCATCGATCAATCGGCTCAGTTGGGAATAGTGCTTGTCTGAATTCAACGTCTAATTTTGCGGAAGAAGATCGTAATAGACATTACCCTTCCAATACCACAAGATACTCAGCATCACCTTTTCTTTTTTTTTTTTTTTTTCGAATGGAGACCATCTTTCAGAGTGGTTAGCAGTGGCCCAATTCGTTTTTCCCAGTGCCTTTTTCGCACCACGTTGTTGTAAAATATCTATCTTTCATCGCTTGTGATCACTCTTTTAAAAATGCGCCGTTTTCGTTGAATTTGAGCAGAGAATCGCAAATCGAAATGCGGTCCATTTAATTATTTTCCGTTAAATTTTGATACAACCAAACATCGAAGCGATTCACGTATAAAAGTTTTTTTTTCAAACGCTCATAAGACATATGTGGAGTACCTTTGCGATGTCCCGTGTTGTTTCCTGGATTACCTTAAATCAGAGTTTCTTTTTAGTCATCATCAACAACTGCAGAACTGCCGGAACGTTCTCGGTCTTCCAGATCGACATTTCCAATTCTGAACATAGCGAACCACTTCGATCAGTACTCTCTGCGATGACACTATACCCATAAATGGCACGTATCTTTTTCGCTGTTTGTACAGCGATATTATTTATATACAATTAAAATTATTTCACCCAACATGCTTTTCCTTTTATTTTTTTGATTCTTGATAAATATTTTCAACTTTTCAAGTACAAATACTTTTCGCTACTAGTAAAATTCCTAAAATCTGGCTGGATGCTTGATACAAGAATCATATCTGCAATTAGCTTTAAAGTTAAATGAAACATTGACATTGATTTGGAAATCCTATACAAAGTGTTGTCATTGACTTAACAAGAAGACTTTTGCTGGTATGTCAGTTTGACCTAGTCAGTCATTTTTACGGTACATATACTCCAGAAATATTTCGGGATCACCATCAACTGCTTTGTCACGTTCTCCTTAATCTCATCCACGGTGTTATAACAATGATCTTAGCTTTGGGTAAAGTCAGAAGTTGCAAAGAGCCAGATCTGAACTCTAGGAGAAGTACCAGACCTGGGTGATGCAATGTTTTGCCAAAAAAGCACTTCTGAAGGAGTAACCGCACGAACGTGTTCACTCTTGATAGTAGAGTCTTTGATGGAGTAGCAAATTATGTCAAGGCCGCGCAACCTATTCTTGAGATATAGCTGGATACTTTTCCGAATATAACTCACAACTCATTAAATATAATGTTTTATTAACCTCATTTCTTGGTGAATTATCAAAAAAAAATCTAGGATCGGCCGATACATAAAGTGTATCATAAATTACTGAGTTTTTTAGTTAAAACCCAAAATTGACAAATACACGAGCCGATACGGTATTCATCAAAATATAAATTCATGCTACTTGTCTTCTCAGCACACAACACGCTATCTGCATGGAGAAAGAAAAAAGAAATCTTCTGGGGAAACAATGAATAAAATCATAGAACTTGAAATTGATTCTGATCCTGCTGAGAAGACGTAAGAACGAAATTGGGAAACACAGGATTTAATCAGAAATAATGACATTTGATCGCGTTGACAAATGGCTATAATGAAGTAATGTAATCTTTCGGCGGGTGGCGATATGCAAGGCACACGCAACATTAAAAGAAAGAGAAGCTAACCATAGTCAGCAGATATTTTGTTGACGTCAGATAATAAAGAGTTATTTAAAATTAAAAAAATATGTTATTCTGTTTGCTTTTGTAGACTTTGTTTTGTTTCCCTTTTCACTGCTTTGAGTGCGACCTGTTTCGCCTGACAAATTTCGACTTGTGAACAGGAGCTCCATCAAATAAAGTGTTTTATCATGAATCAGCAAACGACGCAATTCAACAAAGTTGTCATGAAGTGAAGTCTAGATGTAGATTTAAAATAGATAAACTTTTCTAAAACAATAATTAGAGAAGGATCCCATAAAAATCAATACAACAAATGTAAACTGTAAAAGGAAATAATCAACAAGTGCTTTTGAAAGTGTTTCATAAATAGTCCTTTGTGTGACAAAAGTTCTTTTTAGGCAGGCAGAAAGTTCTTCAAGACTTTTTGAAATACTTTAGAACTAAAAAAAAATGCTTGATGGGAAAACATCAGAAGAAAATTGGCAAGTTGAGGCGAAAAGGAAGAAAGCCAAGTCTAAGTAAAGGCGAAACTGATCGCCATATATTAAAAAAAAAATGTCCTTTCAACAAGACAGGGTGTCTATAAGTTAAGTCAGGCTTCTCCGACTGCTACTTTCGAATTGACGTTCCTTTCTTCCCTTGCTAGATTATTACCACCTCGTTAGATTTTTCGACAAAAAAACTAGCGATATTCGCCCAATTATATCTGCAGTCATCCGTAGCCACGCCTTCTTTCAAGTTTCTGATTAACGTTAATTTTGGCAGGTTTTCTAGCTTAGAAAATCTTTCGAGTCTTTCTTTAATCATTTTATATAGATAACAAGTAATAAAAAGAATATTGCCTTATAAAAAGACGACAACGCTTGTAAGTAGGACACCGGACATTTCGTTTCGTTAATAACATAAAGTTCAATATTTTAAATTACCAACAAAACTGTTATTATAGTAATATTTCCATTAGTTTTTTCATAGTTTAGTAAATTCAGCTAAACATGTGAGCTTCGTTACAAATCACCTCCTAATAAAACAAACATTGATTTACAATCGATTTTAGAGATATTAGATTAACTTTTTTCCTCTTCCAAATTAGCATATACCGCCCTTGTGATCCATAACGGCCAGGGGCAATCCGTACAGAGAATAGATTTTGAGTTAGACGCCGTGAACAGAAGATTTATCCAGACACATGGGAAAAACACGACGCACTGGTGTGTAAAGACAGACTTGTAATATTCGCTAGTTTTCTTTTTCACTGTCAAAGAGAATGCAATGTAACACATTACTAAAAGTGGTTAGCATGTTCTCCTTTTTAAAAAAAAAAACAACCTTCATTTACGTTCTTTCGACTTCTCACTAGCTGTCTTCATTTCTTTATTTTAAATATTTGGATATCTCAACCTACGGCAGGCGATACTAAAGCCACTCTCATATGTTTAGTAAAACCAAAAGAGATATATTTATTCCAAACACTACACAGAATTTAATTTCATTATATATACTTAATGATGTTCATGTGGTACAAATTGCTTACAAAAATTAAAAATGTATCCCTGTAATTTTTTTAATAATAATCATAAAACAATTCCAATATAAATATTGAAAATATAAATAAAAGTTTATATTTATTTATGATAATCCCTCACTCGTACGCATGTGTAGTCGCACCAACATAAAAAAAAAATTCGTCCGGAAAATAAAACATCCTTATAACTCTAGATACAACGCATACATCCAGCTAAAAAGTAAAAAAATAAAATCATCCTGGATAATGGCTAAAAATATAGTCGAAAACATCCGGAATTGCAGAAGATTTGGACAGTTTCTACACATTCTGTGTCCAAAAAAGAAAACACTTTCTCTAACACAAGAAAAATTAAATAAAATGTAAATGTATATAATTCGAAAATAACAAAAAAAAATTTGATAAAATCTACCGTCTTCGAGTTATCGACAATAGAATTTCGGACTCATTCGCGTAGCGGCAGCTATTACTGGCGTTGTTTGTATATATTTGCTGCGGAATAGTCTTGATTATTGCGCATGCAATGAGTCCTTAGTGCGCAGTAATTCAGTCAAGTAAGGACCGTAAAAAAGGCCGTTAACAATGTAATCTTCCGCGCAAATCTAGTCAGCAGTGAATGTATGCAAACAATGCCAGTAATGGCAAAATTTTATTGTCGATAACTCCTAAACGCGAGATCTTATCAAAATTTCTTTGTTATTTTCGAATTAAGCATGTAAATTTACACCTAAATATAACTATTCAGCAAATTTTTATTATATATTTAGCATGGGTCTTAAAATGCAAATTACGCGGAAAAATCTGGGTGGGGGGATATTTTTTGTAAATTAGTATTTTTAGACCTTCATATGTTCGACATTTGAAAGTATCGAACGATTAAAAGTAAACAGACAAAATAGATAAATAATTTTTTAAAAAATCCGTAATTGTCAACTCAATTTATTTTCATTTTGTTAGTACTTTCAAAACTGAAAATTACTCGAAGAATCACTCCACGAGCTGGATTAATTAGAGAATATAGTTTACGGAAGTCAACTGTAGTAAAACGGAAATAAAAACAACTTCTCTCTCGCTAGAGTCCAGTTCCGTCATTAAGTGTGTGCGTGTGTGTATTAACAAACGGTATTTAATATTCCCAAAAGAGACTTACTTATCTGCGAACAAGATTGAGAAACGACAAGCAAATACTGTTCAAAGAATAAAACACGATGTTTTATTTCAAAAAGTTTATCTTCACTTTCATAGCTACATTATATTGTGCTGCAAAAGACCGAAGCTGAACTTTCTAATATCCACCTTAAAAGTGGTGCTTATCTTTAATTATAGCCATAAAATGATAATTATTTGCTGAAGTTACCACTGTCATCAATGATGACAAAAGAGGCCATAAAAATTTATCAATGTAGAATGTAGATTTGCAATTATTATAATTAAAGTAATATATAAATAATTAATAATACTTGGTGGTGTGGCTTGTCAACCTTCGTTCCAATGTCTATATTACCAATCTCAGTTATATAAGCTTTTCAGAACGAGAAATTGCAAATGTCGATTGAGTGGTATTTCTGTGAAGTTTCTCTGGTTGTTCGTTGTTTAAAATTGTGGTGAAAATAACAAGTTTCTAAACTTTTGCATCGATAAAAAAAAATCTTAAAATCATTGACTATAAGATATACGAGTTCATGCCGAATCAATGACAAAACCCCAGCGGCCAAAATCCCAACGGATAAAACCCCTGCCTATTATCTCAATAGTGAACAAAATCCCAGTCTCATATAAGATTAATTAATAAAATTAGATGTAAAGGCCATTCACTGTTGACATATTTTATGTCATGCATTCATTTCAAGTTAACATTCATAATTATGTATATAAATTTGTGAACATGAAATAAGTGTATATTGTCTTTAATGTTTCAATTTGACATTGGAATATTATGCGTATGTGTATATATTGGATATTGTCTTTAATGTTTCAATTTGACATTGGAATATTATGCGTATGTGTATATATTGGATATTGTCTTTAATGTTTCAATTTGACATTGGAATATTATGCGTATGTGTATATATTGGATATTGTCTTTAATGTTACAATTTGACATTGGAATATTATGCGTATGTGTATATATTGGATATTGTCTTTAATGTTTCAATTTGACATTGGAATATTATGCGTATGTGTATATATTGGATATTGTCTTTAATGTTTCAATTTGACATTGGAATATTATGCGTATGTGTATATATATTGGATATTGTCTTTAATGTTTCAATTTGACATTGGAATATTATGCGTATGTGTATATATTGGATATTGTCTTTAATGTTTCAATTTGACATTGGAATATTATGCGTATGTGTATATATTGGATATTGTCTTTAATGTTTCAATTTGACATTGGAATATTATGCGTATGTGTATATATTGGATATTGTCTTTAATGTTTCAATTTGACATTGGAATATTATGCGTATGTGTATATATTGGATATTGTCTTTAATGTTTCAATTTGACATTGGAATATTATGCGTATGTGTATATATTGGATATTGTCTTTAATGTTTCAATTTGACATTGGAATATTATGCGTATGTGTATATATTGGATATTGTCTTTAATGTTACAATTTGACATTGGAATATTATGCGTACGTGTATATATATTGGATATTGTCTTTAATGTTTCAATTTGACATTGGAATATTATGCGTACGTGTATATATATATTGGATATTGTCTTTAATGTTTCAATTTGACATTGGAATATTATGCGTATGTGTATATATTGGATATTGTCTTTAATGTTTCAATTTGACATTGGAATATTATGCGTATGTGTATATATTGGATATTGTCTTTAATGTTTCAATTTGACATTGGAATATTATGCGTATGTGTATATATTGGATATTGTCTTTAATGTTTCAATTTGACATTGGAATATTATGCGTATGTGTATATATTGGATATTGTCTTTAATGTTTCAATTTGACATTGGAATATTATGCGTATGTGTATATATTGGATATTGTCTTTAATGTTTCAATTTGACATTGGAATATTATGCGTATGTGTATATATTGGATATTGTCTTTAATGTTTCAATTTGACATTGGAATATTATGCATACGTGTATATATATTGGATATTGTCTTTAATGTTTCAATTTGACATTGGAATATTATGCGTATGTGTATATATTGGATATTGTCTTTAATGTTTCAATTTGACATTGGAATATTATGCGTACGTGTATATATATTGGATATTGTCTTTAATGTTTCAATTTGACATTGGAATATTATGCGTATGTGTATATATTGGATATTGTCTTTAATGTTTCAATTTGACATTGGAATATTATGCGTATGTGTATATATATTGGATATTGTCTTTAATGTTTCAATTTGACATTGGAATATTATGCGTACGTGTATATATATTGGATATTGTCTTTAATGTTTCAATTTGACATTGGAATATTATGCGTACGTGTATATATATTGGATATTGTCTTTAATGTTTCAATTTGACATTGGAATATTATGCGTATGTGTATATATATTGGATATTGTCTTTAATGTTTCAATTTGACATTGGAATATTATGCGTACGTGTATATATATTGGATATTGTCTTTAATGTTTCTATTTGACATTGGAATATTATGCGTACGTGTATATATTGGATATTGTCTTTAATGTTTCAATTTGACATTGGAATATTATGCGTACGTGTATATATTGGATATTGTCTTTAATGTTTCAATTTGACATTGGAATATTATGCGTACGTGTATATATTGGATATTGTCTTTAATGTTTCAATTTGACATTGGAATATTATGCGTATGTGTATATATTGGATATTGTCTTTAATGTTTCAATTTGACATTGGAATATTATGCGTATGTGTATATATTGGATATTGTCTTTAATGTTTCAATTTGACATTGGAATATTATGCGTATGTGTATATATTGGATATTGTCTTTAATGTTTCAATTTGACATTGGAATATTATGCGTATGTGTATATATTGGATATTGTCTTTAATGTTTCAATTTGACATTGGAATATTATGCGTATGTGTATATATTGGATATTGTCTTTAATGTTTCAATTTGACATTGGAATATTATGCGTATGTGTATATATTGGATATTGTCTTTAATGTTTCAATTTGACATTGGAATATTATGCGTATGTGTATATATTGGATATTGTCTTTAATGTTTCAATTTGACATTGGAATATTATGCGTATGTGTATATATTGGATATTGTCTTTAATGTTTCAATTTGACATTGGAATATTATGCGTATGTGTATATATTGGATATTGTCTTTAATGTTTCAATTTGACATTGGAATATTATGCGTATGTGTATATATTGGATATTGTCTTTAATGTTTCAATTTGACATTGGAATATTATGCGTATGTGTATATATTGGATATTGTCTTTAATGTTTCAATTTGACATTGGAATATTATGCGTATGTGTATATATTGGATATTGTCTTTAATGTTTCAATTTGACATTGGAATATTATGCGTATGTGTATATATTGGATATTGTCTTTAATGTTTCAATTTGACATTGGAATATTATGCGTATGTGTATATATTGGATATTGTCTTTAATGTTTCAATTTGACATTGGAATATTATGCGTACGTGTATATATATTGGATATTGTCTTTAATGTTTCAATTTGACATTGGAATATTATGCGTATGTGTATATATTGGATATTTTCTTTAATGTTTCAATTTGACATTGGAATATTATGCGTATGTGTATATATATTGGATATTGTCTTTAATGTTTCAATTTGACATTGGAATATTATGCGTATGTGTATATATTGGATATTGTCTTTAATGTTTCAATTTGACATTGGAATATTATGCGTACGTGTATATATATTGGATATTGTCTTTAATGTTTCAATTTGACATTGGAATATTATGCGTACGTGTATATATTGGATATTGTCTTTAATGTTTCAATTTGACATTGGAATATTATGAGTACGTGTATATATATTGGATATTGTCTTTAATGTCTCAATTTGACATTGGAATATTATGCCTACGTGTATATATATTGGATATTGTCTTTAATGTTTCAATTTGACATTGGAATATTATGCGTACGTGTATATATATTGGATATTGTCTTTAATGTTTCAATTTGACATTGGAATATTATGCGTATGTGTATATATTGGATATTGTCTTTAATGTTTCAATTTGACATTGGAATATTATGCGTATGTGTATATATATTGGATATTGTCTTTAATGTTTCAATTTGACATTGGAATATTATGCGTATGTGTATATATTGGATATTGTCTTTAATGTTTCAATTTGACATTGGAATATTATGCGTATGTGTATATATTGGATATTGTCTTTAATGTTTCAATTTGACATTGGAATATTATGCGTATGTGTATATATTGGATATTGTCTTTAATGTTTCAATTTGACATTGGAATATTATGCGTACGTGTATATATATTGGATATTGTCTTTAATGTTTCAATTTGACATTGGAATATTATGCGTACGTGTATATATATTGGATATTGTCTTTAATGTTTCAATTTGACATTGGAATATTATGCGTACGTGTATATATATATTGGATATTGTCTTTAATGTTTCAATTTGACATTGGAATATTATGCGTATCTGTATATATTGGATATTGTCTTTAATGTTTCAATTTGACATTGGAATATTATGCGTATGTGTATATATTGGATATTGTCTTTAATGTTTCAATTTGACATTGGAATATTATGCGTATGTGTATATATTGGATATTGTCTTTAATGTTTCAATTTGACATTGGAATATTATGCGTATGTGTATATATTGGATATTGTCTTTAATGTTTCAATTTGACATTGGAATATTATGCGTATGTGTATATATTGGATATTGTCTTTAATGTTTCAATTTGACATTGGAATATTATGCGTATGTGTATATATTGGATATTGTCTTTAATGTTTCAATTTGACATTGGAATATTATGCGTATGTGTATATATTGGATATTGTCTTTAATGTTTCAATTTGACATTGGAATATTATGCGTATGTGTATATATTGGATATTGTCTTTAATGTTTCAATTTGACATTGGAATATTATGCGTACGTGTATATATATTGGATATTGTCATTAATGTTTCAATTTGACATTGGAATATTATGTGTACGTGTATATATATTGGATTTTGTCTTTAATGTTTCAATTTGACATTGGAATATTATGCGTATGTGTATATATTGGATATTGTCTTTAATGTTTCAATTTGACATTGGAATATTATGCGTACGTGTATATATATTGGATATTGTCTTTAATGTTTCAATTTGACATTGGAATATTATGCGTATGTGTATATATTGGATATTGTCTTTAATGTTTCAATTTGACATTGGAATATTATGCGTATGTGTATATATATTGGATATTGTCTTTAATGTTTCAATTTGACATTGGAATATTATGCGTACGTGTATATATATTGGATATTGTCTTTAATGTTTCAATTTGACATTGGAATATTATGCGTACGTGTATATATATTGGATATTGTCTTTAATGTTTCAATTTGACATTGGAATATTATACGTATGTGTATATATTGGATATTGTCTTTAATGTTTCAATTTGACATTGGAATATTATGCGTACGTGTATATATATTGGATATTGTCTTTAATGTTTCAATTTGACATTGGAATATTATGCGTATGTGTATATATTGGATATTGTCTTTAATGTTTCAATTTGACATTGGAATATTATGCGTATGTGTATATATATTGGATATTGTCTTTAATGTTTCAATTTGACATTGGAATATTATGCGTACGTGTATATATATTGGATATTGTCTTTAATGTTTCAATTTGACATTGGAATATTATGCGTACGTGTATATATATTGGATATTGTCTTTAATGTTTCAATTTGACATTGGAATATTATGCGTATGTGTATATATATTGGATATTGTCTTTAATGTTTCAATTTGACATTGGAATATTATGCCTACGTGTATATATATTGGATATTGTCTTTAATGTTTCTATTTGACATTGGAATATTATGCGTACGTGTATATATTGGATATTGTCTTTAATGTTTCAATTTGACATTGGAATATTATGCGTACGTGTATATATTGGATATTGTCTTTAATGTTTCAATTTGACATTGGAATATTATGCGTATGTGTATATATTGGATATTGTCTTTAATGTTTCAATTTGACATTGGAATATTATGCGTACGTGTATATATATTGGATATTGTCTTTAATGTTTCAATTTGACATTGGAATATTATGCGTACGTGTATATATATTGGATATTGTCTTTAATATTTCAATTTGACATTGGAATATTATGCGTATGTGTATATATTGGATATTGTCTTTAATGTTTCAATTTGACATTGGAATATTATCCGTACGTGTATATATATTGGATATTGTCTTTAATGTTTCAATTTGACATTGGAATATTATGCGTATGTGTACATATTGGATATTGTCTTTAATGTTTCAATTTGACATTGGAATATTATGCGTATGTGTATATATTGGATATTGTCTTTAATGTTTCAATTTGACATTGGAATATTATGCGTATGTGTATGTATTGGATATTGTCTTTAATGTTTCAATTTGACATTGGAATATTATGCGTACGTGTATATATATTGGATATTGTCTTTAATGTTTCAATTTGACATTGGAATATTATGCGTATGTGTATATATTGGATATTGTCTTTAATGTTTCAATTTGACATTGGAATATTATGCGTACGTGTATATATATTGGATATTGTCTTTAATGTTTCAATTTGACATTGGAATATTATGCGTACGTGTATATATTGGATATTGTCTTTAATGTTTCAATTTGACATTGGAATATTATGCGTATGTGTATATATTGGATATTGTCTTTAATGTTTCAATTTGACATTGGAATATTATGCGTATGTGTATATATTGGATATTGCCTTTAATGTTTCAATTTGACATTGGAATATTATGCGTATGTGTATATATATTGGATATTGTCTTTAATGTTTCAATTTGACATTGGAATATTATGCGTATGTGTATATATTGGATATTGTCTTTAATGTTTCAATTTGACATTGGAATATTATGCGTACGTGTATATATATTGGATATTGTCTTTAATGTTTCAATTTGACATTGGAATATTATGCGTATGTGTATATATTGGATATTGTCTTTAATGTTTCAATTTGACATTGGAATATTATGCGTATGTGTATATATTGGATATTGTCTTTAATGTTTCAATTTGACATTGGAATATTATGCGTATGTGTATATATATTGGATATTGTCTTTAATGTTTCAATTTCACATTGGAATATTATGCGTATGTGTATATATTGGATATTGTCTTTAATGTTTCAATTTGACATTGGAATATTATGCGTATGTGTATATATTGGATATTGTCTTTAATGTTTCAATTTGACATTGGAATATTATGCGTATGTGTATATATATTGGATATTGTCTTTAATGTTTCAATTTGACATTGGAATATTATGCGTATGTGTATATATTGGATATTGTGTTTAATGTTTCAATTTGACATTGGAATATTATGCGTATGTGTATATATATTGGATATTGTCTTTAATGTTTCAATTTGACATTGGAATATTATGCGTACGTGTATATATATTGGATATTGTCTTTAATGTTTCAATTTGACATTGGAATATTATGCGTATGTGTATATATTGGATATTGTCTTTAATGTTTCAATTTGACATTGGAATATTATGCGTACGTGTATATATTGGATATTGTCTTTAATGTTTCAATTTGACATTGGAATATTATGCGTACGTGTATATATTGGATATTGTCTTTAATGTTTCAATTTGACATTGGAATATTATGCGTACGTGTATATATTGGATATTGTCTTTAATGTTTCAATTTGACATTGGAATATTATGCGTACGTGTATATATTGGATATTGTCTTTAATGTTTCAATTTGACATTGGAATATTATGCGTACGTGTATATATTGGATATTGTCTTTAATGTTTCAATTTGACATTGGAATATTATGCGTACGTGTATATATTGGATATTGTCTTTAATGTTTCAATTTGACATTGGAATATTATGCGTACGTGTATATATTGGATATTGTCTTTAATGTTTCAATTTGACATTGGAATATTATGCGTACGTGTATATATTGGATATTGTCTTTAATGTTTCAATTTGACATTGGAATATTATGCGTACGTGTATATATTGGATATTGTCTTTAATGTTTCAATTTGACATTGGAATATTATGCGTACGTGTATATATTGGATATTGTCTTTAATGTTTCAATTTGACATTGGAATATTATGCGTACGTGTATATATTGGATATTGTCTTTAATGTTTCAATTTGACATTGGAATATTATGCGTACGTGTATATATTGGATATTGTCTTTAATGTTTCAATTTGACATTGGAATATTATGCGTACGTGTATATATTGGATATTGTCTTTAATGTTTCAATTTGACATTGGAATATTATGCGTACGTGTATATATTGGATATTGTCTTTAATGTTTCAATTTGACATTGGAATATTATGCGTACGTGTATATATTGGATATTGTCTTTAATGTTTCAATTTGACATTGGAATATTATGCGTACGTGTATATATTGGATATTGTCTTTAATGTTTCAATTTGACATTGTGTGGCACCCTGCATTTTTAGAAAGACTAAAAAGAGATATTCATAGAAATATGATTTAATTTTTATTCGGTTTATTAACCAGTTGTTAGTTATTTAGAAACGAAGAATAATTGAGTTTTGAGAATAATTCTCTAACTGTATTTAGGCGATCCAAAGAGAAGAAGAAAAAAAAAATAATAAAAAGAAAGAGAGAGAGGAATAGATAAAACAAAACCCGGTCATAAGTAAAACTAAGACAAGAATCGGTACAGAGAAGACCCCGTGAGATCGCCATCACACCCCCATGTCCGAAGAAAAGGAAGAAAAAGACGAGGAGGTCCAATCAAGCAGTCGAAGGCTCTAAAAAGAGGCACCCTGAACAGGACGAAGGACCCAGCGAGTGGGAGGAGGAGGATCGAATACCCCTTTCCCAGCTCAAGGAAAGGATAAGGAACAGGAGAAATTTAGACATAGAGTCGAAAGGTATTGAGGACATTCAAGGCGAAGACTCTAAACAGAAAGAAGAATCAGGAGATGAAGAAGAGGACAAAAAAAAACCTCCTGGACGGAAGTTAGACTCAGAAAGAAGGTTAGAGGTTGAACAGGAATCACCTCAGAAGATGAGATCAGGGAGGGAGAAGAACCCCAAATCTCAGTAGAACAAAAGGGCTGTGCAGAATACAAGCATTTAGTGTCGACAGATAACGACACTGGCTCATCCAAAATCCTATTGGCTGACTATGGTAGATGTGAGTGGAGGGGATGGAGTCGCGGGCTGCACCTCACAAGGGACGGGAGAAGATCATTGGCATTGTTGATTGATCACCAGTGGTGTCATGAAGTACAACCTTTAGAGTGGGCGCCACGCACACCTGACCAGACCATTCTGTCCGCTAGAGGTTAGTTAGAGGAGGGAAGAGCTGAACTTAGTAAGAAGTTATAAAATAATTGAGTGATGAGTTGAGCGACACGAAGTAGTTGTGAAGAATGACAACAAAAGAATTTCGTTACCTTTCAGGAATTATCAAGATGAAAGGGTTGGTTATGACGATGATGGTGGTAGCCACGCTGATGGTGACGATGGCGGAAGCTGGGAAGCGCAGCCGAAACACCATTTTTAAAAAAACGAGCGAAGTAATAATAACCAGGTCTAAGTGGTTGGTCACATTCGTGATAGATTGAACCCGTATGAGTCGCTACTAAATAAGTTAGGAAACGAGCTAACGCAACTGGATGCAGCCCGGTTGAAAGTAGGACAAGATTATCCCAAGCAAAAAGGGTATCTCAGTTTATTGCACTCCCTAGAATCAGAAGCCACTATGATAGAGGCTCAATGGAAAGACATGCAAAACTACCTGCAGGGAATATAGTTACTGCAGACGCGGGAAAGGAGATCCGTAGTCCCGATTGTGGGAAAGGCATTGAGTGTCCTGTTTGGAACAGTGACTGAAGATGACGTTAAATTCATAAGAAGGAAACTGGGAGAAGTGGAGGTAAACCAGAGGACGCTTGCCCAGGTGGCAAGGGAGAGTGTGACAATATTAAATGTGACAAGGTTAGAGGTGTCCAAAAATAGAGCCAGAATCAATTGGTTAATAGACAACCTGGCGAGGTTGAGACAAGAGGTAATTAATAATACAGAAACTGTAATGATTGAATTACAGGAAATGAGCGGATTCATGCAAAAATATTTCCAGCTGATGACAATTACGAATAAGGTACGACAAACGAGTCAGTCGTTGACGACCTTGCTGGAACACGTGAGGGCGCAATTAGACATGCTGTCATTAGGACACCTCTCCCCAAGCATAGTAAACCCGGGTCACCTAAGGGAAGCGCTACTCGGAATACAGGCCGAGTTACCCCACCATTTAAGGCTGCCGGTGGACCCCACCAAAGAATTGTGGAAATATTATAATGCACTAGGATGTGTGACCTTGTTAGAAAATAGGCGACTATTGGTTGTGATATCTGTTCCGTTGTTAGATAGCGAGAGTGTATTCGAGATATACCAGGTTATAAACTTACCCATCCCCTACCCCAGAAGAGATCAAGGTTTAGGAATGATAGCAAGGTACAAGGTGGAAGCAGACTACATAGCTTAAAATTCGGGGAGAACGAAATTCATGTTGCTATCAGCTGAAGAAGCTGGAAGGTGTAGAGATGATGCTCTAGGGACTTGTACCTCGTTAAGCCCTATCTATAAAACTGGTAATCGCAGAATGTGCATACTAGAATTGTTTGATGGGAAAAGGGAAGGAATCAAAAGAATCTGCCAAGTGGAGGTATTAACAAACACGGCATTACCACAAGCTATCAGTGTTTCAGACGGGGTGTGGGCAGTAGCCACACAGAGACATATCAGCTTGTCTAGGGTATGTGGGGGAGAGTCCACAAGGACATTAAGAATAAGACCATCGTTATCCCTGGTGACGCTACCCATGGGATGTTCGGCGGTTGGAATATCCATTTCCTTACCCCCCTATTACCAGGAAGAAGAAAGATATGAAGAGAAAGATTCAATCATAGAGATGATTGGTAGAGGCTTAGTCAATTGTACAGAATTATGGGAGCCGATAGTGAAGAGATTCTCTAATGTTACCTTAAATAAGATGCCAGTATTAATGAAGCCAATAGAAAAGATCGATATGGATCAATTGAGAGACAAGTTAAGTGCGTTGGGAAACGAAGGTGTGGCTTGGGAAGACGATGAGCAGATCGCGATAAGTTGGTCAATAGTAATGGGTACATTCCTAGTTATAGCCATCGGGGGTGTATTAATATGGAAGGTTAAGAGTAAGAGGAGATTAGCGAACGACAATCTAGTGAGCGTGCAGCAACTCGAGAGGGAGATGCCGAGCAGTGTTCCTCGCTCAGACAGGACGGGCGAAGAAATTGCTGAAAGACCAACGGAGGAGGCTGGCGTGAGACCACCACGTGCGGCGGAAAAACCTCCCACAGCGGAGAGGAAAACATTGACCAAGAAGAACAAACCATAGTAAACACATCTGCACCCACAGACACACGCACATATTACTTTTGCATGTAGAACAAAAAAAAAAAAATGAAAAAGAACATTACCCTTGCATGTAGAACAAAAGAAGATGAAAAAGAACATTACCCGTGCATGTAGAACAAAAGAAGATGAAAAGAACATTACATTGCATGTAGAACAAAAGAAGATGAAAAAGAACATTACATTGCATGTAGAACAAAAGAAGATGAAAAGAACATTACATTGCATGTAGAACAAAAGAAGATGAAAAAGAACATTACATTGCATGTAGAAAAAAAAATGAAAGGAACATTACATTGCATGTAGAACAAAAGAAGGTGAAAAGAACATTACCCTTGCATGTAAGAAAGTAGAATAGAATTGCATGAGACAAATGCATGGTGCATGTTAAATGATGTAATTGGGTTTAGGTGTCATTTACGGGTAAATGACAAATCGGTTAGGGGGGGATTGTGGCACCCTGCATTTTTAGAAAGACTAAAAAGAGATATTCATAGAAATATGATTTAATTTTTATTCGGTTTATTAACCAGTTGTTAGTTATTTAGAAACGAAGAATAATTGAGTTTTGAGAATAATTCTCTAACTGTATTTAGGCGATCCAAAGAGAAGAAGAAAAAAAAATTATAAAAAGAAAGAGAGAGAGGAATAGATAAAACAAAACCCGGTCATAAGTAAAACTAAGACAAGACAGGTGTCAAAATATATCAGGTCAAATTACCTGACCGAAATCCAGGGAAATAGAAATTGTTATATTTGGTTGAAGAAATAGAGTTTGGAGATAATAAAATAAAACAAAAAGAAGAGGAAAGACAGAAACATAATACGAAACCAGGTCGTAAGCGAAAACACACACGTACGACCAGCACCTAATAAGTGTCAAAATTATCAGGTCAAGCACTTGAACTAATTCCATGTCCGCGTAGGATGGAAGTTGTTAAGGTTGGCTGAAACAATAAAGATTTTTTAGAACAATGGAAACGAAATTTTAATCGGAGGAAAGGTGTTTTTTTGTGTTGAGGTGGTGACCGGTGGAACTGTATACAGATTCTGACCTGTTAAAAATTGGAACCCCACGATGATGAAGTGGAGACATTTTCAATTCAGATAATTAAGATTTTTGACTATCAGGTCTGACCAAAAACAAAGAAGGAAAGAAAACGATTGTCTCGGCTCACAGATAGCGCCAATATTCTTTCCTGAAGTCACATCTAATTAGCGGCAGGCTGTTTTGACAGAACCCAGGTGAGAAAAAGCCAAGATTATCATTTTTCGTACGTGTGAAAAAGGCCAAATTAGATTTTGTTTTTTTTAGAACAAGAACGATGTAAGCCACGCCCGATTGGAGACGGGAGGCGTCCCACCACAGTCTCATTAGCCGAAAGCGGTCACGTGATATGCGGAAAGAGGAGGGAGAATGCTCGATCAAGAACCATTGGTCGAAAACGGTCACCTGACATACGAGAGACCGGGAGAGATGGGTATGCGTCTTCCCCCGAGAGGCACTGTGAGGAAGTAGGGGTGAAAATAATAGCGATAATGGGAAATCAGAACTAATGCGACTTTTGGGATTATCGAGAGAGCCCTGACGCCGACAGACCCACCCCGGTTTGCTGCGGCATCAATAAAAGCAGGACCCCAATCGACAAAAAGATGAGTTCAGCCCCGGACGGCAGCGAGAGGAGATCGCCTCGGACGGCGGAGAGTTGCGGCTGGGTTGCGGCAGGAGGTCCTTCCAGCCCAAATCGAAAACAAGAAATCCTTCCAGCCCAAGTCGAAAACAAGAAATCCTTCCAGCCCAAGTCGAAAACAAGAAATCCTTCCGGCCCAAGTCAAAGACAAGAGAAGTTCTATCTAAGTCGACGAAGAAGAAGATTACTCGAAAGCCGCGGAGAAGTTGCAGCCAAGTCGAAGACAAGGCCAAAGAGTTACTGGACGGAAGAAGAAGAAGAAGTTAAAATCAAGCCCAGCCGAGAACAGAATTCGACCCAACCAGATCGAAGTGAAGAAATACAACTCAAGTCGAAGAGAAGAATCAACTGCGAATGATTGATAGAAATTAGCCCCAGTGTCGAACTAAACCACACTCCGACATACACAATTCTGGAGAGTAGACAATTCGAAATCGTTAAGTGGTATGATAGAAGCTTGGTGCCATAGTCCACAGAGCGGGTCGGGAATGAGAACAATTTTTCTTTATGTAACGGACATTAGATATAAAAGGTTGTCACCCTTTTTTTTATCAGTAATTTTTTTGTCTCGTGAGTTTTTTTTTTTTACTTGTGTTTTGCCACCCCCGTCGGACTCAACTTGCATACGGCCCAATCCCTGCTGGTCCCGTCTGTCTAAGATCTAAACACAGCGTGGGTAGACAGACCGGAGATCAGTACAGTTGCTTTAGCAACCAGGTATTGGAAGCGGGTTGGGAAAGGCGAGGCTGGTGATCATCTAACCAAGAGGTTGGAGCGGCACGCTTGGGACCAGGAGAAGCGACCAGGAGGAGCGACCAGGAGGAGCGACGTCACAGTTGGCGCCGTAACCAAAGGATTCGACCCTGGGCCAGGTGTGTACCCGTCACAATTGGAATATTATGCGTATGTGTATATATTGGATATTGTCTTTAATGTTTCAATTTGACATTGGAATATTATGCGTATGTGTATATATTGGATATTGTCTTTAATGTTTCAATTTGACATTGGAATATTATGCGTATGTGTATATATTGGATATTGTCTTTAATGTTTCAATTTGACATTGGAATATTATGCGTATGTGTATATATTGGATATTGTCTTTAATGTTTCAATTTGACATTGGAATATTATGCGTATGTGTATATATTGGATATTGTCTTTAATGTTTCAATTTGACATTGGAATATTATGCGTATGTGTATATATTGGATATTGTTCGTATGTATATATGTTGGATATTTGTTAATATTGTCTCAATTTGACATTAAAATGTGAATTAAAAGTACCTTGGATTTTCAATGTTAAATTTGTTACTTTTTATATATGAGATTTTTATTCATGAGACTGGGATTTTTTCCACTTTTGGGATAAAAAGGCTAGGATTTTGTTCGCTCGGATTAGGTCCTGTTACGTATAATGGTTAATACTTTAGAGGTCAGACTATTAACATACACAGCTTCGTTAAAAAAAAACGCTCTTTGTCTATCGCTCAGACTTTACGAGCATAACTGAAAAAATGTGGAATATGAAGCTGTGTTTATTACTGCTGGATCACTTGGAACAATACCGTAAATTAGATACCGTCAAGATTCGCTGAAAAATGAACATACATGATGAAAAATGCTCTGAATTTAATAAAAAACAAAGTTTTATCACTAAAATATTTATATGTTCTTATTATTATGAATTAAGACCAAATGATTTTTGATTATTAAATTATATTTTTTATTCTTTTTAGAAACTTGGAAATTTTGGCTAATTTTTTGTTTTTCATGCATTAAGCGGCTGCCATAATTTGAGCATCTTTTCGCTATTGGAAATTCTTACCAATATCAGATAATTGTCGGATTTTAGTGAAGTTTTCAGAATTTATACACAAATGAAGGAAATTATTTTAGAAACCTTATTTTTTAGAAAATCTTGGTAAAAGTATTTTTTTTATATATTTGTTACAACCACTTATTTAATTTTATGAAATTTCGAGAAATTCATTTTTGTAGCGCTTATTAGTTATAAGAACAAGTCCTTGGATAATTTAAATCATCATTTTATTTTGTCAAACAGGATATAAAATTGATTAGGCATGCTTCACGATTATAAAAGAAATTTGGAAGATTAAAACAAAACATAATTTGAGATGTAAAATAATTTGAGAAGAAAATGTATAATGCCTGAAAAAATCATACGTTTATTTAAATTTTCTCGTTCTATAATTCATAGATATTTTTATATAATTATGATAAAAAAAGTTGTTTTCATAGTTGTTTATTTATAAAATGGTAAATAATAAATATCGCATTGTTCACATATTTTTATAATCTTGTAAATAAACATCGCCAAAGAAATCTCGGTATATACAGTAAATAGCGATGCCAACAATTATCGAAAATCTGCTCTAAATGGTAAAATAAAAATGCAATAAAACTAAGACATTATTTAGAAAAAATTTTAATTGCTTTTATTGTTTTAAGAATTTTTTCCGATGAATAGTGAATTTTTACAGGAACTGAATTCCTTTTTTAACAAATTTTAATAGTAATAATTTATGTTTTAAATCTTTTAAAATTTTGTATCATTTTCTAACGGTTAGATGATATTGTTATTAAGCAAAAACTATATTTACTAATCATAAATGGAAAAGCTTACTACAATTCAGTGTATTTTTAAAAGTATTTTGAATTGTTTGTGTCTGTATAAACGTTCCGATTTTTGTAAATACAGACGTCCATATACAATATTATCAGAAAATAAAAGCGGTAACTATAGAAAATTTAAAATTTACTGATAATTTTCTAACATTTACGCAACAAGCGTCTCTGTAAGTAAGACTATAAAGCCAAGGTACCTAAAATTCAATAAAATATTACATTACTTATAATATTTTCATAGATTTTAAAGATTACTGTGTAGTTAAAAAATTATATAAAATTGCGTTAACGTTGTATTCGTCAAATAATTTTTACAGTTATGTACCCTTTACTTAAAAATGCCAAACACTGAGCTATCGATAAATCTGTCAACCCCTCATAAAAACACCTACCTCCGCGATTTTTACCGATTTAAAAAAAAATTCATTCTAATCAATTCCAATTTGGGTTGAAATACAGCAACGTATTTTGCTTATTGAACATATTGAATTTAATCTATAAACTTGAAACTCTAAGCTTTAAGAAAGATTGCATTTTAAACGTTAGTTATCGCATTTATTTTTTAGGGTACCTACTTTAGAGTCTTATAAAGAGATTGGTATAATTAGAAATAAAAGGAAGATGATGGCACTATCCATTAAAAAAAGCCTTACTATAACCAGCAAGAATATTGTGAAGGTTGATGTAGTGAGGAAAGTTGCAGTCACCAAAAGTCACTAATTAAAACTGATATCAAAATTCATATAATAATAATAATAATAATAATGATGATAATAATAATAATAATAATAATAATAATTGGAAATACTGATATGTACGTTTCGTCTTGGTGAACTAACATGAGCTACAGTAAATATCCCGTTAATTACCGTTCAGAGATTTGCTTGTCAATTGTTTCACCATAGCGAATTGCGCATGTGCACTAGGCGCTGACGCACTATTCATGAGCAGTTGTAGTGTAGTGGGGGTGCATCATTAATTTGACAGGTGATGCAGTCAAGTCGACTTTGGGAGTCACATTTTTATATTTGGAACACCTTCGACCGAAGACCGTATGAGTGGAGACGGTTACTCAATCTGAAGATATTTCTAACTGGAACTCATCTACAAGGCTATGTGCCGCTTTTACGATAACTTGTCACTATATTTTGTGCACATTTGGCTGTGATGCATGTTTCCCCTTATCAGACTGAGTGTCATAATAGGGTATATTGAGTTTCGTACTCCGGTGTTATTTTACTGGCTTACTGCTCTTATTAATAATAATAAAGAATGCTATAATAGATTCTAGAGGAAATTTGCTATACTACTAATTACATCTTTTTCTTTTGTGTCGTGTCCCGTCAAGACGTGGGAGGCCATAGCTCTCCACAGTTTCTTATCTTCCATAGCACTTAGCAATGTTCATCTTTTTACTGTAACTCCAACCCATTGTTCTACCATCGATTTACACAAGCCCCTTAGGTAGTTTACTCGCTCTTAACCACAGCCCACTTTTGCCTTCTATCTATCCTGTAAATATGAGATTTTTCTTCTTTCCTCATGATGTGATCCAGAAAATTTCAGTTGTCTCTTTCTGAGTCCAATTGTCCTTTTTGTTCACATTTTCCTTAAAACTTCTTCATATTTTCAGTTCATGGTATTCTCAGCATCGTTCTGTAGAATCGCACATGTTGCTTCAAGTCTCCTCTTCATCTGTGAGAGAATTGTCCCGCAGTCACTAGAGAGATATAACATAACAGTTTGGAACTATTTTATTTTTTTCTAACGAATTGTTCCTACCTTTTAATACTTTTCTTAGTTTCTGGAAGACACAATTATCGATATAATCGTCAATAATAATAATTTGACTTGAAAGTAAAAGCTAAAGAGAGAAAGCGATCCACAAGGTCATAAGAACCAATTATGTAACTGTCACAGCAGACAGAGCAAATGCAGACGATGTGGAGATTAGACACACAGATAATAAGCGAATGCAACAGACTAACTCAGAAAAAGTACAAAAAGTAGACATGAGTGGGTTATCATCTGGGAAATGTGCAAACGACTACGATTCGTCCATACAAACTAATTGTGTAAGAACAAATCAGAATCTGTATTGGGTATTCCCCAATACAGATTCTGATTGGGCAATAAAAAAGAATCAGAATCTGGATTGGGCAATAAAAAGGTAATATCCTCAAAAACTCAACGATATCGCACAGTCCAGGTGAGAAATATAGATATAAAAATAAATGGTCGAATTATTTTTTAATCAAACCTAATATAACGGATACCAAAAAACTGAAGTTAATAACACTTACACAGAACTGCGTAGGTGGAAAAAAAAGGTGCGGTTTCGGCCGAGGCACTGGACATATAAGTGGCCGAATGTGGCTGGCCTAAACAAACGAAAAATCCACGGAGATAGCAAGCTCTAGCCAGTGAAGAAAGACTCGCCGGTCAAGAAAGGATGTCATGCTCAACCACTTTATTTCTTTGCATAGTTTCTATTTTTTGTGAGATCCTTTTCTCTATTGCCTTATAATTTTGTTTTCTTCTATTTTAAATCTACGTTACACTTCTCCCTGGTCTTTTGAACAAGAGTAGAGGTTTCTTCCTTGTTTTCTCTTTAGGTTTGAATTTCCGGGTCCTTGTACAGTCTTCTCATTCTCTTTCACGCCCATTTAGCTCTTTGTGTCTTAGGGGTATTATCGCCTTGCTTGAGGTGAATTAATTAAGAAAAAACATTTGGATATGGGTCCCTATCAACTTTGTTACAGCCTCATTTGCAGATTCATGAACAAAACAAAATCCATTTAAAAACCGGATTTAATTACCGTCCCAGCAAACCACAGAGTAAAACTGGAAAAATGCGAAATGTTACATAAGTATTAGAATAGAAGTTATGAACAATGAAGATCAAAATTCTCATCTGAATTCTGGTAGACAAAAGTTCCGGTTTATTCATTTGTCTTTTTCTCTAAATTTCATATTTATTTGCATTATTTACATTCGGACTAATACCTTCATACTTGTTATTATCACAACCTTTCGGCCATTGTGCCTCCGACCTTCTTCAGGTGTTTGTCGATCCTGGTAATCTGCATGGAATTTCGAACTAAACTGATTATTAATCTACGCAAGTAAGATTGTTTTCATCTAACCTACCATGTCTCAGGATATTTCGTCAAATCATTATTTATTATTGATCCAATATTGCTCGCCCTTATTAAAAATACATAAAAAATGCAAATTAAATAAATATTTAATAAAAAGGTGAAGTTAAAAAAAATTATAATAGACGAGGTTTGTATATTATACTTGCTTTTAAGAGAAGTGTTTAAAATAAATAAAAGAAAGCCAGAAGGCTAGTAAAAAAAATAACCAAAAAATTCCATGTATAGCATTTATTCTTTAAACTTTCTAAAAATAGAATGGATCGAAAAAGAAACACCGAAATAAAGTCGGTCAAAGACAGACGGTTTGTTATTGTGTATATAAGATCTCCTCAATTTACAGTTTAGGGTCAACTATCCCACTATAATGTTATAGTCGGGGGTTGCTTACAGTGTTCTAGGTAAACTAGATATATCAAATATTAACATTTGAAACCCGAAAAATATTTTGTTGCCATTTTAGAGGGAATATAGATGGCCCTTATATGCCATTAATTACGATAAATTCATTTAAAGACATGAACCCTTATTCTGGATAATTAAAGAGAGATGAAATAACTGTCCATTTACTGCAATTAAGTTCATATAAGATGCACTCACCCAAAAGATGACTATAAAATCGCCCTTATATGCAAAACTGAGGCCTCCCTCACGTAGGCTAATTTTATATCCCCAATGCTCACTACTGAATACTATAATTAACTTAGAAGGCCATTTCTATCTATCCCGACTGCATATTTACTTAGACCTAGTATGAGAAATAAGAGATATGATTATCTGCTCTTGGCATTTTAAGGTTACCCATTCAGTTGCTGATTGGCGCGCTTTTCTACCTCTTTTTGAAGATCACTCACTGTTGATAATACCTACGAAATGAACACTTGCAGAATCAGCCAACTCTACACCGTTATCACCACAGAGTCTGTAGATGGCGAAAACATCGACTCTTCTTCAGTAGATAACTTTGGCCGCAGACACAATTAAGTTTACAAGGACTTATTTGTAAAATCGTTTAATACAACTTGTATAAATCAGATGTCAGTCGCGTTCTACTTTTTTATTTATTACAACGTCTGCATCCACTACGTGGGAATCTTATATGGGGTCCACATCAATTCCCCATAGTAGTAGTAGTCGTTGTCTTCTTCCTCCTCTTCCTTCTTCTTCTACTACTACTACTACTCTTACGTGCTTTGGTTGAATGTTGATGATTAGATCTCAGTTCCTACTCGCAACTTAGAGACATAACTTTACTCAGCACATTAGCAGTTCCAAACAGTTCTGCCACCCGCGCACACCCAATGGTATCAGATATCCCCAAGGCGTCCTATGAAACAGAAAGATTCTTGCAAATAGTCCCGAGTTTGCCAACCACAAAAGAGACAATTTGAGTTAAGGCTTGATATATTTCTCTGATTTGCCCTGCCACTTCTTGGTAAAAACTGTATTTTGCCTTCTCCGCTATCACGATGTTCTTATCCCAAGGTACTGCAACGTCTATCAGGATCGGGCAAACTTGGATATTCATACCCGAAAAAAAAACTGAGTGTCAAAAGGACGGTTTTTCCATTGACACCGTTATTATTTTAACCACATTCCTCGGCAATGTTTATTCTTTTAAAAAGCGATGATTAGAATTGTAATAAAATCGAAACTTGATGAAAGTAAATTTATACATTTTTTGTTCTTGAGAATTTACAACAAAAATATTAAAAACTATTTATTAGATTTTTTATTTACAAGAATAATTTTATTTTTACAATATTCCAAAAACTACAACAATTTGAACGGATGCAACTTAATAAAGAAATAAATGTGAAAACAATTTTTATTCATTAATTTATCAACATTTACTAAATTATTAAAATATGTGAACGAACTGTAATGAAATCCGTATTATTTGCCATTTTATAAAGTTTGAATCAACTAGTAATTGGCCGAGGTTTTGCCAACAATTCCAGTAAACAATCTAATAAATAAATAGTGCAAATAAACAGTGTTTATTATTTTTGTTATCAATTCACAAGAACAAAAAATGTATAAATTCACTTTTATATGTTTAGGTTTTATTACAATTCTAATCATCGCGTTTTAAAACAATACACATTGCTGAGGAGTCAAGTTAAGATAATAGTGGTGTCGAGGGAAAAATCGTCCATTTGATTCTCGTTATTTTTTTTTTTTTTTTTTTTGGCCAGCAGAATCAATTCATGGCTGCTCTTGTGCGCAAGTGTGACATCAGGGCTATTGCAATGCAAGTGCTTGTCATTATTATTATTATTATTATTATTGGTAGGGTAAATGGAATCTAGAATGCTTTTGATCGAACAGAAAGCGGCGTATATTTAAAAACATTGATACCATCAAAACAGTGTTACCAGCAGCAGTAGTGGTGACGAGTTTTTTTTTTTTTTAATTTTGACGATGAACATTTTCTGTCTTTGAAGATGATTAAATTTTTTGTTCCAGAACACAAAATGTTTTTCCCCGTTCGCTCCCTGTGTTTTGGTTTATGCTCGACTGTAGTCGCAATTGGCTTTTTATCAAATGTTTTTTTAGCTTTGTTTTCTCTTACGATGTTTTATTACTCTACTCATGTAAGATATTGTTGCTATTGTAATTTCTCGCTTTATGTTCAGTTGTACCGTTAGGTTGCTTTTTTATCTATAATGTTTTCTACTATAGCCTGCTTTTGTAATATGTTGATTGCTTACGATGCTTAAGAAACGTTTTCTTTTTTCTTTTTTTTTTCATTTTTTTTTTTTTTTTGAATCTGCGCTGGTGAAATAGGTGTGCGTCTAACTGACACACCCATGATTTTTTTATGCTGTCAAATACGGTAATTCTCACTGTATTATCCTATGAGTGTCTGCGTGCACGATGAGAGCAAATTTTACAATGAAAAGACGAAAGAACTGATTTTTAGCTTTTTGAGATTTAATTTGTTTCTTTTCCAAATATACAATTCGAACTATTCCGTTTCGGTCGCGTGAAAAGAGGGAAAAAGCAACAATTGGTTTCAGTGAGAAAATGAAAGAAAGAAGGGAAGATAGAAGTGAAGAGAGAGAGAGAGAGAGAAAATCAGATTAAGCTGATAAGAACAGATACTACACTTTGATCGTAGCCAAAAGGCAACCGCTATAAAAGCGCTATTTTTCAGATACGCAGTATCGAACGGCAGAAATCGAGTAAGAAATCGCCAAAAATCAAATTACCATAAAATAAAGTAACATC
Source organism: Acanthosepion lycidas (assembly GCA_963932145.1). NCBI lineage: Eukaryota > Metazoa > Mollusca > Cephalopoda > Sepiida > Sepiidae > Acanthosepion > Acanthosepion lycidas. The sequence continues at coordinate 71,926,030 of OZ010579.1, read as the reverse complement.
GTCTGCTGAATTATTTCAAAATTATTCTTAAGAGAAATGTTCGTAATAAGAAAGAAAGAAAGAAAGAAAGAAAGAAAGAGTACACGTCTCCTGCCAATACCTCATAAACAATGTGCAATTTCGTTTTGATAGCATGGAAAGAGGGGAAAACACTACTTGATTTCAATGAGAAAATGAAAGATAGAGGGAAAGAAAGAAAGATAGAAATGTTTAACAACTGTTTCAGTGAAAGAAAAAAGTTGTCAATTTCATTTGTACCCACTTCTTAAAATAATGACCAGCATTCATATGCATGGTTGATATTGCAATATTTTGTTAAAGTTGTTAAATTTTTACCGATGTGATAGGGGAATTTCTATGGATATTTTAGTGTCGTAGAACTTGCCATGAGTTTACTCAATCATTAACTTAAGAATTAAGATTCATCAGAAATTCCAAAAGAAAATAGTGAAATTTTCACGGGTTGAAACTAGTAAGATAAATTTTATGATGCAGCCTCTTTCAAAGTTTCTTTTTTTTCCGCAGCAATGAAATCCTTTCTGGTTTTCTAGTTTCAAAAGTAATGAAGTTTCCACCTTTTTTTTTTTTTTTTTTTTTTTTTTTTAAGTGAATGTATTTATTGCTGTGAGCAGAGTGAAACTGCCTTATAACCTTGAGTATGAATTTGAAACGCGAGGCGGCGCCGTCTCGTCATGTGCCAAGTCAGCATTCGTCGAAATGGAAATGAGGGACGCGGGGTTATTTGAATTTTCTTGGAGAAGGAAAAGCAGAAAGAAAGGTAAAGAGAGAAGAGAAAAGATTTGTTGTATCAAAAATGCAGCAAGTGAGAAGAAAAATAAAGTAAAGAAAAAAATGAAGAAAAAGATAAATAGATGGTCGTTGGAATCCATATTGTAAAAAAAAATGGGCGAACAAGAAAAACTAGAAATAACCGTAAAAATTTCTGATGAGTCAGTTCTTAAGTTAATGATTGGATAAAATCCTTGCGAGTTGTACGACTATAAAATACCCATGGAAATTTCCCTATTTCCCCGCTAAATATTTGAGCTTAACAACTTTAACAAAATATTGCAATAACAATCATCAATGTGAATGCTGGTCATGATTTTAAAAAAGAAATGAAAAGATTCAAAATTGACGAGGTTTTCTATTTCATTGAAACAGACGTTAAAACACATGAATGTTATCGACTCCTCCATCTTTCTTCCTTTTCTAAAACTAGACAGTGACATTTATATAAATTTTAACTAATTAACTAAGGAATAACCAGAATTATAATATATTGCGTGAAAACATTAATGATTAAAAGATAGTCTTGTATCGTGTACAACTAGAAGAAATATTACAAAAACATGGAAAATTTGTAAAACTACCAAAATGAGGTAGTTATTTTCCAAGCGTAGCTTAGATGTGGCACAAGGCCGAAAGTATGGGGCACCCAGTGTGAATCGAACTCACTACCCAGTCGTAATTGTTCTAGCGAAACAAGCTTGCTAACCATTACACCACTTCGACGTGCCCTACTGATTTTCTAAGCGTAGCTTAGATGTAGCACAAGGCCGAAAGTATGGTGTACCAAGTGAGGATCGAACTCACCCTTCAGTTTGTAACTGTTTTAGCAAGACAAGCTTGTTAACCATTACTCCACGCCGAGGTGTCCAAATATTACAAAAAGAGGTAAAAGTTGGAAAACTAGCAAAAATGTTACAAAACCTGGGAAAACTTGGAAAACTACTAAAAATATTACAATAAAATGGAAAACTTGAAAAACTACCAAAATTATAATAACTGGAAAAAATTGTAAAACTAGAAAAAATATTACAAAAACTGGGAAAACTACCAAAATTATTACAAAAAACAGGTGAAACTACAAAAAATATTACAAAACAGTGGGTAAAGGGAATTTCATCATGAAGTGTTGTATAAAAATCTAATCTCGTTGGTCATTACTGTTGTAGTGAGTTCAATACTCACTGGTTGTGACTGCTTGAATTATTGCGTATTTCCCACCGACGCCCTGGTATCCGAATACTGATTGCAAAGTTAGCATCAGGTTTGATCCACATAGACGACTGATGCAACCGCAGGCCTCAAGTTAAACTCAGATATGATACATCGTTAAAGATGCTGAAAAAAATGGTCGTTTCATTTTACCACTCCATAAAATAACTAACTCTTTCTGGCATGCTTTGCCTTTACAAGAGCCAGATAAGATAAAAAAAAATGGAGCCTCACCGTCATATCTGAGCTGGAACTGCTCAATCCTCACTTTCTAGTTTTGAGAAAAATTCGTAAACGTTTACGCGGCTTAGTAGGGGTGGGTGATTTATTTTACACCCTACAGTTCCTTTCCCCACAGACACAATGTCGTTACGCCATCGCTACTTCTATAACAAATATTCGAACGAGTTGCATTCTTTAGCGCGAGCAGTTCAGACCTTTACAGCCAAGACCCGCCTTACTATATCCACAGGTTTGAATCACCCTCGTTTCCTACGTATTCCTTCTTCCCCAAAACCGCTTCCCCGAACACTATGATCTTAGTCTAGGGTCAATCTTTATCTATTCGCTATATCTTTGTAATCTTCATACACCACTTGAGTGGCTCTTGGGCCTTGTACTGAGCAAATTTCAAAAAATTAAAATATTAATTTTTAAAAATAAAATATTAAATTATAAAATTATAAAATATAAAATTAAAATATTAATTATAAAATATTATAAAATATTAATTCCTTATGGGTCATTTAATACCAAAATTTAATTTTCTTGTGCGCTTTGAAGTAGTAAAAATGATATTCTGCTTTCATAATTAAATACATGGTAGATGATGTTATGAATAATCAAGAGTGGTCTCCCCTTGTTTTGTTACTCTCCTCTTTGAGAAGGCTATTTCTGTTTACTGGGACTATAAAAGGACACTATATGCGACACTATAGTTGAATAAAGCTTTCTTAAAGCCTCCACCATCGTACCTTAGTTATTACAGATGATACTCAGATTTTGTTTATATATATATGTTTGTGCAGACATAATTACTAGAGGCGGTGATATGCGTGATTGTGTTGTAGTTTTGTTGAAGTTAAATTTTGGAATACAATTTGATTTCTTTCAGAAATTGCAGGATATTACATGGATTAATGTTCTGAAAAAGTTCTTTCATTTTTGGTTGTTCGGATTTGCCTAAATTGCTACAATTTGTTAGTATGTGTTTTATTGTGTATAGTTCTTAACCTACCGTACCGATTGGAGGTAACTCTTCTTTTAGAATATAACAATATGTTTAATTATATGTTTAAGAGTGTCTAATATGAATCCTGGGCATTATTACTTCACCTTTTCTTGTTTTTAATTTTTTTATGCCATTCTTCTATAATAGGTTTGATGATGTATAATTTTTTGTTTAGGCAACTGGATCATAGTTGCAGACATTCTTCTTTGATAAATAAAAAATGCAATAAAATTAAGACATTATTTAATTAGAAAATATTTTAATTGCTTTTATGAATATAACATGTGCTGGAGACTATTCTTTTGAGTAAACAATTTTTTCGATCGATAATGAATTTTTACATCAATTGTTTTCAAGAAAAAAATAATTAGACTAATTATAACCTCACATTTCCTCAACAAGAATCTTCATAAGTAAGGCTATCAAGCCAAAGCAGATAAAATTCAATAAAATGTAATGCTTAAAATATTTAAATTTTTTAAGATTATTTTTTTTGTAGTTATATATATATATATATATATATATATATATATATATATATATATATATATATATATATAAGGCGTTCACGTTGTATTCCTCCTTACTTAAACTTTCCAAACTGTTAACAAATATTTCTGTAGCCAAGTGTAATGGAAATTTTCTATTTGTATCATCTCAGTCACGTGATGCTATGATTTTTTTTTGTTTTTGGGTGCTGTGAGTACTAACATGTAGAATATTTGATCAACTTTTTGTGTTTGCTTGCAGTTATGATGTTAAGTGCCAAATCTATGGCCACCACTTCTGCGTTCAATATAGAACTATTGTTCGGAAATCACTTCATTATTTGTGCTCTGTTGTGTATAGCTGCACATCCCCCGTCAATACCATCTTTTGATCCATCAGCGTAGATAGGAAAATAAATACTAAATAGTCTAAATACTAAGTCTAAATTAGTCTGATAAAAGACCAAAGAAAACTTTGTTACGTCCAGCTTCCAAAATGGTATATTCCAATTACTTATAGTTATTTCCTAATCCGTCATAGGAGTAGAGCACTTTTTTTTTTTCAAATAGAGGCTCTCCGGCGAAGATTAATAGGAAGTTGTTTTTTTTTTCACCGTTGCTACTGAGTAGTGAGTTCGAATCTTACTGCGTGATTCCATATTTATGACTTTGATTAAACTAAGCCAAGTTTAGTAGCGATATAACTAGCAATGTCAGAATTAACCCATAATACTTGAGGAGCTCTATAAAGAAGCACCGAAAGTATTCAGCATTTTTTTTTTTTTGTTTCTAGCCCCATGTATATGAAGGACATCAACTTTAAACTCCTCCACCTCGTGCCATATTTCGTTCGAGTGTGGAGGTGTGGATAAATACCTTGTGACAAACTAAATTTAGTATATAACATATTTTCACATAATTCTAAAAAACAAATCGGCCGTTTTTTACAACAGAGAAAGACAACACCCAAACCGAGTATTAATATTTTGGATCCAACAAAAATTAAATAATAATTTATATTTGTAATATTAGCTTGGTGCAAAAATAATATGGTTTTTTGACGTATTTTTAACGTCAAAAAACGATATTATTTTTGCACCAACCTAATATTTTATGATATCTTCACAAATGACAATCAAATCACTTTGGTGAGAAGGAAAAAGATTGATTTTCATTATTTAACACAAAATAACCTTATGGAAGGTTGAGCGGGTGCAAATTGACCCTTGTAAAAATCGTTAACTCATCCACAAAGTGAAAGGAAGAGAGAAAAAGCAGATAAATTGTAAATCCAAAATTTTTATTTTCCAGAAACTGTTAAAAGGCGTTAAAACAATTTTTTTTTCAATTTCTTCTTATGAAGACAACTTTTGTACAATAGAAAATAGATTAGATACAAAATGATTTCTTAATGTCTATTCTTACTACTATTGCGACTGTTACGTCTCTCTGTTTCTCGTAATATCACACTGATTCACTATTTCATACGTTGTTCCTTTGTTTACACTTGGTGAACGGACCTAACGAACACAAAATGTCCAACTCTATTTGAAAATATGCTACTTGAAAAGTATAAAACTCCTAATAACTTAATAAGTATACGTGCTTAAAAGTTGAAATTTGGCAGTTTAATAATTCGATACATGTTTTAAATGTTGTATAAGTTTTATCTTTCTCCATAAATTATGAAATACGCTTTTATTTTGTCTGCAACTGATTAATTAAAAGAATATTTTTCTAATAATGCGTTCGCTATAATTTAAATCTAATTAGTTCATTTAACCAAATCTACAGATTTTAAAGTTTTTTTTCTTCACGAACATGACAGCTTAAACCATGCTTGTAATTCAGAGAATTGTTTACATCTGCGCATTAAAAGAAAAAGGAATTTAGGTTGAGAACCTCATTATCATCGCATCACATGACTGAGATGATACAAATAGAAAATTTCCATTACACTTGGCTACAGAAATATTTGTTAAAAATTCATTTTGTTTATTTGAATTTGAGAACATGGTGAATGTGTGGGCTGAAACGAAAGATGTGGGGTAAGGTGTTGAGTGATTTATTAACAGTTTGGAAAGTTTAAGTAAGGAGGAATACAACGTGAACGCCTTATATATATATGTGTGTGTGTGAGGCGTTTTTGGTAGTTATATATATATATATATATATATATATATATATATATAACTACCAAAAAAATAATCTTAAAAAATGTAAATATTTTAAGTATTACATTTTATTGAATTTTTTTCTGCCTTACTTATGAAGATTCTTGTTGAGGAAATGTGATATTATAATTATTCTAATTATTTTTTTAAAATTGAAAGCGATTTAAAAATTCATTATTGATCGAAAAAATTGTTTTCTCAAAAGAATAGTCTCCAGTACATATTATATTCATAAAAGTAGTTAAAATTTTTCTAATTAAATAATGTCTTAGCTTTATTGCATTTTTTAAGATTCAGAACAGATTTTCTGTAACTGTAGGTCCTGCTTGGCCAAAAATAATCGATGATTTAAATTCCTTCCGTAATTATTAATCCATACAAAAAATAATTTCTCGAAATTTCATAAATTTCACTAGAGTGGGTAACAGATGTAAAAAAAAAATATTTTACAAAGATTTTCTAAAAACGAAACATTTAAAAAAATAATTTCATTCATTTATAAATTAAGTCCTGAATAATCCGTCAGTTTCCTGATTTTTACAAGAATTTCCAAATCGATGTATTTTTTCACCGCAAAAAGACGCTCAAGTTTTTCATACAAATTTAAGGTCCCCCGTTGACGTCAGAAAAAACAGGATTTTTAACCAAAATTTCTCAGGTTCTAAAGTGGGTAAAGAAAATGATTGTTACATTAAAAATTCTTTGATCTGTACTCTTAATAATAACACAAAGATTTTAACGATAAAATTTTGTTTTTTATTATGTTTTGGGCTTCTTTTTTCCTCGTGTATCCACTTTTTTACAGAATTTTTGGAGGTACCGAGATGAAATCTAACAATTAGAAAAATATTAGTTTGAAAAACTTGTGAAATGGTGATAATGACTCACTGCAGACAACAGTTATCAAATTAGTCTGGAATTAAAATAGATGAATAATGGGAAATGCGGTGAGGGGGAAGAATTGTCTCATAAATTAGCCTGGTTCTCCAATTTTGTTTAGTTTTTTTTATTTATTTATTTTTGTAAGTGTCGGAGAAAAAGAATAAAATTCTGATCAATTTAAGAACAAGAATTAGTAACACTAAAATGGCGAATCTGATTAAAGAGAACGGCGCGGTCTAGAGTTAGAACATTCACTCTAACCTGTAGTTAAAACTTCAACAATAGGCAGCTTTCACTAAAAACAAATATCTCTGCGTGTGTCTGAAGTACATACACATGCGGGTGAGTATATATATATATATATATATATATATATATATATATATATATGTATATATATATAACGTACTACGCAAAACTTTGGAAAACTTAAGACGCTAATTGGCTTATTGGGAAAAATAATAGAAAAATGGGATTATATGTTTTCCAGTTAAGTAATTTCAAGAGAAGTAAAATGACTGGCGAGACAAGGGAAACGCTGATTAACTACGCATCAGAAAAGATTGCTCATTCTGTTCAAATTCCATTAACTTTTGTTGTAGAACTTCCTGTTGCTTTCGGCCGCATCATGTTGAAACACTGGCTCCCATACGATTACTGAAGTTAAGCAACATCGAGCCTGATTGGTACCTTTACTGTTGACCGCTTGGGAATACCAGGTACTGTAAGCTTTGGTGCAATCGATAATGTCTCGGAATTGTTAATCGGAGAGCCACGTTCCAATTCCATCTGGGTTCGTTATATTCACTTACGTGCAAATACCCTTGGGAAAGTTATAAATCCACCTTTTCTCCCTCGGCTATGGATTAATTAGTAAGACTTGCTATCTCCAAAAAAAAAAAATTCTTGCAATCTTAAAAATATTTTCTGACTTTAAATAATATGCAAAGGGTTGATAAACCGTAGAAAACGAATCAATCAATCAACGTGCGTGTACGCGCCTGTATGTGTATTTGTGTAAAAGCCATTTTTCAATCTACTAGCAGACTCTGGTCTTCCTTAACTCTATCAGAGAGTAATGTGTTTTTACGCTACCACGCTAGCTCACGACGCATTGACAGGTAGGAGGGGGTGAGTTCCTTCATAGAAACTGACTGACCTCCCTATCGACCTAGGTTGGTGCAAAAATAATATCGATTTTTGACGTATTATTTTTGCACCAACCTAATATTTGACACAAATTTGAAAAAGAATACTTAAATGCATGTCCTTCCTAAGAGCTTTCGTGAAAAGTGAACGCAACAGCCTCGACCGAAATTTGAACTCGGTCCGCCGATTCTACGCTGATAACAGTTACGCCACCCGTACATCCATGTATATATTGACCCAGTTGCAGTATGCTCATGCTGGTAAAACTTTCAAAATCTCCGGCGATCTTTGATACGTAGTAACATTTATAACAATGCACGGTCTGGGCTGAGTATTTAGTCGTTGACTTAAAAAAGGCATTTATTTAAAAACAAAAAAGGAGGAATATAAACTAGAATAAAAAAATTGCAATCCCCATAAATTGCAATTCGAGAAAGAAAATATATATTAAATAAGGAAGGAAAAAAACTAGAAAAAAGCTGATCGGTTCTCGTTCCTCTCTCATCATACAGTGTTGCGCAGCCTGTGAATAATGTTGTGGGGGACCCACTTCATCTGCCACGGCCACGGTGGCTATTCTCATGCAGTAAGAGGGCAACAATTATTCACACGCACACACACACACGTGTGTGTATATGTGAGTGTGAATGTGAATATATATTTATATATATTGTGAATAGGAATATATATATATATATATATATATATATATATATATATATATATATATATATATATATATATATTGTGAATGTGAATATATATATATATATGTATGTGTGTGTGTGTGTGAATATATACATATGTGAATATATATTATGAATATATATATATATATTTAATGAAAAAAAAGACCACTTTAAAGTACCATTACAATAATTTATTTCACCAAAATCCTTTTAAAGGACTCCGGATCATTTCGATGTTGGAAGTGTTGCCTGATGATCCGGAGTCCTTTTGGTGAAATAAATTATTGTAATGGTACTTTAAAGTGGTCTGTTTTTCATTAAATATTAGCTCTGGATTCACATTGAGCTCTCAGGATTCCATCCTCCTTGGAATTGCCTATACGGTTTACCAAGTTCTTCGTACTTATATATATATATATATATATATATATATATATATATATATATATATATATATATATATATATATATATATAATTTGTATATATATATATATAATGTGAATATATATATATATATATATATATATATATATATATATATATATATATATATATCGTAAAATATACCTATTGGATGCTTTAGTACACATCATCAGTAATGTTTCTAGCCGATGTTCATTAGGTGTTTCGCGTCTCTCCACGGTGACCCAGCCGATGCTGATCGGGTATCGTCTTGTGTATTTTCCGTCAGCTACAATTTTTTTCATCTTCCGAAGTACACACCATACGACTCTTCTTGGCAATTTATATATATATATATATATATATATATATATATATATATATATATATATATGCACATACACACAGTGGATAATTTAATTACAAAATGGATAAATCTCTTATGTTACACATTTTGTCCCTCAAAAGGACTTCTTCAGGATAATAAATGTTTTATCGATAGAATCTTACATAATGAGGGGAAGAAATACAACAAATTTTGGTTACAATTTTACAAAGAGAAACGCTGACAACACCATAGACGCTTAGCGTTAAATGCTAAATCTGATGTATTGGGATTCATAACTTAGCTGAACTTGTTCAGCTTTCTGTCTAGTTTGGTTCTATTTTTGTCATTATTTAAAGACCTTCTTGGGATACAGTGCTATAAAAATAGACATATTTATTTTTTAAAAAAATTTTAAAAAGTGGCAAATAGATAGGGAGAAAAATTACAATTGTTGAAATGGCAACTCAAAAAAAGATAAATAGATATTAAGATAAGGATGTGAGGGGAGAAAAAGCAGACCGTTTCCCGTTCCTCTATCATTAGAACTCAATCAAGGAAAACGAAACTACCTGTGATTAAAAGTGGAAAATGAGTATATGAAATACAAATATATTAATAATATATTACCTAGGCACCTTCATGAGATCGCTAAAAACAGAGCATAGCATGTATGAAAAATTCGCCAAATTTGACGAAAACAAAATTTTAGCGTCTAAATGTTTATGCTATTATTAAGAGGAAAGATCAAAGTATTTTTTAATTATTTTTTTTAAATTTTTCCTTCTTTTTAGAACATTCTAAATTTTGATTAAAAACACATTCTCTTTGTATCACCGGAACGAGTAAAATAACAAAATTTTAGCGCGTTTTTTCTGTATAACAGACATTAATTTTGAAAATCTTGCAAAAATAAAAATAATTGTCGGATTTTAATGAAACTTTCAGAAACTGATGGAACTTATTATAAATATGTTTTCCTTTTTTAAAGTCATGGCAAAATTTTTTTTTTTCATATGTATTACCCACCCGCTAACTAATTGTACGAAAAAATAATTTCAATTTTGGGAAGATTAGTGATTATATTAGTTAAAAGCACAAGGCTTTGAGGATACCAAATCATGTTTTGTTTTTTTTCTTTTTTTAGTTGGACCACCTCTACCTGAAAATCATCTCTGAATTGTAACATATAAAACTCAATAAAACAAAAATATTATTTAATTTCAGAAGATTTTAATTGCTTTTATTTATTTTAATGAACATGGCGAATATTGTCTGAAAGCAAAAAGATATTTCGATGAAAAACAAATTTTTAAACAATTATTTGTTATTTCTTAAATATGTTTTTATTTTTACATTAAATGTTGTTAATTCTTCTAAAATTAAGGAAAAGTTTGTAAAATTTAACGAATGTTGTTATTAAGTAGATATATATTTACAGATTATAATTTCCAAAGCTTCTTACAACCTAACGAACAACAGTATATAAAAAAATATAATGTGCGTCAATAGTAAGACTGTAAATGAAATCTACGGAAGACCGAAAGTATCATGCGTGCAATAAAAAAAAACGTCACGTGGATCCAGTTTATGTCTAGTATTTAACTTAAATACTGAATTTTTAATACAATTATTTGTTATTTCTTTAATTATAGTAGATTTTAACATTTAAGTTGTTAAAATATTATAAAATTAGTTAAAAGCCGCAGTTTCGTAAATGTTCTTTTGAGATATAGATTTATCTGGTCCTCCAATAAGTTCTGTCCGAATTTTAAGTTTTTGTTAAAATGAACGAAATTTAAAGAGTATTTTATAATGTCTAATGGAGCTGAACATTATTTTTATGTTTAGATGCATTTAGATGCATTTAAACTGATCAAATTTTATTTCAGAGAACAATAAAATTAAATTTTGTTTGATTAAAACCCTGCTAACATGGAAGTATCCAGGAATCATTTGAGGCACATAATGCTTTATTTCAAGAAAGGAAACTCAGCAGCCGAAGCGGCTAGAAACATTCACTCAGTTTATGGAGAGGAACGTGTGAATGAAAGAACTTGCAGAAGATGGTTTGCAAAATTCAGAGGTGGAGATTTCACCCTTGAAGATGAAGATCGAACTGGACGTCCAGTTGAGTTTGATGAAAAGCTTCTTGAAGCAAACCTTGAAGAAAATCCTGCTTTATCAGTTGAGGAATTGGCAGTGGTTCTTAGTTCAAACCATACAACTGTTCATTGTCATCTTCAACAACTTGGAAAAGTTCCTAAGCTTGGAAAATGGGTGCCTCATGAATTGTCTGAAAACAACCTCAAATCCCGAGTTGACATCTGCTCTTCCATTCTCGCCAACTTGTTTCACCTTTTTTGGATAGACTTGTGACTGGCGACGAAAAATGGATCTTTTATCGAAATGTTAAGCGTCGTAGACAGTGGCTTGATAAAGGGGAAGGACCCCAGCCACAGCCGAGAAGGGAACTTCATGGACAAAAGGTTCTTCTTTCAATCTGGTGAGATCGCCAAGGAATAATCCACTTTGAATTCTTACCACCTAATGCAACAATTAATACTCAAATATACTGTCAGCAATTAGAGCGTTTGAACCAAGCTTTGAGGAAAAAAAGACCTGCTCTAGTGAATCGAAAAGAGGTGATGTTTCATCAGGACAATGCGCGACCCCATACAGCAAGAATCACGTCAAAAAAGATCGAAGAACTTGGTCGGGAGAAAATTCCTCATACACCTTATTCTCCCGATCTTGCTCCTTCAGACTACCATTTGTTTCGTAGCTTACAGAATCATTTGGAAGAAACAGCTTTTGTAACACAGGAAGAGGTTAAAACTGACATTTGTGAGTTCTTCGAATCAAAGCCAAAAGAATTTTACAGTAATGGAATTAGTAAGCTTGTTAATAGATGGAAGGAAGTCATAGATAATCAGGGAAAATACATTGTTTATGAATCTGTAAATAAATATAACATTTGGTCACTTGTTTTCTTTATTCAAAATTCGGACAGAACTTATGGAATGACCTGATATTTTTGCGAAACACGTGTGGAGAAGTTAATTTGATCTTTCAATTTTAACTGAAAAGGGTACCTACAAGTATCAGTATCATCTTATGAAATTTAAATTTGTATTTTATGTACACTTCTGATAAAATTTAAAAAGAAAGGTATCTATAAATTAATTAGATACCTTTCTGATGAAATTTAATCTCACTCTCAACAGTCTTATTTTAATTTCTTTATAATATATTTTCCATAAAGCATCGTAAATGTAAAGGTGAAAGCTAAGTACAAAAAAATTAAAGCGCTGAAAGTTTTCCTTAAAAATAACGAGGTAAATAATTTGTTCACTTAAATCTAAATAATCTCACTTCTCTCATTCCGTAGAAGGAATTATCCTCACGTAAGCTATCAACGTCATGAAAATGTCTTTCGTCACCTGTCAAGTGACGCGAAACTTTATGACCTGCTTTGTTTTATTTTCAAACTACATCTTTTCGGCACAGAAGATAAGTTATACTTGTTTCGAAATATTTTAAATAAATATTATAATTTCTGATTTTCTTAAAATAAGTTTTGAAAAAATTATAATTGATTTTTAAAAGAATTTCAAACTGAGATTTTCATTTTTTTTTTATAAAATGGAAAAAAAGGGTTGTCATGATTAATTATCTGTCAATTTTGCTGACTAAAAAAAACAAGATTTTTAACGAAAATTTTGGACGAGCTAGGAACGATTAAAAAATGTAAAAAAATAACAAAAAAATATTTTGATCTTTCCTGTTAATAATATAAAAGAAGGATTATATAAATAAAGGAAAATTATATAAATATTATAATTTATTATATAAATTAATTTAATATGTTAATAATAAATAATATGATTTTAAATATTAATAAAATATTAACATATTAATATAAATTAATCAATGTAAAATATTAAAAAAATAAAATATTAATAATAAAATTAATTTAATGTATAAATTGTATAAGGATTATATATAAAGTCAGCATATATATTTTCAGTTTCTATAATAAAATTTCTAAACTTATCTATTAATAAAAAATAAAATAGACTTTTTTATCGAAAGGTTATGGGGGTTCACCGAAAAGAATCAAGTGTAAAAGTCTTCCATGGGTAACAAATGGTTGAGAACGACTGTGCTAGGCAATGTTTTTTTGACAGAATCTATTTTTACGCATTCATAAGTCTACCATTCATATATGCATTGAAGATTGCTGTCACATCTGGTCTCTTGTTAGGCTACACGGTAAAATTAACGCAACTGTATACAAAGAGATATTGAAGAAACATGTTGTACCTAATTTGAGAACTGCAATTAATCAACCAGCTGTATTTATGCAAGATAACGCGCCATGTCACACAGCGAAGAATTTAGAGATTCTTGATAAAACAGGAAGAAGAATATGCAATGTTATCGGTCCTGACTTGGTCAAACTGAATTCCCAGTTACTGAAAATCTTTTCTGAATCGTAAAATAAAAAATGTAATAAAACTAAGTCATTATTTAGTCATAAATTATTTTAATTGCTTTTATGAATAAAATACAATTATAGGCACTCAGTCAGTTATGTACCATGCGTGATACTCGCTTAGACGATCATGTATCTTTCGACTGACGAGGCAGATTTTTTCCCGCATTTGCCATTTCTTTCTGCGGTAGACCAGTTGCCATCCAAGGCTATAGAACTCGGTCTGTCCTGCTATTTATCCATAGCTGGGTGGGGAAGAAGAAGAGAATTCATACCTTTCTCAAGGATATTAGCACGTAAGTGAACGTCATGGATTCGATTGGAATTCGAACTCGGCTCTCCGATTCCTCAATTCAATGAATTTTACAAGAATTGTTGTCTTTTTTTATTTTAATTATAATAATTTATAAACTTGTAAAATTCTGTATTAATTTGAAACGGACAAATAATATTGTTATTAAATAAAATCGATATTTAAATGGAAAAGCTTACTACAATTCAGCGACATTCAGTATTCTAAAACGAATTTTGAGTTTTTTTTTTGTTTTGTTTTGTTTTGTTTGCGTGCGTGCGTGTGCATAAACTTGCTGATTTTTGTAAATACAGACGTCCATACAGGACATTATCAGAAAATAACTATAATAATATAGTAAAATTAAAATTTATTGGTAATTTTCTAACATTTCCTAAACAAGCGTCTTCGTAAGTAGGACTATAAAGCCAAAGTACTTAAAATTCAATAAAATATTAGAATGTTAAAAATATTTTCAATTTTTAAGATTATTGGATAGTTAAAAATCATCTAAAAAAACGCTTGTAATTTTACAAGTATTTCCCGACTTACATCTGCCTCACAAACATCAGGTTATCGATAAATGTGTCAACACCGCGTAAAAAATCATCTCTGTTTAAAATGCTTTTCTGCTATATTTTAAACTAACCGTACGTAATATTTGTTTTAATTCGGATTAATTAAACTTTAAACTTCCTCAAATAATGTTTCAGAAAATATATTTATTTTTGAAAGATTTTTAATAAATAGAATTTTGTTGTGTTTACATATTTGTCAATATGACCGATTTTAGCGATTTTAAAAAATAATTCCAATCAATATAAATTTATTTTGCAATACAGCAAAGTATTTTGCTTGTTTATTAATAGATTAAAATTAATCTATTCGCTTGCAATTAAAACTAAAATAAAATCTTCAAGAAATATTTTTAATTTTAAATTCATTAAAAAATTTAATTTTAAATTTTGAATTTTGAACCTTTTCATTCTAAATTTTGAATTTTTAAAAATTCATTTTAAACCTTAGGTGTCGGTTTTTTTAGAGGTTATTATTCACTTTATGACAGCATCGTCTTTTCTTCTATGCAGAGAAATGTATTGTAAAATAATTACCTCTATGTCCATAGATGAACATTCCCGTGTATGTGCATATATACATAGGTATAACTCTGTTATCTTGCGTGAAAGGATTTTTTCTCTCGACTTCGGACATGCGCATAAACCTTCTCCAGTTCATATAAAAACGTGTATCGTGCTAGAAGGCGAGGACAAACAAGAATGACAGTATTATCAATTAACGCCTTCGCTTGTGCAAAAACATTTCTTTACACGAAGACGCTTTATATTCCCACGTTCCATTTCAAAGAAAGAAAGAAAGAAAGAACGAAAAGCTGGAGCCGAAGATCAAACAACATAAGAATAAAGATGTTTTCGTTAATTAAATTGTAATATATATATATATATATATATATATGTATATGTATGTGTGTGTGTGTGTGTGAGCCTTGTTTTCTGAACCACGACCACGTCCAAAAAAATTTAAACAGGGATTGTCAAAGGAAAAATTAAAAGTGATTTCTCAATCAAATGTTAAATGTAATATTTTACTTATTTAACAATAAAATGAGTTAAGCGCAAATACTCTTGGAAAAGTTGTGAATTCATCTCCACTCCCAGCTATGGGTTAAATTGTAGAACTTGTATCTGAAAAAATCATTTTTATTCCCCCCCAAAAATGTTCACGCGCAAAAAAGAAAGAATTATTCTTACAATCAAAAATATGTCTAAGCTTTAAATACCCTATAAAGGGTTGATAAGTCGTAGATAAAACAATCTATCAATTAAAACCGGTAAAATAAGATAAAACAACGAAATATTTATAAATTACTCTCATTTCTTATTTAGTCATGATTTTAAATTGTTTCAGAGTTACTTCCATCCTTTATTTTGTACACACGCGCACACATACAGACCCACTATATATACTACTGCTAGGGCATCCCGAGGCGGTGTAATGGTTAGCAAGCTTGTCTCGCTAGAACAATTACGTCTGAGTAGTGAGTTCGATCCTCACTGGGTACCCCATACTTTCGGCCTTGTCCCACATCTAAGCTACGCATGGCAAATCACTATATATACTACTGCTACTGCTGATGCAAAAGCTCTTCTATGAATTGAGCACTCTGAGTCACTGGCGTGTATATTCTAAAATACGTAAAAATTCACCTTGCTCTCTGCCGGACGTAAAAATCTCCGACTTATACCAAATTGGTTGGGTTTCGATCCTGGCTTGAGACAAGCGGATGTCTAGCCAAACTGATGAGCTGTGGTACAGCGAAACAGTTTGTAGTGACGCACAAACACACACATATATATATGGTGGTAGACACCCCACGTCGTATTCGACGTATGAGGGTCAAGTTCAGTTCCTAGGAACCGACAGTCCAGACACCAGCACATATGATTTGATTAGAATAGTGAAGGCTTTGTGCAGAACCAACCACTCTTTTTGAAGGGACTAATACAGAGACCTGGTAAACCACGTGCCACAAGGTCTCCAAACAACCCTCCGCAGGTTTTGAATTCAGAGTTGTCCTTCTCCTAGACCAGTTGCCATCCAAGGCATTATAACCCAGTCTGTCCTGCTATTTACCCATAGCTGGAGGGAGAAGAAGAGGATTAATACCTTTCCCAAGGGTATTAGCACGTATATATATATACAGTAGCGAGCATAAAGATCAGAACGATGTTAAGAAAAAGTCTAAATGTGAAATAACTTTATTTTAAAGCTTCATAGAACATTTTATCAAGGAAAAATAAGGATATAAAGGTAAATTATATAATTCCAAAATATAAAGCTCAATAAACTTATTTTGATAAAGTTATAAGAATAAATATATAACATTTGAAAAAATAGATCAAAAACATCAGAACGATTAACAAGACCATACTATTATAATGGATACATCCTAATCAAATGAAAATAGCTTTCATAATTAATACTTGGTGTGTAAACCTTTACTTTCAATAACAGCTTGACATCTTTTGCTACATGAGTGAATTAATGTCTTGCATTCATTAACGGATATTTTCTCCCATTCTCCTTTCAAATTAGTCCATAGTTCGTCGACGTTTGTTGGATTCTTTTCCTTAGCTCTTTCATTTAGTAACTTCCAAACATTCTCAATATGATTCATGTCTGGGCTTTGAGCAGGCCACTCCATAACAGTAACATCCTCCTCAGAAAGAAATGTCTTAACAGGCATCGCTGTGTGATACGGCGCGTTATCTTGCATAAATACAGATGGTTGATTAATTGCAGTTCTCAAATTAGGTACATGTTTCTTCAATATCTCTTAGTATACAGTTGCGTTAATTTTACCGTGTAGCCTAACAAGAGGTCCCGTACCAGCAGATGAAATCATGCCAAACACTATCAAACTTCCTCCTCCAAATTTAACGCTGCTTTTAGTGCACTGAGGCAAATTATCGTTCCTTAGGACTGCGTCAAACGAACCTTCTACTGTCACAACCGAACATGTTAATCTTTGACTCATCGCTGAAATGAACACAATCCCACTGTTCTTCTGTCCATATGACGTGTTAAATGGCAAATTTCAATTGGCTCATTTGATTCTTTTTAGAAATGTAAGGCTTCGTAGAGGCTACTTGACTGTTCAAATTTATTTCACTTCGGGAAATAGTGTGCCATGATATTTTAATGCCAAGGTTAGCATTAGCTCTTTTAGAGCAAATCGATCATTTTTTGATTCATTACCAATCCATCCTTCCCTTGAAGTAGTAGGTTGGTGCAAAAATAATGATGTAATAATGTCGTTTTTTGACGTATTTTTTAACGTCAAAAAACGACATTATAACGTCATTATTTTTGCACCAACCTAATAGTTTTCCTAGGCCTGCCAGGTGGTTTCTTGTTTTCACATGACCCAGTTTCCTCAAGTTTTCTTAAAATAAAATGAATAATACTTTTAGATTTCTCCACACTCTTTGAAATATCCCCAATCGAGAGTTTATCTTTATTACGTAACTTGACTATCAGTTTTCTAAGTTCCAATGACGTCACAGATTTTTTTCGCCATGTTTACAATCCAAGAGCCAGTAAAGAGCCAGTGTAATTTAGTAAAATACCAGATTTTATATTCTTACCCTAAAAAATTTTCAATAATGCAAAATAATTATTAAATTTTATGGATTTATTTAATCGTTCTGATGTTTTTGAGCATCTTTTTTTTTTCGAATGTTATATAATTATTCTTATAAATTTATCAAAATAAGTTGTTTGAACTTTATATTTTGAAATTATATAATTTACCTTTATATCCTTATTTTCCTTGATAAAATGTTCTTTGAAGCTATCTGTCTGAATCTCTCTCTCTCTCTCTCACACACACACACACACACATACAATATATATATATATATATATATATATATATATATATATATATATATATATATATATAAGAAAGAACAATAAGATATATAATCCCGTGTTCTTATAGATATTTTTATTTTTACATTTTTGAAACATGGTTAGAACTGTGTAGCGGAAAATCCATATTTTAAATCAATTAATTTATTATATATATATATATATATATATATATATATATATATATATATATATATATATATATAATTAAGTTATAAGGAACTTGGTAAACCGAATTGGTAAATCCAAAGAGGATGAAATCCTGAGAGCTCAATGTTAGGACAGAGCTAATATGTAATGAAAAACAAACCACTTTAATGTACCATTACGATAATTTATTTCACCTAAATCCTTTTTTAAGGATTCAGGATCATCAGGTAAATCTTCCAACAACGAATTGAGAAAAAAATACTCCAATATAAAACATACTTAAGAGAGATATAAAATTAACCCCTCCCTATACTTTATATTGTCTGTTTAACTACCACTCTCAACCCCCTCTATTAAATTACAAAAATTACACTACCCACCAATTTCTAATCCCATTTTTTTCTCAATTTGTTGTTGGAAGATTTACCTGATGATCCTGAATCCTTAAAAAAGGATTTAGGTGAAATAAATTATCGTAATGGTACATTAAAGTGGTTTGTTTTTCATTACATTATATATATATATATATATATGATTAAGAGATTATATGATAAAATATGGTTTTAAGGTATGCTATATTGAGATTTTCCAAGCGTAGCTAGGATGTGGCACAAGGCCGAAAGCAAGGGGCCACCAGTGAGGATCGAACTCACTACTCAATCGTAATTGTTCTAGAGAGACAAGCTGGCTAACAATTACACCGCCTCCAGGTGTCCATAATGATTTTCCAAGTTTAGCTTAGATTTGGCACAAGGCCGAACGTATGGAGCAGCCAGTAAGGATCGAACTCATTACTCAGTCGTAATTGTTCTAGCCAGATAAGCTTGCTAACCATTACACCGCCTCGAAGTGCCCTAGTTATTTTCTAAGCGTAGCTTAGATGTAGCAAAAGGCCGAAAGCATGAGGCACCTAGTGAAGATCGAAGTCACTTTTCAGTCGTAACTGATCTAGCCAGACAAGCTCGCTATCCATTATACCAGGTACCAAGGTATGCTATATTTATAGGTAAAAGTGCTCAGTGTTAGAGCGTATGTAAATATAAAAGTGAACAATGAAGTCAATACCAAGCATCGACAGTCTGTTTCATGCGTCAACGAATTCTTCACTCCTGGAGATTGCGTCGAAATATGAAACAGACAGTCACTATATATATATATATATATATATATATATATATATAGATAGATAGATAGATAGATAATATTAGTGGTAAATATACATATATATGCAAAATCCACAGGTGCATATATACACATGTATATTTTAGAATAAAAAATTTCCGAGAGGATAAAATCCAGGTAGAACTCAATGTCCAGGACAGAATAAGGATATAATAAAAAGGCTTAAACACTAATATTCCATGGTCATAATTTATTCCATTGGAATCGTAAATACGATCCAATTCATCAGACCTACAAATTCAAAAAGAAAACAGAAAAAAACCTACTCCGGAAATAAAAATAGAATTTAGAGAGAGTGTAATTATGAGAGTGTGGGACGAATGTTAGTTTATAAGAGAGGGGTTTAACAGAGAGAGTTTTATTTAAAATTAGGTGTGAGTGGAAGGGGGAAAAAGACTGTTGTCGGATGTCTAAAACAGTATAAGGATACACATCGAGGTGACATACACACACCATGGCCGATCAAATCTTAAAGAAGGAGGGAGAGGTAAGGAAAGAAGTGGTGGGGAAGAAAGATGGGGCGGGTGAAATTAAAATTGCAAGGGACGCTGTGTAATTGAGAAAATTTGACAAAAATAATATCGACTGCAGGTTACAAATCAAATATTATAAACAATAAATATGACGATTATCTAATCTGGCGAGGACCTATATTTTTATGTTCAAAACGCATGCAAAACCACACATACACAATAACTTATACACGTATATACATACACATCGCCGTGTACCTACATACACACATACATATATCCATGTACACATACACATATATCCACATATTCACACATACATACACACATACATATACATACACACACACACATATACATATATCTGATTCAATATCTCAGATACTAAGCGCTTTCTAATAATTATCGCGCATATGATAAAGAAATAATTACACCTACATATATACACACATACACATACACACACACCTCCATATATACATATATATATGTATATATATATACATACATACACACATATATATATATATATATACATACACATACACACACATATATATATATACATATATATATATATATATATATATATATATACATACACACACACATACATACATACATATACATGTACACACACACACATACATCCATATATATACATATATACATAGACACACACACACATGTATATACACACACACATACATATACACAAACATCTACTCGCATACATACATGTATATACTACACACACACACATATATACATATATATACACATACACACATACATATACATGTACACACACATACACATATAAATACATACACACATACACATACATATACATACATGTACATACGCACACATATATACACGTATATCCACCTATACCCTATACACACATTTTCCACATACATATACATAAATACACATGCACCCACATACACATATATACATACACACACATACAAAAACCAGATATATATACGCACACACACACATATATATATATATATATATACATATATATACATACAAAAATGTACACACATATACCTACATATACACACATACATCCATAGGCATTCACTCCTTACCCATTTACACACACTTGTACATATGAACATACGCATACATGCGCATAAACATATATACCTAAAACCTTACATTTCTATACAATTAAACAAAAAAAACAATGTATCCCTATATCTATCCGTTTAGCTGTACATACATACACATATACACGCACATCTATACCCACATACACACATATATATACACATACATATATATGGGTACATATATACACCAACACATACGCACACCCACACACATACATATACATACATATATATACATATATATATATATACATATACACACATCCCTGCATATATACCCTTCCATACATACCTACACCCACATACGTATACATGAATATATACACATACACACACATATCCATACATATACATACATATATATACAAATACACACACCCCTAAATATATACCTACATATACCCGTAGCCAAGTACATACATACATACACATACATACACACACACACACACATATATATATATATATATATATATATATATATATACCCACATACATACAAATACATACATATAAATTAGAATTTAAAAACTAAATAAGTAAAATTTCAACAATTTATATATACACATATACCCACATTCATACAAATACGTACAAATACATACATATAAATTAGAATTTAAGAACTAAGTAAAATTTCAACAATTTGGGCGTAAAAAAAAAAAAAAAAACCATAGCGCATCACAAAAACATACACAATGATCTATATAGAGATAAACAAAATAAACATAATAGTCATTCCGTTAAAATGTCATGCCCGATGTTTTGAACCAAGATGGAACTGACATAAGTGACAGAAAGTTACAAAACGGTGTTTATGTTTTGAATCTTTTCTTATGTCTACATTTAGAAAATATCTCATTACGAAGATTCAACAGTTCATCTTGATTTTTATCTTTGATAATAAAAATTTTTTCCGCCATGCACAGATCACACCGATCGCGGAAGTTATTAGGTGTTTTGGCTCTTGATAGGTATCTCCATTTCAAAAGTGGGGTTAACCCCTTATCCACCAGATCCCAGTAGTGTTTGGATAAGGAAGTTTGACTTTATTCCTACAATTGCAGGTAGGGTTACTTGATTGAGTCACATTACAATGGTAGTTTCTAAGTATTCTGCAATTATGGGAAGATATGATGGTATCAAGGATATTACACTAAATCTATCTAATGATACCTTTAAACCCTTCCATAAAGTTGATCAAACACCCCTATATATCAACGTCCACTCTAACCACCCTAAACATGTGATAGACCACATCCCTAAAACTGTGAATACTAGAATAAATAAGCTATCTTCTAGCCAAAAAGTCTTTGATGATAATAAATTTATATACAATCAGGCCCTGAAAAATAGTGGTTTTAGACAGGAATTAAACTATAACGGAGAACTTGGAAATCAGAACAATAACAGATCTAAAAAATAGAAAGAGGAAGGTAATATGGTTCAACCCACCATATTGCAAGCTCTCTAACATTGATCTGAAATTAATTGATAAACATTTTCACAGTAAAAATCCACTACGTAAAATTTTCAATAGGAAGACTCTGAAAATTAGTTACTCATGCGTTAGAAATATGGAGAAAATCATATCTTCCCATAATTGCAGAATACTTAGAAACTACCATTGTAATGTGACTCAATCAAGTAACCCTACCTGCAATTGTAGGAATAAAGATCATTGCCCAATCGGGGGTAAATGTAACAACAAAAATGTAATATACGAGGCAACTATCTTTCCCGAGGAAAATATAAACGAGAAAAAAAGATATATAGGTATATCCGCCGGTAATTGGAAGCAGCGTCTATACAACCATAGACACTCTTTTAGATATAGATGCCTTAGAAGTCAAACTTCCTTATCCAAACACTCCTGGGATCTGGTGGATAAGGGGTTAACCCCACTTTTGAAATGGAGATACCTATCAAGAGCCAAAACACCTAATAACTTCCGCGATCGGTGTGATATGTGCTTGGCAGAAAAAATTTTTATTATCAAAGATAAAAATCAAGGTGAACTGTTGAATCTTCGTAATGAGATATTTTCTACAGGTAGACATAAGAAAAGATTCAAAACATAAACACCGTTTTGTAACTTTCTGTCACTTATGTCAGTTCCATCTTGGTTCAAAACATCGGGCATGACATTTTAACGGAATGACTATTATGTTTATTTTGTTTATCTCTATATAGATCATTGTGTATATTTTTGTGATGCGCTATGGTTTTTTTTTTTTTTTTACGCCCAAATTGTTGAAATTTTACTTAGTTCTTAAATTCTAATTTATATGTATGTATTTGTACGTATTTGTATGAATGTGGGTATATGTGTATATATAAATTGTTGAAATTTTACTTATTTAGTTTTTAAATTCTAATTTATATGTATGTATTTGTATGTATGTGGGTATATATATATATATATATATATATATATATATATATATATATATATGTGTGTGTGTGTGTGTGTGTGTGTGTGTGTGTGTGTATGTATGTATGTATGTACTTGGCTACGGGTATATGTAGGTATATATTTAGGGGTGTGTGTATTTGTATATATATGTATGTATATGTATGGATATGTGTGTGTATGTGTATATATTCATGTATACGTATGTGGGTGTAGGTATGTATGGAAGGATATATATGCAGGGATGTGTGTATATGTATATATATATATATGTATATATATGTATGTATATGTATGTGTGTGGGTGTGCGTATGTGTTGGTGTATATATGTACCCATATATATGTATGTGTATATATATGTGTGTATGTGGGTATAGATGTGCGTATATATGTGTATGTATGTATAGCTAAACGGATAGATATAGGGATACATTGTTTTTTTTTGTTTAATTGTATAGAAATGTAAGGTTTTAGGTATATATGTTTATGCGCATGTATGCGTATGTTCATATGTACAAGTGTGTGTAAATGGGTAA